>JAXDDW010000062.1:1492500-2092500 GCA_034670385.1 Hoplostethus mediterraneus
CCCTTCATAAAGCTCAAGCGAGCACAATAGATAAACTGTTCTAACTAACAAACAACAGACTATCACACATCAAACACACAGTAACCAGCAGCAGTCCTCCACAGATGACACACTTGGTATCGGTCCAGAGACAAAAAAAAAAAAAAATAGCGGCACGCCAAAAACTCAACCAAGCATGGCTGGAACAATGTGGAGGAGGTGGATGAAAGGGTGGATGGGTGGGTGGGTGGATGGGTCGGGGGGGGGGGGTTGAAGGTGAGGCAAACAGGAAGAGAGAGCATAATCAGACCTGCTAAAGAGTATCGGGACAAGGTCAAAAAAGCCGGGTCAGTCAAAAGGGGATTTCTAGTTATAGCCTGAGCCAAACCACAGCAAAGACAAGGGTACCCTCAGAAGTGGAACAGACAATCAACACACAAAGGCGGGAGGAGGAAGAGGAGGAAGAGGAGGGGTGGGACTCCCTTCTTCTCACACTATTACGTCTATTAACTATGATCCTCCTTCCTGTGTTTTAACAGCACAGCATCACAGATCGCATGTTAACTGTGGAGCAGGGGTACATGAGTTCAACCGAGGTCAGCATGCTTGTACACTCCCGGGTGCCATGTGCAACAGTGGAATGAATACTTTCTAATGCAGTCATAATATTTGCAAGGCTAAAGGAGCATAAAGGCAGAGCTAGTCGGGATTAATCAAATTGTTTTTAATTTAAAAAGTCTAATCACACAGAGGAACCTGCAGATCAGTGTCACACAGATGACTAGATCATTTCATTAGATTAATATCATATTGGTATGATGAGGTGATGAATGTAATTCTGTTGAGTCTTGTTCCAAATCAAATCCTTTGCTCCAGGGAAGGCGATTAAGGAGTGTAGCCTAGGCTGTAATTCTGCTGAGTTTAGGGGTTACACTAGCATGTACATGCAAGCTACAGCAATGCAGACGCCATTCAACACCTGCAACTGATACACTTCCTAAAAGCTGCACAGCTGAGAAAGTATTGCAATTAAAACAGAGGACTGCAGCCTGCAGAAGCTGCTGCAGAACTCCAGCACTGGCATTCCTGCAGTCCCCCCCTCTTCATTACACAGCACAGTGACACTGCGCGAGCCTCATCTCTGCCCTTCACGTGCTGCTCCCTACCTGAGGATCCTCTCTCCACGTCCACCCGCGCACTGGGCCACAGCCTGCTTGTCACCCACCTTTCCACCTGTAGCATATCCAGCCGTCGCTCTTTGTTCAAGGCGTCCCCCGGCCGCAGAAGGTTGTTGCTCAAAGTCAACCGGTGTCCTCTTGTCACCCGTTTCCAAGTCCGCGGGCGTGTCAGCGCTGCACGGTCCTCCGCTGTAACCGCTGTAACTGTATCGAAGCGCGCCGTCAGTGCATCCCTGCAGGAGACTGAAGCCAGGGCTAATCACACGCTGTACGCAATTTCTGATTCCCGAGGCTCCCTTGTTGAACACAAGCAGCGACAGAAGAGTCCAGACTTGTTCGGATGCCTGAAGGGGAGTCCTGAGCTCTCCCTTTTTTTTTTTTTTTTTTTTTGCTTTTCTTTTTTTTTTTTCAACCCCATTCTCTCTCTCTCTCTCTCTCTCTCTCTCTCTCTCTCTCTCTTTCTCTCTCTCTCCCCCCCCCACCCTTGTCCCTCCCTGCTCCTGCCTGCAAGAAATTCACATAACTGGCGCAATAATATCTGAATCTCCCGTTACCTTTTCAGGTAAACCAGGACACTAAGATTAAGATTAAGTTGTCTTGAAGTTGAGTCTTAGAGGTTGATCATAAATAATATCTGTCTGTTGTTAGGTTTCATTAAGTTGTCTTGAAGTTGAGTCTTAGAGGTTGATCATAAATAATATCTGTCTGTTGTTAGGTTTCAGCGAAAATAACATAAAATGTATTTGTAGTATTTTTATAAAGTATTTGCTTGTTGTAAATGCCTTTTGTGTCGCTTGACCTCAAATTTGGTCACATTTGTCCTGCTCTGATGAGATGAAAAGGTGAATACTGAATGGTATTCTTACGGATGGGAACATCTCATTTTGTATCCATGTCTGTAAACTGGAGTAAAGTTTGTCCCAGTAAAGTTTGTGATGCCATCCACAGAGAATGAACTGGAAAATACCGGGACACACTTTCTGATTCTAAAAATGATGAACCTCATTTTGTGTAACAGTTTGTACAGTCTACACGTCCACAAAGACCTCCATCCTATTAGCTACCAGACCATCTAAGGCTCAACCTCCATAACTCACATCCACACAGCCTATAAACCTCCCGCTGTGACCTCTTATTACCACGCTGTTCATTGCTACCGTAGCAATACCTGCACAACAGTGTACCACTCACAATGTGTGCACTATACGCCTCTCTCAGCCTCAGCTGTTCTGCCCACGCTTGGTCATTTTAATCACTTATTTCATTTCATCTTACTCAGATAAACTAACTCATGTTACACTGTGGGACTCTCACCACATCTCCTCTACAGCTGCAACCATACTGTATGCCAAGCTGTCTCAATGCATATAGTGACTGACTGCTGTATGTTCATTTGCTATTTGTGTTATGAGTGGATATGTCTGTTGATGTCCTCTGCACCAGTATCACTAAGACTAAAACAAATGTCTGTGTATTTATTGGAATAGGTGAGTGAAGTGATTCTGATTCTGGGTCATTGATTATCAAGCTGCTGCGGGTCCGTATGGCAGCACAGATTAGAGGTTAAAGTACTTTAGCTTTGTCAGAAAGTTGTTGTCCACACTTACTGGGCTCTTCTGAATGAAGCCATTGGAGCAGCAAGTACATGCTTAAGTGGCATTTCTCCATGTGGGTGTACTTTTACCACTATATATGTTAGAGGTGGTGGTGACATGGGTTAAAGTACCATACAATTTGTATTGACAGGCTTGCGTGTTTCAGCACCTCCGTTTTGGGCTAAAAAAAAAAAAAAGCCTCTTGGTTTTCAAAGGGACAGCGATCCTTGCCCAGCAAATTAAAATTCTTTTGTTTGTGTGTGTGTGTGTGTGTGTGTGTGTGTGTGTGTGTGTGTGTGTAAGAGAGGGAGACAGAGACAAATACCAGGCTAAATAGACAGACAGACAGGCAGGGACAGAACTGAGGAAAATTGTGCGAGGCAGATGTGAAGGGCAGCTCTGGCTCTTTTGAAGCAGTCAACAAACATAACCATACTGTCCTAATAAAAACACATTCCAGCACTAGAATATGTTCTACTGGGGTTTTTTTTTTTATCCTGTGGTTGGTTAAAGACAATAGGGACCGGATGACTTGAGGTTTAACCCCTCAACTTATAATCCCCACGCTAACCTCGCCCCTATCTCAAAATCTTCTCCCTCACTTCACAGTGTCGGAGTACAAGGCGTGTCTCCTTCCGACTGCAACAGTAAACAGCCTGAAAGTCAGAGTAGCAAGTCTGTGACCGGAAGGCAACTAGTCTTGAATTCCCACACGGTTAGCCCTGTGGTATGAATGAATTCATGAAAGTGTAAATGAAGGTTATAAAAGAGATTGCAGAAAACATGACATGAGAGGGCTCAGACAAGGATGTGTAACAGTCTAAGATGATATTTTTTCATCAGTAGTTGTAGAGAGAAAAGTCAAGGTAGAAACAGCATGTAAATGTGGCATAGTTTGATAGGAATGTGCACAGTAAGAGCAAGTATTTTGATTCCCAGTTTTCCCCCATGGTTCACGCCCCCCCCCCCCCCCCCATGTAATCGCTGTAAGCCTTGTGCACTGCACATGTTGTGAACATTGCATGATCATGCCATAAAGTCTCTCTCAGCAAAGCAGGAATGACTCTGCAGCCACAATATCATCAATATCACCCCTCTGCTGTTGCATATGGATCCAGAGGATGGTGACAGACGGATACCAGCGCTCAGTCTGGAGGCCTAAGGGGAGACAAGAAGACCTAAGAGGAGAGAGTGTGTCAACTAACCTGTTGAAAAATCTACAGAAACAAATGAACTCCCATAATCAGTTTGCAGTCAATCAACCGCTGAGAATGCATCATTATAAACGAGTGGGTTTGGGTGGAAAACTGTCATAAATGATCACGTTACATTTTAATAAGTAATGTAATCCACTAGATTTCTCAAACTCAGTAATGTAATCTGATTACCCTCCATGACTTTTGAATAGCCTTTTTATCGCTGTGTCCCGGTGTATCTATACAATTTCCCCAAAAGGATGATCAAAGTTTCATCTCCTCTCTCATCTCATGTCCCAATTATTATTTCAAGATGTGCAAAATGACTTTCTCTAATCTTTAATCTCAAAATCAAAACACATGTTTGGGTCAAACAAGCGCCTGAGTATTCCAATAAACAATCTCCGAAAGGTTATAATGTGATTACTGTGTTTTTTACTGGCTGATTACTGTGTTTTAGCTTTGTAATCAGATTTCTTAATGTGATTTTTTTACCATTTGATGAATCCATTGTTTTATGATTTTTTTTGGTAATCATATTACTGTAATGTGGAGGGTTGTTTGTCTCTATGTGTTGGCCCTGTGATGGACTGGCGACCTGTCCAGGGTGTACCCCGCCTTTCGCCCAATGGTGGCTGGGATAGGCTCCAGCCCCCCCCGCGACCCTGAACAGGATAAGCGGTGATAGATAATGGATGGATGGATATTACTGTAATTCCAGGAAAAGATCATTTGTTGAACCCATATTCTGTATGGGAAGATGACATAAGTACGTTTTAGTAGCTGTTTTGTAAACACATCAGATTCTGTCGTTCTCCAGATGGAGAGAAGAATGCAGAGGGACTGCAGACTGACAGGCGACGCCTCTCGTCTCTCTTCAAACACTTTCTTTTGTCACTGACACTGATCCCGCCGTTCTCTCTCCTACTGGCTGCTCTGCATACCTGGCTGATTCACCTGGATATGGAGATGTGTGAGAACAAGGAGGGGGAAGGAGAGATTACCAGAACAAGTAATGCTTTTTCCTGTGGGGAGTCATTTTCCCTTTCAGCTTTATAAACATACTATTGTTGGGGTGAATCTTGTGTGTTTTCCGTCATAGTGTTTCATAGGTCATAGGTCTGAGTGCACACTGGTGACAGCAGACAAATCCCCTCACACACATGTTGTTGGAGACAGAGTGTGTGTGTTTGCGAAGAGTTGTCTTGTCCTAACACTTACTGTCTTCCTGCCGGAGGGACGCGGAGCAGGGAGCTTGACACTGGGACTGTTTACCTCGTCATGAGGCAGGGATTCCTGAGCTCTCACCTTGTTCTCTCAGGAAGAGTAAAAACGGAGGGGAGGCTGTCCCATTTTGATCTTCAGACAATCGCCTGCAGCTTCTCTGCAAATACCACCTGTCCAGGTGACAAATGACCCATACCTCATACTTCTATTACAGAGACGGGTGTTTACGAAAGGCAGAAACACAGCAGAAAATAACCTGAAAAGAAAGATAGAATGGTGAAAATTGGTTGCTGGGGAAGGGGCCTAGCAAGTTTATGTAGAGTAGAGACATGTCCCGACCAACTGTCAAAATGATCCTGTCAATCATTTTGATGAATATGAATGTTTATGAATGTTTTTTCTGTGTTATTGTAACGGCAGAGGGAAATGGGCAGAGTTACCAACAGCTCAGTTCAGCACCACATGGCTGAAAATGTGTTGCTGCTAAGTTAAATACAGTGTTAATGTGATAGTAAAGTGTTTTATCAGACTATGTGTGTGTGTGTGTGTGTGTGTGTGTGTGTGTGTGTGTGTGTGTGTGTGTGATAGTTGGATGAGAGACAGTTTAGTGCTGTTTGTGTGTAACCCTGATGAGTATTGTCGTGTGTGTGACCCTCGTGTGAGGCTTTGTCGAGGCAGCGTACCGGAACAAAGAGCCTGTATAACTCAGGCTTCAATGGTGGCATGAACAGCTGCCACATTATTAATACCCACTCCAGAATGTAATAACTGCCTTTTAAAGTCAAGGCCCTCCCCGAAATGTCTCGGGAACAAACTTGCAATGTTCCATTTCATAGCACAGTTGATTGAGAGAATGATGAAAATTCCTTATCGCCTCAAAGAGTCTGAGGTATTTCAGCACTCGATCTTCCCTAACTTGTTACTGTTTCGCTTGGTAGCTCAGCTGGTGATACTACTGAGCATATTTAAAGGGATGTACTCTGTATATATACAGTACTGTGCAAAAGTCCTAGGCACCCTAGATTTGTTAATATGAATTTGGCCCTAGATTTTTTGTTTTTTCTTTGTTTTTTCTTTACATTACTGCTCTTTATAGTCAAATTTTGATATTTAGAAACTTTTAATTTCATTATTTCTGAAATCAAATCAAATCAAATCACATTTCATTTGTACAGCCCTTAATCACCGTTACAGTCTCTAAGGGCTTCACAGTGCCCAACATGTGAAAATAATAAATCATTAGTACACGACATCCCCCAGCCTTAGACCCTCACAGAGGACAAGGAAAAACTCCCACAAAACCTTATTGGAAAAATTGAGAGAAACCTTGGGAGGGGCTACTCAGAGAGGGAGGGGCTACTCAGAGAGGGATCCCCCTACCAGGACGGTTGGGCTGCAATAGATGCTGAGTTTGGGCAAGCAGAGTATACACAATATATGAAAGTTCATTTTGGTGGGAAATCCAGATCTGATGGGGCATCACAGCATCTTCGCTGTACGGATTTGTTTTATACGTGCCTAAGACTTTTGCACAGTACTGTATATAATCATATAAACAGCTATATTTTTTGCGTAGTTGATGCTGCTGGGTATGAGCAGCAGCAGCACACAAGTAAGGAAACTTCAGGTTGGGTTTTACAATGGCTCCTACTGTAGTAAAAAGTCTGTGTTCAGATACAGGATCATCCTTTGATTTAAGTCAAACATTCTTTGAGGTACATTTCAGTTCAGTATTTGTGTCATTACTCTTTAAAGTACACTATTGTAGTGATGCAGCTGGTGTTAGCACTCAAGTATTCAGCAGGAAAGTACACAGTGCTTTGTTGGAATTCAGCCGCTGTTGGCATAAATGCTGTTCTGGTCTGGGTACACTGTAAAGTTTTAAAGGGTAATTAGAGGATTGAATAAATATTCTCATAAATTGTAGTTCAACACACTATTGGATTATCTGAAACATTATAATTCTGGTGTTTGGAAAATCGATTTACTGTAGGTTTGTTTAATAGGCCCAATTTATCAAACATTAAAACAGTTGTTTAGCAGAATCCATGAATTCCCATTTCTCTCAATCAAAATGAGTTTAGTTGTATTTCAAGCCAGGAGAGACTAGGTAAGTTTGAATACAAGCTTTAATGCATAATGAATCAAATGAATATTGGCGTGGCTCCAGTTGAAATCAATGTTGATGTTGTCATTGGTTCCCTTAGAGGGAGGAAAGGAGATTGCTGTCAGATTACCTGGAGTAGCAATAAAGAAGATATGAGCCAGGTGGTCTTCCTGGTTGAATTTACACAAAGCCTCATTAAAATCATATATAATGATTGATGTCTTCTTTTGGAAATGGGCAAATGGCATGACTTCACAGCAGGATTCAGCTAGAGGGGTACAGTGAGATGCTGTGGTTGTTAAGTGAACAAATACACTCTCCTGGCACGATGCCCAAATACACACGGGTTCAAATCAAATCCCACTATGTTGTTGGACGACTCTTCGCTTTCCTGTCTAACCTCAAGGGGAAAAAGCTTGAAATTACCTTGAAATGAAACATGAACTGAACATTGACAGATTCCAGTTAATACTCTCTGTCTCTGCTTGCTCCACTAATCAAATGTCCCTTGGTTGACTAATAATAATGCCAAAAAGAGATTTCAGGTCATGGCGGGGCACTGAACATCAGAGTGTTGCCTCAGGGACAGTGACCTCTGACAGACTAGTGTCCTATCTGAAGGCTGTGCATGCACTAGATATTAAGAGTAAGTGTACAAACATTCCAGAGGGAAAAACATCTTTTATTTCTTCATTATGAATCTCTACCAGCTGCTTCAAACAGCAGCCTCAAAACAAAACCACATCGTGTTTCCAAACATCTTTGAGCATTTCACTCCACCGTTCGTGTGTCTCAAAAGAAACATCATGAGGTGTTGGGGTACACTATGTATGCACACTATAATCAAATACCCTCGACTCTGCTTGGTTGTTCACAGCTCTTTTATTGTAACAATTAGGATTTCACAGCTCTTTGTCCCACTGGCGCTCCCAGTCAGACCAGCAGTGGAAACCCTGTGAGGGGCAGACGGCATGAAGCTGATTTTGATACCGACCCTCTAATAACGCTGCGGTAACATGTCTGAACAATCTCGTGGAGACAATGGCACACTCTCTTTGATGATTCACCTCTTTGGCTGGGATTTTTCATTTCCTCAGGAATAGTCGTGGTGTACAGCGCTTTTCTTGGCCTGAAGCTCTGACACATTTTTAAATATTCTCAGGCAAATTCTTGCGATTAAATCAATGTAGGATTCTTTTCCACATCTTTCACAAAAAAAAAAAAAAGCTCAGTGAACGAGAGTTTTTCTGCTTCTCTCGTCTGGCACCACTTTGCTCTGTACTCTCTGTATCTCAGAGCTGCCGATATAGGTGGAAACCAAGGAAAAGACTCTCACATTGTTGCGAGAAACATTTTCAACATTACTTGCAAACTTGCAAATACCTTGTCTGGCGCAGGTAACTAAATCATTCAATCCTGTATTTTCATGAATTACACACATGCAAATTCTGGGTGTGGTTCTTGCTTTTACTGGAACGTTTTACTATGCTATACTTTATATATAAAATTATACTCCTTTACCTTTCCAGTCTTCCCCTGACTCTCCATAATAACAGAGTTCGGAGGCTTTAAAGTGAGAGTTGATTGGCAGGTAGCGCAGTGATTGACATTTACAGCTGTGTTGCTCTTACAGATGTGTGTGTTTGTGTTTGTGTGTGTGTGTGTGTGTGTGTGTGTGTGTCATTAACTGCTGTGACCAGGCATCTGGCCAGCATGAAGATCATATTCAGATATGCAATCATCCTCCTTCTTGTCCTCCTCCCCATCATCATTTCCTCCTTATGACCTCTTCACCAACCTTTGTATCCCTCCCAAATAAAGGAGAATTTGTTTTGTATATTTTGATCTTCAGTAAAGGAATAATCTGGATATGGAGCACTGGAAACTATGATAGCTCGCACTGGTCTTATTACATGAGCCAGTGAGACAGAAACATGAAAGGACCTGCGTAGGTGGAGTGGGAAACAGTTGAGGTGTAGCTGGAAGGATCTACTGAGAGATTGTATAATCGCTCCATTAATTTTCAGACAGATGACTAAGTAAACACTCAAATTGCTTTGTCATAGACAGATGTTTTGGGGCTTTGTAACAAACCAATCTGTCTCAATTTTAATGTAAGAGGGATAAGAGCCAACGGGCGAACAAAACAACTCTCTGAGATCCTCTAGTGTCCCAGGGTAGAAGTACACCTGGATTTATATCTTGTCTATGGGTACAGAGCAGATCTTGAACTTACCATATCAACTTACCACTTCTACCTCCACTGATGATTCTGTCTTCATGGTGCATACGCACAACTAATGATAAAATATAATAAGGAGGGTACAAGGAAAGCGTCATGATTTTCCATGTGTGCTGTATATGTTTGGACAGCAGGGGGAGCAGCGTGGTCAACACACATTAGTTCCCAGTTGAAAATACAATGCTTGATACTGTGTGTGTGTGTGTGTGTGTGTGTGTGTGTGTGTGTGTGTGTGTGTGTGTGTGTGTGTGTGTGTGTGTGTGTGCGTGCGCTTATACAGCTTATATTCTTTACATCATCATCATCATCATCATCATCAACATCATCATCAAACGTGAATACAGGTGAGCTCTTTCCAAAGCTGAGCTCACATGGTGTTACCTACAGGATAGAGTACTTCCATTCTCCTGCAGGGTGCAGAGTGAGCATTAGCTTTAGAGCACTAGCATGAAAATGATGCAAGTTAGAACCAACGGAGGCTGATCAATGTGGAGATGAGTCCAAGGATTCATATAGCCTAGTTTCATAATGCTCTAACCTATTTGTCACTACTTATGTGTCACCTGTTTGGGGATCTACCACCAGTAGGGGGTACCACAGGACAATGGCAGAATTTTCCCATTTCTGACCAGTAATTCTGTAAAATATAGTTTTCCCCCCTTTTTATATCATCAACAAGGTTTTGTTTGTGTCAAGTATATAATAACTCTAAACTGACTATCACCTAAACTAAACTATCACCTGAACTAATACCCTGTTTGTGCTTACAGCCAATTCATGTGGCCACAGTAACAAGGGCAAAATCTAAATCTTCATGCCTGTACCATGTTGGCCTCATGTTGATATCAAATTTAGAAAATTTGATTACTCAAACCAGTGTCTGAGGGGCTGGCAATGCAGGCTGCACTGTTAATTGCGAACGCTTGATAACACTGTAATGTCCCTAGAGGGCAGCAGAGATTCAATCAGAGACATTGTGTCTTTGAGATCAACTCACTGTTTTTTTTTTATATCACCTAGTGTTGATAGTCACATGTTCAACGTAAAGAAAACAACAGCGGAGGACATAAAGAGTATCCAGGTCACAAGACGAGTTGCAAATGTCACAGTTCAATACTTATACCATCAGAGGATTTACGTACTTAAAGTGGAATGACAAGCTGTTGTGTTTCTGAGAAGCAGTGGTCGAGCCAAAGCCCTGTGACCTTTCATTTTAAACCAACGGTGTAACTGTGATCTGGTTGGCCATCTGAAGATCAGCGTGTTTTTGTTTCATTATCGGGCCATAGACACATTTCCACACTGGTCACACAGCTTGAAATGCCAATCATAACAGCCATAACGTGCATGACGTGCATAGCGACTGTTTACTATATGATTGTAGTTTTCCGCTGTAGTGCCATACACCCTCATTTCCCTGTGCCCTTTTCTTTCTCTGTGGTTTACTTGGAGTTGCCATCTTGTTCAGACTTGTCAACTCATGACACCACAGAAAGTGGAGCAATAAAATGGGCAAGGCATGGATTAGGGACTTCCTTGTTCCTGCCCATCCCGATGCTTTTGTGAAATTCAGTCCAGGTTTTAATGAGTAACTGGAGCGTTCATTACTCTGCATGTTTACAGTAATCGGCGTGTTGAGTTCACACAGCTGGTGTACCACGGAGCGGCATCGGAGCTCCTTCTTGCCCACTGCCAGACTATACTGTACTACTGCACATTTTCACTTTTTGCACATTTCACTTTTTGCATCCTGGGCTTTTTGCACATTACAATTATTTTTGTTTTGCACTGCACATTTTATATTTTGTAGTATAGCTTCATATATCTGTATAGCTTGTGTGAGTATAGCGTTATATCTTTTTTGCTCTTTATTTGTATTATTCCTACTGTATTTTTTATTCTCAGTTGTGTTATTTTATGTCTCGGCTGCTGTAACAAAGAAATGTCCCCCCGTGGATTAATAAAGTACCTACCCACCTACCTAAGCCATTGCTGTGCCTTTATCAGCCATACAGTGTTGTGAGAGCAGATGAGTAGATATTATCCACTTTTCTTTCATAGACTAATACACACACCCATGAAGATGCGTTTCTTTCATTCCTGTTTCTAAATGAATGGCATACGACAATGCATTTGGAGAAGAGTAATAAGGCTTTGGGATTCCTCGTAATGGGTGAGAGGTTTTTTTTCTCTCCTCAAGAGCCTTTTGAATAGAATACAGCCTGGTCTCCTCTGCACAGCACAATGATCAGGCACACTTATCTACAATCCTTTTAGCCCTGAAGGACCACACACACACGCACATACACACACACATACACACACACACACACACACACACACAAATTGCAGGAGTAGACCTTTGAGTGAATGGCAGCTTGCCTCCCTCCCTCCCTCCGGTGAAGTGGAGAGTAGACAAATGGAGGGGAGAGAATAGAGAGCTGAGTGATGCAGGGTGAGTTAAGGAGGTTTGGGGATGAGGGCGGCCGTGATGAGGGGTGTGCCTTGGCTGTGCTACCTGCTCAGGTTACCTGTGATGCGAGCTGAAAAAGCCCCCCGGTTAGTTTTGAGGCAACACCAGTTTGAACACACAAGCAGCTGGGCTTTGACCTCATACTTGCATTTCTTCAGCATGAGTGTAACTCTGAATCTGAAGTGTATATGTCTTTTTTTTTAAGACTAGTGGCTCCCTGCTTTTATCCCACTATTGGTGGTTTGTGTCTGAGAGGCTGAATGTCATAGATAGCCTGAAAATCATGATTATAATGGTAAGGGGGGGAAAAGGTTTACAAAGACACTGTAGAAACCCCTACAGTCCAGTATTTGCCCTGGTGCGGTGAAGGGGCAGTTGAAGAATACATAACACTGATATGGCAGAATTCCAGACCTGATGCAGCAGATTTCCAGAGCTCACGTGCAGGAGCCTCCCATGGCTGCTGCTGCTGGTAGGCCGCTACCATTCCTTTACCTTTCTCCTGAAACTTTACAGAGGAAGAGTCGACGCCTGCCTTGCTGTTTTTATTCACAACCTAATGCACTGACACGTGACGACAGAGGACTGGCAACCTCCCTCTATCTGGAAGCCTCCCAGTCTGGCCGGGCCTATCTGGGTGTCTGAAAGACTGATTTAACCCTGGCTCTTGGCTGACCGCCACATACACCCGTGTGTGTGTGTGTGTGTGTGTGTGTGTGTGTGTGTGTGTGTGTGTGTGTCCTACCAGTTGACATGTAATCAAGCATTCATGAATTTCTGTGTTAAGCTTTATTCATTTCTCCTGAAATCAAGACTACAAACTGCATCGTCACAACAGTGACGTCAGGCCGATAGATGAATGTGCTGTCACACGCTTACACATACCAAGCGGTGAATTCCACCAACCGTCATTTAGTGTGTCACAGTTTCAGTCTGTGTGTCTGTGCTTGCCTGAGGTGAACTACCAGCTTCACTCATTTTCACTCTCTCTCTCTCTCTCTTTCTCTCTCTCTCTCTCTCTCTCTCTCTGGCCTCTCCATCCCCTTTTCCTTTTCGCCCTATTTTCCCATCTGCTCACGTGTTTGTGTTGGTTGTGTGTGTAAAGCGACTCTGCTTACTGGGCAAACATACTCTGTTTGCTTGAGTGAGGTTTTGTCACCAGAGCTCCTGGGCTGACCCTCACACACACTCAAGCGCATGCCCAAACACACACCTCAGACACGCTCAAACAAACAATTTGTCCGGAACAGATTCGACGTTAAATGAGACCGCATCTGATTTTCAAACTCCCTTGTGTTTGTGCAGAGTTGTCGGCTTTAAAATGAACTGCACGCACCGATGTGTAATATCACAGTATTTACGTGCCGTGCGACTACACACCTGGCTGTGGTGAGCCCTGCAGGCAGAGATCTTGGGATCTCCCTAGTAAGGGGAATGAGTCAATGAGTAATTACAGAGAGACAGACAGACAGACAGACAGACAGACAGACAGACAGACAGTCCTCCTTCTAAAGAGCTTCACTCTGTAAACTTTTAAACTCTGTGAGTCTGTATATACGTGTATGTGTGTGTGTGTGTGTGTGTGTGTGTGTGTGTGTGTGTGTGTGTGAACGTGTCCTTATGTGTGTGCCGGCTGTTTGACCATTTGCCGTCGTGGCGTGTTGTCTGTCTGTCTGTCTGTCTGACTCCTGTGCCTGGCACCCATCACACACAGGAAACAGGCCCTGGCCCTGAGCTGCACATTAAACACACAGGAAATACACACAGGAAACCGTGTCTCAACCCTCCGTGCACGTCTCACACACACTCCTCCATCCTCCACTCCTCTCCTCTCCGGATCCCAGAGGAGGGCTGGCCTGCTGCACACTCAGCTGACAGCTTGTCTAACTTCTCTGCAGTGTGTACAGCCCCTCCTCCTCACCCCCCCCCCCCCCCCCCCCGCTACAGACCCAGACCTACTACAAGCCCTGGAGCCAAATGTGGTTTTCAGAAGGCAAGGGGTCAGGGCATTGCCGTTGCAGCAATCTCATTGTATAAAATATCACACATCATGGCTACAAAAAAAAATTGGTACATTGGATGGATTTTCCCTCGGGGTTCATCATAACCTTTAGCAACGCCACACTCAGAGGTTATGTTTTTCCTGCAGGATACTTCCTGGACCATTATACATCAAAGCTGGTAGAAGAGGACAAATCTTTGTTAAAAAAAAACTACGTGGTATGTTGTAGTTAGTACTCTGTTTATTAGAGTGGACCTCATGCGGGTCTCAGAGTAGTGCGTGACTCTTACTTTGACCACGGAGGTTTTTGGGCCTCGCGACCATCAAAGCTGCCCTGCCCTGCGGTACTTCATACATAGAGATTCAACCTCCACGTAAACACGGAGAACCATGAAAAAAAAAAAAAAAAAAGGCAGACAAATACCCAGAGGATGAGTCTTCTCTCCCCTCCTACGCCAGCTCAACCTAAAGCCATCATGAAGTCCCGAGAGACGAGATGATGAAGACCCTATACCTGTTGATTAATCACAGTCACTTTTTAGCAGGGCTGGTTTTAGCTGCTGCCAGGTCGTATCTCTTTCACCCTGATGCACTTAGAATTACTCTTGATCAAACCAGGAAAATGTATCCTATTGTTGTTGTTGTTGTCTACTTGAGGAACAGAGTCTACTCATATCGGGGTTTTTGTAGTTGTAGAAACCTTGAGAGCGTTTTGAGAGGTGACAGATGTGAAACACCTGCTCTCCGTTGGTCACTTTGACAATTTCACAGACTGTCCCCAGGTCAGCTTCACTGCCTTCCTCTTCATCAGACCTTCTTCATCCCCCTTTTCTGAGCCTATCCATCTGCTCCACATGTGTGAGTGTCCAAGATGGAGCTCGTCCATCAGCCGGCGATAGGTCTCCTGTATTTCTGTTCCTCCTGTCCCCGCGTCTGACTCTCCTTCTGTCTCTCTGCTACTCTAGTCTTTCTCTGTCACACGGACATGAAAGAGGATAGGGACGTGTACGCGCACATGCACACGGAGCACAGAGGTTGGAGGGGAAAAGTTCAACTCCCTCGGGGTAATAAAGAACAATAATGGAAACCAGGACTTTGTGATACTCTCCACACGCTGTCCTCTCATTTGAGGAGGATGATGTGTGGAAAGATTGCAAAAGAGGAGTTGAAAAACGTTTCATTCCGCTTGTACGAACCGTACGAGGAGAACGTGAAGGCGAGCCGAGATGAAGCTGTGCCCCCCCCCCCGTGTGCGGTCAGAGACGAAGAGACAGACCGGAGAGAGAAAAGACGAGTCTGTCTGAGTGATGGATGGGGAACGAGACAGGGAGGGAGAGTCGCGGCGGTGTTTGATAGAGATATGAGCTTTCTTTGATTCCTTTGAGCTCTAAATGGAAAGATGGATTAGGAGATTGATCTTGGGGAGCGGCGGCGTGCTGTTCATATATCCCCGTGACACTTTGAGCTGTGATTTAATTGAAAGCCGACCCCCGGTGTTTCAGCCCACTCTGCCCCGTCAGCCCCCTGAGGTAGAATGACCCCTCTCTGTAACCCCTGGTGACCTTACGCCAGGCCTAGAGGTCTTGACTGATACTCACCTGGTTTGCATTACTTATCAATCAAAAGGCTCCTCGCGTCGGGCCACAGAAACGAGCTTGGTCTCCCAGGCAGTTCGATTGTAAGGTATAACGTTAGGTAGCCTCTATACGCTCGGTGACATGAATAGAAAGCGTCACGAAATTCGACATGGAAGGCGTAACACAATACGCGACCCCTTCTGTTTATGTCTCTTGCATCACCACCAGGAAGCCCCCCCCACCCCCACCTCCAACTTGACCCGGGTGTGGAGAGTCAGATAAACGGCAGGTTAGCTCCTCATCATCTGTGCCTGTATTCTGTTACTCGGTAAAGCCTCCTCCCGCAACTCACCTGACATGTGTTCAGCTCGCAGGAACCAGATGGAGGCATGATGTATATGATTGTGAATGGATATAAGGGTTTCCAGGGTTTCCACACACACACACACACACATGCATCACTGCAATGAATATCTCAACTCCTTTGGGAAAACTGTATCGTCAGCAGGTCTCAGAGGCATTTATTTTCCATATAGGAAATTCAAGCAGTGTGTTCTATTTCCATATATTCCATTGGGTGCATTTAATATGAGTCCAGTGTAACTCAGGCCTCACAGAAGGTCACAGAGCATGGCCAGAGGCACACTCTCACCTTCTTCCTTATGTAAAGTTATTCCACACAGCAACTTAACACAAAGTCATGCCTCTCTCTCTCTCTCTCTCTCTCTCTCAAGGTTCAGCAGAATCGTGTGTTTCCCAATGGCCCTGGCTGGTGTCCATAGGCTTAATGAACCGAGGGGGAAAAGTCTTCACAGGGCTGCAACACACTAATAGCACTCAGTTTACACCCTGTTGACCTGCTGGCAATGTCTGAAAACCACTCATCATCATCCCGTGTACATACGGCATAACACCCATCCCCTATCTCTTTCCACAGTGACACCCCCCCCTAACTCAACCCGTGCCCGTACTGCACTACAATGGCTTCTGACAGACTCGTGGCTCCGGTCCAGCAGCAACAACACATCACGGTAGATGAATGATGATGTGGGAGCAGCGTGGGTGCGGCAGGACTTCTGAAGTCTCGCAGCACAATTGAAATCATATATGTTACGCCTCCCTAAAAGAGGACATGCCACTGGAACAAAGACATGTGCTGTGTGTGTGTGTGTGTGTGTGTGCGTGCAAACATCTGTAGACGTGCCACAGCGCGTGCCATTTGTAACCATTTGTAACGCGTGTGTGCGTGTTCAGTGTCTGTATCCGATCCTGTGCCCAGACTGAACGGGTCACTCGGTGCTCACATGACTGTTGAACACAGTTTTGTCAGCTGATGTTCTCTCGTTAGTAGCGTGAGTTCGGGACCCTGACAGCGGACCGGGTGCAGCCAGAGTTTGCTGTCTGGAAGGTGGTGTGTTTACTCTGTAGGTCAGCTCTGAGGTTTTATTGAGGAGTGACAAATACAAACGGCGACACGCTGAAGTTAAATGAATGAGTGGCCGGTCGGAGCCACGCCGTTGTTGGCCCCCGGGGCCTCGACCTCAGGGTTAACTACTTAGCAGAGTGCTATATGCCATAAACCTGAACGTAAGAGAAAAGGATCTTTAATGGGGGGCTCATTGTTAAGGCATGGCCGGTGTTGTGATGATGTGTGTCTGTCAACCAATGTTGTTGGAGACCAGAAAGGCCCTTCCTTGCCTGGTGCATTGTCTTATGTTATGAACAGGATGGGGCCCCTTACATCCAGCTGTCATACAGTAGACCTCTGAGCACAATGACCGCGCCAGCTGTGGCTTGATCTGGTGCATCTTGTCATATCGATGGCCGAAGAGCAAAACCTCCTATCTGAAAAATGCACTTTTTTGAGAAAAAACCCCCAACTTGTTGTTTTCTTGCAGAATGCTATTTGTTAAGGATACCCAATACATAATACACTGTTTTTGGACTATATTACTATATTATGTGTTAACAATACCGACTAGGTATTAGTGCCTCGCAAAGTGCACATAGAAGGTGTTTCCCCACTTTTCCTGGGAAAATTATGCAGATAGGAGGTTTTGCGCTTTGGCCATCGATATGGGCCTTCGCTTGGAGTCTAATCAGCTCAAAATCACTTATTTTCAGATACATGATCGTTTTTTTTCAAGTTGTGTTATAAATGAAAAACACAAAATATCACTTTTACAATGTTACAAAGTCATTTTGAAAATGTGAATTTGCTCTGCATGTGTAAACATGGGGTCAAACATCTTCACCTCCTTGCCCTTTACTGTAAATCATGTATGTGCATATCATGAATACTTCCTTTACTCTCTAGCCTATGATGAGTCACGCTGCTTCATCTGTCAAAACACTGCAGTAATCTGCCCTTGACTTCTCAAGTCACATCCAGGCTAGCATGGCAGGTTTGCAGGTCTGCACAAATAAGTATTTGAGCTGGTGACTTAAACAGCAGGAAGAGCCTCTTTGATTCCTGTCACATCCTCTGGGCTGAACTCGGGACCTTGAAGCCTGTTGTTGTGGTATGTGGTGGGTGAGATGACCGGAGTGCCCTCTGGGAAATATTGTGTTACAGCGCTGGTTTTTACATCAGTAATAGGATTCAGGATGCTCTGGCGCAAGGATTTGGGGATCAGTGGATCAAGCGGTGGTTCAAAGTGGACTCGGGGGTGCAGTGTCTCCATCATCCTTGTCATCACGTCCTAAAACACAGGAAATGTCTGAGGTGCTCCATCACATATCAGGCTCCTACGTCCCCCCTGGACAGATATGTACCATTTTTCCTAAAACCTAAACCTAACGACGTAAACATTTTCTCAGAACAGGGTGCCGAGCGTCATTTTCACCTGGCCAATCTGTTTGGGTACCCTTGTCCTGAAACGCTTCAGAGCTCCTGTGCTGGTGGATTCCCTGGTGGAGCAGCAGGCTCCAGGGCTGAGAGGGAGAGAGGTGCAGTAGCTGTGCTGCTGTTCCTCACAGGCTGGCTTTGTATGGAAGGCTGCTTCCTGCATTCACAGGAAACGCTCATATTGGAAACAGATTTTCTCTGACAGTTGACTTGAACCCAGGCCCAACTGAAACCACTCTCAGCTGCTGCAGCCTACACAGAAAAAGGGAGGAAGGGATTGAGGGAAGGGGGCGGCTTTGAAACTCATCTCCCTCATCTAATAGGGTGTGGGGTATTTCCTTCATTATTTTCCTTTTTTATGACCACATATTTTTTTTTCTCTCTCTCTCTCTCCCTCTTTCACTCTCTTTACCAATCTGCTGCCTTTCCTCCACTTGCCCGGCTGCTCGTGTTTCACTGCCGAGCGCTGTTTGGTTTTTCAAATGTCAACACACGGGAGCCTGGCCGGGGCGGAGGAGTCACCCTAGCCTCGGCAGTGCAGTGGGGGTCCACGCACAGCCCCGGGCAGATGGAACAGCCCCGGCCCCAACGTAAATACAGAACGCGACACACCATCACAGCACGCTTTTAAACCCTCAGACAGAGGAAGTTAACATCTGAGCCTCGGAGTGCAAGCGGCCAGTTGTCTATCGGGTGTATAAAACTGTCAGGAGAAACCCAACTGACCCTGGACTCAACCCAAACACAGCCTTTCTGCGGTGTGTGTGTGTGCGTGTGCAGAGACGCGCGTGTTGTGCACGTGCACACACACACAGACAGACTCGTTGCTGGATGGCAACTATACAACGCTGACAGATCAGACAAATAAATCCTGCGTGATGACAATATTGTGGTGGGTTCTGACTGGAAGTTAAGAGTGTCACGTTTTTCTGTTTCTTATGCTGACAAAAGTGGAGTTTCTATTGCTTTTCTAATTATTCACTGGTAATGTAGATGAGGTGAGACATACGACGTGATCACTAACACCCTAATGTGAGACGGACAGATTGGCCGGTGTCTTATTGACGCGGCAAACGACTCCTTGGGGCTCCCCTGCAGATCCACCAGCACACCAGAACGGCTGCTTCAAACTGTCCAGGTATTACCCAGTAGCCATCACCATTTCTCACGGGGGCTGTAGCCAGGATTACCATGGTGATAACCCTGAGGTCATGGGAAGTGTGCCAGGGGCGGGACCCCCCACGCCGAGGCACGGTCCCCAGGGGCCACACTGTTACTTCTCTAGACACTATTGTTTACCTCATGTCTTTTTTTGTTTTTGTTAGCAAAAAATGAAACCGAGCAGCAAATAAACTCTGGTGCATCTGTGTGAGAACAAGAGTGTAAAACTGCTGGTCTCATGAGCCTTGCTGCAGAGGACATACAGTAATTGGAAAACCTATGGAAAGCACCATGCCTACAGTGGTCAATCTGTTAAAGCTGTTAAATCTGTTTTCTTTAGTTGAAGCAAAATACAACTATCGGGGAGGTTCCTTAAAGCTGAAGTGTTTTATTTTATCGTCGGTCATATTTCCAATCCTGGTGATTGCCCTGGCACACAATATGCATTATGGCCCCCTTTGCCTTTACAATTTCAAAGTGCTTGAGAATGAATGAAAACGTCTCCCAAATGTTTATGAGGAAAACCCTGAAAGCGGGCCTGTGTTTGTCTGTCACCTATAGGTAATTGGCCTCACTCTAATTGATGCTCATTGTGTTGGTGCTGCGGTCGATCCTGGAGGATTTGCACCCCTTTTCCTCTCGGTGTCGTATTTCCAGATCTCTAATCCTCACCTCGGTTAGGCTCCTTTTCTTTTCGATTCACTACTTTCTTCTGTCCTGCTGTGCGTTTGGTCTGGCGCTCCGCAGAGCCTTTGTCCTGCCGTGCCGGTGGGCCAGGCCTCGGCTTATACCTGCCAGGTGTTCTCAATGAGCCGTAGGTATCCTAGCAACCGGCAGGTGAGCTGCGTCTTGGGAAACAGAGGCAGATGTGGGTGTATTGTAATCCATCATGACCAGCAAGGATTCTACACAACACTTAAATTGTTGAAAACAGCACTCAAGTTTTTTTTTTCACCTCATAATTTGCAGCAGGCTTTAATTACAGCATAATCTTGACATCAACGCACAACAACCCACCCAGGACACCAAAGAGACCACAGGAGAAAGAGTGCATCTGCTGCATGAACCACTTTTCCGACTCTCTTTGTGACTGCGGGAGAGGCCGAGGGTGTTCACAGGGCTGCAAACATGTAGCCCGGGAGTTCTGGACTTGGGGTTAGTGGGAGAGAGGTTTCACTTCCATCATATTTTACTCACAGGAGTGCCACGCTGCCAAATGACATGTTGCTATTTGGCTGAGGCTTTGGGGTGTGTGCCGTAGCTCGCTGTTGGGAAAGAATGTGTGCTCTGTATGATTTTGTCCCTCTGCTCTTGCCTATATTTGAACGCCAGGATCTCCACTGTGGTGAACCAGATGCTTTGTTCGGGGTTCAAAGGGGAGGTTTTCCTTGGCGTGGCCCGGTGATTAAACACTTAGAGAGGGAAGAAGAGCTGAGCAGCTTGGTTCTCTCACCGCAGCCCAGGCTCCCAGAACTGACCTCCATCTGGAGGAACTGCTCTGTGGTCGGTGGGAGATGAGAGCCACCAGCTCTGGACTAATATTAGAAGCAAAATGTTGCATGGAAGCTGAACAGCAAGGCAAAGTGTTACTATAAGCAAAGAGTACTGTAGCCCACGATGCAAGCTCTAAGATGTCTTTCTGAAAATGATTTGTAAGGATAAACACTGAAAAAAACAATATTTGATTGTTCTTATCTAGTATCATTACACACTGATGCATTTCTGATGAAAGTCTTAAGTAAATAACATTGAGTTATTTCAAATAGCAATGCAAATGTAATCAAAATATGTCAAATTCAACAACGTGTTTTAAGCCAAAGAAAGAAAACAAGAAAATGAGATGCTTCTTATCCTCATCCCTCATATTTTCTATCATGTCTTTATATCTTGCAATCAGTCTTGTCAAGGCTTGTCTTCCCTGAAGGTGCATGTGTTTGTGATTTTGTGGTCCAGGGCCCAGGGAGAGTCCCCTCCCCCCCCCCACTGCACTCAAAAGCTCTTAACACCTGGGTGTTAGGGGAGGGGAGGCTGCTGCAGCCCAGTGCAGCGCTGCTATTAACAGCTATAATGAACTGTTCACTGGCAGGAGCAGGAGCGGCCTTGGATCAGACTGGATGTTAAATGGTACATGAATTAGATAAAGCGTTCACTAACATCATTGAAAGATGCATTTCCAGTGGCCCGATAGGTTGTTTTCCTCTCATCAGTGAAAGAGTTTAGTATAGCACTTTTTTGTTGTTACATTTGATGTTTAGAAATGGGAATTAGACTTTTATAAGCTGCAAATCAACATTCAGCTGCAAACAGTAGCCTTATATCAATGACCTTCGAGTGTTTGGCCAAAGCAAACTTCTAACAGTGGGGCTCCAGACCCCTACCACACTTTTGCAAACATGCAGAAAGCCAGAGGAATAACACTGCTGTAGCTGTGGTCATAGCTTATTTTTAAAACAAATAAATCAGCATGAGGTTATGATATGGATTTGGTGAATGCCGGTACATTCTCCTGACCTGGACTATCCATTGAGATCATTCTGTATGCGTCCCTGTATGAGAACCCAAGCTCAACCCTTTGTAGTTTTCAGTCTGGTGCCAATTATCTTGATTGGAGAGGGCCGCCGGCTCCCAGACAGCCTGCAGTGTGAAGGTGATTACATCCCAGTGCCAAAGACACACCATCAGGTGTGGGCACCACATGGAAGTACTGAAATCAGAGATGGGTAATGCAGGAGGGGCGCAGGGAATAGGGAGCCATTTGGCATAGCCCAGCTGTGATTCAATCTAGTGAAATTAGAGTCTAGTGTTCTTCGCAGTCAGGCTAATTGAAACGTTATTCCTTCATAAAATGGTGCTCAGTTCCAAAAGTGGAAAAGTACAGCCCTCTAAATCCTGTGAAACTTGTACCAACCCAACATTTACAAGGAAACTTGTAGTAAAAACAAACGTGAGATGTATTTCTTCTTTTCACAAAGAGGAGGAAGGTTCAAAGGTTCAAAGATTTTTATTTGTGAGTTATAGCAGTATAGTGCAGTGAAATGCTCTGAAACACTGTGATAGAGATGCTAGAGAGGAAAAGGGAGCTAAACTAGGAAAAAGTACTACAAGAAGAGGAACAAATAATAAAATAAATATATAGACAATATGGCAATGTAAAAAGAAACAACTGAAAGTCTATGTATGTACATGCGTAATGTAAAAATGTAAAAACAAGAGTGCAAGAAAATGTTTTGGCCTGAGGATAGATGCTCCTCCTGAGCCGCTCTGTCTTGGCCATGCGACTGCAGAAGAGCTTGTCTGGCTGCAGCAGTCAGTTGGGATGTTGGGCTAGTGGCCTTGATGACCCTGTTGGCCCTAGACCGTCTGGTGTATATGTCCTGCAGGGTAATCAGTCCACTCACCTGTAGTGATTTTTATCCTTTATTTAGACAGTGGGAATCGTAGCCAGAGAGACAGAGTAGGTGAGACATAAGAGAGTACTGTAAGATCTGGCAGGATCCAATTTTAGGCCAGTAGGACCAATCAAGAGACCAGTCAGTTATCTCTGGGAACAAGATGTTTTCCTTCTTTTGTAAAATGTAGACTAATTTTAACACTCTACACACAACAGTTTTAGAAAAGCTACCACATCTCAAATTATATAGCAAAGATCTTTTCGCGTACACACAAGGGATTGCCAGTGGTGCTCAGATACGTTCCATCATAAACATTATGAAAAGCCACAGCTGTAACGTTCATCCAAATATGGTATTGGATATAGAAAGGAGAACCGTTCCTCACCATATCCGCCTCACATGCCATTGTTTAGACAAGTCGCTGTAAACGTCTGCCCATAGGGAGGACTAGCAGAAAGCGAAGAGTTAACGATGCTGTTTATACTCACCCAGCAGCCTCCAGTGGTTCTGCCGTCCTCTCCTTATATAGAACTGGATCATCGGTTCACTTGGCTGAAATAAATGTGCTCCTCAGCATCTTACTCCCTCCAGAGCACCAGAGAAAGGGCTACTCTCAGGGTCCAGAGGTCACCAGCTACTAGCCCTTTTAGTTCTAGTGGATTCCTTTGTGAGAGTCCGTCTACTCTTGTACTCTTGATATTGCCACGCGTCTTGTAGCAACGACAACTAAAGTCCCGGTGGCCTGCAGGAGACTGAGGACCAGTCTGTCACAGCTGACCCTATTGATCTCCTGTCCGCTACCGTGACATCTGCTCAGCACTAATTGAGAGAAGTTTCATGTATGGAACTGTTAGCCATTGTAGAGCCAGACTGTTGTAAAGCTAATTCTCTCCACTGTGTTAACAAGTCTGACAGGCATCTGACAAGGCAAGATGAGTGCTTTGTTGTTCTCCTCCACATGCACGTTTTATGATGTCAATTATGATACGGACTGTGCCATACACTGCTTGTCTTGATCAATGCATTACTGGTGTCAGATGAGATAATGGGTTTGAGCCGTGAGTGGGTGAGAGTGGGCTCTCTTCCCTTGAGGGAACGGCATGGTGGCATGCAAAGAATACAGATACAGAGCAGATCATTGGCACTGAATCAGGACTGGATTCAATTTACCATCAATCCTTTCATTTTAGGAAGTTTTCAAATTGAAATATTGAGCATGGGACAACTTGAGCATGAGTTCTGTTAAAATGATTAAGAATCAATCCTCCCTAATCGTCTTTCTCTCTCTGACAGAAATGTCCAGTAACTCTTTAGATCACAGTGCATATGCAGTGCAGCGAGTCGTCTGTACTGTATGGCATGTGGGCGTCAGAGACCCCAGCCCCAGAGGGCACACATCACCTCAGGGTTCAGGGGTCAAGAGGAGCCACACTTCCTGTAGCCTGCACCTGTGGAACCCCTGCTGACTGCTTTACTGGCTCTCTCATTGTTCAGATTTATCTTCCCTGCCATTGATGTGGCCCCTCGCAGAGGCCATTAAAGACCAAAGAGCATCACCCTAAACCAGATGTCTC
Organism: Hoplostethus mediterraneus; assembly: GCA_034670385.1. Lineage (NCBI taxonomy): Eukaryota > Metazoa > Chordata > Actinopteri > Trachichthyiformes > Trachichthyidae > Hoplostethus > Hoplostethus mediterraneus. The sequence continues at coordinate 1,517,052 of JAXDDW010000062.1, forward strand.
AGCTAACAAACTCCTCAGTGCAGCCTGTCACTGAAACAGATAAAGCCCATGAAAAGCTGATAGGCTCATGTACAAGGTATGGTCAAAATAAAGTTATCGGCCCACGTGACGTCCAGGGCTCTGTCCAGGTATTGGCTGCATTACCTGGCATGGTTTTAGTCTGATCATCCTCTCAGTTCTACTGTGTGCCTGCCTTCATGCCAAGATGCACTTTTTTCATGCTTATATTTCCATTACATTTTAGGCATTTAGCTGACACTCTTATCCAGACTCACTTACAATGAGTGAAACCATAGAATAAGCTAGTTCCTGCATCACCAACATGACAAGCAACCAATAGAAGTGCGATGGTTAGAACCAGAGTCAGGTGACAACATTGATGTGACCACAGAGTGATATATTTGGTTGGAGCTATTTCTTCAAGGATGATAATATTGTTGTCGGCAATGGACCAATAACCACCCAGTGGTTTGAACAGCTTGATTACTCTCTTAACCAACATCTTCTCAATAATGATTTGATCCCATTGTAGCATTCATGAAATGGTGTTTTCATCCCCTATTTCAAAGATTCTCTGACTTTGAATGTCAAGCACGTGCACAGCACTCTTGAGAGGACTAAACACATGACAGGAAAAGCATCCCAGACCATTACCGAGCTAACGTCAACATTTTAGGGGATGTTTCCATTATTTCGACCATAGCCTTCAGATTCCCACGATCTGTGAGGGTAAACCCCCACGGTCCGAGCCTAAGTTAAGCATAAGGGGCAGCATCTAGAGGCGTACAAACCACACAGATTCAACACATCATTTAACTGTCAGAATTCGGTATGCACAGCTCATTTTGGAGTTATTTTGGTGGTTGAGTCGAATTCTGTGGAGTAGATCGTCTTTGGTGAGCCAGAGAGAGAGTCCCCAGAGGACCAGAAGGAGAGAGAGAGAGAGAGAGAGAGAGACTCTGGTGTGGGCTGACAAGGCCCTGGTGGAGGACTGGAGTGGGTTCAGAGACCAAACTGGGTCTGGTCTGATGATGTGAGACAGCTCTCCTCCATTCAGAATGACGTCTGGAGGATCCCGAGGATTACCACCCTGCTGCTGCCTGCTGGGCCGCAGAGGTAGGAAGCGGCAGCAGACCCAGGGGCTAATGTGATCACATCAACCCTATTAGGAGGGAGTGTATGGGGAAAAGGTAGGGGGTGCACACAAAGGAGCACATTGTTCACCTCTTTGGCCTGGTGGAAGAGAGTTCCACATACTGATGTGATAATGAACTTAGGGTCTAATCACAGACAGCAGTTAGGGTTGTTCCCACCGCAGACCAACTGACTGGTTTCCCTCTGCCTAATGCAATGAGGGAGGTGCAGCTGTGACACCGTCTCTGGCTCTCTCGCTCTCCATTCATGGGACTTGAATGTAAAACTGATTTTGGACCAATCCAACTCCCGATAGTCTGTCTGCCCGGTCATTGATTTGGCCAGAAGCTGTGTGGCCTGTCATCAAAGCACAGCAGAAAGAAACTAAGCGGAAACCATTTAGCGTGCTACTGAAAGCGCTGCTCCAGTGTGAATGCAACAGGTGACACCATGACAGCTAGAGTTAAAATGTACAGTCAGAAGAAAAGACAAAGTGGAGCTTGAAATACTTGAAAATATCAGTTTCAGTTTCACATCTTTAGGTCGCTAGCATGGGTCAGTCAAGACGTGGTGATGCTAACGCGGGGGAAGCTAGTCAACAGCACAGACTTAGCACACTTTCACAGCTGGAGTGAAACAGGGTACCAACAATTTCTTGCAAAACAAATTTGACGTGGTTCTTGTTCTTGTCCACAGAGGTGACTTGCTAATTCAGCCGCAAGAGAACAAATGTTAATCAGCCCAAATGTGATACCAGGCTACTAACACTGAGTGTGGGATAGCCACCCATGGCCCTGGATTAATTGTGTACCATATGTTAATAGTAGGAAAGCATGAAAGTAGCTACTATATGAGCATAAATAAAGCATATAGTGACTGTAACTATAGTGTATGTTTTTAGCTATAAGGTGGAGATAACGCCAGTGTTGCTCCATGTGAGAGAGATGTCCAGGACTAGCCCAGTAAATGGAAATAGCAGGTGCAGGGCAAACATTTAAAAACGTGTGTTATACAATACGTAACTATGTTGAGAGCATGTTAGGCCTAGCCGCTACAGGGCACTGTGCTTTCAAAGCCTCTATGAAGCATAATGTAATATCGCACAGCCCTGGACGTCACTGTGTATTTCATTACCCACTTGTTTTCTGTGATTTTGCTGACTTATGAGTGATAACAATTCCCAAGCGGAATCCACTGAGGCCAGTTAATAGGATATACCACATATATTAGCACCTCTGTGATTCACACTTACGGTGTGAGTGTCCCTGAGTAAGCAGACAAAGACGTGCGTTGCCAACGAAGCCATAAATCTTGCATCATGACAGCAAGGGAAGAAAACAACACAACGCAGAGCATACTTTCATAGTAGATGCTGCAGGTTTCATGTGCCTTCGAGGTGAATCTGTTAAGTAGAATCTACACCCAACCCTTTAATGAAGCACAGAGAAGAGCGCCAAATTGCTACAATAACACGACATTCCTGTGAAAAACTGACTTGTTATTTTTTTACGTGCGATTTCAAAGGGTTGGAAAGCGAAATGTCCTCTGGAACCATGAGAACCCTGTCCTGGGCTGGTTCAGCTTAACTTGCAGTTAAAAATATCAAACAGAGCATGCTTGTGGGTTTAACACTCAGTAGGAATGTGGATGATAATTGGCCACTGAGTCTGTGTATTTGATCTGTACCGAGCGACATGCATTACTCAGCCTTGCAGAGCGACGCGTCCCTGAAAACCAGCCAAGAGCAAAGCCTGACTTCACTGTGTAAACACCGACATTATCTGGGGTTTATTTGGCCAAGTTTGGCTGATGTATGTGTTTGTATTCAAATCCAAAAGACAGATAACAAAAAAACGAAATAGAAATCGACTCCTGATTAGATCACACATGAGTATGTGAGTAATAGTGCTGATAAGATGATGGAGGGGTAAACGAGGTCTGTTATTTGTGCTGATATAGCACTAAGTGGACCCCTACGGGAGACTCGGTGCCAATCTATCTGTCAACGATTGTGCCAGCCAGGGAATTTCTTTGCAGTGTCTTGTTGCTTGAGACGCTATGGCTTGTTGCTGCATGGTTTTATCACGCTTCAGGCCTGAGTCAGATTTTTAGTTCGGTTGTCAAAGCCAAAAAGACTCTCAGCTTTCACTTTTGTCCTGAGTCAAACCCGGTGTTTTGTGGGGGGGGGGGGGGGGGGTGGCAAGTCACGAGGGGGCCACAGAGGTGACAGTCCTGTGGTCAGAGTAATTAGCAACACAGTGGTCAGTCTGTGCAGTCAGATGTGAAGGCTGTTGTACAGTCCTGCCCTGCAGCTACACAGACCATACGGTGCCACGGGTCATCGCGGGCTGTGGTCATAAAAGCGCCGGGCCATCACAAGCTCATTGTCTTTGTGTGTGTTTGCATGCACATTTGTGTCTTCGTGTCGTGGATCACATGCTCAGGTCAAACACGTGACATCATTTTCGGTGTTTGATTGAAATAGTTTTCCCAGATTTGTTATTTTATCAAATAACTTCTACTACTACTACTGTGGCCTGAAATGTTTTTTGGGCTATTCAAAGAGCAAATGTGGTGCTCCAATGTGCATACAAATCAGAAAATAAACCTAATAAAGGTCAATAAAGTTCATGGTAGAAGTATCATGGTAGAAGTGAATAAGTATTACTAAGAAATCACCAATTACCATTTAACTTTTAAATTGAAAACCTCTTGAAAACCATTAAACGTCACTGAGTGATGAGTGCTGCAACACCAGGAAGATTTTCCCCACATTGGATCATGTTTGTCATTTCCCATCATTACCCTACACTCGTCTGGTTCAGCCAGTCTACGTTCTGATGGAGTTCCCACATTGCTCTGCCTTGCGGCGCTGCAATAGCAGTCCGTCCCGTTTCTCATTGTTACCCTGCCATTCACACAGTCGCGTTAAAGGGGCGCAGGTGGGGCAGCAGGTTAGCTTGAGGTTGACTGAAGCGGCGTAGAGGTACGGAGGCCAACCGATACCCAGAACGATGCTGGAACTGAACCCCCGAACTGCTCCGGTGGCACTGCACTGTGGGTGACCCTGTTCTCGTGTGTGTGTGCTCAACGTGCTAAGACACATACTAAGTTCTCATGATGATATGGGATCCGTGTTGTGTGTGTATATGCATGTATGTGTGTGTGTGAATGCGTGTGATAGGATGTTTCTAGCCAGGCAGGTTTTAATTAGCCTGCAACGGTCTTTACTGCTAATCTATTTGCAAATACTGTTGTCAGGTGAGCCTAATCAGATCCTTCATTAGTCTGGACAGCAACAGTCACCACATGACTGACGGCCACTGCCCTCTCAGGCAAAACTGTGACTCTCATTACAGTGATTGGTGTAACAGGGTTGCAAATGAACAGCTGTAATGCAGAGCTTAATCTGGGGGCCGAGACACCGCAAAATAAATGTTCGGTTAAACTAACCGACTAGTATAATGACTCATTTGTTTTTCGTGATACGTGACACATGCCACCAAACCTGTCTCATGTTCTCGTGGACCGTTGACATTGACAGCTAGCAGAGAAATTCATAAGCAGGTTAGAGACTTGAAATTCAGGTTATGATACGGTGAGACTGGTCTGCGCTGACAAATACTTGATCTGTACTTCAACTTAGATAACACTTACTTACATTAAATCATTGGAATGGGACGACGTATAGTGTGCTGTGGTGGTGGTGGGGGGGGGGGGGGCGGCTTCAGGGGGGCTTCGGGGGTGGCGGGGTTGAAGATTTTAAGTTTAATATTTGACTCCATCAGTACTGCTGAGCTGGTCAGTTAGTCATGCGGTCTGCATTAGGACTGACAGCTCGGTTTAAAATCAACAGTAGTCCAGGTGCGGCGGTCTGGCCATCTGTTGCCCACAGGAGCCCACCTCCACTGGGCTGTGTTGACACAGGGGCCATGAGGAGATGTCTCTCTGGCCGGGGGCTTTCACTTCTACCAGAATAACGTTACATTGGGAGCTTCTGTAGTTGCAGCTTTAACAGCTCAGAGCGAGTAGGTGCAACAGGAGGCGGGGCAGTAGAATCAGCTCCGGTTCCTATATTAACAGTACAAACACCCAGTATTAAAGGTATAGTTCACCCCCAAAATGAAATCCAGTCATTATTTACTCTGCCCCATACCAGTTAAAAGTACATTGGAGTTCAAACAAATATTTACCTCATTATCACCTAGGTTTTCAACTGACACGGGGGTGAGTAGATAACGGATTTTCATATTGGGATGAACTATTAAAGAGTATACACTGTGTAATATCTAAGGACAGGGGTAGAAGCTTGTATTATGAGAACAAACTAGAGCGAGTAGAGGAGGAACATGTGAGCGGAGATGTGATCAGGGAGATCACATTGATCACCTCCTCATGCATTCTTTCTTATTTGGCATCCGGTCTCTCATATGCTCATATAACCCCATCCTCTCTGTGGGCCATGTGAGAACTCATATCTAAACTCAACAAAGCCTCCAGTGAGCTGCCTCAGCTGATCGCATAATTTGGCCTTTTTTTTTTTAAATGTCTTTATAAAATGTCTTTTAATGCCTGAAGTAAAGCACTTTGAACTGCCTTGTGTATGAAAGGTGCCATACAAATAAACTTGCCTTGCCTTATACAACATCACTTTTATGAGAGGGTCTTCTCAACCTTTGCTTGTAGATCTGTAAATCTTGTAAGATGTGGGTAGGGTTAGGGTTTGATGTTAGACTACTCTTACTATTTAGAATATACTGCTCTGGCATATTTGATAATTACCTCTGGAGAAGTAAACAAAGACCCAGTGGGATATTATTATAAATGTTATTTGTGTGTGTGTGTGTGTGTCCGTGCCCTCCTGTGACCATTTTCTCTCATTTTTCTCGACATTTCTATTTACACTCCGCCTGCCCTGGCATACATCAAGACAAGAGGTCACTAAACAAATTCAGCCGTCATAACAAATTATCCATAGCCAGACACAGCGTGAGAGCAAGTCCAGCTTACTGACCAGTTGGTGCAAAGAGAAATAAAGTAATAAAGTCTTCACAAACTAATTGGCACATTGGGGTACATTGGGAGTGAAGTTAAAAATGCAATTAATGTATCGTGAATTAAATATCATGAATTGAGAAGACATCATACGATGGAGGGGATGAGATGGGGGGGGGGGGGGGGGGGGCAGTCAGCAGGAAGTTAAAATGTCATGCAGAAAAAAAAGGAGTGTGAGGAAGTGGGAGACTGAGAGATCTTTGAGACCACACAATGTCTGCTCTCTGTCCGTCTCCTCAGTGTAACTCATCCTCGACTGGAGAAGGGCTCTATTGTGAACGCTTAGCGAGGGTTTTCTCTCTGGAGCTGTGGAGGAACAGTTAGTGGCGCGACCACGCTGTGAAGCACCGCAGGAAGACAACTTATCAAGGTCACTGTTCTGACCTCAGTTTCCTGCCCACCAGAATGACCAATTGTGTGAGATGGCAGCTCACAGGCTTGTATTATAACTGCTGCTCGCACCATTTTCTCTCACATGGTGCTTTTTTTTTTCACGACAGTCTGCTGTATAACTGCTGTCTCCTCTCCTCCTCTGGTCTTCTTTCCTCATGTGTTTCTGCTCCTCTCCTCTCCTTCCCTTTCTTCCTCTAAGTGTAGGCTTCGTGTCTGTGCCTCTTCTTATCTCTCCAGACCTCGGGTTCGTCTGACCACGAGCCAGGCAGACGCACTCTCCCACACTCCCCTAGGCCATGGCATTCCCTGTGCCTCTGATATTTGGGGCAAAACAGAGGTTGTATTGCATCCCCGTGCCTTCTATGTGAGTCACATGAACTCCTTTTTGCCAAATATGATAGAGTGTAGATGAGGGCTAAGTTATCAACCATTTGTAGTCTTACAGAGGGTCAAATCAAATTCTGGTCACTGGCTACTTCATATAAAAGGCCCCATTATGCCCTTACAGGAGAAGACATTGGGGGTATGTGGTGGTGTTGGTTTGTGTCTGTGTGAGCATGTTCCTGTGTGTATTTCTGTATACGGTTCATGAGTCATATGCCAGAGTTGCATACTGATGTTTTGCTGCATGGATTGGATCGGATCCATTCAACAGAGAATGCGTGTGAAACCCTCATAGGACTGCTTCTCATGACATGTGGCTAGAAACACCATAACTTCCTGGTCTCAGTCTTTCGAGATCCTACCGGGTTCAGGCAAGGTCTTCAGAGGAGATGCTGGTTTATTGATTTTAACCCTCCACGTCTATTGTAGTGAAGGAAACTATGTCCGGGCGGTGGGATGGTGTTTGTGTGTGTTGGAGCGTGAATATTTGTGTTTGGTAGTGAAAGTGTGTGTTTGACTTAACTGGGCTGTTGGAGTTGATGTCGTCCCTGTTTGACGACACTTAGAGCCGTGCGGTTGTGAATGGATTCTGTGTAAATGAATGCCCGGTGACACTCTCGCGCTCGCATCCTCTAACAGCACGGGGCATGAAGGAATGTGGAGGGTCCTTACCATATGAGGCTTTGGCAGCTTCCACAGGCTTTGTTTGAGAAGGCTGCTTTGTTTGCTTCTTTATTTTACTTCAGTTGAAACCATCGTCAAACTTGTCAGTGTTTTCAATCATAGCTCTGCAAAGTTGCAGAGAAACCTGTGATCGTGTGCTGTAGGTTTTATCAAATGTGTCTATAGATTCATCTACATAAACAGAAATAGGCAACAGCAGAAACTCGGTCCCATTGTCTCAAACAATTGCTTTTTTCAAGATGGACCTATAGGCTGTATCTTGTTTTAGAAAAAGGGGGACATTTTCATTTTATGGGAGCGCTGAGACCAAGAGGCCAAGCGGCAAATAGAAACAGCATTAATTGTCTCCAGAGAAGCTAATGTTTTTTTTCCATTCTCATTTACTGTGGTTTTTCCTCTGGTTTTCCGAAGCAGAAAGTGTCAACGTCACGTTGGTGACAGGCTGCAGGCATGCTCTGGTCTATGAACGTGCTTGCTGCCGGTTTTAGAGAGGCTGTGTCACTAGATCTGGCTGAACACAGCACAGGCTCAGGCAGGCCCTGCCTACTCACACACTCTCACACACACACACACACACACACACACACACACACACACACACACACACACATACAGAGCATTCTCAAGGAAAATATTGTAGAAAATAGCATTACATTCCAGTGATAGTGGCCGTGTAATGTACACCTGAATAGCTGAATAAAGCTGAAATACAGCAGATAATGATTTTTGTAAGGGAATTTAATAGCATTACTGCAGTAAAAAGGAAGTGTGAAAAATTATTTGCACACAATATAGAATTATATTCATGTATATGATACATTATACATTATAAGGATTACACACAATGGATTGTGAATAAGAAAAGACAAATGTCAACATAGAGATCTCACTTTTACTGCATACAATGTTTTGGCCAGGCCTACTATGGTGCATTGGTTTCTGCCCTCAAGAGGAATTATTCACAAAATCAACCTTTTTTTCCTCTTTTCAGTCATCAGACGTTTTGAGGAACAATCAAGCATTTGTGTTACAAGCTACCTTTTCATTTCTACTTTAAACATTCTGCAAAAAATATACTGCAGTGGCCACTGCAGTATTAAAGGAGGACTAATGCAGGAAAGATGCAGAAACAGGGCTTGTATGGTAGCTGGTAGCATGACCTCTTCTGGTATTGTAGCCTATAATGAGGGAGTTGTGTTTATACAGTCGGATGTAGGAATTGCTTGTAAAGCAGTGTGTTGGGTTGAACAGAGGAAGTAGGGTCTGACCTAAGAGGCCCTGTTTGACCATGAGAACCGAAGCAAGGTTCTCCTGGGATATTTCGCCTGTGTCATCCCCTCTGTTTCCCATGAACCTCATGGTAAGGTTTATGGTATCCAAATAAAGCTTGTGTGGTGATTCTCATTCTCATCTGTTCGCAAGGATGAGAGTATTCTGCTTTTTTGTACATTTTTTGTACTTAAGTACATTTTTATAAGAACAAAATATAATATCAGGGGTTTTATTCCACACCGCTATATCCATCAGGTAATTTCAACAATTAACTGATGCTCATTGCTGTGTATTTAAAAAAAAAAAAAAAAAAAATGTTAGTATTTTGCAAGGTCCTAATTTCAATAGTAATAAAGTACTCTGTCTGTAGGGGTGGTGTCACATTTTATTGGAATCCTAATATTTCAGAATCAGTGAATCACAGAGTCTGGTAATGAAATGCTTCTAACTCCAAGCCAGGTTGTAATGGGAGAGTTGTGTGTGTTGAGTTAGAACAGGATCTCTGTGCTGAGTGAAGACCCAACATTGAATGCTCTCTGATTGATTTTATTTACCCGGCCCTTTCATACAGAAAGATGGGCATTAATCACATTCAGCCTTTGTCAGGCTCCAGGCTCAACCCCCACCCCAATGCACTTCCTGTCCTACTCTCTGCTGTAGTTAGTAGGTGAATAGGAATACCCTGCATGTGAGTGAGTGAGTGTGTGTGTGTGTGTGTGTGTGTGTGTGTGTGTGTGTGTGTGTGCGCGTGTGTGCGCGTGTGTGTGTGTGTGTGTGTGTATGTGTGTGTTCTCATCATAGCATTCACGTGAAGAGCACCCCTTCTCACATGGCATCAGCAAAGACAAACAAGAGAGTGAAAGGTTAATATTCTCTATCTGCGACAGAGTGTTTTTCTAGTTGTGTAGCAGATAGGTTTTTAATCTCCTCAGTCTGTCTGGTTCTGTGACAGATAATGGAAGCCATGCATTGGGCATCCTTCCAACACATAACTCGCCCATTTTAACAGTCCACACAGCCCCCACAGTCAGCTTGACTGAATCAAGCCTATTTTAAGAATGCTTTTTCCAAACCAAAACAAAATGAAAACAATTGAATATGATGTTGCTGTTTTTGGTTGGTTTTGTGTTTCAAATGTTTGTCCTCATGACTTTTGCAGGTTTCGTTAGAACAGTGAACTTTTCCTCTGAACGATGCCTGCAGCTTGCAAAATCAGTCCTTTTGATTTGATTAAATTACTCACTTACTTGTGAACCGACATCTAAATAATGAGTTTTCCTTATTTAACTGCAGCTAGGCGAATGAGCACGTGCATCGAGATGTGTTTCAACATGTTCCCCCTCCTCACGTTCTCTTTCGCTAGAATGGCCAATTGCATTCTCTGGAAGAACCACATGTTAAGAATTCCACCAAAATGTCCATGTGATGTTGTTTAACCCCAGCTTCCAGGTAACAGTGTAGACGCAATCATAGATCTATGTAATTAGAGTCAGCAGCTCCCAATCTACACCAAAATGTCAGAGAAACAAAATGTTTGTTCTTGAACCATTGGTTGCACTCTTAATAACAAGATGAAATAAAAATCACAAGTTTCTTGACATGCTTCCAATGGTAGATCTTAAAGTAGTATTGTAGGCTTCTTGAGTTGCCAATGTTTTCTATTAGTAAATCAATAAATAAGCCCCAAGCTCAGCATATCAGTGGCATTTATTGTTTTCTGGCGGACTGCCATTGATGAGCAGTAACTCTGAGCTGAGTGGGGTTAGTTGGCAGGTAAACTTCATAGCTCATTGTCAGTGACTTCTGCTGACTCTCTCTCACTTCTCTTCTGTCTGGGTAGAGTATGCAGCAACAGAGCTCATTAACTTCTTCAAACCTCTGTTGACCTGCTCACACATTGCACCTGAGCACTTGTCCCCTCCCCCACATTTATCAACATTATTGCAGTGGAGGACTATCGTGGTCATGGGCCCCTGGGCTAGTCTGAGCTTCAGCCCAGGAAAGCCCATAAATGAATTGGTGCATGGAAGGCTTGAAGACACTGTGTCTACTCCCTGCAGTGGCAGTGTTGGTAAGGATATTCAGGTAGAGTCCATTCGGGTTATGGCTTTTTTATTACATTTTAAGCCAAGGGTTTTTGCTCCACAAGGCTTAACTGCATGCTGTAGGGGCTCTAATTGGACCTTGTTTCTATCAACACAGAAGAGTCACATAAATGAGGAGCATGCCAAAATTTAACCCATGGCCCATCTCCTTTGGTTTACTGAAGGGATAATTACATTTGGTGGGTGATGGGAGTGAGGGATTAGTGAGCAGTATCCTAGGAGAATCAGTGAGGACAAGTTTTGTGTAAAAACCCTTCTTTAATTCCTCAGCACCATTCTTAATTAACAAGAGATTTGTCTGTCCATCCACCACCTTAAACTGTGGCCCCCTATGAGTCTGGGATGCTTCAGCACATCTGGTTTACATCATCTTGTATGCCAAAGCCATGATGACTAAGCCAGAACACATGTGGACATTAGCAACAATATCAAGCAAGTCTCACTCGCTATAATCAGGCTATGGGTAAAACACATTACACATTAATAGATCGGTGTGAAATAGTTCGGTAGGATTTTAATTTACCTGGACTGTGCCTTGATGTATGAGGTTGCAGATCCCTTCTATAATGACTTCCACACACGACACACACGTCATGACTTAACTTCATTTTGACATAAGACACTGGTGTAGACTTTTTCATGTCCCCCATACAAGAGTGCCTTAATTTCTGGAAAAGCACACTGCACACTATTTTAGGTATATTGGCATTATTTTCCTTGTAGGGGCTGGACGATGTATTGGGAGGCTGGTTAGGAGGGAGTGTCAGTAGTCCAGGCAGGAGATGACTAAAGCTTGAACAAGCCCTTGGTGAGGAAGGGAGGGAGAAAGGGTGATCCAAAGGATGTTGTAGAGTTCAAACCTGCAGGATTTGGTTGTGGTTGCAAATGTGAGCTTTGCATGACAATCAGTTGTAGAATCACACCAAGAGTGACACCAAGAATGGGCAGGAGTCACTGTGGTCTTGTCAATAGTGACAGAAACGTCTTGTATTGAACAGGATTTTTCAGGGGGGAAAAGCAGCACCCAACTGGAGTGAGCAATGTCAATGAGGACAAGAGATGCATGCCATATGTGGGGGGACAGGAAAGAAGAATTGAGTGTCATCAGCATAGCAGTGGTAGAAGATGTTGTGGGAAGTGATGATGGTCAAGCAATCTATTGTAGGGAGAAAACAGGAGGGGGCCCAGGACTGAGCCCTGGGGGATACCAGTGGAGAGGGTATGCCATGAAGAGTTCCTCCCCACAATATCTAATGAGTGTGGTCTGGCAGTTACGAGGCAAGAGAGCTTCAGTTATGGCACAGTAAATGTAAAGGTGGTTGGTACACACCCAGAGGATTTGATGATGGTAGGGGAGCAGAACGGTCGCAATTGTCTGGAGGAGGGAGGATGTGATGGGATGAAGAGGGCAGGACAAAGGTCTGCTGGTAGAGATGAGTTTGAGGACTTCATCTAGTGAAAGAAGAGAGATTAACAGAGAAGGCAAGGAGTGACATAGAGGGAAAGATAGTGGATAGTTCGAAGACGGAGCGCCTAAACTCTTCCTAGGTAACAAAGTCTTCAGCAGAGAGGGAGGGAGGAGTAGGTGAAGGGGAGTTGAGAGAACATAGAGAACATTTATTGGGGGTTGATTTAGGTTGATTTAGCTGAAGAGACAAAATCAGAGTGAGATGATTGAGAATTGAATTAGCAATTCTCAGCAACAATTGAATCAGCAACAATGTCAAACAATGCTCAAATGTTCTGTGCTCATGTTCCCACTGTAGCCTCATCGTCTTGTTCTGACAGGACTGGACTCTGGCATGGTCTTCTGCTGCTGCTGCATCCATTTCGAGGTTCAACAAGCTGTGTGTTCTAACATGCCCTTCTGCTTATTACTGTTATATTGAACTGTTATTTGGATACTTGCCTGTTAGCTTCAACTGAGCTCTCTCATCAACAATGCATTTTCATACACAGGCCTGCTGCTAACTGGATCTTTTGGTTTATCGGACTATTCTTGGAAAAACTACAGTAGTGTGTGAAATGTGAAAAGAGTAGAAAAGTAGTGCATGAAAATCCCAGGATGAAATGGAAACTAAATGGTTTTGAGCATTACAAATGTATTTTGTTTTGAGCAGTGTTTGTGCATTGTACTATGCATTTCATCACTTGTGTCTCAAGAAATTGCATCAATGAACTACTACTACTACTATTACTATCCTTACTTATATAAAAGATTCCCTTGCTCACACACACTGTAACACGTGCAACGTATGCAATTACACAAGCACACACACATGCATGGTAAAGACTACCTTCTGGAGACTGAGTAATTGGTTGATCCAGTGCTTCCTCTCTCCTCTCCTCCCACTTCCATGAATTATTCTCAGTCAGCCAGGGGAGGTGATAGATTGATGCACTTAACCAGCTGCAGACCACTAACGTACATCTACTAAAAAGGGAAATCAGCAGTAGAGACAGAAAATGCTCTGCAAAGGTACATTCCCTGAAGGCTTTTTCTCTTTGCAAATTTATTTTGCCATTATGAGTTGGCACAAGTTTTTACTTTACTTGTTTCTTAATTTTCACAACTTCCATTGCAGTGTGAAAATTATAGTCGTGTCCAGATAACAGTTCATTCTTTCTAGCCGGCCTGTGGAGTTCTCAGAAGAGTGCCGCAGTGACATTCCACCAGGAGACCTAGATAAACACGTTAAGACAAACGACACCCAGTAAGAACCATCTCTCTTCTCTAATCCCCCATGACCTCAATATCAGACATGATTGGTAGGGCTGGCTGCAGCAAGGCAACCATGGGAGCATGGGAGATCCTGGTGGGAAAAAACTTTTTTTGTTATTAATACCTAGTGCTATTTCTCTTCTAATCTGAAGTAATGAACAAACGGGACAGGCAAAGATAGGGGTTAAGTGATCGTTAGTGTATTCTGATGCAAATGTAATTCCTCTGTAACTTGTCATTGTGTTGGTATAATTTACTCAGTGAGCACAAAACAAATGGTTGTCTCCATTAGCCAATGTGTGTGGATGAGTTGGTACCACCTGTGGGACCAGACCAAAATAAGAGCAAAGTTAAATGAGGCAGTTGGCTGTTAGAGAGAAGTTATGCTTCATAAAGCAAAAAGGAGAGTAAACTTGTGCTCCATCTGCACCCAGCTGCTTAGCTTCCCTTCACCTCGCTCTGTTGGGACACAGGGGGAATTACCTCATAGCTGTGTTGATACAGCCTCTGTTTCTGGCCTGTAAATAACTTGGTTGTCCTTTTTACCACTTCTCAAGAGTATTCAACCCAACACTGTCGAGGGATAGGAATAGAACCTTGCAAGAACATTGTGTCCTAGCATTTAACCTGCAGCCGAATGAAGTGTGCCCCCAAAAATGTCAATGACATATTCTAAAATGGACTTTACCAACTCACATGCCCTTATTAGTGATGGGATGACTAAAGGTATGCACATCTCACACTTTTTATCACTTATCAATGTATCTTATTACACGCTAATTACACTACATCATCTTTAGCATGTCCTGATTAATATCTTTGTAATGAAAACACATGAACCCAGGTTTGTAGCCTCTTTCGCAGAGAGAGTACATGTGTCTCCATTAATGTGTCTGGTAGTGAGGAGGCACTGTCTGGCAGTAATGAACCCTAATGCAACTCAGATGACTATGGCGGAAGAATCGCTTAATTCTAAGAAGAAGTCCTCTCGATGTCTTCTGGGAACTGGATCTTGTTATCTATAGCCGGTATCATGTGCAAGACTTGAATAATATGAATGACAAAGTATTTAGACTCTTAATTATGGAATCTTTTATTATTTTCAATAGCTTATTAGTCAAAGCATGTAAAAATGAGAACATTGTCATATAAAAATAAATAAAGTGACTGTGAGCATTGTCCATTCTGTACACTTATTTACAAGAAAACTGATATGAGTCAGATGTAGCCGATGATATCTTTGCAGATTATGGGCTGCCGGCTGCCTGATTTCATGAGGGCTGCAAAGTGGTAGAAGTCTGTGTCCAGCTCGTGGAGGCCTGAGTGGGACTGGTGGAAGAAGGGGGCTCTGGGCTGCGGTGCCCCAACTGGACAGGATAGACGTTTGGGAGCATTGGCAGTCCTGTTAACATGAGAAGAGTCTGTGGACCTCATTCTCACTCTGCCCTCTACACTCTTGGATATCCCAGCCAGTTTCCTTCTCATGTTGACAAAGAAGCCTCGAGCCAGTCTACGCCCAGAACTAGGCTTCAGTTCAGTGGGTTCAGGGCAATCTGGCAGATCCATCCAATTCTGTATGAGGTCAGCAAAGCTGTTGTCCCCCAGGACCAGAGGTTGGCGGTTGCGTCCCCTGGTCAACAGGGAATTTGTCCAGTCCTCTGGGTCACTGACCTCAAACGACGTCCACCTCTCCAGGCAGGCGTCGGACGTGGATTTGGGCCTAACCCGTCCACTAGAGGCCCTGTTTGTGCGTAGGCAGGCGGAAGAGGACACCCGTACGTTCCTCGTCCTCCTGAGAACCACCCCTTCGTCCTGCCACGACGCCTCAGAGTAGCCCGAGTCAAACTCCAGACTCTTCTCGCTGCTGGGAGAGCCCAGTCCGAGGCCCAGCCGACTGCCCGTGTCATCCTCCTCCTCCTCCTCCTCCAGAGGACTGGCCAGGCAGCACGCGGAGTCATAGGTGCTGGCCGTGCTGGCGTCCGACATCCGCAGGCGCGTGTGGTGTTGCCGTTGCAATGCTCTCTGCTGACAAGCACGTGCCACCGCAGAGTGGTGGGTTAAGGCGGGGACGTGGGCGGCGACGGTGGCGAGGGGCTGTTTGGCCGGCGGGCAGGTTCTCCGTAGCTGTTTCAGGTCTTGCAGTGACCTCATCATATAATGCATCTGCTCCCGCAAGCAGTCCCCGGAGTCACGTAGACAGAGCTGTGAGGACAGAGGAGAGTCAGACGACACTCGCCACTGAATCACACACTACGGCACATTAATATCTACACTCAACGAAGGCAGTTGATGCCACTCACTGGGTGATTGTCATTTCTGATAAACAGTTGTTGAATGGCTCTAATAACCACAGTTCACTAAATACTGAGCATCACGCGCTGCTCTGTCGGGCAGGCTCAGGCTTGCTCACTGTATGGCATGTTAAGTTTCAACTATGTATAAAACACCTTTTCTTCTATTGTGATCTTGCAGCCCAGTCATAGAACACAAACCGCTTGTTAGAACAACACAGTTCTACTACAGACACGCCTACAGTTGACCACACCAACATCGAGATCGCACGCCCTATTTTCATTGACTCGGAAATGATACAGATGTTATCGTAGAGGTTTACACCAATTTCTAGCTAAAAACTAAAATACATAGGGGGAGATGTAAGAGCAACTACTGATGCACGTAAAGGCTTCTGCTGTGTACTCAGGAGAAATTGGGGTCTTTTGGTTCAGCTGCAGAGGGCCTGACTCTTTAAGGGTGCGGCATGTCTGCGTATGAAATTCAGCAGTAACACACTAAGGAGCATAATACTCCCATTTCCTCTCTGACTCACAGGATTGCTGTTGCTGATTGGTCAGAATCAACCAGTGAGCAACGTCGGCTCACTCTCAAAATCAAACAGAGGATCAGAGATCATGTGACAGCATGTGCCCCCTAAAGAATACAAAGTGAGAGGGGAACGACGGACTACATCACATAAAAACAGACTACTCAAATCTCTTTAAACAGTTCAGTAGAGGAGAACACCCCGCCACAGGATCCAGGTTAATTTCTGGGTCTAGACGTGCCATAGCAGCCACATCCAACACAACACAACATAAAGAGACAGTTCTTTCCTAGAGTCACATCGGTACACTAAACTTTGAACCTGCATGACCTCTCTCCTCTGTGTGGCCACTGTCCATTAAAGTATTTGACCCTGGTGCAAGACCTTCTGCCCTTATTTGTTCTCATCATAACTCTGTTAGATGTTGCAAGAACTTGAGAATGTACCCGCAACACAGATTTGTGTGCTACAGGCATGAGCCAACAAAGCAGGAAAATACTATAAAACCCAGACATGTGCAAAAGCTTTCTTCTCTCACCACAAATTCAGACTGGACAACAATAGAAATGAACATGAATGCAAGCCTGGTGTGGGTACAGAATCAGGCAAAACGTTGTCCTTAATAACTTTGGGAAACGATTCAACGGTCATGATATTATGTTCACTCCAACAAATGGATGAATGCATACTGCAGAGGCATTTGAGCATCACTGACCGCTCGGTCTTCTGCGCAGTGTTGTATTGGCAGATGCTGTATATGTTGGAGTACACTAGACTCAGATTCAACAGAAGTTATTTTAACGTTTATCCCGTTTTACCACGCCAGTTAGATAAATTGGCAGGTAGCCTATAACAGTAACCACAACATAATGCGCTGGATTTTGTCCAAGAGCGCAAAATGTAAAAACAAATATAAAAAATGTTACGATCAGAAAAGAAAGCAAACTCACCATTTCTTTTCCCTTCATCTGCAAAGCTCAATTCCTGCAAGAGAAATAGTGGATCAGTTGTTGCAACTTTTAAAGCACACCACACAGACAGAGGCCGTGTCCTTTAAACAACACAAGCAGACAACACTCACATCTAATATGATACCCTCCGTCCAAACGAATGAATTAGTCCCATAAAAATATGTTTTCCTGGTGTCGGCTAGCCTGGATGTGTTTACTGTGCGTTCCAGTCCCGGTCCAGAGGCAGATGTGCTGTGCTGTGTCTGCTGAGTGAAGCTGTAGTCCGCTTCGCCCTTTTTTACAGCCGCGCGCTCAGCAGCCAGTTAGAGCGTCTGGGTCTGAATCAGCCAATCCCAGCTCAGAGAGCAGACCGAGGTTTTTTGCGAACCCAGATCTTTTGCAAACACCAGCTCCGTCTGCAGCCATACTTAGATAGATAGAAATAGTTGACACAGAACTCACAGAGATTGCAAAAAAATAAATTAAAAATGTTGCCCCAAATCAGGCTTTAGACCCCAGACACCCAGTCGATGAAGGTTTTGTCTCTATTTGAAAACATTTTTGTTGTCAGTCACTATGAGTGAAATCTTTCCTTTCAGAATGTATATTCTCTCACCATGGTAACCTCAAGGGAATGCAACTATACTGGAAACAAACTAATCCTAATTTTGCCGGGGACCACTGACCTATGATGCATGTCATTTCTGTAGTTGAGACTAGTGCAAGGTCACAGTGGAAATCAGGTCACTTGAGTTAATTTTGCAGCATGCACCACCAGGTTTATATCTCTGCAGCCTCCCTCTGTTCATCTTTTAAATTATTTTTAGCCTTTGTGTCATCAAACCTCTTACATGACCTTTCTATGGTTAGAGGGATATTGTAAGGGCGCTAAGGGCTCCTTGTTCTAGGTTGCTTGTTATTTTGGTGATCTTGAAATTTAAGGTTGTTCTACTGTTGCATTTTGTTTTAAGTCACTCTGCATAAAAGCATTGGCTAAATGCTAAAATGTAAATGTTATGATCCACGGCTTAATGAGCCTGTAGCCTGGCAGTGGTTTGGCACTCAGCCTTCCATTCACACTGCCCTGTGACTATTGTTTATGCTAATGGCCTAAGAGGAATGCTGTTGGAGAGTGATCCACATTCGATGGCTTGCTGTTCAAGTGCAGATTTGCCTCCATAGAAAATCACCCTTCAACATATAGGTACTAGTGGCATGCCCTAACTCGCTTAACCAGCTTGACTTGTACCACAGTTGTATGGTGAATAAACTATGAAATTCATTTTTAATCATCATAATAAAATAATCACCTTGATCACACTTATAATCTACAAATTCAAGGTTTTTCTTTTTTTGTGGCCATTCTGCAACCCAGGGCTGCTCAACGTGGAATTGTGACGTCATCGAACGCTTTGGCGTCATTGTTGTATTTGTACTTGAACACATTACATGGCTGTTATGTTCATTGTTGTTTCACTTACTCTCCTGGATTATACAATCATACTTACAGTTTGTTATCAGCCTTTTCTTGTCACAAGGGTCATAAATATTGCAAGACCAGGCAGGGTTGACGTGGTCGTGCCATGGTGGTGGTTTGTTGATGGCGATCAAGGCAGGGCACTCAGGTAACCAAGGCTGGGGGACACACAGAGCACTTCTATATCGCCATCCGACTAGCCTGCTCTTCTGTGTTCATCCTTACAGCTCAGAAGTTATGGGTTGTGACAATATCCTCTTTAGTTTACTACTGCTGACATCTTCACAGCCAAACATCTATATTGGTGAGTCCAATTTTAACGGTCAGCGGTTTGTGTTTTGATCTGTATTAAGGTGGTGTATGGTGTAGAACATATATATACAGTATATATCATTCTGTCATATTATATTTGGGGTCAGGAACAATTACAACACTACCAAATCCAGAAATTTAGAGAACTCAGACTATAACGGATGATGTCATGGAAACTAAAAACAAAAACTAGAGCTGCTCCACAGGGAATGAATTGGTCAGGATGGGAGGGCTAATGGTGTTTAGACGAGGAAGCAGCACGTTTCTTCGTTCTCATTTGAGCATTTGTCTTGAAACACAAACAAACCGAGTTTTTCTATTATTCATATGATTTCTAGGTGCCATCTTTGGGGTTCTTGTTCTTGAAACACTATTAATTGCACTTTTATTTGACATTAGTTCTTTATTTTACTGCTGTAAAGCACTCTGTGCACTCGTGCTGTGAAGGGCACTCTATAAATAAACTTTTACTTACTTACTTACTTACTATACTAGTGGCTCTTTTAGCCCAGTGGTTCTCAAACCTTTTATGTCAGGCCCCCCGTTAACATTAGAAAACATCCCCCCACCCCCATCATGAATTGATACTCTTTCTATGAATGCTAATCATTAATATTGGAAAATATTGGTAATTAATGATGTTGAACAAACCTTTTATTGGAAAAAATGCTGAAAACATGAACTGCATGGACTGCTTTCAACTTTATGTCACTATGTTGTTCCTTTACCTTCTGTATGTTTTTTGAGGTGTAAAACAAAACAAAACATGAGACAGTTTGCTTCTGCCTCTTCTACTTGATGTAACTCAAATCATGACGTTTTTCTGTTGAAGTCTCAACAGTCATCTCCACTAGAAAAGTCTAGTGCCAACGAATTTCCCTCAGTTTATCTCCGTGCCCCCGTTGCAGTACCTTGACGCCCCCCCTATGGGTCGCGCCCCACACTTTGAGAACCACTGTTTTAGCCTGGTAAATTTGTAAGACTAGACGTGAACATGGGATTAGGGGAGTTGTTCAGCCATAGTACTGCAGCGCCCTCTACAGTAAGTACTGCTGTAGGGTTCAGAGTGCAATAAATGACAATCACCAGCTAACATAGTAACACAGAACATACTGACACACAGCAGGGGGGTAACAGGACCACATTCAATGCAAGGATATACTAGCAGCCCAATACACTGCAGGGTGGTACAGCCTTACCTTCCCAGAACAGCAAGAGCACCATTTTTATGGCTCTTCCTGTGTCAAGAATAACTAACAACACTGCTGGTTGGTAGGTGGGTAGGTTGTGCTGTTTCATGTATCCATAGCACCTTATGATTTCATTGTTAACATACAAAACGATCTCATGTCCTTTCAATACTGCACCAGTAATACCTCTGTCAATTTCTCCTTTTCTCTTCTTCAGTGGGCCAATCAGCGCCCACCCCAACAACTGCAATACCTACTCCTGATACTACAGTACCGGCTGTCACAAGTGAGAAAATCTTATGTCCAATTGCGTATAAAAATCATAAATTTAACAGTTGTACAACACGATTTGGCAGCATTCATACTCATATTGATCCTGTATGGGTCTATTACTTTATCACAGCGACTACAGCCACCATCACAACAGCTCTTGCCCCAGGTAAATATTACTGTCGTCACTATTCTGGGAGCTAACAGATCCAGCACAGTATTTTCGACAAAACGCTGCAAAACGCCTGCGTCTTCCCTCAGAGTTCATCGACCTGCCTGCCTCGGTGTTGGTGCCGGAGAGCGTTCGTCCCAGGAGTGTGCTGGCAGAGTTCCGGGTGCAGAGCCACAGCTCCGTCCCCGCTGTCCACATCCTCTCCGTCACCCCGCACGACAACCTGTTTGAAACCCCCGTCGTCAACCCCACCAACGCCTCGGGCATCTTCCATGTCCTGGTGAGTAAAAACAAACAGCCAAACGGTGTCACATCAGTTTGAAAACCAGAGGGGGGGCAAACGGAGTGAGTGACTCTGTTAGATGTGTGTAAGTGACGGAGCATATCACTAACAGATCGGAGTGTCTGTGTGTGTCTTTGTAGATAATAATCAACGGCTCTCTAGACTTTGAGAGGACCAGTTTGTACAGTGTGCGTTTGGGCCTCAGCGCCGAGTCTGGCTACGTAGAGCAGACCCTGCATGTCAGAGTCGGGGACGTGAATGAACCGCCACAATGTGAACCCCTGTTCCAGTTGTCAGGTAAAATATATCAACCATCACCTGACTTTGCTCTTCTTTTTGTGTCATTCATACTCTATGCAACCGTGTGGGTTTGCTTGCAGGCGTTGCAGTCCATGTTCCAGAGAGCCTCCCAGCTCCGGGGACCGGTATACACCATCCTGGCCTCAGACCCGGACCACAATGACACTCTCTCTGTAAGCTCTCACACAGTATACATGTACGATGCTACCAGTGGAGCGCCGACAATTCCCTGATGTATCTCTGTGCTGTAGTTCTCGATCACCCGGGTGCTTCCTAACTCCTCCAGCAGTCACTTTCACGTGGATGGAGGTGGTGGCCTCATGTCCAGCCAGCCGTTTGACTACCACGGCGGCCCCAGGGTAAGTCCTGTGGAGAAATAAGTGACATTTTTCTTGTCCTCTTCAGAGTAGTTAAGTCCCCTTGTAATTCTGTATTACAGGAGTTTGTGGTGTCTGTAGGCTGTGCGTGACAGACAGGGCGCCAACTGCACCTGGGACCGTCAGGATCAAGGTCCTGAAAGTTTACAACCCTCCTCTGGACTTTCTGTGAGCACGGCAAAGACATTATTTACCACCATCTCGCATCTGATGTGTCCTGATGCAGATTGAAGTTCATATAGGCTCTGTATGAGTATAAGATTGAATGTTTACGATGTATTAGGTGAGGCTACAGTATGAATAACAGATCACTTTTCTCAGCCTCAGTTCCCAGAATGTGTCCATCTTTGAGAACCAGGGACGGGAGACTTTCGTAGCGTCTGTCAGGGCCAATTCCTCCATCCCCGATGTGCGCTACACCTTTGCGAAGGATTACCTGCCTTTCAAGATTACGAGAGGTGAGGCCTGACTCTCTGTGAAGGAAAGGGATGTTGTCATGGTATCTGCAATGGTTTCAGTGCTCATGAGAGACTAAGATTTAGATGAAGCCTCGCTAATTCTCCGTTCTCCTGTCAGAGGACGGTGTCATCAGAACGGCGTATAATCTGGACCTGGAGACGGAGCGGACTTTGGCCCACAGTGTTTTGCTGGTGCGGGCGTACAGCCTGGTGGAGGAACGCACTGGCACCGCCACCGTCACCGTCAGCATCCTGGATGTTAACGAGTACCCGCCGTTCTGCTCCCCCTCTGTGTTTGTGTACGAAGACTTACATCACATGTTTCACTGTTCCCATCTTGGTAGATTAGGTCAGATGTCCCAAAACCTGTCCTTCCTCATGTGTCTGGTTAAATACTCTCTTCAATGCATGATAGACCATATTTGCTATGCTTAAATTATCATAGAATTATACTATATATAAACTTTCTCAAGGTTTTTCCACATAAAAGTCAGTGTTATGGTCAGACAAGCAGCTAAACCCATCTCCCTGTGAGTATTAGTATACTGGAGGACATCCAGAGGAGGCTGAGTCAGGGGGAGGAAGAGGTGCAGTGTGAAACTGATGACTCTCATTAGGCTCGTACAAGCATCATTACATTGCTCTGTTTGGTCTGTGTAACTAATGGTGTGGATGACATCATACCTGCTATAGGCTGCTGACCTGTGGAAGTCTGTCTCTGCATCTTTGTCAGTACTTTGAATCAGGGAATGAGTCTTAACTTTGAATTGAGTTGAATGACTTTTGTCCCGAGAGATTTTGTGACCGATTATGAAAAGACCAAAGCGCTCCTCGTTTTCACCCCGAGGCAGCTGGTTTCATTTCCGTGCTTTCTGCACCTCGCCACGTCTTGACCTGTGATGGGATTCTCTCTCTGGCTGTATGGTAGCCTGCAGGTGCCTGAGACCACTGAGGTGGGCAGGAGCCTGGGGACATTGACGTGTGTCGACATAGACACCAGTAACCACAATGTGTCCCTCAGCCTGATCGACAACAGTCTTTCATTCAGCAAATTCCGTCTCAGAGATGGACAACTGCAGGTATTCCCTAAATAGCGATGTGTGGAAGTTTCTGGAAATCAATATCGGGCCTTAACAGGCGTCCCAACGACACTTCTCCTTCTTACAGGTGAACGGCACACTGGATTACGACACAGCAGAGATCGCCTCAAATAACTTCCAGTATGAGGCCACCATCTTGGCCACTGACACAGGCAACCCTCCTCTTACATGTCAGTTCACTGAGCGCTTTCCGTTTTCATTTCATCCCATCTGTATCGTGCTGCAGTTGAAAAAAAATAGAAAGCATTGGCAGCATTTTCGCTACTGTAAAATCTACTCTAATGCTGCCATGACAGACTGTTGTGATGTACGGCAGAAATGCATTACAGTACGTGATATTAACTCATTGTGTGTGTGTATTCAGCCCAAGTACGTGTGCTGGTCACAGTGACTCCGGTGAATGAGTTTGACCCAGGGTTCATGGCTCCCCTGGTCCTTGGGGTTCCAGAAGACACCCAGCCCGGGTCCGCCGTGGGAGTGCTGCTCGCCAAAGACAGAGACTGGCCTCACGACAACATACGCTACTCCATCCTCTCAAAGAATGACCTGTTTTCTGTAGATCCCGACAGCGGTAGGGTCATACAGATCAACTAGACGTTTCCACACTCGTCACTCAAAAGGTGTCTTATTGCTCTCCTTCCTGCTCTCTCTGCAGGACAGCTGTACCTAGATGCAGAGCTTGACTTTGAGCTTCAGCAGACACATCGAGTGAAGGTGCAAGCAGAGGACTATGACCAGGATGTGGACAAAACCAATCGCAAGAGGACGTTGGTGGACATTACAGTAGACGTGCAGGTGAGCAATGGGTTCTTTAGAGTTCAACGTTCATAAAAAATAAGCTAAAATAACTATCATGAAACAGTCAGTGAGGACTCAGTGTGTCTTGGTTTCCTAGAATGTGAACGATAACGCTCCGGTGTGCCGCCCCGTCTCTTACGAGTCCACCATCTTCTCCACTCGGCCTGAAAACCTGCTCATCCTCACTCTCAGCTGCACTGATGCCGACAATGATGTCCTTACAGCTACCATCACCAATGGTGTGTCGCAGATTAAGTGTATGGCATTGCATGAAATGTTCCCATATACAGAATTGTTTGCGTCTTTTTAAACACACCCTTCCTTCACACAGGCGCCGCAGTGGATCGTTTCCAAACGGCTGGTTTGAGTCTCTTCTCCAGAAACGTTTTCTCCTACGTAGTGGACGGTGTGTACGACCGCACCGTGTTTGAGGTGACCGTGTCTGTGTCAGATGGCCGACATCAGACCGAGGCTGTAGCCTACATCTACGTAGTCCCGTGGACCACCACCGCTCCTACCACCACCACGACCACCACAGTGGGTTCAAGTCTACACAGACGTGGTGGAATTTGTTAAGGAACCAGGATAAGAAAGCAGACAGGAATATTAGTTAGACATTTCTCGGAGTCAGAAACATTCTTATTGGTTCAGTTAAACCGTTGTGGGCGGGGCCAAATAACCACAGTTTTTCTGGCAAACTAGTGAAAAGGGGGAAGGAGTAAGAGAGGGTGTTGCTAATATTAAGAAGCCTAGCAAGTTCTTGCTCTAAACTGGAAAAAATGCAATCGAGCCATATCGAGTTTTCTAGGTAAGCTAGTTAGCAGCTCGCTCTCCTTCAAACCTTCAATCAATCAATGAAATAATAAGCCAAGCATGCTTGTCAGTTAGCTAGCTAACTTACTGCTCTAAAAAAAACTGGTTCTTCGGCTCTGCCCATTGGTTTTACTCAACCGATGAGATTATTTCTACCTCAGATAAATATTTGTCAACTGTGAGAAGAAGCTTTTTGACTGTATTAACTGACGTCTGTTAACACACACACATTTTTACACCGCTATCCATTATTTCTATATGTTAGATCAATGCTATTTCTGATGGGACCTCTGGGTACTTTTCATCCTTAGACTAAAGCTCCACTGGTGGTAACGGTGAGGTCTGATTACTGGGATCCTGAACCGTGGTTTGTTGTCGTTTTGACCCTTACTGGAGGGCTGCTCATCCTGGGCCTCAGCCTGATCACCTGGGCCATTCTTACACGGTGAACAAGACCTTTCCCTCTGGCAATGTATTAACAGAAAAAAGTGCAATTTGTAATACACAGGGATGGACTTGGATACTGTGATTTACTGTGGCAATTAGAGGTAGAATTAGTTTGTAGTCAAGTCTTAGACAATATCCAAGAACAGCAAAAATGGAGTCTGCGAATCAGTTATGCTGTAAATGTGTTTCCTTTGAATTTGTACATTTCCATTACCTGCAGAACCCTCGGCTGGGGGACAAAGCACATAGCTGAACACCAACCTACTGAGATGTGAGTTTTACAATAAGGAAAACCAACAGATTATCTGAATTATCATTGAGAACTTTGATTTTGATGTTCAGTATCTGCATCTAATGGAAATTTGTGTAATGCAATCAGGGAGAGGATCAACAAACCGAACACCCCTGGGAGCAAAACTGATTGCAGTGAGAACGACCAGGTAAGTCTGAGTCAGTAGTTCTTGTGTTGTGTGTGATTTGTTTGACACCGTTAACCATTGATTCCTCTCACCTGAAGTCTTCACTAGATGGCGCCCTCAGCCTGTCTAAAGTCAGTCTCCAAGATGACACTATGGTATGTGAGCAAATGTCAACTGAGCAACAGTCTGCACTGCATTGAGGAGAATCAATCCATTTCTAACATAGTTCTCTTCATTTAGAGGTTCGATGGGAGAGCTCAAGATCCAGGTAAGTCTCCTTGTATGTCACAGATTAAAACCTATACTACATTTTACATAAAGCGAAACATTTCCAAACAAATATTTGCTTTAATTTAGTGTCAGCAGTTAACCTCACACACTCTGACAATCTCTGTGCAGTTTCAGGGCGATGTTACCTGTTCAACTCAACCACTGGTGAGCGGCGTTGGCTTTAATTGGAAAGCTGAGGAGAACACGTACTTCCCTGTATATCAGACCAGTTCCTTCCTCTCTGGTTGAAGGTTTGCCAATAGGTGACTCATGGTTGAGCTCCACTGTATGAGAACGTCCTTTCAGTTTCATTGATGGTGTTAAATTTCAGCTGACCTCTTTTAATAACATTGTTATGGAGGTTTCGGTATGTCTAGAGCCCATGTTCCTCCATTCATGCTGTAATGAAATCTTCCTGTGTAACACCAATGCAAACAAGTTCCTCTGTAAAGCCGTCAATGTGCTTCACTAACATATCTATCATTAAACATGAATTTGGTCAGAATTGTTAAACCACGAATAATGAATTAATAAATAACTAATCTAACTAACTAATAAAAATGTAAAAGTGTCACATTAAAAAAATATATTTAACAAAGTGGAGAGACAAAGAGTCAGGTGAGCTCTACTTTTATTTAAATTAAATCATATAGGACTTTAAAGCATTTTAATATTTACCAAAAACACTAACCTTTTTCTCATTAGATTTTGTCTTTGTAATAATCACTATATATCCATAGGTGGTATGCAGAAAAGGGAAGAAAGAAGTCGGCGCACAGTAGGTCAAACAGTACTGAAAGCATATCTAGGAGTTGGTTGTAAACTGAAGTGAAGGCACAGACAAACGGCGACAGACATGGAAACTGGTACTATAAAAAGTAATAGAATGTTAGGTACACACATACTTTAAATATAAGTAAGAATTTCTGCCATACTTTCCCCCTGGTGGTGAAGCAATTTTTTTTTTTCTTTTCAGCTTTTTGACATTTTTTATTTAATTTTGTAGGAATGTTAAGGTAATTTGTGCAGATTACAGAGCTAACGTATTTGCCATCTTGAGTCATGCAGGACAATATGCGGTTCGGCTATGAATGAGGAACTTATGTAAACATTATTAAAAAAGAAAAGCACTTTCCTTTTTCCATCATATTCTATGTCCATGCCTGTGCTTCTTTTTTTTTTTGTTGTTGTTTTGTTTTTTTAAATAAGCTTCATGTGATTAAAAGTTTAATAATTTGCACATCAGACTCCCTAAGGTAAAATGAATGCATTTATATAAAAAGTTTTCCTTTGCCTCCTCTAGTAGTTGAAAATAAACAAAGAAAAAAAAAAAGAAAAAAAAAGAACAACAAAAGTACAATAATAAATGTTGATTTGTGGTCATAGCCCAAAGAGTTAACAATACGAGCAACTGGATCAGCAATCATTGAAATTCTGCAAGGCTCGTTGAGTTCTCAGTCTCTTAGGTGTCTTTATAAAAAGCAGATCAAAGCAGAAATCGTGGTTGGCCAGTGCAGTCATTCATGATGTGTATATTCCCCCATCTTCCTGGTCAGAACTGTTCAAGTAATCTGATGAGGCACAAACAAACAAACAAACAAACACAAGTCAGTTATTTCACCCAGGCTTTGTTTTGTCACGAGTTAGAGAGCTGTGTGGCTCATCTTCGCTCGGCTCACCTTGACTCTTCCTCACACTTCATCCTAGAAGAGGCCGCAGTCCTTCAGGTTGTTCTTGATGATGACGTCGGTGACGGCGTCAAACACAAACTGCACGTTCTTGGTGTCGGTGGCGCACGTGAAGTGGGTGTAGATCTCCTTGGTGTCCTTCTTCTTGTTCAGGTCCTCAAATTTGGTCTGGATGTAGGCCTGGGCCTCCTCGTACTTGTTAGGGCCTGAGGAAGATGGAGAGTCAGAAGAGACTGAGAAAGGAGGCTTTCAGGTTAGAAAGCTATTGAACCCTTTTTTTTAAGAAATCTTAGAAGAATGGAAGATTGATCTTAAGCTGTTTAATCTTGTATTGGGTCTAAAAAAAAAAAAAGTCGTATTTTTCTTAAAACAGGTGAAAGAAATCTGAAATCTTCCAATGAGGTGAGACAATTTCACTTGATGCAAGAAAATTGTTGAAACAAGTGGATTTCCAGTGATCTGCCTCATTACACCAAGATACTGACACAAACAAGAGAAACTGAATTAGATATAAGTGGAATTATCTCACCCCGCTGGAAGAATATTGCACTTGTTTTAAGAAAAACGCAATATATACGACTACATGACTCTACATGACTTTGTCACTCCGTCGGTCCTGGCCTGTGGCGGTATTGAGAAGGTCCTACTGTACCAGAGTACTCAGGGAAACAGATGGTCAGAGGGCTGTGGGCGATCTTCTCCTCAAACAGGTCCTTCTTGTTGAGGAACAGGATGATGGAGGTCTCTGTGAACCACTTGTTGTTGCAGATGGAGTCAAACAGCTTCATGCTCTCATGCATCCGGTTCTGGATGGGACAGGCAGATGAAGAGATTATTACAGAGCACAAATAGGGCACACAAAGGAAATGAGTTTGTTGCATTTTTTTCATTTTAGATTATCCTGGGAACGGGGATATACTACAAAATGAGTATGAAGTCATGTCCTTTGGGGGGAAAAAAAGATGCGATGGACTCACCATTTCCTCATCCTCAGCCAGGACCAGGTCGTAAGCACTCATGGCAACACAGAAGATGATGGCAGTAACTCCTTCAAAGCAGTGGATCCACTTCTTCCTTTCCGACCGCTGGCCTCCAACATCAAACATCCTGCACAGACACAGACAGTGTAACCATGCTGTTCTTGCATGAGAGAGAGAAAGAGAGAGAGAGAGAGCAGGTAGGACTGAACGTGGGAGGAACAGCAGTGGAAGAGCATTATAATAAGGGCTGGGAGGCGAGTGAAGCAGCTTGAAGGTCTCCCTCTGGGGACTGGTGCATCTCTCCCTCTCTCCCTTTCTTCAGGGCAAAGCCTTCGCTGCACAGACCTTGTCATTTCCCTGGCATTTGTTGGCATTTTAGTCCAGCGCAGTTGCTGTGGTAACGGGCATCCTGAAGATGGGAGCAGGCTCGTTGCTCACTAGAATCCCGTATGACTTATTCATGACGATGGCAGGTACGTGGACGGACGAGAGAGGATGCCCGTCTGGACGGTGCCACGCTAAATACTTTGACAGAGATCTTTTCCTCTCGCAGCAAGAAGGAAGAGGAAGAGCGAACACACCGAGAGAGGGATGGACGTCTAACCATCTCACCGTGACACTTTGTTTTCACGACACTTCATTCTTCCCGCCTAGCTCGTTTGATGGACTGCCAACTTTTGGAAGTCAAACTTGGCCGTGTAAGCAGGGCTCATTACAGCAGTGACATACTGCAGAAACAAGTAAAGAGTGTTTACCTCAACAGCACTCAACATCTCTTACTGCAAGCTATCACTGCAGTACATTGATGACTGCTGTAGGTGAACGTATGCTGGTTGGATTTGTGTTTGCTTTATGCCCTTGACAAAGAAACAAACACAACAAATACATCCACAATCCACACAAATATCTTAACACACGCACACACACACACACACAGGACAGACAGATATACTAGCAAGCGCACACACACATAGCTTTTGATTTCCACCACTGAAAAAGTAATGAACGGAAGCATTTTTTGATCTTTGATATTTTATAAGGAATTACCTTCTATGTCCAGTGTCTTAGTAGTGACTAATGCCTCTATCATGCACACTCACAATGCAAAATACTGGCACACATACACACTGACAAATGGATACTTATACTATAAAAGACAAGACAAATGATGAGAAATGTTTGGATATTAGGGGCGGCTGGTGCTCAGTGGTAGAGCAGGTTGTCCACTGATCACAAGGTTGGCGGTTCGATCCCCAGCTCCTCCTGTCCACATGTCGAAGTGTCCTTGGGCCAGCACCTTGCATGGTAGCTCGCTGCCATCGGTGAGTGTGTGTGTGTGTGTGTGTGTGTGAATGGGTGAATGAGAGGCATATATTGTAAGGCGCTTTGGATGAAAGTGCCATATACAGTAAATGCAGCTACAGTAACACACAATCGCTGCTCGGGGGAATGGGTGACGAAGGTCAATACATCTCCTGCACATTTCGAAATACATTTTAGAGACAAGCCGTCATCACTGGGGACACCTGGCCTCCTACTGCGTTCACCGGCTCTATCACTAAAATCCCCCTACGTGTCCATGTTGGTGATTAGTAACACGGAAAGCATCATTTCTGCCGCTGTGATTGCACTCGAGAGCTGAACAAACAAAGAGTATTCAGCGATCACCGGTGACGGTTTCAAAGCTGTTAACAGAATCGAGCCTCCAGCTGTGATGAGTGTCTCCGCCGATTTTTTTGTTTTGTTTGTTTATTACATTTCGCAAATCCTTTTCATATTGAATGTTTTGTGTGCCTGGGCAATAAGTATGGGGTTCACAATGAAAACAGTGCTGAGTGGGACCAGCTGTGGGGTGCAGACATCCTGAGCTTAATTGTTGAAACAAGATAGCGACTCCACCGACAGCTCCACAAATCAGTGACAAAAAAAACCTATTGTTTCTGTCTAAAGTGTGAAAGAGGGGCTTCTGATTGCACACACACACACACACACACACATACGGTAGAAATGGAAATGCATTACACACACACGCACACACACACTAAAAGCGACGTCTTACTTGAAGTGTAGGTCCTTGAAGGTGAAATGTGTCTCCACAATGCCGGTGGTCTTGACTCGGGTCCGCAGCACGTCTTGCTGTGTGGGGATGTAGTCCGCCTTGCCTATCCTCTCCAGGTCATTTAGGTAACTGATAGGACACACACACACACACACACACACACACACACACACATTGAATATATACCAACATAAAAGTGTTATACTGCGGCGGCATGGTCATTCACAGAGGCAACAGAGACACTGGAGCTCGGGTTAATGTCTAAACTGAAAGATGGCACCTCTTTTCAGGGTCGATTACCCATCTGTGCCCTCACAGCGACCCCGAGAAACGAGCTGTGCCTCACGCCGGCCCTCCCAACACCACTAAGCAGCACGGTGTGGTCTCAACACAGCCGGGCCCGGATTTGCCAGTGGATTTACGTGGGGAGGATAAAAGAAGGATAGAAGGCTGGCACTACCTCTGCTTACCCCTTAACTCAAGTCTTTTAAACAGGAATCCCTCACTCCAGCACCAATACCTTACCTGCAGCCACCCTGATGCTCACTTAAAAGGTCACCCTATATATATATATGTGGGTGGTTTTAGATAAGGAGACTTTGAATATCCATTTTAGAGACATTTAACACATTTTAGATCTCATCAATTTTGCTACTGAAGCAGCAGTTTTTATCGTTTTGCTTTAAAAGCCTCATCAATCCAGTTATTGACTATAGAGATAATAAAAATGCATATTACATAGAGTCTCAATCCCGGGAGTGCTTGAGCTTGAGCAAGTTGATTTTCACAGTTTTACGCTGCTCGATGAAAACCTGCGACCTCAGTTGCAAATGATTTTTTGGGGAACTAAAATGCACAGAATGTTCAGAAGTCTCTTAAAACATGTTTTATCTCAAACTGTCCACAGACATATGTAGTCATTATTTCATGATTCTCCAGAAAGGGTTTCTTAATGTTGGTTAATCATCTCCAGAAGGCAAATGAATACGAAGCTACTTGCCCTGACTCCTGTCCTAACACAACAAGAGTCTATATTCTTTACAAATGTGGTGTGACTGTGATACTCCAAGCCTCCTCTGAACCATATGTTGTAACATAGGATCAGGGAAAATAGGCAAGACATTCTTGGCACCCAGACACACACACACACACACACACACACACACACACACACGGTTTTGAGTCTTACATTCATAGAAATTCAGCTTTGTTCGACAACACCGTCTTCTCATTGATTTTCTATGTAGAAGCAGCAGCCTGTGGCACAATTAGAAGACACTTCCTGATCATGCCTACAAGCATAACTGGCAGCTCTGTGTGTGTGTAAGCACAATGAGCAGTGCAGCAATCTGCCTCTTCACACCAGTGAGCCTACTAACCTGGCAAAAGGACCATATACAACATCAATATCTTTTATAATCATAACATCACCATGGAAGAACCTGGGAGCGGCACAGAAGGCCAGAGGCCAACGGATTTTACGACACAGTGTTCAATGTGAGGAAAAGACTGTGTTGTATAACAAAGTGTTGGTACTGGATGTAATCCCATGCAAGCCACAGCCTGGGTGTAGATATGACCGCCTTCGCCTCGCTACTGCATCACCTCACGTAGTAGAAGCATAATCCCACCTCACAGAGGTTTAGGCTGCTTTTGTAGTCGACAAATCAGATAGGGTATCATCGCTGAGCCTTTAGGTTTGGAAGCCTTGAAGATTAATTGAATCCTGCAGACACATAGACCACTTCATCACCACACCATGAATATTTTAGACTGCTGGAGAAAGAACCACTGAGAACCTGCAGCAGATATTCATATGGTTCATAGCCACCACCTATAGTACATACCATGCACATGGAAGTGTTACTGTGCAACGAGGGACTATTTGATTCTATACAGAGGCACCTGGGAAACGTGTTTTCAAATCATAACAGCTGCATCCAACCATCTTTGTGTACAGCACAAATGGAAAATCTCTCTCACTGCAAATCTCTGCAGCGAGAGGAGAGAGGTCCCTGTTACTGTGAGGTGCGCCATCTCCATCTCTTCATCGTCCCCTCTCTTCCTCCCTCTCACATCACGGGCTAGCCAGACTCATACAGTCCTTCCTCACCAGTAACTGTCTCTCTCTCCGAGCGATCTGGAGTGCGGACGGCCATGATGAAACGCAGTGAACTGTTCTCTCCCCCAGCTGCTCAACGCGAGACCATCTCAGCAATATGCTTCCAGCACAGCGCTGGTTTAATAAGAGCGGCGGAGAGGGGATTAAAAAGTTATGATTATCCTGGCTAATACAAAATGGGACCAATATCACTCCCACTGGTGGTTAAATATTGCCTTGACTGCAAAGCAATCATTTGTGAGACGTTACCCCGTTGGAGAGTTTATAGCTCGTTCCGGAGGCCTCATTCTGCTGCAGCTTGCAGGGGGCTGGTGGTGCACGAGGGGAGGCTCTCCGTTTTCCCAGGGATCTCCATTTTAGAGAGGCAATGCGTCCCAGAGGGTCAGCGTGACGACAAACCGTCACCTCGTAGCAGCAGCCTCTGACCATTACCTCCGTTTTTTCACTGTCATTACACCATTACGTTGCAACAACGCGGCCACACAAATGGATCAGATGAGAGCAGAGATGAGGGTCATCGAGGGCCGGGTGTCGAGGGGGCTGAGGTTTCGCTGTGCGGTCACGTATTAGCAACAGGACATGAAGCCACCGGCTAAACAGAACAGTAAGTATGTCTGTGTGGGAACTTCACCACGGCCAGCGTCATGACGCAGAGAAAAGCAGTACGATGGTCTACTATCAACACTGTGAGACATAAAAAAACACAAGCCAGCGGAGAGAATCACCTCGGTGACGATTACAGCAAAGAAGAGAGGTGTTATGGCGAAAGAGAGAACTAGAGATCGAGAGACAGACAGACAGACAGACAGACAGACAGACAGACAGACAGACAGACAGACAGACAGACAGACAGACAGACAGACAGACAGACAGACAGACAGACAGACAGACAGACAGACAGCTGTGTGTTTATTAAAAGCCGAGCTCTGATGGCAGGGTGGAGGACATTGTGGTTTTACAGTGACTGCTCACACATCCTGCCTTGAGATCACATTCTTATATAAACCAAATCACAGCAGCAACCCGATACATCTTTATATGATATGAAAAGAACAGTGAGGCGCTGCATTCCTCGTGCGTCTCTCATGAATGGGGTGATGCCGTTCCTATTACCTGTTGAAATGCCGTTTACACTCCACATGGAGGTCAAGAGCGCTAGACAGGTGCTAAACAGGTGCATGTATTTGGGTCAGAGGAGACATAGCTAGGTTGTATACTCAGTTCTTCACAGTAAGTCTGAACTGATATATTCTGACATGTATTTTCATCCCATATTGCTCATGTTAATACCCATATATCACTCACTATCTCTCTAACCCAGCATGCGCCACGTTGCCCTCGACAGGATGCTTCCGTTTACGCTCATCAAATTGGATTGATGCAATTCACTATCTCATGAACGACTCCTCTCATCAAAAATTGATTCAAAGGAAATTAGGCATGGGAAAATCCCTCGGAAGTTCAGAGCCAACCTCACCCCTATTTCAAAAGCAATTGGTTTCTCAATGTAACAATAATACACACAGCACACACTGGCTTGATCTCTTAATCCCCTTAAAATATTGATGGGTGATGAGGGGAATTCAAAACAGCCACCACAGTTTCACTGGGCCTGCAAAACAATCATTTTCCTACATTTTGCTTCAATGTTTTTCAGAAGAGTTTGTAAGAGAAAATAACCTCCATGCATACACTATGATGTTTGTTCTTATTTGCAAAAGGCTCCTTTTCCAGTGGGGCAAGAAATGGAAATTGAGGGGAAATTATCAAGGCATGAATTGCAACATTTTGGGCAGAAAGAAAAGTCAACAATTAATGATTCATTATCAAAACTGATGTTGCCGACACTGAATCTGTAATGCACAGCCAAACAACTACAGAGGACAGCAAGAAAAAAAAGTGCTTTCAGAAAGGCATCAACATTAAGACATAGACTTCATATTTTATGTTTCCATGAGAGGTCCTGAGCACCAACTCTGTCATTTTGAAACGCTACAGCTGTACGGGGATGACTCCCTGCTGGCTCCACACCTCTCTCTGGGGGCTGTTTTGCTACTGGAGTGCACAAAAATACACCGAGTTGTTGTTGAAGGCTATTCGACTCTGCTTATCTCCAAAAGCTGAGATGCCGCTGTCGAAAATGTAACGGATGACAACACTTTCCACATTTTATTGGAATCCACACTTCAGCCCTACTTGATGAACCAAAATACCTTGCTGAGGAGATCTGGTAAAGAAGGCAAGAACGAGCTGCTGGCGTTACCACAAATCAAACAGCCGACCCGGGGGGGAGGACGACGCTGGGGCGGAGGAGGGGGTCGGAGAGGCATGGGGTGACAGTGACTGGTGGCATGTGCGAATATTGCACAGGCACTCGCACTTTTTATCACAACCAGGCGCCAAGCAAGGGACATGCATGTTTAGTTTCTTTTTTCCTTTTATTTACCATGTCTAGGTCTCCTTGACAACTATTGCTAGGCTAGTCCAGCTAAGATAGCTAGCTTATGGTTTTAACTTTGTCTTCTGCCCTGGGTGGCCTTTATTAATTAGCCGCACCCTGACGTAATGTCACAGAGCTCAACAATGTGGTTCCAGAAGTGAAAATCCCATTCATATTCTGCATAGGGATTTTGATTATTAGCCATAATGTCGTAACCATCCAATGTAGACTCACCGCAAGCTAGTAGGTTGTGAAACGATAGTGTATGCTCCTGTAGAAGCCACAAGTCCGTATGATATCAACCTTGTTTTGAGAAAAACATGTTTTATTCGCGATGTCATGGAGAAGTACTACACTACCCACAATCCTAACGTGTAACAGCGACATCTCTGATTGGTGGAGCTCGTTAGCTACTAACGTAACCTAGCTAGCTGCTTATCCTATGCAGCTGGAACGAATCACTGTACCATGTCGATGACAACACTTTACACTATACTATATGAAACATTATATATGCGTATATATAGTGTTTCATATAGTATAGTGTAAAGTGTGTGTATAGTATAGTGTTGATATTGTTGTTGTTTTGTGTGCGTACACAAAACAACAACAATATCAACACTATACTATTGACAAATGTTAAATTCAAGAAGAAGCGCGCTAAACTATCGTTAGTTTGGAAGTTGTTGGAAAAGTATCATTCGCAATGGTTTATGGGATGAGTAGTTCCTTCACTTCATAAAGTAATGATGTACTCAGTCTTGTACCTTTGCCTTTTCTTCCGTTTTCCGATCTTTTTGTGCTCAGAATCAAATGTTTTATGGTCTCGATTCATCGTCTAGCTGGTTGTCTTGGTTCCAGCCTTAAAACTCTTTATAGGAGGATTTTCTGAAACGTCTATGGAGTAAATGAATGGGAAATTTACTTCCGGAACCAGAGCCGTAATAAAAGTGGGCGTGTCTAGTGCTCAGTGTAGCACTAGACACGTAAGTCATGGAGCCAATCCAGGATGTTGTTCAAATATACAGGCATGGTTAAGCATGTCCATTACCCCCCCCCCCCACACACACACACACCCCAGTGTCACCTTCTTTAACAGTATATATTAGATGAGACAAGCCACTCACTAGGCTGCCGAGTCGTTGAGCTGGTACTCGCGGGCCCTTGTGAAGCAGCCTTGGACACCGCCGTCGGCCCACAGTCGCTGGATGACGTTGGACAGGTCCTCTGGCATGACGCCCTGCTCCTCTGCTGCTGCTGACAGGGCAAACAGCTGGCGGGCATCATCCTGACGGGGAAAGAAACACACACACACACACACACACCATTAGATAGGTGTCTGAAAAACTGAGATAAGAAATTAAATCCATATTACACCTTCATTATTCTGCTCGACTTGGCGAGGAAGATAATTAGTGTGCCAACGCAGGGTTCAACATTAAGATTTCCTTCCACTTGCCCAGTCAGGCCAGTAGATCAGAGGTCACAGGTCAAAATGTATGGTGATCAAATGACTGAAAAATAAAGAACAAAAAGTAAATAATTGATTGATTGTGAACCAATCAACTGTAAAGGAGTATGAACTGGCCCCCATAACGAACTGTGATAGAAGCCTTTCTGGAAATGTAACAAGCAGTAACAAGGAAAAACAAACCAGGACCCAGAGTGGAGACTCGTGGGACTGGGGAGTCTCCATACGTCCGTCTTGCCAACACATAAATCAGACGTGACGAGGGGACGTCAGTGTGACGTGGGCATCCAGTGTGTGCTTGTGGTAACTGTCGGTGCCTTTAAGAATCAGCTACCTTGATCTGATTTACTTGGAAATTGCTGACAAATGGCACAGTAGGGGATAGATTCATCCTGGTGAAACCAAGGAAACGGTTGCTTCCATGCCGAAGGACGCAGCAATTTAAAAAAATAATAATAATAATAATAATTTACTTACAGGTAGACACGCAGGGGAAGAACTATTTTCTCCTCTCACCTCACCTCAGTCTATGAGGACAGGATTAATTACATGTAGGCAGATTCAGGAGCCCAAGAGGGGAGGAGGAGGAGGAGGAAGAGGAGGAGTCGGGAGAGACGGGGAAGAGGAAGCATGAGAAGGGCGTCCTCCGCAGCTCCCATCAGCTTCATCATACTACCCACACACACAACCCCACCTGACCCTTCGTGCCTCGACACCCGACGAGGTCTTAGATAAAGCTTTGATGTTGGCTAGCAGGAGCTGACTGTGCGCTGCCCTCCCCTCGAGGTATCAGTTAATGACTGGAGGATTTTGAAGCAAAGGTGGGAGGGAGAGAGGAATGGAGTAGAGCGGTGGAAGGGATATGAGCAGGATCAAAACAATCCTCAGTGCCAGGTAGTCTCAAGGCTTCTCAGAAGTAGGGCACAGGAAGTCAGCAGTGCTTTACTGTGTACCACGTGGCAGTAATTAAAGCCTGTGATAAAAAAAAAAGATAAAAGATAAAAAGATAAAAAGGAAAGGAAAACTTGGTTCTAACAATAAGTGAAGAGGAGGCAAAGAATAGAGTATGCCGTGACATCCACGTGCAGCGGCGGCAGCCTTTTCCGTTTAGGATCGGATTGAAAACGTCCATATCTTTGGCCCCGGAGCTTCGCCTGGGGTAAGAGGTCAACCGATGCAGCAACTTCCCTATAATCTGACAGCTGTATCTGCCGTAGCAGAGCTCGGCTGTGGGGATATTGGACCCCCTTACAGAGCAGCACGCTTGGTGAGCTGAGTGAAAGAGCTATATAATGTTTAACACCAAGAGGAAGTGGAGGTTTGCACAGACACAGGTTTGGCCAAACCCATCTAGAGATAAGAGCTGAGCAGACGGCCAGGCAGAGAAGCAGTTAGAGCAATCTAAACTATTTATTCATAGTCTCGTCAAAAGATGGACTATTTTACAACATTTAACAAAAGTGGTTTGGAAAAAGAGGTCCCCAATTTTAAAGTATCACAAGGCACTGAAAGATATCGCTCGCCCAAACTCGGCATCTATTCAGCGCCCAACCGTCCTGGTAGGAGGTTCCCCGTGTGAGTAGCCCTTCCCAAGGTTTCTTCCATTTCTTCCTAGAAGGTTTTTCCTTGTCCTCTGTGAGGGTCCAAGGCTGGGGGATGTCGTGTACTAACCATTTATTATTTTCACATGTCGGGCACTGTGAAGCCCTTAGAGGCTGTAACGGTGATTAAGGGCTGTACAAATACATGTGATTTGATTTGATATGTACTACGTTTTTTTATGAAATTGCAACAGCAAAATAGTGTACCAGCTATCGGCTGTGTGAAATTCAAACCAAGCTCTTCTTGGAACAACATTCATAATCCTCTCAGCGTGTTGCTGGAAAGCAAAATCTGTCATGTTCTGTAGTGTGCGGTGTGATCTCCTCAAGGCTACGTCATGATTTTTACACCGACTATAAGTCTGACTCGATCTTTCCGACAGGCAGATCAGGGTGCACTGCAGACCATCCTATAGCGTGACAGCGTTAAGATGTGAGACCTTAGCCCTCCTCGATGACTCCAGACCAGTTGGGAGTCGCGTTTGGACTCGCGTACTGTGAAGTGGTCCAAGACTCAACATGAAAATCAGAGTGATCCTGGCAAGAGGATCAAAAAAAATGGGAGTTCAGCTCAAAACGAGGATGAACCCAAAGAGAAGTCGTTTTTTAACAGCAACAACAAAAACAGGAAAAATGGCTAACAGGAGCCAACACCGCAACTCCACTAGTTGTAGCAGTTGTTGCCAGGTGACTTGGTAAACAACCATCTCCTCCGTGTGATTGGGCTCTCTACAGCAGGGACCGTATGCAGGTTTTCACTCCAGCCAGTCAGTGGTTGGAACGAAACCCTGCATATTCCTGGGCCTCGACGGCACGTGGTAGAGAACCGCCGGTTTAAGATGAACTGCCCTCGTCAGGAGCGATTTCAACAGTCAGAAAAAGTGAGGTAATGTGGCAAAAGTGTGTGTGTGCAGAGGTCTGTTTAGGAGTGCCTTACGTAAACAAGGGCTTGAAGGGACAGCCTTACACCGAGTCCTTCTTCACTCATTACCATTAGCTTGCCATGTTTAGGCAACAACAGATGCCGCATATTCCTCATGTAAGTAAATAAAGAGGGCTGACTTTCTCCCCCCTCGCTCACACATACAGACACACAGCAGCTCAGTCACATGATTACTCCTGCAACACACTGCTGAATGGTGATTGCTATGTGAAAAATAAGCCTGTTTGATTGGAATCTGTGATGGGCCAGGATACTCAACCCTCTTTTCAACTAGGTCGCGGGGGAAGATGCAGCTCAAATTGTAAATGAATTCACGACACACTGCCAGGCCTGTAATGTGTCTTGCAGGATCGGTCATGCGGAGCTAGCGACCTCCACTAAACAAATTGTTACACATACCAGGCAATCAAAAAGCTCTCTTCCCACATAAAGCCTTGTTAATCCAAGCTAGCAGCAGTACACTTTAAAATGTGCTGAAAATGTGAGAAACACTATTACAAATATTTTTAAAAATATTCTGATGTGTCTTATTTGTAGATTTGTTTGCTTTTAGGTGCATTTACCAACCAGAGGAATTCAAGCAATTACACACACCCCATGGAAAATATTTTAAGATCACTTGTCTGAGGTCAGATACACCGAACTCTCCCACCGTTTAAAAAAGCACAGCTCTAGATTAAAAACAAGAAATGATGTCTACTGAAACTGTATTTCTACCAGAGGTGGGAAGTAATGAAGTACAAATACTATGTTACTGTACTTAAGTAGAGTTTTCAGGTATCTCTACTTATCTGTACTATTTATTTTTCGGACAACTTTTTACTTTTACCCCCTACATTTTAACACAAACATCTGTACTTTCTACTCCTTGCATTTTCAAAACAGGCTTGTTACTTCAGTTTTAATGCATTTGAGGGGAATTATCGATTCTTTTTTTTATTTTTGCGTCATTGCGCCATCATTACAACAAACGTAACAACAGGAAAACGACGTAAAAGACGTAAAAGAGGGAGACGAGGGAGGGAGAGTCGACCCCGGAGAAAAGGCGTCTCGTGAATGTGATGTCCGTGCAGGGGAACTAGTAGCGACATGGATGAACGTGGACCAGCCAACGTTGCTGATGGAGCAGATTCAGAGCAGCAAGACGTTCCCCATCCACCGCCTTTATTTAAGAGAAATGTTTGAAGTTGTCGGCTCTAAGAACGCTACTATTACTTTTTACTTTTATACTTTGAGTACATTTCAGAGCCTGTACATTTTGACTTTTACTTAAGTAAAGAAGTTCTACTTTTTTAAAATAAGTATCTGTACTTCTACTTGACTAAAGAATGCGTGTACTTTCACCACCTCTACGGTCTCATGCTGAATGGAGAATCTCTTTTTCCGAATGTGACCAAATAAAATGTGCTTTATTCAAATTGACATTCGCGTAGGAGTTGACAGATCACTTCATCCTCTATTACTTTGAAAAATTATCTTTCAAATGATCTGTGACAAGAGAATGCATAAGTGACATTCGCGAGATGACTGCGCCAGACAGCGGAAGAAATTTCATTCTCTCTTCCTATGAGTGATGGCTGAATTTTATTTCTGTGATGTTATTATCTCCCTGGGTGGTTCCCAGTGGGAGGGCAGCTCTGCACTGGTCTCTCCAACAGCGCGCACACTTTTAAGCATCTGCTACCCAGAGTAGCTTGCCATGCAGGAACTGTCACATTGCAGAGAGAGAGAGAGAGAGAGAGAGAGAGAGAGAGAGAGAGAGAGAGAGAGAGAGAGAGAAATACTCGAGCAGCATGTCCACAGCCTCACCTCCTCCACCTCCTCCAGGCTGCAAGGCTAGATGTTAGCGGTTAGCATGGATGGAGAGTGGAGACGTCTTTGGTGGCGATGCGATGAGAGAGTGTCATGTGAGTGTGACTGTATTACAGTATGCCTTAGCAGGTGTTCCTCAGTGTTAGTTGGTACCTTTAACAGATACTTTTTCCTGTTTAACTACATGTTTCAAATCAAGCGGGATCAACACGCAATGTCACGGTGTGTTTGTGTTCGCGGTCGGGAGGCCTACCGCTCTGGCAGAGTCGTCGTAGTCGATCTTGAGGTTGGCCATGGCTTTGATGATGGCCATAATGGACTGGATTGTGTTGCTGTAGACCACAGCTCTGTACTGCCTGCACTCGTCTTCTGAGTATCCATCCTCATGGATAATCCTGGGAACAGAGGAAGCATGGGGGGGGGGAGGGGGTGGAAGAGAGCAAGAGAAAAAGGCCCAATGTGTAATGCTGTCATGCTGAAATCGAAACACTGCTGTTATTGCTGCATGAAATGATGGAAAAAGCAAGATAATTATTTTCCACATCGGATATGCGTGCTGTTTGTTTGTTGATTGGAAACAGTTACCAAAGTAATCATAATATACATAGATTATCTTGCCCAATAACATTTTCCACGAGGAAAACCATGTCCCCGTTATGTCCATTATCTGTTAGAATAAAACTGATCTATGGTAAAGTATTTGATGGGCATGTTCATCAATTTCAGGTGGTCTCGTCCTGCATATGTGCATTCAGACATCAGCACTGCTGGGTTGAGGTACCACTAGAGGACGAGGGAAGAGGCATATGTTTAAAAAGGCATCAGGCTGAGGCCCAACAGAACCGTCTCCCTTGGCCTGTCAGGGAGGACAGATCCACAGTCAGATCCACAGTCAGGACGCTGATTTGTTGTGTGCTGCGCTGAATGGGGCTTCATTGAAATGCAAGTGAGCCCACTGTGCAACAGGGGCAGCCAAGAAAGTGTTTTCACACATTTAATCATTTAATAAAAGCTTTTTGTCTGTTTTTGTACATTTTACTGCTATTCAAATCAAATTCTTGGATCCAAAG
Source organism: Hoplostethus mediterraneus (assembly GCA_034670385.1). Lineage (NCBI taxonomy): Eukaryota > Metazoa > Chordata > Actinopteri > Trachichthyiformes > Trachichthyidae > Hoplostethus > Hoplostethus mediterraneus. The sequence goes on from JAXDDW010000062.1 coordinate 1,559,444, forward strand.
CGAACATCATGCTGACTGTGTGGACTGGCTAGAGGGGTGAATTACTGCGAGTCCTGTGATCATTGATGCTAAGTAAACATCAATTTTGTGTTTCTGGTGGCTTGTAGGCATATTTAAAATACTGACACAAACAACACCAAAATAAGGATTTAGTTATTCAGGAAATTTAGCAAGACTAGTAATGCTATGTTTCAGATTCATATATGCCTACTTCTTTGTATTTTGCAGTCAATATTCTTCACTAACAGTCAAGTATGCTATGACAAATAAGATACAAATACCAACAAAACCACAACATCATTGTCTAGTTGGGATACACGATGCTCTGAATACCTTCCCCAGCTGAACACCCTCACCCTCAGTCTCTATGCAGATGGTAAGTTATGTAGGACTTCCTTTAAATACGTCATTGTCAAAGGAATTGGTAACACAGCTGCAACATGTTAAAGCTTCTGCGAGCTGCTTCCTATCCGTCTAAATAATTCACTACTGTTGTTTGAAACAAACAAGTCTAGTGTCGACCAGAAGGAATCGGCCATATCAACTCCAAACCTGGATTCAGTTAAATCACATCATTGGTATCGCAATTTCTAATTGCTAGCCTAAGTATATTGTTTGCCAGCATTACTAATAAGAAAATCCAACACATAGCATCTCTGATATTATGGGAAATATTTTTGCTTTCCCATCTTAGAATTAAGATGCAACCACATGAAAAACCTTGTTCATAAAAAGTCTATTCAATGTTCAAAACAGATGGAAACAAGGGGACCAAGCGTTTCTCATCAGGGCTCTTATACTGTGGAATAACCTGCCTGAACTAAATCACAACCCATAAACTTCCCTTCTGTAACAATTTCTTAGATTCTTAAATTAGAAGAAAGGAATTATTGACTTAATAATGCAAACAGTCAAAAGAAGAGAGTACATTAGCTGTACCACACAAGTACCCAGATTGATTATTTACTATACGGTCACCTGTATTCTATGCAGTAACCCCTCCGGCCCCAACCTATCTGATCACAATTGTTTGTCTCCTCCATACAGCCAATGGACATCGAGACAAACATTGACAGAGTGTTATCTGCATGAGAGTGGCGTGTTTTCAGCCCGCTGGCCCTGAGCCAGGCAGCGCCGACCTGACTGGGCCAAGCAGTATAGAATACACACAGTACCAGATAGACACTCCTCCATACTATATCAGCTGCAGTGCGGAGGAGGAAGGCAGCTGGCCTCTGTGTGTGTGTGTGTGAGTGTGTGTGTATGCGTGTGTGTGTGTGTAAGGATATCCTCTCATAAAAGTCATTGATGGGAAATTGGCAGCCTTCATCTGGCACCTGCATTCCTTAAATTTGGATGCTACATGGCGAGCACCTAAATGAATGGAACGTGATTTTTTTTTTTTTCGAAAACCATATTAAATTCCAGTACTCGTATCATGTATTTGGTAAGGTGGTAAGACCTCGTCGTAACGTTTGCAATGAGGACGTGTTTTGTCTTACTCTTTCCAAGGAGCAGCTGTCAAATCATACTTTGCCCCCACAGTCTGTCCGAGGATGATTTTGACACCTGCAACCTCGGCTCAGATGATTCAGTATACCGGGTTAATTGTGTTGACAGAGTCTTGCCGCAACGATCGGAGGAACAGTAAAAACAATTGAGAAGTCACTCACTTCATCTGCTTCACAATGGTGCTCTTCCCAGACTCCCCCGCACCTGCAGAGGGAACAAAAACAGGCAGAGGTTAAAAATACGCTCCCGTTGGCTCAGAAATGTAAACAGGCAGCCGGCGAGGCCGACTCACATCTGGACCCTCGCCTCGCTGCCCTCCCCTTTCCTCCCAGCCTCCCCCGCCTCCCCCCCTGCTGTGGCCTCAGTGCTCCCAACAGCTCCAATTCTCATCCTCAAGGTGAATCTTGCCTCTTCTGTTACAACCCAAGTCATATATATATATATATATATATATCTGTAGCCTGTACGCAATCAATAGTATTAGAGCGCCTGAGTGCATCATCCTGTCATCCTCGATACCTACAACTCCTCAATCCCAGCAGTGCACCCTGTTGCAAGCTCTGCGGGAACACAAAATTCCCACCACCCAGCATGCCCTTCATCATCTCCTGCCTTTGAAGACGAGGCAGTATATCATCACTGCCGTTCTACTGCGGTCTGACTGCTTGCACCAACAGGATATGGGCTTTTCTTATCCACTTCTGTGTTTATTCTAACGGCCCGAGGCGACCAGAGAGAGCTCATCTGCCACGAGGAATCTTCGGCGCACACTACACACACTACACACACTACACACACACACACACACACACAGACAGACAGACCCACACCCAGGGGTGACTGTCAGTGCACTCGCCACACACATACTCGCCCAGGGAGAAGTCTTACTGGGATGACCCTCAAAGATAGATTCTACAGACAGCTGTCAACCCAAACTCTTTCATGGCACAGTGAAATACTTTGAGCGCACGTGCAGCAGATTTTCCGTGGTCTTCTGAGGTTTCATCATAGCGTGTTGCAGGTATAGAGCGGTAAAAGTCCTGTCACAAAGGCTGAAATGACAAAATGACAAAATCTATCCACTTATGGACTCAGCACTTGGTTTTAGGTGGAGATGCATTCACAGATACGTTCAATGTCCTTGTCCACCTCACACTAACTGGCCAGTCTAGGAGACATATGCAATGTCCACTTTCACCATTTTGAAGTACACACTCTCCCCCCCTGCCGCCGAGCAGTTCTCAAATCACACTTGGATGATGGACTCATTTATCCGCTGTGCAGTATGTGGGCCTTATTGATGAGCAGGAGGAGAAGAAAGAAAGAAACGGTGTCTGGCCGCGAGTGTGAATTGAAATCGTAAATAGAGTCCCTCCTGACCTCCCGACTGTGTGGGAAGCAGCTCAGACACAAAGATTGTGTGTATTTCATCTGCACTCCGTATAGATTTTATTATTTTGTGAGAATACAGATGGAATAATAGGTATGAATGACATAGTATGAGCCACGCCAGAGAAGGATCGGTCCAATCTCAGCTGGCTCAAAACGCTGTATCGGTTTAAGCCGACGCTCCGTCAAAGAAAAAGGTAGATAGAAAACAGTCATCTATTGTAAACCTCAATTACTTCAACTCTGCCAGTCATACTGCGTATATATTAAGCTTCCTGTCGGGTCATTGTTGACCAGGATTCAGTTGAAAAAATGAATCATCTTCCCTAACAGAGCAGAAGGGGAAAGCACAGCTGGACAGACATAACACAGTTTGTCTCTGGAGCCTGAGCGGCCACAGGTATGTGTGTCTGGAGCCAAGCTGGCAGAACAGAGAGTTCATAGACCTGTTAATACACCAGCGTTACTGACCCGAGCTCAGCCAGTAGGCTTCTCTCTCACCACGCATGCGCATGCACACACACACACACACACACACGCTTGATAGTAGTAAACAAGCCCTTTGTATTTTGCCCAGGTGAACCTGAAGCTGCTTCGAGCCAGAAATGAGAGGTGAGGTTCACAACATACCTCGGCGCCAGTGCTGCTTTGATTAACACCGAGGCTGTACAATGTACATACACTTAACCTCTTCATACTGATAAGGGCAAGTATGTGTACTTAATGGAATTGATCTAGTTTGCCCCATAACGTACAATATGATCCCTTTTACAAATGACAGGCAACTTTAATGTAAGCAGGCACACACCTCACACCACGCTGTAAACAATACAAGATCAGACAATAAAAGTTGATCCTGTTATGCCCAACTAAAATCAGAAGGCACGACGGATAATGAAATGGAATATAACTTTATATATTGTGTACATTCCCCCTGGTGTATATAGGATCCGGTATAAAGGATTGTCCCGATGCCATTTTTCAATTCTCCTTAAATTGACTCCTCTTTAGATTGTCAGGGGAAAAGAGTAAACACAGCTTTAGTGGAGCACCCTAATGTTGAAGTATGTCATTTTCTGCCATCAATGGCACGCCGGAAAGCACGAAACGTCTGTAGCGCAGCTGTCGGAGGAAACGCATCCAGCTGAGCAACAGCCTCTTAGCGTCGATAAGAGGATTCAGCAGTACAGGAGCTTATTCATTGGGACCGGTTCTCCGTACCCAAGCTCTAGGTACACGTGCACATGGACAGTGCAATCCTGCAGCGCACTGCTTAGCTTTAATATTTCATACTTGCCAGCCAGCAGTATGATTGCACCTGCACATAATAAGATAAGATGGTCCTGATTTCTTTCAGGAACTGGATACACTTTTTGTTTGTTTTTCTTCATGGTTGTGCTAAAATCTTAACTGAAGCTAAATAACATGAACGAAACTGAAACACACACACACACACACACACACACACACACAGTATATTCCTGAGGACAGCTGGGAAGCAGGTCACTGTCAGCGAGGTAGGAAGGCACACTCACCGAACCTAATTCTACAGGAGGGAAAGTCTTCCTCAACGCAGCGGTGATGTGATCTAAGAGCCGATTTAGCGAGACGGCCTGGACTCGGGGCTGAAGGGATCACAGAGGACGCTTGGGTCTCGGTCTCAGACGGGTAATAAGAGTGTGTTGCCGACTGTTGCCGAGGGAAGAAGTTGAGAGGAGAAGTGGTAGCGCTGATCCTGCAGCTATTGCACAACAGGCTTTTTTTTTTTGGGTCTGATCTGCGGCTAATGCTGCATTACCACCATATCTCCCTCTGGACTATGGTGGCTCGGCACTGCAGCTGCACAGACCACACACACACGCATGCACGCACACACACACACACACACACACACACACACACACACACACACACACACACACACCATAAGCACATGCTCTATTGATGCTAGCATTTTCCTGCATATGGTGTTTGGGGGGAAAAAATGACAATCTTTTATGACTCAGCGGTAAACAGCTTCTCTCTGTGCTTCGGCTGGTTACTGTGTGAGCAATACTGTTGCTTCACTGACTGGCTACACTATTAGGTCTCACACACCGCCTGGATAAACCAACCATCTGGGGTACGACTGTGTTTTTATAGGTTTGTGTGTGTGTGTGTGTGTGTTTAATTCTTTATTCAACCCGTGCAAAGTAAAAACTGAATCTAAACCTTAAAGCCCATCCGTCCTCAACACCAAGTGACACCAACAGTCAAAATCAATTGAAATACTAAGGTCATCAATAAAAGTGTCACCAGCCAGACGCAGAGGGATCACATTACTTGCGCGGACCAAGAGATTTACAAAATAAAGAAATGAAATGAAGGAAAAATAAACTGCCTACTGCCTAGCAACTGGGCAACGTATGAGACAGTTGTGGTCGTATCTGACTCATGGCAGAGGCCTGGACTTCCTAAAACTGAGGGAAAGAAGAGAAAAGAGGCAGAGGGGGAAAATCAGTTCAGCTTCCAAATCCATTTGAATGAGATTAGCGGGCATCTGTATGTCTGTCACGATTACCTCACCTCTCCCTCATTGAGGAAACACAAAAGATGTAGAAATAGAGAAAAAAGGAGTGTGTGTGTATGTGTGTGTGTGTGTGTGTGTGTGTGTGTGTGTTTGTGTTGAGGGAGAGAGGGGTACTGGCATGAAGGTATGTAGTACTGGAGGAGAGCAGTGGGGGAGTTTGTAAAGCTCTCAGCAGGACTTGCCTGATTACCGATCGGGCGACAATGCGCCTTGTCAGAAAGGCAGAACCAACATGGCGAGGGCTGCCAGGCGGGGGAGCCTGCGCCAGGGAGCCCACTGGACTAATGGGGTCCAGCTGCAGCCAGGACAGAGCCAGGGCCCGGCCCGTGATTGATGGGGACTATATTCACCAGTGGTTTGGTGTCATTAGCAGCGAGACAATCAGGTCAGTTTGACAGTCGCGTTAATAGAGGACTTTGGGAGTAGCGGCTCCTCGAGGAAACACTAACAGCTTGAATTACGCCCCAAGTGGCCCGGAGACTTAATTCAACTCTTACTAATTGAAAACAAGGAGAGAATACATGAATCCCTTTGGGTCCCCGTTAAGATATGAAACGCAATGTTGTTGCCCCAGGGTGCCCGGTGCTTTTATTAACTGAATTGTCAGAGAGGTGATAGTGGAAATGCCTCCTCCTCGTATTTCTGGTCAACATGGGACCCGTTGGTTTTCCGCTCTGTGCTTCATTAGGACTCAGAGGAGTATACCTGTAATTAGGCATTGGAGCCTTTTTCTGGAGAGGAGCTGCTTTTGGGCCATTAGGGAATGAATAAATACAATTACTATTAGACCGAGGGGGGGGAAGCCGTCGGCTCCAAACAGCTGTTGTTGGGGCTTTTCGGGAACAATTACCCAGCATAAGTGGGGAAGTCGAGATATCCCCGAAACAAAAGTCCAGCAGTAGAGCAAAGGATGAGACAGAGTTGTTGTTATTGTTTCGATGCCGTACAGGCACACGGTCTGCAGCTTAGTGAACTTCACCAGCTGACACAGACAAATGATGTTGAGTGTTGTATCAGCAGAAGAACAGCGTTTGTTTACCTTTATGAAATCTTTTTTTTTCCCCCCCTGTTCAACAATAAACTTTTATTTTCCAAAGCTGCTGAGAGAGTGGAATGCCACCTAGCGCTAGCCTCCATCATCATCATCATCATCATCATCGGTGACCTAGCCGGCGCTCGCTCCGACAGAGAGAGGCTCGATGACAGAGGCGGTTAGGGGAGACGTGTTGCCAGCGAGGCAGACTCTATCAGCAGTAATTAGCTCTCTGGCCTGATTAGAGGGCAGGAGAGTGAAGCGGCGAACACCCGAACATCTGCACGGTAGCGGGGGGGGGGTTACTCACCAGGACCGTTCATTACCAGTGAGACTCGGCGTGCGCAGACACCGCTCATGTCTATTAAAACAGCAGCGGACACGCCCATTTTGGAATAAGGTACGACTTAACACCGAATCACACATTTTGCTTTTTGAAGTCGGCTCGGAGAGGAAGAGCTGACGACGGCTCGACACCCCATTGGTATTCGTTTTTTTTTCCGTTTTTTTTTTCCTCCCCAACATGCATAATATTAATATAAACGTTAATTGACTAGGGAACATGTTTAGTAGGCTATTAAGTTAACTTTCTTGGACAGAGAAGTTTTTAAAAAAATACAACGTAAAAGTGCTAGTGTGCGCACTGCGCAGGTACTCATTTCAAAAGTAAACATTACTTGCAACATGGCGGCGGCCAAGAGAAGCGATGTGTGGAAATACTTTGAAAAAGATGACGAAGAGACAGTGCGGTGCAAGTTATGCAATGGTAAACTTGTGGTTCAGCTAGCTGATGCTGAACCACAAGTGCTTCAAAACATAAGGAGAAAACTTTGGAGACAGATGAGAGCCAGCAACGTATCACAACGTTTCATAGCCGTTTAGCAGCATGAAGCGGAATGCAAGCTTTCACTTGTTTCTAGTCGGCCACGGACCTCCCCATAACTTCATAATTATAACGTTGTTTTTTTTTCGAGTATTCGAATAATCGTTCATAAGGTAAGGAGATTAATCAAATATTGATTTTCCTTAAGATGCCCATCCCTAACGCCAATGTGTCAGCATCAGCATCCCGCAGGTCCCACAGACCTGTTTAGAAGGTCTGTTTCCCATGACGCGCAGTTGGCTTCCACTCTGTATGTGTGTGTGTGAATAAATGTGTATGTGTTGGTTTTTTTTTTTAGTGTGTCCCATCCTGGTGGGGGCGGAGAGAGAGCGGGGCACAAAGGCAGCAGTGTGGGGGGGGGGGGACTCTCTAGCAGAGAACACAACACAGGGCCGCTACTGTTTACCGCCGTTCACGTCTGGACCAATCTGACCAACACCACCTCACGACAGGCCCTCACCCCGCGTCATCCCCTTTCAGTCAGCGTGACAGCTTCCTCTTCTAGCCACTAGTGTGAGTATCACTTGATGACTGCTAGCAAAGAGAGACAGGTCGGGAGGGGTGGAAGCCGTTAAATCCTATTGTCGATGAAAGAATACGTCGAGCTTTGAAGTCAGTTGAAGTTGAACACTTGAGACAGAACAAGACACCAGGACAGTTGAGGTCTGAGATGAAACTGAAGACATTCCTGTTCTGTTTTGGCTGCTACACAGCAGTCAGTGTAAAATTTTTTTTGTCTTGGCTCTTAAATGTCACTATGATCCTCCATCTCTTCTCTGTCTGTGTTACGAGGTCTGATGGTTTGGTCACTCTCATTTCTACTCCGACTATGTCTAGTTGGCTGCAGGAATAAACTACCTACCTACTGCAGCATGCCACTGATTAAGCACTTCACACGTCAAACCAGATTGTGTTCCATAAGTTAACTTAATAGTGGATTCACAATCTTAACTTTCCTTGACTTGCCTGAATTTATCTTGGCACAGGAACTCAGACTCTGTCTTCTTGAGGACAAACCTGCCAGTGACAGACAGGGAGAGTGGCATTGAATGAGGAGGGAGGAGGAGGAGGAGGAGGAGGAGGAGGGATCTACCGAAGTAAAGACAAGCCGATTAGCCGAGGAAATTAAATTCCACAACTGTCAATCACCCCAGCTTCATGCGTCAGGTAAAAATGTTTATCAGTTAGATGAAAAAACAGGCCAGGTTTTGGCAGGTATCAGCATCCTTTGATGTGAAAATGCGGAGGCGTCGTGCAGGATGTGCTCAGGTTGGCAGAACTCAGACCTCCAACTAGTCATCCCTTCTGGCACGAATGTCCACAGTGATTGAGACGATCGTGGTCGACATCACTGCGTTCTGGCAGTCTTGCTATGACAAGCTTTTAAAAAGCAATTTTTACTGTCCGAATGAAACAGGTTGGCTGAGTGTAATTACTGAGGTGCTGTGTTGCAATTGCGGTGGCAGTGTGTACTGAACCCGCAGGCATGTAGACAATGTGTTGAAAAAAACGAATAAAGTGAGACATGCATTGACTCCGTTCTTGGTTTATTACCGATGCTGTGAATGCAGCAAACGTTGGGAGGATCACAGATGGAGGTATATAGGTTAGTCTTTCCACTAAATCCTTCCTGTCCAGCAGCATTAGATCTGGTTAATAAATCAATATCAGACCCCGAGGCCGACTCACGGATATCCAGCATGCCGTTGGTGTCGAAGCTCCACTCCGAAGACAATCGAGAAATATTATATGGATATTATAACTCTTCAAATCAATATCCACTCAGTGAAACGGAGCCTGAACGCCGCTCCGCTCGACTCGACTCCATTTACCCCCCGCTCCCCCCAGGTGGGTAAATGCCGGTCGCGGTACAGCCGGGGCATCTCTCGCCGTTAAGACATCACCATCCCACCAGACACGTCACCTCCACTCTCACTCTCGGAGACATACCGAGACTCGAACAGCACAAACGCACCGAGACACTCATGTTCTCACCGCCCACTCGCTAATGCACAGGCCGGTAATTGTCAAACAAGCGTCGAGGCTTGCTTGCGTTAATGCCAACACGAGTAATAGAGAGAGATGGAGGGAAGTGGACTAGGGGGGAGGGGGGGGGGGGGGTGGAGGAAGAAAAAGTTGGCAATCGAGCCCTGCAAGAGAGCCATCGCTACGCCGAGCTGTCTAACACACAGAGAGAGAGAGAGACGTCCTCTTACGCAACGGAGTAGCTCTTTTCACTTCTCGGCCTCCCCCCGGGGGCCCCCCCCCCCCCCGCTCTCTTTTTATTCCTAACTGTCTAATTCATCTCAATTCCACCGTTCCCTCAAATCTCCTTCCTCCCACTCTCCTCCGCCCGCCGCCGCCGCCTACGCACCAACCGTTGAGCGGCCAGACGCCCGCCTGTCCGCTCGGCGAAGTGTCGAGAGAGATGTGCCAACCCAGACTCTCGAGACCCAGAGGCCCTTTGAGGGGACACATGTGCCGCTTCCTATTCTCAGCTCCAATTAAAAGGAGGAAATGGAGGCAGCGCTGCGTAAACACACGCGTATTCTCAGAAGCGCAGACACACACATGCACACACACACACACACACACACACACATATATCTGTCCATTTAAAACCAGAGGGAGGGAGACCTTCTCTCTCCTCCGACAGATGGCTACCAAGCCTCGGGCAAAGAGCAAGTCTGGACAGCACACTGACAACTGCTGCCAAAGCAGGGGAGGGATGAGAGGAGAGAGGAAAACCAATCTAAGACCCATATGTACATCAGCCACTGTGAAGCCAGAGAGATGAAGATGGATGGCGAGAGAAAATAATTCACTTTTACGTAAAAGGGGTTTGATAACGTTTCTGCGGAACGGCGAAGTGCCGCGTGACAGGTTCTCGCAGAAGCATCAGTCACAAGAGAAGCTCATGAACATTTCACGAAATACCAAGTCCTCCTTGAAAGAATATCACAGATATCTTCCTTTGCAGAGCCCCCTACACACACACACACACACACACACACACACACAACCTCACAGAGATAAAGAAGGCTACTTAAAGAGCAAATTAAGGAAGGCTCAGGTGGAAAAGAAAGGGAACAAAGGGAGCTGGAGGATGAGGACAAATTTGGTCACTTCAAACATACTGTAGGACACGTTGATATCTGAAGTGTGTGAGAGGTAATATGTTCTGACAGGCCATCGGGACCTCCAGGACAAAATGTCTCTCTCTCCCCCCCCCACCTCCTCCTGGCTGAGGGATCTGGGGAGCAGCTGTGTGACTGACAGACTGGCAGCTCCTGCTAGTAAGCTGTTCTTTATGTGTCTCCCCTCCTGCAGGTGCTGCCTCGCCGGTCCAGGCCTTGACAGCTGATCAAACAACAGATCAGGGGCCACATTACAGAACAAACTTCCAACTGTCCATCCTATTTTATTTCAAAAGTCAAAAGACATGGAAAAAACCCCATTTTCCCATTACAGTGGCCCATTTGTAATGGCAGGGGGGGGAAAAAGGAAAAAGGAAACAGGTTCGTGAATGAACTTTAATTGTCACGTACAAATACTTTTTCTGCACAACCCTGACTAGATATACACACAACATATCACCCCACACACATGCATTTTCATCAAACGGCACACCTGGAGGCAGTTCTTGGGGTTAAGTGCCTTGCTCAAGGGCACTTCGGCAGTGTTGGTGGGCACCATAGCTGTGACACCAGTCATTTCTTTCCAATCACCAGCTAGAATACACCCTCCTGGTGGTTGCCGGGGATCGAACCAACAACCCTCCGGTGATGGAAAGTTACAGGTCACGGCTACGCCCGATGTGGGGCTCGAACCCACAACCCCTGCGATTAAGCGTCTCGCGCTCTACCGACTGAGCTAACCGGGCCCAACTCAAGAAACTCAACGTAACGAGCATGTCTCTTTGTTTACACTTTCACCAGGGGTGAAAACGGGTTTCCGCATCCGGATTCTTCTTCGTTTCCTGTACCGTTAATAGTTTTAGTGAATGCGACACTGCCCCCTAGTGTACACGTCAACGCCACGTGCAAAGCGAAGAAGCGTAACTCAGGCTGGTGGGCGGGCAGCCAAAAGAGCACAGTCAGAGGTGAAGTGTCATACGGAGGTGGGGAAAAAAAAAAATGGAGGCGTGAAAAAGTCAGAGAGAGGTTTTAAGAAAGGGTTAAGAGAGACCAGAGAGAGAGACGTGGGGGCAGAGGGAGAAGGTGTTGATGGGAAACTGAGAGGAGTGGAACCGCAGCTGTGGCAGAGGAGGAGAAAGAAACAACAGAGGAGAGGGGGGAAACTGAGGGGGAGACTGAGGGGGAGACAGCCTTAAGAGACCCTGAGGGAGGATGGAGGGAGCCCCCGCTGTGCTCGTGCTAAATTAACTGCCCAGTCCACGGTCACACCAACGACCGAACATCCACTAAAATCAAGTTCAGACGTATGACCACTCAAAACCACATGTCAGCTTCCTGCAGTAGCTGGTCCAGTAATGTGTGTAATGTGTAATGTATGTTATGAACAGTTAATGGTTTGCCCCCCAACTGCCTCGCTGGCTGAGTCTCTCACACACACACACACACGCTTGGCTTTGATCCAAGTCTCTCTCCTACCTCCATTTCATCAGGTCTAAAGTCCGGCAGTAAACTGTTTCACCGAGATGTGAGCTGGAGCCGCTATCGGGCCGCTACAGCACCAGCAGCGCAAATCACAGCCGGCCAGATGGAATGGATCCATAATTGATGTTGATTAGCTGACTGATTGTAGGAGCGATGGGGCGTCACACAGAAGTGCGCTGAAAACCCACAGTACTCTGGTGCTCGAGGTAATATACGGAAACATTAGGAGGCAGGCATCCTTGGGCATGGAGGACCCTAAAGCAAATAAACAAGCCAATCCGTTTCCTGATTAACGACGACAAACAGCGCTGACGTGTTCTCCTGTAATGATTTACATAGTAGCTGGCAGTCAGGAGTGAAAGCAGATAAGGGGGGGGGGGGGGGGGTGTATGTGTACGAAAGCTTCCCCTGTCTCTGGAATCGATGTGGCATGTGTTTCTGATATTTTTAGTGGACCAACAGGCTCCTCGTCATAGACCTAGCTCGCTAATGTATTTCAGATGACGTTTATCTCACTGGAACAACGAGTCGACTTAGATTTAGACCCCCGCAACGAGATATTTGTCCAGAATGAAAAAACCAAGGGTTTTGCTGATTCTGTTGTTTTTTTAAAATCTGAGCAAGGAGATCAACGAGCAAGCAAGTGACCAGGTTTCTCTTTATTCTCATTTATTCTCATCCAGCCTGTATGTGTGGAAAGTAACAACATTTCAGAGTATTCCTTCAGAGTCTTGTGTTGCAGAAATCTGGTGAAGTCAGGGTTAGGATTGTGTTACATGACCTCTGACACGCTACAGCGGCCCTGGAGGGGGGCGCTGAGCTGGGTTAGCATCAAGGGTATTGAAAGACAATGCCTTTACACAACACACACACACACACACACATGCATAGACACACACTCACCCTATGGGCATAATATAAGTCATCTACAGCAGGACCAGGGGCTGGAGCCAGGGTCACAGGTCACAAGCTGATTGAATACCTCCTAAAGATGTACAATCTGCTTAGATGGACAGGAAATACTCAACACTGAGTCACTTCTCTAGAAGGATGAGACAGGCATACCACCGAACCACAGTGATGTATCCTACCGCCACAACACATACTTAAAAATAGAGTTTGAATTCTCATGAGAGGAACCGTTCCACACAACCGTTATCTGAGCTACAATCTCACACCAAGTACCGTAACAAAGTTGAGAGTTTGTACATTGGTGTTTCTGAAGGCATTATAGTAGGAAATAGGCACCGCCTGCAAGCTGTGACCCTCTGTACTCAACATCAGCTGGCAAACACAAACATGAAGACAGAGCCCAGGGGGTCCTGAGCTCACCGAAGGCCTCGGCTAGCATCGTGGCCACGGGCTACTGGAAATGTACTGCTGATGCATTATACATACATCCATTACCAGCCGCTGCTGCCCCAACCTTTTTTGTACATGCACATACGCATTCGCATGTACAGACAAACGGACGGACACACGCGTACAGCGGGAGAGAGGGAAAGAGGTCTGATGAATTATGGATCGGTGCAGCAAAATGTAGGCTCCGAGCTGCAGGACGGCGTGGCCCGAACCCCCACTCTGGACAGAAACCTGCTCGGTAACAAAAGCCAGACACAATTAGGAGCTTCCTGGATATTGTTCTAAAACATTGTCATTCCCGCGGTTACTATTTGAGATAAAGCTTTTATAATGAGCTCTAAATTTTGAACCCGTGTTTGAACAATCAGAAGTCAAAGTATATGAATATTAAGGCATTGTTGCGCAACCTTTGCCTTTTGCTCAGCAGAATTGCAGAACTTTTCTCTGAAGTGGAGGACAAATACTGATTATAAATGTCTGATCGATCCATTCAATCATTCATACTAGCACACTGACCACAGAGGAGAACTCAGAAGTAGACACAGAACCAGTAGTCCACACAAAAGTAGTACCTTGGGAATACAGAAAGTGAAAACCTGACCAAGGCCGAGTCTTGAAAGGGCACAGACATAATATTCACGTTTTGTTCCTTTCTGTTGCTAGCCATGGTAAACAGGGATTTAAATATGGATGCAAAGTGTTTTGTTGCCCTTCAGCCTGAATTCAATAAATTCAGGTATCTGCAGAGGTCTCGCTGCTGCACGCACAACACAACACAACACATAGGCACACCAGGCACGCGCATACACATGCTTGTGCGCGCGCACATACGCACACATACGCACTAACAAAGTCACAGGCCTCCCGGTCTGGTGTAGGATAATTACTCCAAACTGAAAGGCCATCGATCAAAGAGCAGACGACGCAACCAAGGCCGCCTGTGACGACGGGCCTCCTCACAGCCTTGGAATCAGAGGCTGTCCTGGCCTTGAAGCCTCCCGAGAAGAAAGGGCCAGACCAATGCAACTGACATGGTCCCGGCAGACATCATCACTCAGCATTTCAACTCAGTGCCCCGTTAAGTCAAGTCACTTTGAAGTGACTTTGAAGATAATTCCAACCTTCATATAAAGCCTGAGCGCCTTTAAGCTAAACTTTGAAAGTCAAATAATAAATACATCAATTAAACATAAGAATATATGTTCTGGGAATGGGAACGATGTCAAATGTGTTTCTCAAGCAACGTCTTTAAGTCGAGATATCGGTTAGAAACAGGACTACAGGTTAGTTCTGCAGACTGGTGTGAAAACGACCCATCCACCTATCTTCATGTCCTCTATCAGCATTATTCATATGCAGGCTATATTATGATGGCACCCGTCTTTGGTAAGACAGGTGTAAGAAGAGCTCCAAAACTCTCCAAGGAGTTCAAAGTAGAGGCATTCAACCAAGGTGAACATCTAACTGCCCACCAACTGTGCTCTCTCTTTTTACAATGTCATCAAAGGTCCATCATGTCTTGAATGAATATCTGCATGGATTATATCATTATCTTTCACTAATATTGTTAGTTACTTGTAGTTAATTACAATTTGGCAAGTGCAGTTAATTTAACCTATCAACCTGGGTCTGTTTCACAATTCTTACTATAGTACCAGGTGGGACACCACATCAGGACAGAAAGTACTTTTCTGAGACATAGTTTGGCTTTTATATGTCCATACTTTGTGGTACTCAATGTAATGATCTACATGGCAAACAGTATTTGACCCAGGTCTGGATAAGACACAATGAAGCCGTTTGCCCACCAATCAAGAACTGCTGCACCATGTCACGCCCACTTTCTCTACAACAGAATCCGTAATCATCAGATGTCCTCATTGATCCCCAACACTGCCATATTGCCTACATGATCCTGTATATCATTGCGAGTAAATCTGTCACTTCTGGGGCATGGCCCAGAGTACAGTCTTTCCATCATTCAACCGTCTTTCAAATGAATCTGCTGGAGCAGGAGATTCGTGTTATTTTCACCCACACCAATGGAATGTGTGACATTGAACTTTGGCATCAGTGGTGAAGGAGTCTGGGCAGGGCAGTAAACCGCTGGCTGAGGAGGAGCAGGACGATTAAACTCATGGATAATGAAAAAGTCACATGGGCTATTTTTAGATTAAGCACAGTGTGGCTTCTGTGAAGTAGCCAAGGTGAGCTGGTGGCCAAAACAGATCAAGATTTCTCAGCAATACAACAGCTTCTCTGTGAGTAATGTTGACGGTGAGAAGTGGCTGCTGAGAAATAACAATAATGCAGTCCACAGAAAAATGATGTTGGCCCATACAGAAATGTAATATATGACATATATGCCCCTATATCGATATAGGTTTTTAACATATATGAAATATCCATAGTAATATTTGTATATGTACAAATATATGTACATATAGTTTGTACATACATGTACATATATGTTTTTCCTTCATATGCACATATATTTCATATATGGAAATTTATAATATGTACATATATTACATTTCCGTATGGGGGTGGGAGGACTGTGTGGATATAAAAGCACTTGTTTCAACAAAGAGACTGGTATTCCTCCACTTCCTGAATGCTGATAATAGAGCATGTTAGTAACACGTTGCGGTAAAGGCTTTGGTAAAAGTTTCTCAGAATGTGTTCTGCTCATTGAGCAGGCAGATAAGATTTAATTACCAGGATGAGATAATGAACAGAATGTGAAATTTGAAGTGTGCAAGAGGTGGTGAAGAAAAAAAAGAGTCAAGAGGCCACAGTCAACCACAGCACATCGACAGGAAGTTTATTCCTACTCCACATCACTATAGCAACCTCTACTCTGTTGAAAAAGGCACAGGAAATGAAAAGAGGAGGGGTGAGATGGGAGGTTTCTCAACGGCTCAAACATTTCCCTCAGAGCACACAAACTGAAGCTTACTTTGCTAACACCTTTCACTGAATGAAAGAATTCAAGCTGACTCGTCACATCACGAAGGTACAGGCAGTTACTGAAGTACTGAATAAAGGACGAGTCTCAGGTCTCAGCTAAATCCAAGTAAGCCGACCTGGACGGACAGAAAAGTTCTAAGCATGAAGCCATTAAGACTCTTTTCTCTGATCCTCTGGTGCTGCCTTGTGAGATCAACTTGTGAGATGAGATTCCCCAATTTTTAGCTAGGATGGAAGCACGCCTCTGAGATGTAAAAACAGACATGATGGAAGCTTATCTAGCACAATATTTAAACTCCTCCGAGGAAGTGCACATCAAAGACTGATAATCCAAGCACCTCAGGTATTAAAGGGGGCAATCTCCAACACATGATTTATCTACAAAGCCATGGTGTTGCAGATAAATCATGAGGTCCTTTTGTCTGTACCTACTTCTACTGGCTCACACTGAGGGCCCAGGCGCCAGGGAGAATCCCTGACCTGGTCCAGTCACACCCAAACTGTCCCAGGATAGTGACCCTGCCCTAGATAAGATAAGTATTGTCAATATAAGTACAAGTCAATAAACTGGGGCTGAACATGCTTGAAAGTGTTGACATGAGGCTTACTTCTTAAAGGGCAATTCCTCTTCTTGCAACAAGTCAACCCTCTTTGCTTTCATAGACCACCTTTGTCACATTTCCAACAACTCTCAACTCTCAACTCTAACAAAGGTGGTCTACGAAAGCAAGAGGGTTGACTTGTTGCAAGAAGAGGATGCTGTAAACATAAATCTTTCTACCGTCCTCTTCCTGCAACAAGTGAACCCTCTCGCTATAGACTACCTTTGTCCATCGTCCATTTCAGAGCAGGACTTCTCCTTGAGCTAGACTTTAGTTTTCTGGTTAAAAAAGGTCTATTTCTGTAATGATCCTTTCAGTAATGTTGTCAGACACACGAATAACAATCTGAGCCTGTCAGTGGCAAAATCAAGCACTTTTAGTGGACGTACTTTGACCGCGCCTCTATGCCCGTACAGATTACGTTGCAGCCATTGAGCCCGTTTTGCGACTGCCGACTGAGCCGATCTACCGGAGCAACTCCAAAACGTTTGGGATCTACTTTGCAGTATGATAGGCGATTTTGTGGATATAGAGGCCAGGTTGAAAAATCCCAGAATTACCCTTTAAGGAACCTTCCTGCTCACCACCCTGTGGAGATCAATGAGTCCACTGTGAACTACGTTGGGCTGTTCCTATTCCTAGACACCAACAGTCCCAACAGAGGACGTCGTACCAGCAGTAACGGAGGAAGCTCTAGGACAGGTGTATGACCAAACGATTCCTCTCATCTTCCATCACTAGTCTGGTTCTGCTGCCTCCTCCTGTTCCAAGGACAAAACGTCAGCATGCTGTCCTCACTATTCAGTGGGCCGGTGCTGTCAGCTGCCCTCCATCAAGGAGCTGCATGACAACGTGGAACAAAACAGCAGGGAAACATTGCTAGTGGCCTTGCCCAGGTTTCAGACGCTCCCCTCTGAGGTGTCTGGTGCAGGTCCATTAAAAGTGACAGCTTGTACCCAAAATCTGTCACCGTGCTGCACCAGCTGTTCTTGTCTTGCTAAAGACCACAAACATCTAACCTGCTGAAGTGTCCTTGAGCAAGACACTGAATCCCCTACCACCTCCAGTGACGTTGTTCCCTAGCGAACCCTCTGCTCTGACCTCCCTGTGGAGAGGGAAGAGCAAAAAAAAAAACTCCACTACAGGGATCAGCGCCACATTTACTTTTATTTTCACTTCTATGAATGACACCCAATAATCTCTGGACTCTTTCCTCACTACAAATTGCACTATGACGGTAAACCTGTTCACTCGTACGCTCACTCTATCATTACCATGCTATTTATTACTACCGAGCGAGTATTTGCACAATCTTGGCACGACTTTAGACAAAACCCGCTGGCCACTTTGCCACTTTACAGCTTCATGAAGTCTTTGTTCTATGACAGTCATAACTTATTTCAAGGTGTTTATGCTATTCAGCCGACCTCATGGTTCACTGGAGTCATGCTCTACTGGGCACTCAGTACTCTTTGTTTTACAGCTGGAACAATACTGTATGCCATAATACGGGATGCATAAAGGTCATGTCATGTTTTAACTTTAATTTAACTGTAAATTAACTTCAATTTTCCAACCTCTTGAGCTTACGAAACCCTTTTAAAAACCCACTGGATAAACACAAAAATGCATGGTGGTCATGCTAAGACCATTTTTCTCAGTTCCTGAAAAGTTGACGTTTTGGAGACACAAGGTTTTTCACCAGACAGCCACGATGTATAGATGATATAGTGATCTGCATAGTCTACCATCTATTTTACATCTTGCACAGTCCCTTTGCACCAGATGTGAAGTCCTGTCATACTTGGCCCATGTATTAAAAGGTGTCCATTTTCCAGTGTCACCAATAATTCACTGTATTTAGGAAATAAAGTGATTCTGATTATGGCCATATTCAAAGGTACTATATGCATAGAAAGAGCAAGGTTTGTATTTTTGGGGAATTTTAACTTTAGTATATAAATGAAACTATCCATGTCTTCACTCAAAATTTGTCCTGAATTCATGCTGGTGTTTCCTCCCATTGCCTGCAGGAGACACAGCGGACACCATGTGGGCCTGTTGTTTAGCAGTTTAGGTGATAAAGCAGAGCAGAGAACAAGCTAAGTAGCAGCCTGGGTTTCACTAAAACTGTGGTTACTGATGCCTCTTCTCCCATTAGGCGACAGACTACTGTACACATCAGGGAGCAATTTATTACGGAGGAGAAGAGGCGGGTAAAAGGAACAAGGGAGATGGATAGAGACACAGAGAGAGAGAGAGAGAGAGAGAGAGAGATAGATAGATGGAGCTCAGCACATAATACCGCTGAGAGCCAGAGGTGCAATTCAAACCAAGTTAAAAATGCTTTTCACGATTGTGGCGATTGAAGAAACAGGTTGCAATTGAAATCAAAGTCGGGTTATCTGTGTTAATAGAGTAATATCTAAGGCAGAGACATGGATATACAGCTGCAGGCTCAACATTCAATTCAATACTGAATGAATGAAATTACAAATGACCAGTTAAACTCCAGTATTGCCCATCCCAGGTATCCACGTAAAACTAACTACCTCCGTTTTGTTTTCAAGGGGTCATTTTGACTGCGAATGACTTCAATTATCTCCAGCTAATGTTGAAGGTCGACGTCGTAAAAAGGTTGAAAACGTTCTACTCCCGAGTCCGATACGACTTGAAAGTGCAGCTTGCGAGTGTGTCCCGCGCCGCGCGTGTGTAATGTGTGCGAATACTCCACAGGAATACGGAGAGGGTTCGCACCACCACTCTCACAGAGACGTCTTTGTGTGCGCACATTGCCCCCGAAACCGGCGCGTCCGCTAAAGCCTCGCTGCAGCTTTGTTGGGCTTGTGTTCTTTTTGTTTATTCCACTTCCTTTCAGGTCCCCTCTCCCCGCAGCTGACCAGAGTGATGGCCCTGGACTTTGACAGGAAGAGACAGATAGAAAGAAACACAAGACAGACTCTATAGTGAGGCCATAGTGGGTCTCTTTCACCCAAATGGAAAGCACAACAGGAAATCCTTAGGGAAGCGCGTACTACTCAGAAATTGATGAGCAAACCAGCACTGAATATAGACACAATATTTGCCGTGCGGGTGAAGATTCAAGATGATTTGTGTGTGTGTGTGTGTGTGTGTGCACCAGCATAAACAAATGCACGAGCACGCACACACAGAGTCACCTTCAGTTTACCATCAGTGACACCCCCCCCCCAGCCCCCTTCTAGTGCCAAAACAGACCTGTTTGCTTTCAAAACATACTCTGCTCCGGTGATAAATGCCATGGTAACCGGAGGGCAGAAACCCTGAGCGGCCCAGTACCTTTCCACACGCTTGACAATCACAGTTCACTGAAGCTGACATGCGAACGGCCGCCATCAAATATTGGGTCACAGATGAACAGACAAAAGCACATTAATTCATTAACAATATTTCGCCGGCGAGCGTCGCCTCCTAGTTTACTCTCTCCACAAAAGAAAACATTTCCTTGACAACGTGATGCGGCGGAGCCTTAGCGACGGGGGCCCTCTGCCTCCAATCCACGAGCTGACGGAAGGAAAAAGGTAGAGATAAGCGCTCTTTGTTGAGTGGATATAGCTGTTGACTGACTGATGGTGATGCTTTTGGTTTAAAATCAGTCGTGCTTTCACGATGACAGTAAGAGTTCTTTCAATAGCATTTAGGCGTATTTAAACACACGTCTACGGTCATTTGCCTTTAAGAGGACGGCAATGCTGTCGGCGCCCGGTGGCTCACTGCATAACGGGAAGTTTAAGTTGATGGAAAAAACAAAACCCAAAAAAAAAACACAACAGAAGACAGCCTGGCAATGACCTAATATGCCCAGCCTACCCTTTTCTGGCACCGTCTACAGGAAACCAGAGCAAACTGTACAAGTTCCTCTTGGTGTCTGCCAAGCTGAGGCACAAAAACACACATGCACAAAGCTCTTCAGATAACGTTTGTATACTTACATCACCCAATAAACCTCCTACCATCCATGGTAAGCGCTCATGGTTTGTACCTCGTACAAGCATCAAGTATTAAAAGATCCATCCATAAAGGCCTGTGCTCTCTCTCTCTCTCTCTGAAGGATATCAGAGCTGTGTGGAAGACAATCTGGATTGAAGAGAAACATTAAAACACTCTTGTTCTTGAAGGGGGATACTGATGAATGATTTCCAAGTCCATAGAGGATGATTTGGAATAGATAGAAAAAGTGACTGTGACAGGACCCCAAGGCACGAGGGGTTTTCTGTTGTTACTAATGACAGACAGTGCTATAATATGAAGTCAATTGATTAAAAGTTCAAATGTCCTTTAATCATCCTTCAGTACCAATGAAACTGATCAAGGCTGTACTTAAGTCTGGCATCACAGAAGACATTAGAGTCTTAGTTGTCTGGTTTATTGCTGTGTGAGAAAACTTTTTGGATTGCTCCAGGCAACATAATACTACGTTCTGTAATGGTAAGAGATATATGCAACAAAACGTGCATGAATCACATTTTCACATGTTGTCACGTTTCCTTTTTGTTAAGAATGCTTAGCCTAACAGAATGCCATGCACGTGTCCAATGATGACAAAAGTGTTTCAAAATAATGACGCAATGACTGTCATTGCGTATTCCTGTTAATGAAGCATTACAACAACCCCTCCATACCTGATGTTGACATGGTGCTCACATCCACAAGACTCTCTTAATGACTAATATGAACGGCACGATGGCCGTTGCACAACAGTATGAAGTTAAATCTTCCAACACACGCCCGTCTGGGTAGCACTGAGTTTATGTGTGTGTGTGTGTGTGTGTGTGCACACGTGTGCAGTCCAGTACTGAATGTCAGCGTAAACAGACTAGGCCCAAACAGCTTAGTCATCGATCTCCCTGCTCCTTTAATTCTGCTCCTTTCATGTAAAAGGTCGGGGGTTTGATCCTCCAGACTGACGCCGGGTTCCTACCCGCTCGCGTTCAGCATCACTGACTAGCACTATCACTGCCTTTCCTGTCAACAGGTGGGGGAAAGTAACCGATAGGGGTGTCGACCAAATCACTTCATTACAGAGAAATCCTATCTGCCTGTGCCAACCCCAGTCGTCTAGCCCCGCTATTTGCGCAACGACCTTTCTGATGGAGACTGTCAGTCAGTGTCACCCTGCAGCGTCGTTGCTGACCCGCCAGTATGAAGCGACTGATCCGACGATAGCGGTAGGCCAATCAGAAGAGAGTACGGAATCAGGGGACAGAGTGAGCCATTATTGGATTGTTTATTTTGGACTTTGGCAGCGCAGCAGCCGCAGCTCAGAGCAATAACTCATAGTCCTTCTGTGGTCTGACCCCCTGCTCACTTCCTGCCTGACAGGAAACACTCTGCACAGCCCCAGCCCAACCCTTCCTGTTCCCGTATTCATGCACGCACGCACACGCACGCGCACACACACACACACACACACAGAGACAGACATTTGGCTCCTCTCCCTCAAGGTATTTCAAACACCACTTCCTCATCCAGGTAACGATCGCTGATGTATTGTGCGAACACCACACTACTCTTCACCGGTTCCTTTCATTGTGACAGCTACCCTGCGGTGTGAAGCATCTGCAAAATGAGCTTGAAAAAAAACCTCTAGCTCAAGCACTGAAACTCTTGAAGGGTTTGAAGTTCACGACATGAGCTGCTCTTCCTCGACTTTCCCCAGGCTGCAAACCCAAACCACCTCGTCTTTGCTCGTGAACCACAAGGTGCAGAGCTTGGGAAAACATCAGGATTACACATGTGGCTGCGCGGAGTCGGGCTTTCATTTTGCGCAGAGACAACGCTAGCAAAACGGTTCCACTGCAGATAGGAGGAGAGCTGCATTTAGAGACTTCTGGAGAGGGCAGGGAGGCGCTCCCCGACGATGCAGTAGCCTGGCTTCCTCCATTGTCTAGATGCCTTATTTCCCCCACAGTCTTTAATCAAACTTGAGTGGAAAGGGCAGGCTATTTTTCACCGTGGGCTTTGACCTACCACGGGGCTGTGCTAGGGAATCGGGATCTACCCTGACAGACTGCGCATCCTAGGAAAGAGGAAAGCAAAAATCAGCACATTGTAGCACAAAGTTGAATTCAATCGACACATCTCATGAAATAGATCGTATCTCCTGTTCCGTTTCTGTGCGTGTGGCTGCATGGAGACGAGCAGGCCTGTGTGTGTGTGTGTGTGTGGTAAAATGTGGCAGTGCTATAATGTCTGAAATCACACAAAAAAAGTAAACCACAAACGAGCAGAAAAACAGGAAATCAACCTGTCTCAACTGGCAGCCCTGGTTTGACTCAACGCATGGCCTACTGCCTTTGACTCAGCCTGATGTTAAAAAGGCACGCCGTGCTTTCCAAGAAGACCGGTCGATAAGCAGATCCAGGAAAACAGGTTTTGAATCACAGCCCAGGTCACCGCGCGTCAGATTTAAAACTAACTCCCGACCGTAAACGGTAGTTCAGCGAGATTGTCAGCTGAAAAAAAAAAAACGCGCAACCCGAACGGAAACACACATCGCTACAAACCTCGACCGGCTATTTCAGATATACAGCCTATATCGTAATGGACGCTTGGCTCTGCGGTCACTACGATTAGCAGTGTGGCACGCGGGGCCTCGCGGAAGAGAGAAGAGGCCTCCGGTGGACCCGTCTTCCTGTCCTCCAGCTCCTCTCGGTCACAGCCGTCCACTCTCTCCGCACCGCAGCCGGCAGACTCGCTGACCGACTTGACAGCAAAACACGCAGCACGGCAATTTAACACTCGGAGGTTTTGTTTTCACCTCGTCTCTCCTCTGGCCTTCGAGCTCTTTCCATTTCCTCTGCACGTTCCTTTGGGAGTTGAAGCAGCTAAATTTGCTTCTCCCTCTTTTTTTTCATCTTTGTGTTTTTCAGCTCCTTCTCTTCCCCCCAGCAGCCCGTTTGCCCTTGCCGCTCTGTCAGTAAAGGGATCCTCCGCGGGTCTCCAGAGGCGGCCCAGAATAAAAGACCCGCGTCTCGTTCGGGCACGCGGCTGGAGAAAGCCGAGCCGCTTCCACAGCAGACTATCTACTATGCTATCGCTGCTCATTCACAAAAACACAAACACAACAACACGCACCTAACCTACAACCCGCCGAACTTCGCTGGCTCGCCATAATTCACACAGGAAACACACACAAAGCCCTGAATGAAGATGCATGCGTAACATTCCCCCCCCCATCAGAACTGACAGTGATTTGTGATTTGATCATATATCTGCATCTACGTTTCCTCCGTAGCAAGTGGCTAAGCTAACGGATTAAAGCTTGAATTTAAATGAATATTGATGGTAAACGTTTATCTGGTCTGGTTTTATCACAGCCAAGGAATGTAAAAATAAATGACACTCGGTAGCAGGAAGCTGTTGGAAACAAGTGGATTCTCTTTTGGGTCACTTACATTTTTATACTAAAACATTTCTGATTTGAATTCACTTTCCACATCATCATTTCAACACATCAGCCTTGGTTTTCATGTATTGTTTACACCATTCATATCTATTCAAGCCTGTCTATTCAAGCTGCCATGCGGGGTTATTCTACTCTCGACCCTATGGCTGGTTTTTTTTTTTTTTCCAGTGATTGAATGAGGCAATCAATCATGTGCGCCAAAATCTTCATCAAACCAGGACAAACTGTGTTCTTTCTCTTTACAGCGGAGAATAAATCTCTCCGTTGGAAATCAGTCACAATGACAGTCTGTTCCTGGGTGGCGGCTCCTTTTGCGTGGCTTCACTTCACTCGCCCAGAGCCCGCCGAGCGCTAGTCCTGTAGTCGTGTAGTGGAACTGAAAGGGTTAACAGTGACCCCCGGGGGCCCCACCCTCTCTCTGTTCTCCTACTCAGTATTCCTTGGCTAAAAGGAGCCTCAGTGTGGGAGAGGACCGAACTGAGGCCCCACAGAAAAACCACATAATTACAAATCACAATAAAGCCCTCAGTGCTGTGAGGGCTCAGCTGCACCCTGCTCTGCTGCAACCCCCCCCCCCACACACACCACCACCACCACCACTCTCTTTCAGTCTGCTAACCCATGCCCTCCTCCTCCCCCCAACCCCCTTCGCCCATCCCTCTCTCTCTCTCTCTCTCTTACCCCTGCTGTAGTGTTGCTCTCTTCCTCATCCATTCTTTCCTCATCTCTTCCTACCATCACTCACTCCTCTCCACCAGAGCAAACAACCCACATCCAGACCCACGTCCTTGAGCAAGGACCCACTGTTCTGCAAGGACCCTGCAGTCTGACCCGCCTCATGGAGGGGGGGGAAGCAACAATTTCCCTCTGAGGATCGATGAAGGATCACACTGTTATTAAACCTCCAGATTAAGCTGTTAAGATCTAAGACCACTTAAGATCTGAGACCTACTCAGGACCTACTCCGTTGTCTCGTTGTCTTGCGTTACGTGTCTCAGCAGTTTCTACCACCAGGCTCGTTTCCTCCTCCGGGCCACATCATGACGTGATGTTTCATCAGTTTTAATCACTTTGGAGATGGACTTCTCCTCTTTGCTGGACTGACAACCTGCAGTAATCTGCTTCTCATCACAATAGCTCCATCACACTTACATCACACTTACCAAGCAACTGACCTACGGCAGCCATGCAGCCAAGTCACTTCAATTCGCATACACATTATACAGTATACAGCTTAGGATACCATAGGGGATGATATATAGTCATATAATAAATAATAAAAAGAAGTGTCTGTGATGTGAGAAGGCGGGGAGGGGGGGGGGGGGAACACACAGTGACCTAGAAACCTTTCAGTTGGGGCTTGATCAAAGTGACCGTGATGACAGTATACACCAGCAGACAATAGAGTACACAGTCATACAGGTCTGACGTGTCCGTGTACACAATGCACATACATGGGAACCGACACCATCTCACTTCCTACAGCGCAGCGCCGAGCTGTGCATCCTTTAAGGGCCTTTAGTCCACTTCCAGCAGCATGTGTGTAACCATCTAGGCCTGTGATCTACGCCCGAGGCTCGGGGAACCTAAATCATTTCAATGCCGGTTTACAATGCGGTATTGTTTGCCTGCGTCGCACAGTTCGGTGTGGGAACGGAGAGGCCGCGGAGGTTTGTTTACCGAGCTAGCCCTGGGTAGAAACGCAACAAAAAATGGCTTCAATTACTCAGGGTTTGTTTATGACAAAGCTAGAGGCTCCGGCTTTGAGCAAACAAGACGGTCATTAAGCCGCGTCGAAGTGCAAGTGGTGAATCTCTCCTGCAAGTTAAAAGGCAATTACGGTTCAATTATTCCCACGGCGCATTAGTGGTGGTCTGAGACTAGAGTCATACCGGGACCCTCTCCTGATGCTGAGTCCTTATAAACCTGCCGTGCTTGTTAGTGTGAGGAGGAGGAAAGGGGAGAATGATCACTGCTGTGTAACCTGCTTGTAGACATGGCACACACGAGGCACCACGGGTCGACTACACAACACAATTTCATCAAATATACTCAACTATCTAAGTAAATACTGTGGTTGCTTGTGGTTTTCTTTTGGGGTTTTTTACCTGATTGAATGTGTCTTCTTTGTACTGGCCAAACATTCCCCCCCCCCTCCTGCTGAGATGAATTCACCCAGTGAAAGGGGAACTAAGAGAAGGTGGAAGACACTAAGAAATGAATGACCTCTGACCCCGGAGATTTAGGGATTTAGGGACAGGAGAGGGAATGGTACAGCCGAGGATTCAGCACCAGGGTTGTGTGAGGACATACATCGCTACAATTAAGCTTGGGCAGCCATGTTTATAGCAGTAGGGCTTCCTTGAGAACACTGCCACACTTCTCTTCTTCTATTCCTCCATGGCTCGACACGATCGTTTATTTCCTCACGTCAGAGTACAATAACTATAACTTCACCAACACCAACATCGTTCGGACTACAATGAACTCCAATGTCTGTGGGAAAGAATTTCTTAATAATGTGGAAGAGACCATCATATGCTCCACTTATTAGTTTTCCTAACCCCCGGCTCACGAACATTTGACAACTGTGCTGGGAGTGGCAGGCAGACAACTCCTACAGCCATTTGGCAGAGTGCTTTCCATTTGAGACGTCTAACTGGAACGTTCCAGGCCAGGGCTTCGGTCAGACTTGACAGCAAAATAGAGTTTACGACAATTACTAATAAACTAACTCGTGATTCCTCTGGGATTCTCTCAAAGCTGCGAGTCCTTTCCTCAACAGTCATAGCGAACTAGGCATTCGATTGTAGCTGAACACAGCGGGGGGGGGGGGCAAGGTGGCTCAGCAGCGGGATGAAGATATTTTTGACTGACCACCCCAAGGTGCTCTTCTTCCTCTGTGAACACACACACACACACACACACACACGCACACATTCAAAGCACTTGCACCAAAAATATAAAACACAGACGCACACACTTCTGTAATCCCACATCAGAGGTATAAGATGTGCTGTAGGGACCCCCTGAGACTGGATACACATTGACACACACACAAATACGTGCACACATAGCAGCAAGCAAAGAGCCAGCAGCCCCCCCCAGCAGGTCTGATTAAAGCCTTCCTGGGAGGACACATAATCCCGGTCGATAAGAGAGCCACTGAAAGGCGGTAGCTGAGTCAGACGTTTCTTCCCACTCCCCCACACATGAAAACTGGAGGTGATAATGTGTTACTATCCGCCATTCTTCTTGAACCTCTCCCTGTCTGACTCACCTCGCACTAAAACTAGCCAGAAGTAGTAAGGAGTTGTGTGTGTGTGTGTACGTGTGTGTGTGTGCGTGTGACAGAGAAAGTCAGTGAGCGTGCCAAATTCAATTTATTTTTAATACACTGAGGCAGAAATAAGTTAAGTTTGATTAGCTTGGCTCTTGTGTCTGCTATCGTATAAACATAACGTGAAACGAACACACTAAACTAAACTAAACTAACACATGAAACCACAATTCAACATTTAACCAAATAACGTCACAAACTCATTCGATAATGTGAGTGAACGTGCTGCGGCTGCCCCGTGAGGAGAGAAAGCCACTTCCCCCGATGCTGGACTCCCGATTTAAAAATACTTTCAACAAGCGTTTTCCACTCAGTTTATAAAGCGGAGACGTATGTTATTACAGAGCTGGACAGCACATCCAAATACTCTGGGCTTTTTTTTTTTTTTTTTACTTTTTGGTTTTGCAGAGCATATTTATAACCAATCAGATCATCTCCTATTAATAGACAAACACCAGCAACTATTCATGTCTGTACATTGCCTGCACATGCAGTTACTGCACAGGAAATAAAGTCATACCAAAAACCGGACGAGAGAGAGAGAGAGAGAGGAGAGAGAGAGAGAGAGAGAGAGAGAGAGAGAGAGAGAGAGAGAGAGAGCATCATTATCGTCTCCATGCCTTCTGGTCCCTGCCAGACGGTCACGTTGCTGTTTTTATTGTTGATATTTTGTTTTTTTTATTATGCGCTTTCACTTTAAACGCTGCCTGCTCACCAAATTCAAGTCAAGTTTTTGAACTTACTGTAAATTGAATACCAGTGCTTGTGTCGTATCTGAGTATCAGCTGCCTGCCACATCCCCAATTATACACCCCACAAACGACACAAAAACACACACACACACACACACACGAGCGGCACAGCCCAGCCTGGCCCGCCGGGGGGTAAAAACAACGTTTGGACAGCATGGTACGGGGTCTTCCACACATGTCTTCACGGTGCCCTGCTGTTTTAGGAGCCGCTTTTATGGAGTGGAAAACAAAACAACACACCAAAGCACAAAAAAAACTCTTCATGGTCACTACATTCTTTCCGAAATCTTTAATAGCCGGAGGGGTGTGCTCAGACAAAGAACAATAGTGACCGAGTATGAGTTATGAGCGGAAGATGAGTTATGAGTATACCAACCCCCCCACCAACCCCCCCGAGTATCACAGCTAACACAGTGATAGATTGCAGCCATGGTAAGCAGACGACGGCGTCCTATTGGCCAGTTACGGGGTGTGTTGAGCATCTGCCGTATCGTGTGCCCAGCTGTGCTGCGGGGTTATCCAGCATGTGGACCGGGAGGAATCTCTGGTATGACAAAGAACAAGTCCGTCTGTAATGCACGTTGCCCGCAGCGGAGCCTGCCACAGGACCCGGTGGAAAACATGAGGACTGTAGCTACCGATGCCACGCTACCAGGAGTGGCAGGGAGGTGAAAGCGGGAGGGCCAGAGCCAGGCAACTGACACAGGATGGGTGTGCTGGTTTCCTCAACCAGACAAACAAAGGATTAACATCTAGCTACTTCTCTTTTACTCGCTACTGCAGCCAGCTGAAAGAGGAAGTGACAGATGAGGAGGGAAGGAGGGGGGGGGGGGGGGGGGGGGTGAGGGTGAGTGAAACAGGAAATGACAACAATTCCATCTGCAACACAGCGATCACAAACGGCGTTGTGGGGGAGAGAGCAGAAACTATCTGAACAGCAAAAGAAGAAAAAGCTTTGAAAGTAATATCCAGGCGTTGGGGTGCGACCGATTTGATACAGGAAGTAATAGTGTGCTTTACTGGGTGCAATAAAAGCTTTTTCTAATCAACATCTGCCCGTAGAAATTTCAACAACCCTTATTAAGAGAGGTCTCTAAACATACAGGAGTAATGGAAAAAGCAACAGAGCAAATGAGCTAAAAGGATTTCCTCAAGAGGAGTGATGGTTCAGGTCTCAATTTCTCCTCCATACGCTCTATTCCTACTCCATAACCATGAAATGACTCGGTATCCAGGGAGGATCTTAATTTGAGGAACAGAAGGGAACTCTGATTAGTTTTGGAAGGTGAACACGGCGTTTTGATGTGCCGAGCAATTTCTCAAAAAGGAAATCCTATATTTCATTTCACTGCTAAGTCGAGGTTTTCGCCCTAAAAATCGATTTCGCAGCACCTATTTGGAGGCGTTAATATTGAGAAGGTCATTTGGCAGAAGGGAGCAACGAGAAAAGAAGAAGAAGAAGAAGAAGAAGAAGAAGAAGAAAGAGGATACACGGCCAGAAGTTGCGCCGGTAGAGGACAGAATCCCACCACGGCCCCGCCGTCAGATGCCAGATAGCGGAGGACATCAATCCCGCTGAAACAAATTGACCTTTCGATTGACACTTTCTTGACAGGGCAGCTGTCACAACACTGTCACCCCGGGGGAAAAGACATACCTCACCCAGTGGGACATCTCAGTTATTCCCGCCATCTATCACCTTCACGTGGGGGCACCCTGCTGCTCAGTTGCGTCGGGGGGGGGGGGGGGGGGGGGGCCTCGCTGGTCCCTCCATACACTTTCACCACAGCACACCACCATGTAAACAAACTATCGCAACACGGCCACAGCTCAACGCCAGTACGGTGACGGGTCCGACAGAGGGGTGCACACGGCTCACCTGGGCTCAATTCATCAAAGTTTTCCACCCCGATTACCACCCTGTACCTCGGGGGGGAGAGTGACGCCTCCTCTTTCCTCCGCCGTCTGCTTTCTGACGGGTTGGGTACATCTCCGTCTCACGTTGCATCGGTACACCGTCACCCAGCGGAGCGTCAACAACAGATAGGAAAACGTACCGAGACATTTGGTGAGATTAGATGTCTGATGTAGCTCTCTCCTATTCTCATCTGCTAAAAAAAAAAACGACCTGCCATTTGTTTTTCCTTCGTACACCTTTTTTGCTTTTCTCTCTCCCAGGTTTTCTCTCCCACCGAGGATACATCCCGGTCCTCGAGGGGAGATGGAGACACAGTCCTGCTCAGTCTCTTTCCCTTTTTTCTACGATATTTTCTTCTATCCTACATCAGATCCATCCTCTCTTTCATCACATTTATTGTATTTAGGCCTCGTATTTTAGATTTTTCCGAGATACTTTTCTGCTGCTGCAACCCCAGAACGCCCCCCCCCCCGGGGATCAATAAATATCTATCTATCTATCATCTCATCTATCAACCCCCCCACCCCGCCACTCGCCCAGATTCTGTTCTCCTCTTAGAGTTAATAAGGACAGTATGTCAGGTTTTTTTGGGTGGGCGGGTGACAGGTTTGACGTTTGACAGAGTGTACTCCGGACCGATCTCAACCTGTACACAGGCGCGGCTGGAGCGGGGAGAGCGCGCCTTCCGGGTTCCCAGGGGAGCCCGGGAGCTCTGCACCTTCCGATGCAAGCAAACGACAGGATAACCCGATGAGGGGAGGAAGTGAAGTGAGCTCATTTCCTAATGGCAAGAGGAAGGAAACGGACGGGGATAATGCTTTACAGTATGTGTGTTAAACGACATGGACAGACACTGAAGGGGAAGCCCCCACCACCACCCCCGCTCCACCACCCACTTCCCAACGCCACTGAACAATCTAATGAGGGGAACTTTTGACATTTCGAGTGTTGCTATGGGGGGTCGTGGACTTGGCGGCTGAATGGCTTTCAGGCAAAAATCAGTGGGGTTTTTAGAGAGCGGTCTACGGGTGTGCAGGGTCATGCTGGTGGACAATGATGTTAGGGCTGGATAAAGGTTTCTCTTGCCTCTGGGCACAATATGAAAGAAAGATGGAATAAAGCAAAGCACTGATGCACACGAGCGCAGAGCCATTTAGAAATACGCTCCTGCACTTTTCACTTTTCTGTCTCTCTCTCACTGACTGACACACACACAGACACACACACACACACACACACACACACACACACACACACACACAGTAATTACTCAACAGTTCCTGTGTCTGTGTGCAGGGTCGTCTGCAGGCCTAGACGCTCGCAGTATCTACTTCCCCCTCCGACGCACGTTATCGGAGGTAAAAGGGCACAGACAAATTAGCCTTGATGATCTCACACATCTCCACATCCTCACCGCCACCACCCACCCACCCACACCCCCGGGTGTGACCGGAGCCCGGGCCGAACCTCCCGCTCTCATCGAGCTCTGCTAACCAGTCACTCACA
The DNA here is from genome assembly GCA_034670385.1 of Hoplostethus mediterraneus. Taxonomy (NCBI): domain Eukaryota; kingdom Metazoa; phylum Chordata; class Actinopteri; order Trachichthyiformes; family Trachichthyidae; genus Hoplostethus; species Hoplostethus mediterraneus. The sequence continues at coordinate 1,591,346 of JAXDDW010000062.1, forward strand.
CACCTTGAGAGACAAAACAAACAAAAAAAGAGGGAGGAAAAAAAAACCGACATACTTTATTATATTATATATATATTCAACTCTGTGCTATTGTAGTACTCTTATGAAAGCGGGGGAGGGGGGGGGCAGTGGGAACGGGCGTCCGGAGTGGAGAGGGCTGGCTCGGTCCCTGTGGACTCGCAGTGATGAGACACGCAGTCTGCAGGAGCAGGCTTTATCTTCAGAGCTCTCCCCGTAATTGCAGGATGTTCTACACACACACACACACACACACACGCACACACGCACACACTAACACACACACACGCGCGCGCAACAGATCTGCTATCCAATACGTCATACGGCTAATTGGGCAGCGCGGCGGCGTAGACGTTTGAGTAAACAAGGTCATGTCTCGCAAAAAAAAACAAAAAAAAAACACAGGGGGGGCCGCAGCTCAGCTTAATAAATGCCGTCGTATTCCCGCCGATATTGCTCGGTGGTTAAATATCGATCCGGTTGTTGCGCCCGCACACGAATGTCCGCAGATTGCCGGGCCAGCCGCGCAGGTACGCAGGGGTTGTTTGTACCTGCGGAACAGGTCAGTCTGACTCTGGGTTTTCTCCAGCGAAGAACCCCAGCTCTGTATAATCAGCCTGCTGTAATTACACCAAACACACACTCAAATGCAGCCAGCAGCTATAATGAGAGGGGGAACAACTTTATGTCTATGCAGCACTGACCGCACGGACCGACCGGCAATAGAACCCGTCTCCTCGCGCGAGTCATCAAACATGACTCGGTTTTCTATTCCATCTAGAGACGTTGTTCTTCTTTTGAGCTTGGTCCTCGTTCACGCGCTGACGTCAAAACTGAATTCAGGTTTGGGGTTTGTTTTTTTTTCCACCCCATTGAGTTTTTCAGACAAACAACTCCCCCCCACATTTAAAAATGGGAGGTGTTTTTGTTTTAACTCCCGTTCCTGATCACATCCCTGAAACTGGAGGGCTGCTAGAGCAAATGGAAATGGAACTGGGTCTGATAGAAAAACAGGCTTTCCAGCATTTTGGCCAGTCGAACACCATTAATCACCAACTGGAGATAGCTGATAGCAGGGTAAGATCAGAGAGGAGAGCCGCCTGCTGCGCTAAACGTACTATCACCGTCGCTATTGCTGAGGTTTCAATCTCTACTCTGCTCCCACTGATAGCCGATTCACGACCACTGGCGAGTCAATACAGGCCCTCTCTGATCAATACTCAGTCTGCAGTGCCAAGATCTGAGAAAGCTGCCTAATCCGAGCATTTAAAGACCAAGGGGCAGGCCATTACGATTTCAAGAGGTCCACATTTCAAATCCCCCTCCCCCAGCAAAACGTCTGAACCATCATAACACTCACATTTCCATTACTAACAAGACGTGACCTGGACCGAGACCTGAGTCCGCCATCTGCTGAGGCCTGATTTAACACAAATAAAGGGAACTGTTTGTTCCCCACGGGAGGAATTAAAATACTCCAGGAAAGGAGGAGGTTTGTGTGCGTCACACTTCTCGGCTACTCTACAGCTTTAACGGTGATAGCTAACAGTGGGACTACAGGATGTGCTCACAATAACCTGTAAATCAGTTGGACAGTATTGATCTTTGTGTTCAGAAGCCCAGTGTGTTTGATGTTGAAACAGATTATTTCATCCCTTTTGCTGGGTTAATGTTTTTATTACCATCAGCCTTTTAAAAAGGAGAATTTACAGTAAAGCAAACGTTTCCTAGTATTTTAATGTAGCTCTGTGTCAAATGACTCAATCCTTGCTGGTTCAAAACAAGCAGCAGGTGTGGGCTGGTTAACAGTTTTCTGGCCTCTATTTCTGTGTCTGAGCCTTTAAAAGCACATTAGAGCGAAGAGGCCATAACCTCCCATTACTTCCATACCAGTAGTTTATCTGATGGGTACTGAGGTCAGACCTTGGTCCAGGTGAGCTGAGACTTAGTGTAAGACCAGATAAACGCTTTCTGGAAAATCCACTTGTGACAAGAATGGACAAGCTCTTATTTCACAACACTCTCATGGCTGCCGTGCTAATCTATCCTGGATTTTTTTTTTTAAATCAGTGTTGTCTCACACTTCAGGTGTTGTCATTGTTTTTTTTGTAATACCGTGTCTCACTTTACCACAGCTGCTGCAGCTCCTACTGGTAAGCTTCATCACTGTAACAATGCTGTAAGCATGTAATGACATAATCCCATACGGGACTCAGAGCTATTGCTCAAGTGCAATGAAAAGTTGAGCAGTTCCTCTCAGGCAACAACCTAGTAAATTAGAAAAAGGAGTGAAACTGTTACTCCTTTAAAATGACTGTACAGCCGTGTTATTACCGAGGTGCAGAACAAGTCAGAGACACTGGGGACATACGGCACTGACTAGTACTGGAGTTTTGGCCTGATTACAGCGGGGGGGAATGAGACACTCAATATATTTGCCAATAAAAACATGTTTCTTGTTTGTTGTTAAAGATAGACATCTCTTTAGTCTTTAGATATCCATCACATTTGGTTCTAAAATAGCAATTGTGGTAATTTGGGTAATGGGTAATTTGAATGTTCAAATTTTGTTTACAAGACATAAAGTATCCTTCTAATCCAGAGCCAAACTAGAAACACCCTTAGATACACATTAACTGGGATTTTGTCCAAAAGTGTTTGTATTAGTGGTTTGTATTTGGTGGATTACATGCATACACTGAAATATCGGTGAAGGTCAATATCAACTCCTGATATCAGCTCACCGATATCCAGCAAAGAGAAAAGCTAGCTAGCTAGTTGGGGGATCAGCTAGTGGGACGTGCTCTCCTGGGGACGTTTTGATAAACAACTTGTAATTCTACTCTGAATCTCATGGCATCGTTTACAACGAGCATGTTAATGTAAAGTTACCCAAAATATTACCACTGTCAGTGTTGGTTGTCAACAGAATCAAACTGTTTTCAGATATCCAATCTACTTCCAGGGAGATTTACTCTAGATATACCCAGATTTGAATCGCTTTTTTGGACCAAGAAGTCACAAACTTGGAGGTAAGTGAGCGTAACAGCAGGTGCATTGGTTAGCTACCTTGTCTAGTTAGACAAATGAGCATGAGAAGCCAGGCATCCTCCGTTGGACTTCTCTGGCACGGGCGAGCGAATGGCTACCAGCCAGCTTGTTAGCTAGGATGTAGGCAGGCGGTGAATGTGAGCACGGCCCGTTGCTTGTCCCGGTACCGGGAAGTGCCATTCTCTCTTGTATGGAGAGACCGTCACACCAAACTCCATGTCCCATGTCTCTTATCATCTTGAACACGCATGTTATTATTTTTTCCATCGCAATAAAGTGAAGGACACAAAGACGGACCTGGTCTGTGTGTGCGGGCGTGCAAGTGAGGCACGTAATGGTTGGCTTTATATTTTGCTGTGGCATTTGACATGTGGCATTTAAAATTTTTCATGATGTTCACAGTAGGCTTTTTTTTTTTTTTTTTATCTTCCAACAAAGAATTTATTTAACACCAATTGTACTATGAACGGTCGACGCTTCCGCTGCGGACACAATGGCCAACAAAAGAAGCGTGTCGACAGTGAGACAAATTAGATGAATCACCAAAACATGTCATGTGTGTGTGGCTCTGAAAATGTTACAGAAAATTGAGCAGTGGTCCATTATTGACAGAAACTGAATGACTACAAAATGTATTAGGTAGATGAATGCAGGAGGTAGTAAAACACAATAGTTTGATGCAATCCTCTATAAGTTGTAAATGTAATCGACGTCAGCGTTTACAACTGAACTGGAGCATCATGTGTAACAACCAAACGACTGCTGACTGTCTGTGGCTCGGACAGACGACTGACGCAGGTATCCGCAAATCAACCGTCCAGTCAAACTGAACCGGAGAGTAGAAAGGATCGGCAAAATCCACGGGTAGAGCCCTGCACTCACATTCACCTCATGCAATGTTCTCCTAAAGTCCTTTTACAATTTCACACTTCCGAGTTCTGACTAAAAAGTGTCACATTACTGTCTAGCGCACACACACACTGTTACGGACACGTGCACACGAGCAGTCTGGCGCACAGAATCACGAGATTCATTTTTTTTGTTTTCGCAATAGCAGGCTCTGTCGGATTGGATGAGATGCGACATGAGCACAGATCCTTTCTCCTGCAACCGGCACGGCACTAAAACCAAGTCAAGCAAAGTGTGGAGGTCGCTCCGTCTGATGCACGCATTAAAAATTAAAAAACAGTTAGGCTAACAATAGTCGCCGGGTAGAAAAGAGTCAGGAATCCGTTATCTGGCTGGCATCCAGCACTTGCAGAAAACACTGAATATCACCAATCTGCATTATTGGAGGAGTATATGTAGTATATGTATACTGTGGAAGCTGGTATCAAGTGCCCCGATACTAGTTGGGTCCCTAATACAAAGCCCATGTGCCTGATTCCTGACCAAAATTTGAGAAAACCATGACTCTGCAGAGCTGATAAAGTAAAAGAGGAAGAGAAAATTATTGTGTGGTTTCATGTCATGTGTCTTTTCTTTTGTGTCTGCGGTCAAAAAAAGTCAATGTCGGTTCAGTAATGGCCACTGTTTGAAGAATTAGGTGACACTGCTACATCTGCATCTTTAACATCCCTCTGCACAGAGATAATATTATATGCTTAGTGCAGAAACATTTATAGCACATTTCCCTTCCCATGGCGTGTGCGCGTGACGTAATGTGGCCTGTCGCCTCAGGTTAACCATTTCATGCCTTGATCGAGACTAAAAAAAAGCAGCTGCAGGCAAAAACAGTATATCAGCCTAACATCGCTGCAGGTAGTCGTGATGCTACTGCAGCGACCACGAGCAGCTATAGAGGCCAATCCCACATTGCGGCAACAAGCATGTCATGAATTGGACCGATCATGTGTAACACAGTGCATGCCTTGTACATCATGTCAAAGAAGAACAACACTTCTTTCATTCCCAATGGAAATGAATAACAGAGCTGTCATATCTGTTCTTTTGCTAACTCCGTTTCTTAGATATAGGCCGTTAAAAGTGCGCTGTGTTTTCCTCCATTCAATCACCTCCTCCCTGTCAAAGCACACAGCTGTGGAGGACAGAGGGTATATTCCACAGCAGACCTGCCTCTCGAATCGCACTCGAACATATGGCGCACAGACGTCTTTAATGTGCGCTGATTTGCAAGCATGGAGTTATTTACAGCATAATAGAAGTGGACATCCCGGCATTCATCACGCTCACGTATCTGCATAACTGCATGGCAAGCCTGCGAGGAAATGTGTTTATGTACATTTACCCTGAAAAAAAAGATATGCTCTTTCGGTGGAAGTGCCTAGTACATCAAAGTCCATTTCCACTCAGGCGCTGTGTGTGTGTGTGTGTGTGTGTGTGTGTGTGTGTGTGTGTGTGTGTGTGTGTGTGTATGTGTATAGTGAACCGTGCAGAAATGTTCACAACGACCAAGCTGCTGTTCTCACAGTTAAAGCAGAGCTGCTAAAAGGAACTTTCCATTTCTGCTGAACTGAAGAAAAAAAAAAAGAGAAAACTGAAGAATAGCGAAAATAAACTGAATTGAGCAGCAAAATTTATTCCAGCTTCAGTTGTAGAGGAGGAGGAGATTACGTATCAGTCAAAGAGCAGAATCTGAAGGGAAGCCACTGAACGAGTGCTTCCTGTTAATGAAGGCTTAAGCCTGGAAAGGTATGAACTCCTCTCTGCTACATTAACTAATGGCTTTCTCTAGGGACAACCAACAAGGCAAAACAATCTAACACAGCCTTCGCTTTGGTACAGCTAAATTGGATAAAAGCAGTTACCATGGAAATATCCAATCACGTCCACTTGTTTACACCGGGTTAGATCTAAACCGCCAACGTGACAAAAACCGTTTGCGGATGGACCTCCTTGACTCTCCGACGGCAGGAAGACCCCGACTCTCATTCGATTCAGAAAGAGATCCGTCACTTCCTCGTATCTGCCTGTGAGCAGCCGACCCCGGGGCCCATCCTTCATCTAAAACACTTCTCCAAGTCTCTTCAGTTTGCTTTAGGAGGGTTCAATTCACGAGCCGTGCTCTGCTGGACAGGCAGGATGGATCTCTCTCTGAGGAAGTAGTGAGGTTTTTTTCTCAGCTGTCCCAACAGATACCATGGCAGCAGATGTGAGAGCTCAAAGGACTTGTTGGGAGGCGTGATGTAGCACCTCTACAAGGATGTCACACTTCCATCACACTTACTGCTATACACATTTCGGTACATCAGGATTTCAAGCCAAAGGCGGCGATGTGCAATATAGAAAATCCTTTTCAAGACATTTTTTTTTTTGCAGCGCATCGTATCTTCGAAGCGTGAATAAAAAACAGAGCCGCGTTTCAATTAAGGCTGGAACCGCCGCATCATCAACTGGAGTGTAAAAAACGCAAGCGGTGCAGTCGGAGGCAGGGAAGAACCAAATCAGTGGGCAATTCAATTTTGTTTTCATCTTGAAGCCAATATGTGCACAACTGCAACACAGATGCGTTTCCCCTTTCTCATAGCTGGTATTTGAATCTCATTTACTTTCCCCTACAAAAGCATCCCGTGTTTTCATGAGGGTGCTGCCTAAGCAACGTTTTTTTTTTTTAATTGCGTGTCTTTCTGCACAGATCTACGAAGCCTCGGTTCTGATTCAGACTTCTCCTATAATTCCTCTCAACCCCCACACGCTGCAGCAGATAGTAATTACTGATATGAAACCTTCAGTGCAGAAGCAGAGTATGTAATTAGCCTTCTAACCAGGGGCACAACTTAGAAACCAGCCGTCTCCTCAAAGACCAGGACAGAATTACACAGCGCCAGTTCACTATCAATTCAAGCAGAATTTTCTCCTTTCTGTCAGGAAAGAAAATGACAAATCAATTTGGCGTTTCTTTGATCACCAGGCTGTTAACAGACTGCATGTACTGCTGTCACTCAATAACTTTCATTTAAAGAAGTGATAAAAAAGAACAGACTGCACTATACTTAGGGGTGTGGGGGGAAATCAAAACAATAAAATAAAGCAATAGCCCTACAGAATTGTACCAAAATTGTGATGCCATGTATTGATGTTTGTATCTACTTAAATAACAATGTGCTTTCAAATGATGTTCCTGAAATTGTGAGATTGTTGTTGTTTTTTTTAACTACACCTCTGTTTGTTTGTTTTCTCATTTCTAACAATTCTCCACCGTTGCAAACCTTCGTAGACTATTTTTCGATCCAATGGGCAACTTGAAATAAAGTAAAATCATTCAAGTTGCCTTCCCCTGCTCCCCTTGCTCCCTCCTGGATTGTTTGAACTACATATCAAATGATGAAGACTTGAAGGGACCAGCTTGTTCCATAACAAATGGTCTGAACAGTAGATGAGCATGTGGGAAATAAACCAACTAGTCAAGAACCCAGTGTGGTCGCATTATCTGAGGAACTCATAACTTAACTTGATATTAGTGGGTTGTGCAGTGATAAAAGTGTATCAGGTGATTCCCAAGCCACAAAGCTGGGGGGACCTAACATGAACATCAGGAGGCAATCTCAAAACTTGGGACACTGCCATTCTCTTCTAGACCAAGACATTTTTTCAATCAGTTGTTTTTATGTCTGTGTGTGTGTGTGTGTGTGTGTGTGTGTGTGTGTGTGTGTGTGTGTGTGTGTGTGTGTGTGTGTGTGTGTGTGTGTCTCTATGGATGTGCTCTAGCCATTGCTGGGAACAGTGAGCGCCGTTCACCCTCTGTCTAAACAGCAGCCCACTCATTATCAACCAGACACTGCCATGTCTGACCCCAGAGGTCAGGCCTGGTGGGAGTCAGGCACTGCAAACCAAAGAGGGGCTATTTCAACTGACACTATTGCATATCAAAAGTTTTAAAAAAAATAAAATAAATGAGCTCAGTGACTATTTGTTGAAGAGCTGTAGTATCACAGTGTTTGTAATATTTACAACCACCTGACACCGTCGTACTCAACGCTGAGGTCTGACTCATTAGCTTCTATCTAGAGCTCAGCCTGAGAACGCCGTTGAGCTGGAAGATGTGCTCCAGACTGCTGGTTGGACTCCACATACTTCTAAACATCCTCAATAAAAGCTCTGATGTTTCTGTCAAAACAGAGCTAAAAATGAAGGCCAAGTATACACAGTGCTGGACACAGAGGGTGGCCATCGACCTTTGCCCTGACACAGGCCAGCATCATTAGGTGACTGTTCATTCCACTTCATTCCCTTTTGACATGCTACTTTTTAAAGTATGTACTGTGGCAGTGGGAGGTCAGGTTCACGGGGCACTCACGCATGGCATTTCTGACTGCATTTAGTGGTGCCTGCTCGTCTCTGCAGGAGGCAGATCAAGGAAATATTTCACAAAAACAATTCGGAAACTTGTTGGTCACACCCTTGACATTTCAAGGGCATGAACGTCTACACTGATGGAGGCTTCTGTAAGGTAGAGCAATATTATGGTGTCATGGTATTTAGGCCTAATTACATCACTATTACACAAGGATTAAGTAACAGTTGCCAGTGTCCCTGCACAGCAGTTTCAGTTCAGTTTGAGCCAATGTTCAGTTTCACTCTCTGATCATGTTCCTCATCATTTCTTGAATGTACTCTTTGAAGCTACTTCCCCAACCCAACATCTCCTCACATCCAAGCTGCCACCTGGCCAAGACACTGGCTATCACTGGCCAACCACTGGAACTGTTGGCCTAGTGCACTTCTGTGCCATCTTTGTACAGTGGTTACAGTGTAAAAGCCTAGCAAGCTCAGCCGCATATTCCCTCATTCGTTATTTAGAAAACATTTCCACAGCGACTCACTGATGTGAACTAGTTGTGACAGGCTACTCACCCAGCAGCAGCAGCTTCACCTCCCTCGCCGCTTTCTCTCCATCTTCTCGGAGGTTTTTATCAATCATTTTAGACCTCTCGGCCGCCGCTTTATCTTCCTGACTTACTGTACAACCCATGGTTCCTAGTGCTCGCTTCAGGTCTGCTGCTTATTGGAAAATACCACGAAGAAAAATGTGTTGATCAGACAGTAGCTGCGCCTGAAAGCCTTTATTTAAAAGCTTTCCTCAGCCAATGCTTTAACTTGAGCGAGTCCCCTTTTTGAAAGAGTGACGATCAACGTGACGAAGTTTGTTCATCCACGAGAAGGAACGACACTCGGATGGTTTCTGCGTTTATTCCCCAAGACGCGTTGCTGTCCAGTCAATAAGACAACTTCGGCAGTTATTTCCTAGGCGAGGGGAGAAGTTGTGATGCGGACCAAAAAAGAAAACTTTGAACAACTTTTTAGATTGTTGAGTTTTAACCAAATCAGCGGATCCTCCAGTCTACCACCAGCGCCGGTTAGAAGCACGAAAACGGGCCACGAAGTTCAGCAAAAAAGTATTCCAGCTGTTGAACGCAAGTAGACGGATTCCTGCTGCCAGTAGGCGACTGAACACACATTCATCTACCCACTTTGCAATAACTGTTTGTTTCTCCTCCTCTATGTTATTTGTTTTACTTATTTCAATCTGTAATGCCGTTATGCATTCTTTCCCCTCGTTGAGATTTATCACGTTTGAAGCCACACCCGTAGCCGCTGTGAAGTTCTCCACCGCCCGACAAGCTGAAGACAGCGGCGACACCTCCCAACTCAGCAGCAGTGCCAGTCTTCAAAAAAGAACGAAGGAAAAAAAACCGCCCACTCCCTATGCTTTATGGGAAATGTAGGCTCGCGGAAACAACGCTTCCTTCAAGTGCTGTCGGAAATATAACAATTACCAATATTGTGCATATAAACGTGGGTTTTGATTTATAATACCTGGGTTGGCGAGAAGTGACGTTTGAGAGGCGGAGAGCGTGGCAATCATGTCAACAGCTGGTGATATACATTTTGTCAAACACAATATTATCAAATAGATGGCAATTTCTGTCTAACAATGCCAATTACACCCCAATACGCATTTCCTTGTCTCCATTATGAAACACAAAATTACTCTGTGCCACTTGATTTTTAAAATAAAATAACATTCCAAAAATATGTTGTTACAGTTTTCATTTTGTTTTGATTTGCGACCAAAAACACTGTTGTATTTATGATCTGCCCACTCAGAAGTAGGAGCTTACGAGGATCACTTGAAAGCAACATAAAACTGACTATATTTTTTATTTTGTCAGTCCAGGTTAAATCAAGTCCAAGTAAAAAGGTAGATTTTAAAGGAAGATCAGCCTTTAATGTTATACAACCCCACCAGTATAAAGTCAAAAGTGCTAATCAAAATCGGCTTATTATAATGCCTGAGATATGTAGCCACGGCTAGATGTAATTCCTATCATAGCTCTTTAGTGTCACCTGGTGGACTGTCTCTTGAAGTTAACTCAATATTAAGAGAAATTAAACATTTCAAAAATTCAGACTGCAAACTATAATCTACTGTCTATAGTGAAGTGAAATAGTGAAGCACAAGTTGATGAAAAAACATGGTTGGCGATCATTATTTGAGAAGATGACATCCAAAGTAATGCTACCTCATTATCTTTATTGCAACATTGTTTACAGTACAATAACTGCCAGCAATGTATTAAACTATATAGATACAAGAAAATAGAGACATAAATTGAAGGGCAAAAGGGTTTAAAAGCACTTTAAAAATGATTACATTTATATTTTAATCAGACTAAAATTATACCTGCTATTTACATTATACAAACTAGATATGCATATAGAATATAAAGGGTTTACATTTATATACATTATTTATAAATGCTGGCTGACGTCAATATTTAATATGTTATTATTCAGTCATACACACTTCAATAAATCACACAAAGAATGAGGATATAAGACTGACCATAATGAGACCTAATCAGAGGTCATCATCTTGTACCAGCCACTAGCACACTGCCTCCCCACCCTTTGCTGCTTCCTGTTGCTTTGTTGGGGTGTTTTATAAGCATGTGCATATGACATTGACTGGACGCAAAGGTATAATGCCATTATTTTGGGACATGAAGTCAAACATTGAGGTCAAACTAAGACCTGGGAGTTGGGGGTGTATACTCCTTGCATTGGTTAGGCAACATCTCCACTAATGTACGCCCCGGTGGCTGATGCAGATGATTCCCTCTGTTTAGGGGTACATGCAGACAACCGAATTTCCAGAAATAATGAAATAAAAACAGATTAAACAAGCTTTGTTGTGCTTAGCCACCAAGTGTAACAATTTGACAGAACACTTATAACAATTCTACAATACTCATACAGCACTCACTGTAGTCTGGTTGAATGGGATTTTTCATTAAAAAAATATCTAAATGGAGACAGGGATACCAGCTCACTAGTAGCTCCATGTTAGTACTGTATCCCAAAAAGCAGCAACAAGGATGTGTTAGAAATGACCCAAACTAAGATTCCACTGATTTATGTTCAGGCAAGACTATCCAAGACAAAAACAAAATAAAACAGATTAATCACCAGGCTTTTGAATCTAGCATTTAATCATTAAATCAGATTCTACTGACATGCCTGAACAAGCATTAAATTTAAAACAACAGTTAATCTATCCAAGAGACCAACACTTCAATTACACTTCTGATCTGAGTACAGGTCCGGGTTTAACAATGTATATGCATATAAGTACCACAATTCAAATACAGTAGAGCCATGTTTTCTTTTTAAACAAGACGGACACTTGAAAACCCCTCACAGTACATCCACCTAGTAATGTGTTTTCTCTACATAATGGAGCAGAGGAGGAAACCAAAGATCACAGAGGCTCCAGAACAAAAGGTAGAAAAAGCACAGGGGGGTGAACTTCAAGATAACCTCAAGTGCTGTTTGAGGAAACATCCTTGCATCATGTTATACCACAGACACATTGCTAATTTTCTTGTAACCTACATTAGATTGATTCATTTAGTGAAGATGTAGTTATACGAAGGGGCGTTCCCTTAAATCACAGCTACCAAATATATGAGCATCTTAGAAATAAACTGTTTGCATGTCAACTGATTAATGGCTACAAGGAGTTGTGCTTATAGCGATCCACCAACTTTTCAAGGTTGTTAAAGAGACAGTACTCCCATGTCTGTGTGTCATTTCAGTTAGGGTTCAAACCTGTCAATATTTACACCAAACTGTTACTATCACCTTAGTGAAGTGACCCTGCAGTTTTGTGCATATTTTGGTTCTCTCTGAATACCTTCAGTAAACTTTCAGAAACAGCACATCCAAAGTCCCTGGTAAATATCATCCCTGTTCCGCAAAGAACGCTGAGCAATTAGCTCTCTCATTTTTATCACTTTGAACAACACAATCCAACTGATTCAACTGATCAGCACCCTTAACCATGACCATTTAAACAGACAGTAATACTGAAAAGAAGTATAGGCTTATCTTTCATTCTTTCGCTCTGATATCGACTGCCTCAGTAAGCCCTAGCTGAGGACAGTCCATACTGCATACTGTAACTTGTGAGGTTTTTATCAAGTAGAAATGATGAAAATTATACATCTAGATTAACTAGGAATGTTATGACTCCGCCCCTGCTCTCTGAGTGACATGTGAACGTAACCACCACCAACAGCAGCAGCGCAAGTCAGTGTAGCAGGGGCCAAAGGCTATAACCTTAACTCATCTTTCTTTCTGTATAACAGCTTTTACTATTCTATTTCCTCTGCAATTGCACAGAATATTGCCAAGATCTAGTTATTCAAATAATTTAAATAGACTTAATAGACTTAAAAATCCTAAAACAAGTGTGTAGAGGTTGACCAGCCTATGTTCCACTGCTCAATACATGTATTTTCTGTGTCATTCAAGACAGCTACCAGGGAGGTGTCTCAGATTTCATGTGGTGGTTTGAGTAGCGGTTTGCAGATTACAGGTCAACTGCGAACAGGATGAGGATAGCAAGTGATTGCAGATTGCACAACCAACACGATTCTTAAGTGGGCCAGGTGCATAAAGACAGAGGCTCTGTGGGTTTGCGTCATTACTTTATTCATATCCGTCTCACAAGGCACAGCCTCCAATCAACAGCGGCCTTCATCCACCTGGCCTATTGGTGAATGTACTATCAACTTTGCAAGAAAGTCTACTGGCCTGGATCTGTTGTCACTGTTTAGCTGCACGTATAACTTCATGTCATCAGAGGGAGAGCTAGTCTGGAGGGAGGGATAACCCTCCTAAACTCTAGACTCCTCCTCTGTGGACAAAACTTTATACTGGAAAGGATAGGGCATCTTCAACATCAAATATGATCTTAAACAAAAACAGCAAAAATACAACACAGATCTAAATCAACAATGTATAACCTGAAAAAAGCAGAAGCTGGAGCCTAGTGGCCACTGCTGGCTTTGCTGCTCCCCGATGTCCAATCAATGATGATGAAGCTGAGACTCATTGTCATGAACAGGACGCCTATCCCAGCAAAGCAGGCAGCCTATAAGAGAGAGAGAGAGTCCGAGAAAGAGAGAGAGAGAGAGAGAGAGAGAGAGAGAGAGAATGAGTGAGAAAAAGAGATGAGAGTTTGTTGTTGCAGGGTTGATCGGGTACATCATGCTCAGACTCAGATCACTCCAAATGAATACAATTACTGCAAAGGCAAGGCTGTCAGTGTCATGACATTTAAATGACATTACTCAAACTAAATGATTAAATCTGCGACTGACGGTATCTCATCTGGACTATTTAAATAAAACATTTCAAAAACATCAGAGTGTAAAAATCAACATTATGCCAGTCTAGACTCATCAGTTAATTTAACACTTTTAGAGCCACATCACTCTCTCTATGACTGGACAAACAACTCAAAATAATTGTCACTGAAAAATGAACACTTGAAAACACTGGAAAATGTGCTGTATTATATGTATTATATATTACAGTGCCTCTAATATTAGTTCTTCATTGCTTGTGTTCAGATTGTTTGCATTTTCTGTAACACCTCACCAGGATTTTGGGGGTTGAGCGCAGGGGCTCCTCTTCTTTGGGTACAATACGAATGTAGAAGACAGCAGGGAAGATGAAGATAAGACAAGGGGCAGACGTGGCACCTGGCAAGCATAAGAAAAACACATTTTATAACAAAAATAAATAAATAAAAAAATGATGTCATTTAGCTAGCTCCCCATGACTGTACACTGAGTGAGTCATTTTAGTCCCCAGAGAGTGCTGCTGGATTGACATAAACATATTATCGCCAAATATGGCACTGTAACTTACAGAAAGGATATGGAAGTAACTATTTAACCCCACACCAAAGTAACATAGTCAATGAAAAAGGTCTCTCCAAAAGTTTAATTACTGCTCTCAGTATGATCATTTCAAATTTTGTACAACTTACTTTTCCAAAGCATCTTACATGCAGTGTGTTGAGCTAAGTTATCTCCTAAGCCACGCGTCTGACACAAGTGCCTGGGCCGGATCGAGCCTGCCATACATTTTTAGGCTCAGAGTTGTTTCGGCTGTAGATTCGCTGTGTCTTCACAGCTCAACAGGCTTCAAATACATATTAGACACACTTCCCCCTCCACTGCTTGCTAACCAGCTCAAACTGCAAGCAAGCACCCAGTTATGTAAGTGATTTTCCAGGATGCTGGGACTCATGACAGCACACAGTTCTCTCTGACACCAGTGTTCAGTTATCTTTTGTCAAGTGAATTAACACATTCACACATTGCACATGTAGGAAGTGCTTTTTTCTAGCAGTTTGCAAACCTTGACATTTTTTGCACTTTGAAGTTTGAACTGAAGTGAAAACTGCAAATTGCTACGATACGAGCTGAGACAGTCGAGAGGATGGAGAGAGAGAGGTGAGAGAGAGGTGTAAGTATGTGTGTGTGTGGGGGGGGGGGGGGGGGTTTAGTGTTTTTCCTCATAACAGAATCTGCTTGGTGCTAATTGAGCTTCCAAACTACATATGGGTGCACAATTAGGTGACACTTAACGTAGTTTTGCTCACAAGCTTTGAAAATGTTAAAGGTTGCCTCTTTTCTCCTGATGGTCAATAGTTAGAACAGAAAGCAAGCAAATGCAAAACAAACTGCCCAATCAGGCCATTGATCTATGCATAATGCTCTCATACCTAGGTTTACATATAGATCCTTAAAGTTCATCAGGATTTGTCAGTGTGCCTTTACTATTTAATTGAGCCTGGTGTCTCAAGTACCATTCAACTTAAGGAGTCAAAACCACCCTTGTCCCAGGATTGGTCCGACCTACCGATGATGCCGAAGATGCCCAAGATGTTGGGGGCAAAGATGACCAGCAGGTTGATGAAAGCGAGCAGGATAAGGGCAATGGCGATGTGGCGGGGCCAGTAGAAGG
This sequence comes from Hoplostethus mediterraneus, assembly GCA_034670385.1. Lineage (NCBI taxonomy): Eukaryota > Metazoa > Chordata > Actinopteri > Trachichthyiformes > Trachichthyidae > Hoplostethus > Hoplostethus mediterraneus. Next base: position 1,606,700 of record JAXDDW010000062.1, read on the forward strand.
TCTTGTTGGGAAACAACATTTGCTGAATCGCTCTCCGTACCTGATCGCAACCAAAAAGGCGAGCCGTCTTTAATGAACTTTTGAATACATGAACAGCTGCTTCAATAAGCCGCCAGTCAGCCACAATGTGAACTGTATGTACCAGAATTTGACTTACAGGGAAGAGCACAATGGGCACAGTGAGCGTGACAGCGGTAAGCACAGCCACACGCACACACAATATCAGAGTGTCATACGGGTCAATACGGCTGTAGGTGTGCAGCAGCTCTGCCTCCACCTCACCTAGGAGAGACAAACATAGGATCATAGAGTAGGGTCAAGAATGAGGAAGCTCCAGGAAGAACCCTCCCGCCTACACCAACTGGAAAATGCTCACTTATACTTATAATAATGCAGAGATCATGTGCGGGCAAAATATGTTGTTTGAAATAAGCCATTGTAATAAACCCATTTTATAACACCTTAAAAGTAGCATAGCATAGAAGTGCAAATGGTTATTGTATGAGGTATGACCACTAGAGGGTGTAGATACATCATGATGCTTTTCAACCTCTCTTACCATGTGATAGTGATTCAGATATAACAAAATGCATTGATATGAACACAAACCCTCCAATCAAATTCAAAACAATGATGTGGCTTTGCTATAATTAAGTCATTGAGAGTGTGGGTACACAAATTGCAAAGCAAAATGAGGCAGTGCAGCAAAAATATCAGAACTGACTCAGAGGGGATCGATATATACAGTGTATGTGGAGAGAGACAGAGGGACAGACAGAGGAAGAGAGAATATTTTGCCATGGGAGGGGGGCCAGGCCTCACCATAGAAAGTCAGGTATCCAAAAAGAGCAGCCAGGAAGTACATGGTGTACATGACTGCAATGGAGATGTTGGACACATGCTGCATCTTTTTCTTGGTGGGGCTGAAATCAGAAGATATTGCCATGTGATGTCAGACACAAACACACACGCCATCAGGGAAAATATAAGCCCACATATATAGAGTATGTCGACTAGTTCATGAAATACCATCTTGAGATTTTTGTTACAGTTTGTACCTCAAAGATTCAATAACACAGTCAAATTAATCTTGTAAAAACATGTAACAGTGATTCAAAGCAGGATGATAATTTGAGACTAACAACATGCTACATCATACAAACGGTGCATTCGTATCTCAAAAACAAGTGAAAGCAGTGCATGTGACTAGGTTATGATCAGCCAAGCACAAAGCAGACATAGTAGCTTTCTTCTTTGTCGTGTCGAACTGATGTCCAAAATTGAGCAGGAGTGTTGCATCCTGGGAAGGGGGAACATACTTGCGCAGCTCTGTGTAGATGGGCAGGACCTCGGGGTGGCACACAAAGGCGAACGCCAGGATGGGAATGGTGTAGGCCGTCTGAAAATGAACCCCAACAAGTCACCATAGATACAGCGGCGCCATCCCAGACGTCTTGCCACCAACCTCGCGCTTTACTGCCCATTACTCCCTCAGACACATCACAGAGAGCTAATTGTTTCCCTGTGATTAACTTGGACCTGGCAACTGACCAGCTTTAGCCTATTTAAGAATGCCTTACTCGTAAGCTGCTAAGCAGCAGGGATTGGGCTTACTTGCCTGGGCTAGGAAAATCTCACACATCTTTAAGAGAGTAGTAAAGACTTAATAGGATTTCATAAAAACCAGGGACAACTAGTCAATACTCACTAATGCAGTGGAAAGTAAAGTCCTATAAATATAATTTAGTGACATAGGTAAATGTTACAATTCAAGCTACTAGCTACAAGTAAGAGTCTTTCGAGAGCCCTGTCCTGTGGTGAAGGCAGGTATGGTAACTGAAACTATGGCTGCCAGAAATGCAGAGAAATGCCAGGCCTTTCCCACCTCACTAATTCCCAAGTTATTTGTTCCACAGAGGGCAAACTTCACACCCCCACTGTGTGTGATAGAATGCCAAAGCAATTTTTCTTCTACTCCTAGCAAGAGTAGACATCTCAGGCTGGGGAGGCGTCACTGTCCATCCCCTGAGCCTTACATAAGCCATTGGTCCCCTTGCTTATCATGAACTTGATAAAGGTCCAGACCTCCTTTCTGAGGGCACTGGGGTTTGCTGAATGCTTTAAACCAAGTGTGATTTCCATGCTGCCAAGAGGCAATGGTGTGTGATCTGGATTGTAGACCATCATTAGCAACATGCTGAGGATGACTAAGCAGTGCAAGTGGGTGGCAGTGGAGGTGGAGGTGGATGTGAAGGAGGGGCGGAGTGACGTGCATAAACCTACCTGTGAGTTGAGGTTGACCATTTTGGGTATACAGGCAGGGTTCTCCTCCCCACCATGGTCTGTAGCACTGACGTTCATCCCACTGACAGTGCCATTCAGAGCAAAGTCCACAAATGGACAAGGGATATTGAACTTCTTGTAGATGACCTGTTGAGGGAAGAGAGTGAAGGTGTTAACTGGAACTGTGCAGCTGGGATGCAGCTATCGTTCAGACAGTGAGAAAATGTGGCAAGGCTCTGTTGGGCACTGAGAGAGACAGAGAGCAGTGTGTGGATTACAGCTCACACAACCAAAACTAGGTCAGAGAAACACACAGAACCAGCGCAGTCTGGAACTGCAGGGAACAAACACTAGCCCATCGAAATGGGTAGAAGGAGAGGGGAATACTAAAGAGGTGGTGGAAAGGGAAAAAATAGCATCTGGTTATTGGCTGATCTCAGTTTATCTTTCATATTTCTGCCAACAGGCAAAAACAACAAACAAGACATGACATCTAGTTGACACATGCGGTGACCTTTTCGATGCCAAGAGTCAGACGACTTACTGAAATGAGGAAGAAGACCATGCAGCTGAGGGAGAAGCCACTGGTGTATCCCAGGTACCCTGAAACGCACAGGCTTCATTAGCATCGCTCCCATCTGGTACCACACTCACGCTTCATTCCACTGGGAGAGTAGTATTACAGTTACATGTCAACGCATTACAGTCTGAATGAGACCATGCTCAGGCTAACATGGCAGAAAATGCCAAAGTAGGCTATATTACATTAGAGTCATTTAGCAGACGCTTTCATCTAAAGCAACGTACAAAGGTACATGACACTATGTGGGGATTGAGACCCTGAGACTGGGAGTCTCATGCTCTACTGACTGAGCTGTCCAGGCCGGACTTGCAATATCTCCCCTCTCTACTTACTAATAACCGATCACTAGTTATTCAGGCCTTGTGGTAGACTAGACTGATCCAATGTGCAGGGAGCTGGAGCTTATTGGGCTCTGGCTGTCACTGATTGGTTTTGCACTTACTGTCTCTGCTGGAGATAGACTCCTAATAAGAGGTCAGCCAACCCCTCCCACTTTCTCCTTTACTGGCTTTCCCTGTTTTTCGATCCCTTTCTTCTCTCTCTCTTTTACTCAGTTCTTTCATATAATTACATAATGATAATTTTCCCCCACCATTTTAACTAGGAGAGTTTGCATGTGTTTTTTTCATATATGTTCAGTTTTAATCTGGTTTTAGCCTCTTTTTCTTTAGTTAAATATTTCAGTTTAAATTTTTAGGTGCTGAACCCCTATTGACTGTTGTGATGACAGACTACATCTGATGAAAAAACTGGCTGACATTAACCACTCTAGGTATATTTAACAGTGGCTATATTTTTCCATTAAGTTTAATATTATTTTTTATCAGCTTAGTAAAATGTTTTTTTTCATGCCTAGTTTTAGTCTTAATCCTACTTTTAACAGTAACGATTGCTCTTCATGCAAAACACGAAACACACAGACTGACACACTGATTAGATGGGCATCAGACTGTAAGAGAGACAAGATGATATACACTCACCTAGCTGTTTCATCAGAGCCAGAGGCAGAATTATTGCAATTGATACTATGATCACGAGGTAGTTTCCGTTCATGTACCATTCCCTGGAGAGAGGGAGAAAGACACAAAGAAATCAATCATATTTATTTGGAATTACTTGACTTAAACACTCCACTCAATCTAAATTCTGTTTAAATATTTTCAGTATGTCAGACATTGATTGAGAAGAGGACGGAGAAAATTGTGTCAATAGCTAGAGATGAGCCAATAAGGTAACTACAGCAAAAGTACTGATTTGTATATCTCTAGGTCTATACCAAGTAGACTTATACACAGCTATGCAGTGTAAAACCAAACTCCATTGTTACCATTAAATCAGACCTTTTGTGTGGAATATCGCCATATGAAAACTAAGCGTCTCCCTTCCTGATAAAAACGACACAAACCTCTGCAGGAGGACATGAGCGACAACTGACTTACTGCCTGACTGGCTAGCCTGGCCAAGTGGGCCAGTGTATAGCGCTTTGGAATGATGAAGCTTTACAAGCCTTAACAAACTATGTGTTGATAATGATAATATGTGTAACTGAGTAGTACATCTAGTAGTACACTATACATGTATATAACTAATGGTGTATTACTCAGTAACAAAATATTCATAATAATATATGTAGCTTATTTTTGTTATTTAATTCATCATTAACTCATAGTTTGTTAAGGCTTATAAACGTTCATAATTCTAAAGTGTTACCAGCCGTGGTGACATTCTTCTGGTATCCACTGGCCAATGGAGATTGTGGTGGAGATTCAACGTCTAAACATTATGACTGCAAGCCCTGTGCAGGCTCTGTGGATATGCTGTCCGCCTGTGCACTAAAAAACCACCAAGGCTGGCTGGATGTAGGAGACGAATAAGTCAAGGTAAACATATGACACACAGACTCCACTTACACAACCCACCATGTGCTACTTCCTCATACGCAGACACTGGAAACAACCTCTCTGAGCTATCTGTGAGCTATTATTGGATTGACACAGCAGAGGTGAGTAATTTCCTGTCCTCTGTGAGGTGGCAGACGTCGTGGGGATGCAGCATCTGTAGGCTACACACACTTCTCTAAAATGTAGAGGTTCATCTAGCCTGCTGTCAGCCTGTCCTCTCGAGCTGCCCAGCCATCTGGCCCAGGGGCACATTCACTCATCAACACTGATAAGCACATATGCACACAAACTTATTTACACACACAGATAGATAGACACACAAATACACACACACACAATACCAAATGTGCACAAACACTGACAAAAACCCATAAAGGCAAAAACGCATAAAGAACACTCCACGCTCCATGCTGACACACCAGTAGCTCTCTGATCGCTTGACTGGTTGAACAAACACACATAAACACACAGACAGAGCCTCATTGATTGTGAAGTTCATTAAGGACACTGGACAGCTCACATGCACAGGCACAAATAGACATACACATATCGTTAGCCTCATAGCATAATTTGCCTAAGTCATATTTTAAGGTTTTCAGAAAAGAAGAAAAAACTAATTTTTCTGCCCCATAGAGTAGAGTTAGGCAGATATCACAATTTGGCCAAAATATGCAATTATGCTATGAGGCTAACGATATGCATGTGCACATGCAGCATATCGATGTAAACAAACACCCGCTGAGAGGATGAGATGCCACAGGGACACTACAGTCTGTCATTATAAATAAACACACTGACTGTTGGACATGGCTCACAGCAACAAGCACTGGTACACCAACAAAACAGTACTGACGACAGAAAACATAGTAGATGTGTTGTGACAGTCCTCTTGCTAAATCAGTTCAATCCCATTTATGAGTTCTAAACAGATCAACTGCATACTGTATGGTGAAATACAGCTATCCTGGTCATAATCTCAACATTTGTGAGCAAATGTGATAGTATCGATATTTCAGGCAATAAATCTGTCCTCATTCTCCTCCCTACTGGTTGAAACCAGCACGCAGTGTGCAATGCCGAGTATAGGTGTTTCCTAGGACTTGGGTCTTCCGTTACTTTTGTATTACTGTTACTCAGCCTTTCACGACTTTCGATATGATTAATCATAACATACTCCTAAATCATCTTGAAAACTACAGTGGCATCCAAGGATCCGCACTTGCATGGTTTAGGTCCTATCTACTCACACCATGTCTTCCACAACAATATGGCCCCGGAATGTTGCAATGTTGACTTCGGTGTGCCACAAGGCTTTGTCTTGGGCCCGCTGCTATTCTCCATCTATATGCTACCACTCTGTGAAATTATCCATTGATTCAGCATTAGATTTAATTGCAATGGCAGTTGAAACAGTGGAAGCTCTTGCCTCTTTTACCTCATTTACAAGCAGAAACTGGAAGTAACTCCCACTCCTGTCTCGTCTTAGCTCTCGTGATGTTCCCACAATGTGCGCATTAATATGAAAGTGTAAAAATTGTGTAGCCTGTTATTAGTGTTCTGATGCAACTTTGCAAAACGTTATTGTTGGCTTCTCATTCACAATGACCACGACCAAATTAGACGTGTTCTCTAGCTGGGAGTGAATAAGCCTGAGAGGTATGGCAAAGCTGATTTTAAAATATCTTTAATCAAGGCATATGCATTACAAAAGAGCAAAAACTTAAATCACACTAGAAGGGTCCTTTAAATCCCTTACATGGAAGTGAATGCTGTTTGTCTCTGAGGCCACCTGCACTAGCCAGTGATATCCTATGGTTTATGTTTTCAGGAGTCTAGCTCTGTTTTGATGTGTGCCTCTCTCTGTGGCCAAGCTGCCCTCTCTTCCCAGGGTCGCTCTCACAGCTGTTCCTAGGCCAGCTGCTCGGCACACTCAGGGCACCAGGCTCGCCAACTGGCACAACCTGACAGGACAGTTTGGTGGGGGATAAGCTCTTCAGTCAACCGGGATGACTGTGTGAACTCAAAAGGGGTAGTGTTGGAGGGTAACGCGCCACTTGTAATGTGTTCGAGTACTCAGATTACTTCTTGTGGTAACTAGGAACTTATAGTTTTTCAACATAGTGCATCGAGTGCAAGTGTCTACGTTTGATATAAATAAGACTGGCTTACTCTAGAAATGGATGATTGACAAAACACTAGCAGAAACTTTGCAATGTAACCAGTTACTTTTTGAGGTAAGTAGCTATTTACTTTAAAAAGTAACTTTACCCACAGGAAGAAATGGATTTTAGCTTGTGCACATTTAGCTACAAATTGAATGAATGAATGACATTTGTATCACTATGTGTTCCCTGGATCTGAAGTCATTTATCTTACCACACAGTGTGAATGAATAATTCTGTGCCATGCATAGAGCAGGCCACTCACCCTGCAGGCTTATCCACCTTCAGGAAGGCTTGGATGACCAGAGGGAACTCATACTTGACTATGTACAGGTAACTGGACATGGCTGTGGAGGGGAGGTACAGAGACAGCCATGAGTTAGCAGATATACAGAGGCTCTCTCTCACACACACACACACACACACACACACACACACACACACACACACACACACACACACACACACACACACACACACACAGCACGCAGAGCACACATTAATCCCGAGCAGGACCTGGACCGATGACAGGACACTACGAGTATTATCCTGGAAACCATGTTACAGGAAAAAAAAACATTGACAACCATTTCAAAATTACATTATATGACACACATTCAAATAAAATCCAATTCAAATCCACACAACACACAATTTCTTTTTTCATTATGAAGAAATATTGCGCAAATAAACTGACAGAATTAAATAGGTCTATGTTTCAGCTCAATGTGTCCCATTATATACAGTTATGTGGAAGGATAAAGACATGTGTTTTGAAATAACTTAATAGCACAACAAAATGTGCAAAAACTCAATACTTCTGCAAGGCACTGTGTGTGCGTGTGTGTGTGTGTGTGTGTGTGTGTGTGTGTGTGTGTGTGTGTGGACAGATGGCCGTGTGTGTGACAATGCCCTAACCTCCAATGTTTTGCAGCGTGATGGCAATGCCTGCAGCCATCTTCCCTGGGGTCCCGAAGGCCCTGTATCCCAGCTGCTCATATGCACGGATACCTGAAGCACAAATAACACAATATATCATATATTCCATTGCATTAAATCTATAACAATCTGAGTCTGGGATTGCAAAGGAGACACTTATGATTAAACTTATATGAAACTTTATTATTAAGGCTGCATACATACCTACAATACCAGATGACTTGAGCAGTAAATGGATGGAATAAGACGAAAGGCCCGCCACCACTGTTAAGAGTATCCTGCAAAAGAAATACACCAAGAACAATGATATATTCATCACCACCCCTTCCCTCACCAATGTAAACACCATTATCACCATTGTCATTATTAGTTTTATCTCAATGACAATACATTTTTGGAAAAAGTCTCGGTCCTGTAGATTACATTCTTACATTGTAAACTATTTATACAGCTGCAGCCTAGAGAAATACATTTGCTGGATGCTGGTACATAGAATGTGTTTACTAGACTGGAGTCCCTGTGGCTCCAGTTCACCCTGGGCTGTAACTCCAGCTGAGCCCTGAGACTGCCTTATTGGCCCACATCTACCCTCTAACACAGGAAGTAAACATACACATCAGATGGACTATTTGAAATATTTACAAGGCAATGCTGTGCTTGGTGGGATGTGGAAAAAGCCAGTGTCAACATAAATGGTTTCCATTTTGGTTCCTCAATGGTGGAATAACCCATCCCAGTCACAACAGCAGAGTAATTCCCCGTCTTCAGTCGTTGGGCTGAAAACACATCTTTTCAAGGGGCCTCACATCATTGTCTCTCCACTGAGTCATATTCCCCTCTCCCACAGCTTCCTCCTCTGCTCCTCCTCTTGCCTTCTATTGCTCTGCTTAACTATTATTTCTCAAAGTAGCCTAATGTTGTTAGGGAACTATGGCGCCGACCCATTGCACACATCAGTTACATGGAATTGTGGTGACCTAAGACTAGAAGCTTGTTCTACTGTTGCACTCATTAAATATAAGTCACTCTATATCATAGCTAAATGCGCTATCAGTTAAATGTAACCAAGAGGAACAATACTGGGCTCTTTGGTCCACATCTCCCAAACATACTGACATACTGTTACCATCCCCAGCCTTTTTCCTCTGGCCAAAAGGCCCAATGCGGTCTGAACTAAGAAACCTGATCTACTGACTTTCCCTGAGCAAGTCCACCTCATTCCAACTATTTTCTCCCTCTTTTGTTACTCTTGGCAACCTAAACACTTTCTTTCTCTCTCGGTCTGTCTCTCTCTCTCTCTCTCTCTTTGGAATGGCCATGCAGCACGTCTTTCACCTCAATTTCAACTCTTGGCCCTTTCACATGTTTTTTTTTGTGTCGGGGCAATGTGGAAGAATGCAGGGCTGACTTGTGGTGGAGGATTCAGCCGGTGCAATGGCAGTGGGAGGACAGATCTGCTGATAGTCAGACAGATTGACACACTTGGGTCACTGTAGCTCCTCTCGCAGCTCTCCCCCTACAGCATTCCTACCCAAGGCCAGGGCCAGTGACCCGCTAAGGCCTCTGTGCCCGCAAAGGAAAATCTGTGTAATATGAAATATCAGACCACTAGGAAAACGGAAGTAGAGAAGATTTCCTGGCGTAACTACAGCATGTGTTAGATATATTAAACTACCTAGTATATCCAATAACCTTGAAGAGCATCAGTCACATTTTGGCTAAAAGTGCCCCTATCTCACACTTGTCTGAACATTGCAAACAGTATTGCAAATTCAAATGGGATTAGATATGGGCTGTACCAGTCTCATATAAGTCATAAACACACTCTTTGTTCAGACTAATACGACTAATAACAAGCCGAAATGTGTTTTCCACAGCTGCAACAGTCTGACTCCTTTCCTTTGAGAAACATAAAGTCATCTACTTGCAGTGAGCCCACCAGTCATAGTGCCCACTGAAGCAACAGGAGTCTGGCCAAACCAGGTCATACACAACTGAGCAAAAACAATGACAGACATGCGGGGGGAAGCGACGCATCATGCCGCACATCTGTAGAACCCACAGTGGAACACTTGACAACCCTTCATGGTTCTGTACAGAAGGTGACTGGGCCAGAGGAGAGAATGAGAACAACCTACTGAACAAAAATACAGTACTATGGGGCTGTTTTTTTTTTTGCTGTTGGTTGTTCATTTCCCAGTGTCCTCCTCTCTGTGTTCAGGGAAGCGTGTACTGCTCTCATTTAGGTCTTCTGTCCCCATTGGGAGCTGGCTGTAAGATTCAGAATGACACAGTACACTGGCAAAAAAAAAAAAAAGGTGAGTATAGAGGCGATCACCGCCCTGGAGCTCATTGTGGACCACAGAAAAACTGCCTGTATTCATTTGCCGAATATGTTACCGACCCTGCCTCTATCTCTCTGTAGCGTTTCTGTGATACAAGTTATCTATAATAGGATGAATGAATACACGCCGAGCTATCTGTTGCATTCAGTCACACAGTATTAATTCACAAAAGCTGAAGTGTATTCATCAGATGGTAAAGCCCAGATTAATCAGCCTGCCCTCCAGAGTTCATTGCAGCGCCTTTCTAGCCCCGGGTGCCAAAGACAGCAGCGTATGGTGACGCAGGGTTCAGCCAGTCCAGACAGCAGACAGCTTGAAAAACCACAGTCACACCACTCAGCTCAAAATAAGGAGCTTTCTCTCTCACGATGGAAAATCCTCTAGACATGACTGCCTCGGCAAAAGGCTTGAATACAGTACAGTACAGAATAATATTTTAGTGGGTGATGGGTGTCCAACATTAAAATTAGCTTAACATTTCTCCCAGAGAGATTTGGATCTAAAATGCTAACATGAATATAACTATTAAATAAGAAAAGAAAAGAAATAAACAGCATGTGACCTAAAAAGGGAAGAGAACATCTAGTTTTACACCTGAGCTACTAATCCACTTAAAAACCAAGCTATGGCAGTAATACAGCCATCCAAAACATTGGGTGACCCCTTACTAGAGCTTTTGTTTTGTAATCTTATGCTTGGTTAGAAAAAAAAAGACCTGCTTGAACTTCCTAATAAAATAAGTATTATGAGGGCTTACAGCATAGGGTGGGAATGTTTCACAGAAATATACTTAGCCAGATTCAGCGCCAGCCATCTTGCAATGTAACACCGATAGGGTGAGGTGTCAAAACAGCACAAAGAGGAGGTGGAAGTGTTGATGTTGCCTATGCTATCTAGTGAGATTACCTTCTAGGAACATGTTATTCTTAGAAACTTTGAACAGACAGTAACGTTTTAATGCACTGACCTGTGCAGAATGGTTGGAACCAAACTAAGCTAACTGCTACATACAGTATGCTATGCTATCGGCTGTGTGCTATAATGTTGTTGATATCCCACCACCAAAAAAGCATTATTATCGTGCTAGTTTTCAATCTGTGATTTGAAAAAAAGTTTGAGTTGTATTCCATCTCTGGTAACCAATAGCTTTCATTCCAAAAGAGGTTTATTCCAAGTGATTGGTTGACTAGGCTGTTACTGAAATTAAATGTTAGATCACTCTGGCAGCTGCGTTAGACTGTGACATCTTTATCTTGATGTTCAGCATCCATCATTGCAATTGCATTGGTTTAACATAATGTAACTATGCTATTTCCATAATAAGTCTCAATCCTAGCTCTATTATACCGTGTTGCTGTTATGAATAGTGTCTGCTATGTGGTTAATAGCCTTTAACAATTATTTGTTATTTCTGTGTGGAGCAGACCCCCAGTGGAAAGACCTTAGTGGAAAACAAATGAGTCAGACAACATCTGTGAGCCTTAATTTGGCTCTAATGGTTCCAAGCTGCAATCACGCAGTTACTTATTGACGTTATTGGATGTCAACTCCTTCCATTCATCTATCCATCTACTCATCCACTGCTCATCCATCTATATTGTATTTACTTACAAAAAAAGGACGACTCCAGTGTTGGCCATGGCGTACGCCAGTCCCAAGATTCCACTTCCCATGATTGCATTGCCCAAGTTGAAGACTGACATCCCAAAAGACGTTTTCCCCTCAAACTGATGCCAATGCAACATACAGGAGAGGAATAAGCAGGTTAGCTACTGAGGTACTATATATAAGTATATATGTAAGCTACAATAAGACGTTTGGCTTTGTTTGCACTTACATCTGTAAAGCGGGTGGTCTTCTTGTCCTCCATGCTTGATAAGAACTCCTGGCTCTCTGCGAGGTTGGCATCTGTAGCTTCAGTTCTGTGGGGACTCATGGGAAAAAAACACTGTGATAAGAACATGAAGTAACAACAGATTGTAACAAAGCCACTCAAGTACAATCCCTGGGTTCATCTGCAACTATATATACATTTATTTTTAATAGAACAGGAACAGATTTAAGTATAATGTTGCTTTTCTTTCCGTCTGCCCTAATTTCTGCTCATGCGTAAAACAGGTGAAACAAACAGCACAAACACATGCTCTGCTCATCCTTGTTACATACCTGGCATTCTGAGTACTATTGGATATAATTTCCCTACAAAGCAGTGTAGAGAGAGGCCATCCATCACCCAACGGAAGCACAAAAAGGAAGAACAACACCCTCAGTGACATTGTGATAACAGGAAGAAATACAGGCAGGGGGCCGTCTGTACCAAAAGGATCAACAGTATCCTGGAGAGATACATTTTAATAGAAGCATCTATTACTTAGAAGTAGACTTAAAAGGACATATTGCAAAGGAAACGGTGACTTAATAATTTAGGCATTTAGCTGACTCTCCTATCCAGTACGACTTACAATGAGTGAGCAGGGTTCAGTGTCTTGCTCAAGGACACCTTTCCAGGATGCATGGTGGATAATGGGCACAATATTGGCTGTTGCAGGGATTGTGCCTGGGACCTTCTGGTTACAAGACAGTCACTCTAACAACTGGACCACCCTGCTGCCCCAGGCTGATACATAATCAGCCTCACTGTACCAAAAGAGTCAAATTAGCTGCGATACTGTATCTCTCCCCAATGTGTCTTGGGGACTATTTCTTCGGAGGCCTCCTACACTGATAACCTTTTGTTTATTCCTGTGGCTGATCTACATTGAACTGCAGCCAGATGCAGTGTACCTTGTTTCCTGTTACTGAGGCGCCAGGTCTTTCCCATGCTGATGGAAGTGACCTCTTGTTTATTAGAGATAGAATACAGGCATTAATGCAAGCTACATACTGTATATAACACCCATTTTCATTTCATGAGCTGCTAACAAGGCACACAGCATATAATGTGAAGTGATGCGAGATGAGAGAAGATATGTGACACCTCCAGTAAGTGGTAGGTCACAGCCATAAGTCAAAGCACCACGTAACACTGACCACCCCTCTGAAACAACGACAACTAGGCTACAGTAAAGGACGGGCTCTTCAAATGAAAGTTTCTCACTACTGTTACAGGTGACAAGTGTGACCACAAAGCAAATGTGCTATATATCAGTGATCATAAATATTAGAAAAGTGCAGAAATGATTACATCATGCTTGAACTCTTTTACGTAGTGCAAGCTCCAACAACTTGTCAAACAAATGTTCCTAACGCATCATTTTTCAATGTAGTCAATGGGACCATACTTACTTCTCAGTGTCCTCTGCAGGTGGTGTTTTGGCTGATGCTGTGGTCTCATCCCCAGGCTCATGGCCTTTCCCATTAGGAATAGTGTTCACCTCAGCGGGGGCAGTTTCCACAGTCTCGGCTGGTTTATCCTCACTCATCGCTACCCTGGTGCCTTAGTGTGTATATAAGGATGTGTCTGTTGAAATGTGTAAACTGAGGTTGTTTGCGTTGTTTGAATGTTTGGTGTTCTGTGAGTGAACTTTTTATTTTCCTCCTGAGATCTGTGGCAGAAAAGATAAGAGGCAGTTAGGAAAACATTTTAGCATGAAACAGGAAAAAAACTTTTCTTTGTTTTTAAAGAGACTGGGCAGCCCCTTGTCCCTTTTTACGCATTTTCTGACAGTGCAGGTAACAGAGACAGGAAAGTAAGAAGAGGGAAACACGAATGTAAAACACGAGCCAGATTCACAGGCAATATTTAGGCAGTTTAGTCAACCCAAGCCACCAGGTCATCCCACAAAAGTCTCATAAAAGAGTTTAATAAAAAGGTTTTCTAATAAAAGAAGGTTTGTGCAATTCATATAAGGCTGTAGTTACACTTTCATTCCCATTTCAACCCATCTTTTATCATTCCATCATGCCATTATGCATTAAGAGACAGGTCTGGATGCAAGAAGCATCAGATTTTGTTCACATTGCTACTGGATCTTCAAAACACAATATGGAAGTGGTCACATTGTGATCGAAATTCTACGTAGTCTGGATGCAATCCAGCCAATATGTGCAAAAAGCAATGTTTAGAGATGGGAGAGGGAAAACTGGTAAAAGGGGTGCAGACACAGATTTAAATGAATACTGCCAGACAGTAAAAATGACAGCCAATTTCAAGCCAGTTGCAGACATACAGTGATGTGATCTCATAAAATCCTATCTTTGGATTTAGATAACATCAAAATGACAAGTGTGACTGTCGCCCAAGACTGAAGATAAATTTGCATTCCAAAAGAAACAACAGGAAGTCTTTTAAAATGTCAATCTCAATCTTTAGTCTAATCAATTCCAATCATGAATTGACGGACCAGTATGATGGCACTAGAAATGTCCTAATTCCTGGTTGGCAACCATACAAGACTTGAAAGATAAATGAGGCATGACACCCTGAGGCCATTCAATTGAGCCTGTAGCTTCCTTAAAGCCCAATGGGGACGTGACTAAGTTCTAAATCAGTTTCTAGGAGTGCTGGAGGAGTGGATATCAACAGAGACCACGATGACAAGATGGATCAACACCACAAGATTCCTTGCAGACTTCTTGAACTAATTATGCACCAAAGTTGCCATCACAACCAGCTTTTCAAGATCAATGTCACAACTGTGAAAACATTGATGACACGAGGTTTTTCACCCTAATATTCTCTATTTTTGTGTCAATGTTTTTCTAACACCATTTTTGTTAAACGCTGATCTTGACAATTTTTACTTGGATGACACCACTGGGCTTGACTAGTTGAGAATAACAGCGAGAAATCTTGACAGCCTAACACATAAACACTCTTTCATCACTTAAAATAAAAATACCAACCATCATTATGTCAGTCAGAAAGTGGAGGTGATAAATAAAGGCTGTTTCCAGGCAAATCCCTTGCATAATTGACATGTCAACTGACAGGTATTTTTCTAGTGCTTCCGCCGTGTAGAGGGCATGCAACTAAATGTGACACACTGGGCTTTGCCTCAGGCCTCAATATTCTGGGCCTCCTGCTGTGGTGTCTCAACCGACCTGCTGGTGTGTGTGACATGCATCTCCTGGATGCTGTTGACCAAGACTCCCTATCTGGCTGGCCCTGAAAGATCTCATTCACTATGCTGCCTAAACAGCAGTGAAGGGTAGAAGGGAGAGCAAGTTGGGGGGGTTAGAGGAGGTACACACACAAATAGTGGAACCCCCCACATGGAGATGAAAAGAGAAGAACCAGCTAGGACCAGCTAAGAACCAGTTCTAGCCGTCTTTGTGCCTCCATTTTTCTGCTTGTCACTTTTTCTCTTGGTTTCCCCTTTTATTGAGAAGGGTTCAACTTAGCAACAATGCTCAGGGTTTTCTGTACTACCACTCCTGGCAACCACTCAGCTGTCCTTTACTCCCTCTTCCGCTTCACAGCCTGCCCTTTTAAGTGTAGCTTTTTGTAAAATTATTTTAACACATCAAACATAGTTTAAGGTGAATAAACCCTGGCCTTCATCTAGTAGTCCCCTGATCCTGTTACCAACCACGTTGGTGTGAGCATTACTGCACAGCCAGGCTTCTTAGTGTCTCTGGCTAAAGCCAGGCAACGTGGTTGGGCAGCAAAGGACAGCACACAATGGCACATGTTGTGCGGTTTCCTGGGAATGGAATGGAGAACAGTGGCACTATTGTGCCAGGCATCATTATACTGCCGGGGGCCCCTTGGCTGTAGCTCGCCAGGCCACTCGAGAGGCTGAAAAGGTATTTCATTGGGCCCTAATTGAAAAGATGCCACCTTGAATTTGGCAAATGCCAGTAACCCGCATTCACACACAGTTGTAGCAAAGATGCTGACGGTAGCAATGGTAGAGGCAGGGCCACTCTCACGGGACAAATCACTAGACAGGCCCATGCTGTCACTCACACAGTCTACAAATCATGAAGGGGCTGGGGGGAGCCATTGGAGGACAATATGCGATTGGCTGCCTGGGTTGCGAGGGCACCTCTTCAATGGCCTCAAGCAGTGGCGTTTCAAAACACCAGACCTGATTGGATGGAGTCATGGGTCCTACAATCATTGTGCTGAATAAAATAGGCAGCACGTGACATTCTTGAAAATAGCTGAGAGTGAAAACACACTCATTCAGAAAGGCCTTTTATTCCTATAAGGCCTGCTTTCTAGTTTTCCAAACTGAAGGTGAAATTAAAATAGACGATGTGTGGAGAGAAAGCTCCTTTAAAGTAGGACAAAGTCGTGCCAGCTGGGATACTAATATTGGGATTTATGGCTGAGAGGACCACAGGTATTACTAGCTAAATATTATTATATATATATATATATATATATGATAATCATGTCATAAACCAAGGCCACTTTAATCAATTACAACCAAACTCTATATGTTGACAAGTGCATAGTCCTAGAACATGTTTTGTTATTTGTAGTGCCTTCTATGGGATAAATATGGATTGCAATGCAGACATGCATGACGACCTCGGCTGAACATATATACCAAGTTTTGTGTCAATCAGAAAAATGGCCACTGAGTTAATTCTTTTGTTTATACCTGCAATGTTGTTTTTATTTGGTCTCATTTGTGTATGTAGGTCCACCAATGCTATTCTGCAAGGTAAAAATAGGTCAAAAATTGAACAAAAAACATTTTCAAAAAAAAGCAAAATGGTGGAAAATCCATAATGCAGGACTTGGGTGGTCCCATTGGCAAAGTCGTAAAGCTAAGTCAGCTGAATAGTTGCAGCAAGGTTTCAACCCTATGGCCATTAACTCCTAATTACTATAACACTATTGCAGAACAAAACATGGGAAAGGTTGTGTGGCCATGAGCAAATGTCGGCAAAGCCCGGGCAGACACTATCGGTAGACACTATGTCATACTAAAACACATGTGCAATTGTCTGCATGAGCAGTCACTGTTTACCCTGATTTAAAAACATCCAATTTCCAAGATTAGCCCCCTAAAGCACTGTTAAGAGAGCAAGACTTTCTCAATACGTGGAGGTGTGCATCAGTGTAATTACACCATAAGAGTTTAAAATCTGAGCGCTGTTATTTTTAAAGGTCTCCACATAAATAACTAGATGAGGTTTATTTTCCCCAGGACTGCATGCAACATTAGAGAAAACAGAATGGCTGAGAGGGAGGGAATCAATCTTACTCTTAAGTGATTGTTGCTCTCGATACTAGAGGCTAAACTGGGTGAGTAAGTCTTGCAAACCGAAATTTCTCAGTGTCTGATCATGATAGGTCTACGCTTTGAGTGGGGGATGATGATAGGAGACAAAATCCACCCATGCAAGAGTTAATGTCACATTGTGCTGCTCTTTGTGGGAGTAAATGTGAGTCTTTTCACAGCTACAGCAGAGGCTGTGTTTATTCAAGCCCTCATCCAAAAACATCACTTCAATTTGACACCCTCCACACACAGTGAGTGCTTGCGTTTCAATTTGCCTGCTCTGACGTAAGCAACTCTGCTGAGACGTCATCCCGCAGAGAGGCAACTAGGGCTTTGCAGTTTCACCAGTGGCCCGGAGTTCCTCCTAAACAGATGCCTGACCCGAAACATCTGTGTGCTGATTACTTTATTGTTGCATGTTGCAAAGTGTGTGTGCATTTGTGAGGGCGTAGCTTATTCACTGAATAATCAAACTGTAATACTGCCTTCTCAACGCCTTCATTACCACATTCTCATAGGGCCGTGATCCCTAAGCTTCATTAAGTCTCCAGTGTAATTTCAAAGGCTCTTAATCTCCTGAAGTGTCTGTGGACAATCATTAACCGTGGACATCTTTTTTTCTCTCACACAGGAGAAGCCCTTTCACACGTCACTCCTGGTTAAATCCTTCAAATCATCCACAACACCATCATCATCTATACAGGTCAAAGACAGCAAAGGTATCTCACCAGATGTTAATATTAAAAACATACAACATTTGCTATACTGGAAGAGTTTTTATATTAGCTGCCAAAATAGCTTTGCCTGTTTTTTACACTAGCTGTACTGACAAAAAAGACTGACTGTGAGCATCCCAAGCAAATACCAAATCCTCCCTTTCTGTGCATGAACAGGGAGTGATTTCCTACAGATTAAGAGATTACACATTCCCACAATTTCACTGATGAGCAGCTAATAGCCAGGAAGGTCTCCTTCAGAAAACATTTATCATAAAACAAGAGGCTGAGTCTCGGGACCCCTGACAGCCTTTCAGCCCCCAGGATGACAGACTGGATCAGATTAGGGCCCATCTCGCTCAGGCAGGAAATCAGGATCAACCCTCTCATGTCACTCCACACACCCTTCCTGTATAAAAATAGCTACAGAAGAGTGAATAGGCTCGCCTTACCCCCGCATCATGTCACACAAAAAGCTGTGTTTAAGTGCTGCATGTGCTACTGAACACAGCAGCTGCCTGAAATAAAGATGCCCAGTAAACATTCAGCAAAGACGCTGGTAAGACTGTGGAAGTGTCTAACAACCATCTGTCTGTATTCTGGTTCTTCACACAGGGACCTACACACACACACACACACACACACACACACACACACACACACACATACAGATACACACAGACACACATAAACGCATGCATAGTGTAATTACAAGGAAATATGAAAGAGCTAGAGACATATAAAGCTATAGCTACATATAAGCTATATAAGTGAGTAAGGAGTAAGGAGTCTCTCTCCTTCATCAGACACTACTCGTCTCCCTGGCCTCTGTATTCTCTGCTTCCTCAAACCCTTCATCACTTACAGAATTCTCTCTCTCTCTCTCTCTCTCTCTCTCTCTCTCTCTCTCTCTCTCTCTCTCTCTCTCTCTCTCTCTCTCTCTCTCTCTCTCTCTCTCTCTCTCTCTCTCTCTCTCTCTCTCTCTCTCTCTCTCTCTCTCTCTCTCTGATGCAGACCTTGGGTGCCAGTGTGATTACCCAGCAGGCTGAATAGGAGATTAACTCCCAACTCAGAGATTTGTGTGTCAGCTTCCGAGATGCTCCTCATCTCTGAGTGTGCCTCCTAAGCTGTAGTGGGAAACACATGCCACAGAGACTATGGAACGATGCTGGGTGTGGTATCTGCTGGGCAACACATTTAAAACTCCACTATCAGGTGGACGGTATTATCTCCCACAGCAAGTCCAATGTTTATAACAGTGTCTCTAATCAGGATTATACTGTGCGTTGAGAGCAGAAAAAAAAGATTACAATGATCTGCCCTCCAGTCTCCCTTGATGATTTGGTAACCTACATTTCTCTACAAACGGGTGGATGCTGATGCATATCCATGCTGACATGAAGTAGGGAATCACACGGCATACTGTGAATAAAACAATGTTGTGGCATCAGAAACACATCACCACACTTTCTCGTCTGCACACATATAAACACGCACTGTCTATAGTACGCTATACAGCAGTCAGATACTCACATAGTGTGAAAATATAGAATCAGGCTCAGGCTCTCCAACTCTTTGTTTACTGACCACAAACAATTTGATGCAAGTATAAAGGTGGCCATTACAGCATATGTTTTGTTTCACACTACTTTTTAAGAACTATTGTTGACTGCAGATAGTGGAGGAGATGATAGGGCAAATCATTCATCCCTACTCCATCCTCTGTAACCTGCTTTGTGTCATGTCCTCTGAGAGAGTGAGAGGGAGACCGAGAGTCAAACCACTGTTTTGTAGCCCGGTCTGACTGGCTGGCTGCAGCCTGTGGATTAAGAGAATGTCCACACTAAGCCGTTTACAATTGAAAATGGCATTTTTGGGTCTAGTGTTTTCGAAAAGCTTGCCATCCTACACTAGACCACCAAAAACAGATAGCTCCTTTCCATGGGCATGTGTAGACCACTCGGCTGCTCGTCTGGAGCCGGCCAATCAAGTGACAGTCAAGCAGTGCAACGTCAGCGAAACGTCAACACTTCCAAAGTCTCCGTTTTCACCATCCACACTAAAACGGGGGGCCGGCGTTTTCAAATCTATCCGCTTGGGAGAGTGTTTTCGGAAAGCTCCGTTTTGGGGGGTAAAAACGCCGCCGTAGCGTGGACGGGAGGCCAAAACTGAGACATGAGCATGCGATTTAAAATTTAAGCAGCTTATTGTGAACGTAGCCTAAGGGTGTCCGTGCTGCAGCGTGGGGCATGGCCAGGACGAGTGAGGCATGAGGCGGAGTGGATTGTCTTTAGTGTCTCGTGTGGGAGCTCCAGCATGGTGACTCACTGGAAATGTGATTTATTTATAGAAACACGCATCACATCCTGTCACTCTGGCTCAATTCTCACAGAGGACAAAGATAGGAGGGGACAGTATAGCAGCGACATGACCTCAAAAAGAAGTGCAGAGAATAGGAAACAACACAGACAAGAGAACAGGTGTTGGGCACAAAGATGTGAAGCTGTGTACACTAGTCAGTGGACACCTGACCATCACCCCTATATGAGCTTGCTGGACATCCCATTCTAAAACCATGGGCATTAATGGAGTTGGACCCCCTTTGCGGCCAAAACAGCCGCCACTCTTCTGGGAAGGCTTTCCACAAGCTGTTGGAGTGTGTCTGTGGGAATTTGTGCCCATTCAGCCAAAAGAGTATTAGGCAGTGATGTTGACGAGAATCATCAATCGGCGTTCTGATTTCTCCCAAAGGTGTTCAGTGGGGTTGAGGTCAGGGCTCTGTGCAGGCCAATCAAGTTCCTCCACACCAAACTGGTCTAACCATGTCTTTATGGACCTCGCTTTGTGCACAGGGGCAACTTCCCCAAACTGTTGCCACAAAGTCGGAAGCGCCCAATTGGTTAAAATGTCTTCGTATCCTGTAGCATTAAGATTACCCTTCACTGGAATACCCTTCACCCTGAAAAACAGGGTGGCTGAAACACCTGAACCCAATAATTAGTAGGGGTGTCCACTGACTTTTGGCCATATAGTGTAGTTAGAAAGTTAGACACTTTAACTTCCTTTGATTAATTAGATACTACTCAATAAAGAGTAAGGTGTGATAGACTGGGGGGTGTTGAGTAGGCTGGATGCAGGAGAGAATCAGGCTAGTGGGCCAGCATCCGGCCAATTAAGGCCAATTGCAGCCGGGAACCTTTTAACCTGTGTGTTTGTGTGTGTTCAGAGATCGACAAGGAGGTCAAGTTGGTTTGTAGTTAATGATTTTCACCACATCATGGCATGACAATTTGATAACTGCCAGATATAGAGGCATTATGTGTCTTACCCTTTTTTTATTGTAACATCCACAAAGAGCACATGGAAATGTGTTTCCCCATGCCACGTGTTCTCCTCACTTTACTGGAGTGAACAAGGCCATGGTGACAACTGGTGGCCTAGACAGTAGGGTGGTAGTAGATAAAGGTGATACTAATAGAGCTTGAGACGAGAGGATCGCTTAAATCCACAGAAGAATTTTGGCATGGATGGAAAAAAATGCTTTCATCTACTGTTAAGGTGCCTTTGCACTTGCACTTAGCCCTAAAACTGCTTAGTGGCTGTGTGAACAGTTACTAAGCCACAGCTCAAACACACAGGTAACACAAAGACCACCCCCCCACCCCCCCACACACACACACACACACACACACACACACACACAAACACGTACATCCACTTTATGGTTGGTTTTACGTCTAAATTATGCAACAAAGATCCAGATTACGTAAGAGATTAGGATATTGTCAAAGAAGATTTAAGATTTGCTGTCAGTGATGTGGGTTTTCTGAGTAATTCACTCAGCTGGTAAAATACAGAAGAAAGATCTACACTGTTGTTTAAATAATGTTACATAATGTAATAATGTAATAATGTTAATGTGAAGTCTGTGGTTATTAAATCAACCAATTAACGTTGAGGATCTGCTTTATAATTCTAAATGCTTCATAAATTGTAAGAATTAGAGGATTGCACATAATTACATGTTAAATAATCGCATTG
The DNA here is from genome assembly GCA_034670385.1 of Hoplostethus mediterraneus. Classification (NCBI taxonomy): domain Eukaryota; kingdom Metazoa; phylum Chordata; class Actinopteri; order Trachichthyiformes; family Trachichthyidae; genus Hoplostethus; species Hoplostethus mediterraneus. Next base: position 1,628,851 of record JAXDDW010000062.1, read on the forward strand.
ATTGATGATGAGATGGATGTAGGTTGCCTCTGCAGAGCCCATTAAAACTTAATACCATCACATGAGTAAATATGCCGGGAATAGGTGCAACGTGTGCATTATCTTTGAATGACCAGACATCTCTGACGCAAATAGCAAGGTCTGAATAATCCATTTCAGCCATACTGGCATGTAATTAATGGCTTGATTAAATGTTCTTCTGGCTAAATTAGCAATCAAATCTCATGAAAACAATACCTGGCCCTGTGTGTATTCATTTATAAGGAGATTACTGCAAGCACAAGATTTTTTCAAAACTGGTGCCTAGTTATTCCATCATTCATTAAAGTGTCACTCACAAAACATTCATTTTGTTTCTTATCTTGAGGTGCATGTACCGGACAGATGTATCACTATCCTCCTAAATGTTGCCTTTAGGTTATTGTTACTCCTGCTCTGTAACATGCTAACATTTAGCACATTTAGCTTTGGTGTATTATCTGTAATGACAACAGTCTGCCCCATTGAGGTTTTGAAGAAATAGCCCTGAATTATTTCTGATTCGAAATTGCACACAATATTTTTGTTTACAGTGTATGCTATGATAAGCTGCCACATTAACCCTCAGAGAGAGTAAAGGAAAAGGAAAGGAATATTGCTCCAGTTTAAACCAATGCCTGGAGCAAAAAAAGCTAATGTATTCTACACATTTTTAGTGACAGCATTTGAGGATGATTTTCATACACCAGTATGTATGTTAGTGTGGACAATGGGAGCAAGCATCATCAACGAACAGGCCTTCCATCCAGGCAGTCCTCCCTCACCACCACGCCACTCAATGCCAGCTCTGTCTTGTCTCAGTCATGTGCCCCAAAACAAAGCAGCATCCTCTCCTGATGTCTGCACCCCCTCTCTCTCCTCCCCATCACATGGGGGGAGAGAAAAAGAACGATAGAGCATCATGGGGGCAGATGAAATTCAAATTCAGCTGGAAATACAACTCACACAGTGAGTGGCCACCATGGTGTGTGTAGCACTGCTGAGTCCATCACATACCACAGCACCAAAGTCCAAATCCCAATCCACTGACAAAGTACGTCTGAGAACAGCAGGCTGCGCTGTATAAGCAGATCAATGTAAGGCTTAAGTCTGAAGCCCCCGACCGAGGAACTGCATTGAGTTACAATAGCCCCACCACAGATAAGAAGTCAAAACACAGCAGCTACAGCTGAGGAGTAATGGGTTCAGAATATGGGGCAGCAGGGTCACCTCCAGGGTCAGAGTCTTGCAGCTGACCTCCTTGTGAAGGAGGCAGATGAATTGAGTTGAGATGAGTTATAATAATTTTCCCCCTACTTACAGCTTATCCTGTGACTAACGATAGGCTCACGTGTATCCTATCCACGAGTTGTGTGACCAAGCTGAATTTCATCAACGATATCCCTCATGCACTTCCCCTAAATCTTCCATGAACCTGTTTGCACTCAATGCACAGTTGTAGAAATATTGAACAAGTGACATGGCTAGTGTTAGGATGAGCCGAGCGTTGGAAAAAGTAAAACCAGTCCTTGCAGCGGTTTCCGCCAAATACCCCAGTGCTTTTATTTACAGTGAACTAAAAATGTATTTACAACACAGTTAATATTAGAAATAAACAAAAATGTAATTACTAGGCACTGGTTGGATGCAGGCCATTAGGCTAAACCCTGGAAGACAGGACCCTTCAGGCAGCAGTGGTCTTAGGTTCATGCACCAAAAAGAAAAGACCACCCATTACCAAGAGGAGCTCCTATATATAGTTGTAGCTCCTCCTATAAGCTAAATCACATCAGAAAATCAATTAACAGCAATAGTCGTCGATCATATATTTACTCATATTTCTATATACAACAATAATCTAATATTTATATTACAAATGAAAATATATCCACTGGGTACTTAAATAAGACTATTCCCATTATCTTGATCAAAAACCCCCCTCAATATTCTACTGCACTTGGTACGTTCCTCTGACACCCCTTTCAAAAAGACGATGGACGAAACTTCCAGTTCCGGTTGGGTCTAAGGAAGAGGAACGATCCAGTGCGGGAAAAACAAGGAGACAAGAAGTTTGTTCACGGTTTGTTAAACACATTTTCTTAATAAATAACCATAACAGGGGAAAAAATGTGTGTGTGTCTACTTTGTCCAACACTTGTATGTGCCATCAGATATAAAAGGGAAATGTGTGCTGATGCTTGTGTACGTGGGTGAGCATCTTACTCTACATGGCAAGGGCTAGCCCCGTGACAGCTAGTGACAAACATATGAGCCCACTCCTATGCATTGATCTCACAGGGATCGGGGAAGGCTGAAGGCTACAGTGTACTTTATTGAAGCTAAGTGATTCTAAGTGAGTAAGTATATCTTTTTTTGAACCAGTCATGAGGAATGTCAACATCTCTCATAGCAGCAATTAGCTACATAACTTAGGCTAATTGATGAGACTACAGGCTTATAAAGAGCAAGCCCATATGTGTACACAAAAAACACAACCTCATCTGGCATGGCCACTAAGTCTTAAGAGAACAGAAACCATCAAAATGTCTGAATATATTTTTGACTTTGACTATTTTTGACTTTTGCAATTGCAACACTGGCTCTTTTGTAACCAGATAGAGTAATGTTTTAAGCAAAGGTGTCCAATTACTATTGTAGAGATCAGAAGCAAATCCCTGTAAAACGTCCAGAGCAGACAGAAGCTTATCCTTTCAAAGTCTAAGACTGTGGACAAAGTCACAGTAGTGGGGGTCATTTGTCTTACAGTAGTAGACTACACTGCATTGTAAGACTGTACAATTCACTTCATACTTTCTTTTCATTCCTGCAGGGGTAAACCAATACCTGTGGGCTGGATAGGGATATATTACAAGACACAAGACTTTGATCAAATTAAATAGGAACTGAGTGAATCCCTTTGACCATTTAGCTCTGCATCAATTCCCACACAACCACAGTGAAGAAGACAGGAGCTAGTAGAAGATACAACAGTCCATATCCACTAAACTGGGATTCAAAGACAGAGATTATGGATATTTTGAATCAGAGCCACGACCTTGTTGCATGGCAGCCCCCCACCTCTCTCCTTGCTTTTCTTGTATATTATCTAATCAAGGTGAAAGGCCATGACGTCAATGTTACAAAATAAATCTCCATACAATACTCAATTATGCACAAGCATGCATGCGCACACAACCACATGCACACATGCGCACGCATCCACACACACACACACACACAAATAGACTTTCAGACACATGAACACAGGCTTTACCATCACACACCTGATCAGAAGCTCAGAGCGTAAAGCACCGGCTGAGGCTGGTTGAGAGTGTGATTTGAATAGAGTGGGGTAGGAGAAGGGGAGAGGCAGAACGTGGCCCACTGACAAGCCAGTGGACTCAGTCAAATATAGCAGCAGTCAACAGAGAGGACAGGCGTGAGGTGAGCACTCGCCTGCTCCAGCCTGTCACGTCCAGCAGTCTCAGTCTCACCTGCTGCTCACAAGCCCTCAGGAGGGACTTGGCATGGCTGAGTGCAAGAGTGAGGCCCTTAGGCCATTAGGTAAATGACAACCCACCCTCACACAGAGGCACCCTAGAGTGATTTCTTTATGCCCCTGACAGTTATAATGAATGATTTGGACATAACCTCTTCATAACCAGTACAAGACTGGATGACTATGTGCTTGTTTGAATTCTATCATGCATTGCCTTAAACCCAAATAGCCAATCAGAAAGAAATAGCTTCATAGCAGCACCTCCTCCTGCTAATAATATCAGATACTGAACTGCTTTTGAAAGCTGCTTGGCCCTCTTCCAGGCCAGACTTGCCATCTGACCAGCAGCCTGGGTACATGGCCCACAGTCTAGGCTAGATCACCAAACATGAAGACCAGCTGGCACCTGTTGCCTGGCTGTGAAATGCTACAAGCCAGCTGTGGATGCTTCAATGGCATTAAAATCAAAATATGAAAGGAAATCTGAAATTCAACCTTCATACTGTTCAGGCAAGCTCGGCAACAACCCAGTTAGTGGATGCCTAAAATCCTCATTAAGCCTACTGAAACAGTGACATTCCTAATGCTGAGTGCCACAGCCACAGTGAACATTTAAAACATCCGCTCTGGGGTAAATGTGCCAGTTTGGTTAGTCCTAATGTACAATGACTGTAAGCACATTGATGAAACAGGTTCTTACACCTTTTTTCTAATCAAATTCCATGACTATTACAAGACATATATCACAATTTCCTTAACCAATATTTGTCATTTTTGACATAAAATAGCTGATCTGAAGAGCCCAGTTTCATCACTTAGAACCTACACTATCAGGACATTTCTGATTTGGGAAATTATTCCTCAAAGGTTAAGTAGACCAACAAGCAGCCAGAGCCGATATTTGGAGGGAAAAAACATTATCAACAAATTTGACATTTCTAAAACTGTATGCATGTTCCATTCTCCATAGCCTTTGCAGGTTTCCCACGACCGTAGGAAACCTGTACCAAGGACAACGGAGCAGCGGTTCCCAAAGTGGGGTCCGGGAATCTCCATGAGCCCTTGAGGGGCTTACAGGGGGTCATGCATGTGCGAGTATAATTTCACTATTATTTCATTTGAGGATATGGGACCGTAAGAGAAGGACATCGACCAATCTGACTGCCATGTAAACGGTTCTCTACCAAATCGCTTGATAATGGATCAGTGGGAGAAAACCTGTTGCAATGGGCCCCGTAGCCTCGTATGCAAGCGCTGACTAGAACATGTTTGGGAACCCAGCTACGGAAAACATGTGGCGCACGCTCAGCCTACAATGTCACCTATCCAGCTGGTTACCTGGCGACAGAGGGCTATGGCGCGCTCCAACGGAACCGTTATTAACGCCGTTATCTTCACCTGACTTCTGATTTTCGTAGCCTAATGTGGCGTTTTGTGAACGCTACTATGCTGCTATGTATATTTATTTGAAGCCTTGCTAGTTTCTGTTGTTTTTTAATTAGAATGATTAGATATTATATTTGTGCTGCCGAAATTGTTCCACTCAAAACATGTCTATTCAAAAGTTTAAATGTGGCTACATGCGAGGTAACATGACAACGTTAAAAGAAAAACCATTCATTGAGTGCAACGCCGCAAATTGCCAGTGTCTTACCAGAGAAGTATGGTTAAGTACCCTCCAGGAACTCCAAATATCTCCACACAGATCTTGCCTCCGCTGGCTGGCTCTGCCGCGACCTGTCTCGGAACCTCTAGATCCGTACGTGTCCCCTCCAAATTGTGTTAATGTCATGGGTTCCTCTGTAAATTGTCCTCATAATCTCTTCAAAGTGGGATGTGGAGGGTCCGGGTCCGCCTACTGCACGCAGCAACTCTAATCAATCTGTTCTTGTGTACAGTACCGGAGCGCGCAGGGATACGAGACCCGTATTTGGCACGCGCCTTTCGAGCATTTACAAATACTAGCTCTAGATTGTAGGCATTATTCCGTCAATATGTCTGCCGCTTTTAACCTTATACAAAACCAACTGCCGTTTCACACGGTGGTGGCAAGGTGTTTTTCATGTGCATGGGTTTATCATCGTGTCTGAGCACGCGCATTGCCTGAAAGACAATGAGACTGGCACCTGGCGGTAACTGAGTGGACCACAGAGGACGACACAGACCAAGCATTCCTGGATGCCACAGCATCCCTTCGATGTTTTTTTCTCTTCGGTTGGTTCCAGAAATATACAGGCCAAGGGTTATCAATTCAAATTCACCCACATAATCTTTTCTAAAACGCAATCAGCAACGTAAACAGCTGCCAGTTCCATGTGTCCAAAGCCCACATTTGCTTACGCACATAGGACACGCACATCCCATTTCTAGGTCACTGGCAGTAGCGCGCTTTGATGTCACTCCGCTCGGGGGATTGTCTCTTTTTCTCTGTCTCGTGTTCACTACGGGGGATACACCTGCTTGTAGAAGCCTATATCAGTTGACCTATTCCCGATATCAGTTTCAAGTAAACCCCTTTCTGCTTTTATTGAAGATTACATGGCCTGTTTTTATCGTGAACCACACACAGAAATGTACTTTACTCAGTTCAATTACTCATTAATTACCTACTACCCAATGTAGGTAGGAATTGGAAATTCAGAGTGGAGACATTCTACAATTTTCTCCGCAAATACTATGATCAAAGTGACCATTATACATGGAAGATGATCCACCAGTCAATTTCCTTTGAAGCTGTCAGAGCAAACCTGACCTTGTGCAGAAATGAGGACATTTCACCTCTGGAATATATAAGCTCAGCATCTGCTCTGTGGTTGGCCCAGTGGGGAATGGCTACCCATAGAGGACAGGGCCAGAGACGCTGAGAAAGAGCCTTGTGCAGTTCAGAGGTCAGCAGAGGAGCCCAACAGATGTATGCTATGGCTCAAAAAGAGGATTTATAGTAAATGAAGGCGAGATGCTTTCCTGTCCGTTTTGATTTCAGTGAACTGTTCTCTAGTTATTCCTGATACAGTCCCTATTCACAAATAACACCCCTTGGTGAAGGTGCTGTTACTTTTAATGCTGTCAGCTAATGAGGGGAAAGGAGGTGAGGGTGAAAGGAAGGGATGTCTGGCAAACGGTTCTGGAGAATTTTCTCATAGTCTATTCAGTAATTATTCAGCTGTATGAACGTCCCCTGTTCTTTCCTGCGTTAATGGTGTGGGCGAATCTCACCTTATCTTACCTATCTGCTACCTGCTTGAAAAGGTGATGCATATGTTGTGTTCTGGAAGATTATTTGTAGGTTGCACTTGAAAACTCAATAAATTAGTCGAGTGCAAGCAAATATTTTTCCTATTATATGAAGCAGTGCAACAAAAGTCTGCACCACAAGCCAGTGCAGGGTCAATTATGAGCCAATTGATGAAAAAGTCGTTTGTGAAAAGTAGGTAAATTTATGTCACTCTTTGTTAAATATTTCTTCCATGAAGGCACAAATGGAACAGTGCAACAGTGTGTAAAACAGAACAAAAAAAACAAGATTACTCTCAAGTTATTATTAAACATAGTTGGCTGCATTAAAAACACACTCAATATTTTGAGCAAGACACCTATTAAGATTGATTAAGATTAAGATTGCATGTACCACTGAACAATGTACAATTTGAATCTGTCCTCAGGGTGTTTGTAGAATGAAGGTCTAGGGAACCCCCCTCCCAGGTATGGAGTCGGATATGTGACCTACCTTCAGTTCTCTACAGCCCCAACCGTCCACATTACTGGGAGAAATTGGAAGAAAAGATCTCATCACAGACCACTAAACCCATTCAGTTTGTTTTGCTGAGCTCTGCTGGAAGATGCTGCAATCAAACTCAATTAAGGTCAATCTCCCAATGCATCCATCATTTGGGGAAAAGATGCCATTTAATATGTCCCAATCATGGATGAGCAAGAAGTGGCCATGCTGTGGAAAATATGTGGTTAGCGCATTACATAAGAACAGTTTTTTCAACTGAGATGCTGAGAACACATTTTGGTGAGGAATGCTTTATGAAATGAGTACGGTGGTGACTCATAATTCCTTTTGAGCTGCGCTGAACATCAGCTTACACTGATAACACTTGACATAGTGCCGTGGGGGCTACAGGGATGAGTCATACAGTAGGTGTTAAAGAAAATAGCTTTGCCTGCTCACTTGGCCAGGTTTGTTTACACATAAGATAGCAGTAATGAAGATGCTGGTAATGAGGGCATCCCGGTGGCTCAGTTGGCTGAAGTGAATGCCGTGTAACCGCAACGTCCAGGGTTTGGATCGAGCCTGGGAACCTTGTCGCATGTCACCCACTTCTCTCCAATCTGTGCTGTCTCTCTCTACTGTGTCTGTCATATCAAGGCAAGAAATGTAAAAGAAAATAGAGGATGAAAGTGATGATGAGATCAAACATGATTGACATTCATTTAACGCATTTTTGTATATTATATATTTTCAATTATATAACATCTGTATTGGTTTCAACATCAATATTTCATAGGTTTGTGGTGGACAACCTTGTATAAATCCCTCATATATGGTTCTCATTTTCACTTTGTTGTTTTATCAATCAATCAAATCCACTGAGAAAATATAAAGTATGCACCATTTATTGTTTATTTCCACTGTCTTTGAATACATATCATAAAAGAGGTAACTGAGATTGAGATCTGCCACTCTTTTGACTCTAAACAACACAGGAATATGTTTTGGACTGGCAATTAATTACATACATTCCATCCCCCAAAGATAATTAAGAAGATTTAGCTCCTGAATATAAAAACTGATGTACATAAGAGTGACAGTGTTTGGTTTCATGTTTGATACCTCAACATCTACAGTGTGTGATTAACAGACGCTGTTATACACGATACAAAATTGACAAAACCATGATGGCTGTTTGTTTTGATAGTCTCCCCCATTTTCTGTGCTGTTTCAACTGAAATCACCCATGAGGAAAAGATTGCTTTGGCCCATTTCATGTTGCAGAGAATGAATCAGTTTCTCACTAATTTAGTAAGTTGTTGTCTGAGCCAGATCGTAATAACAATCATTGTTACTGTGCAAACCACTACTCTGTAAACAGTTTCCAGAATTACAATCCCAATTCCAAACAAGAAAGGCTTCAGCAGCGCTCAGAGGCATCAGTTGGAAGCAACGTAGTGAATTGTCAGTATTTGTGAATGTTACATAATGCAGCACCAGCCAGCTTGAGTAATCAGTGCGTATCTGAAGCCTTTATCAAGAGGAGACATCTGTCATACCAGGGAAATGCTGTTTGTTATTCTCTCCAGACTTCAATCATCTGAGAAAGTTTTTACAGAACGAGTTCACAAAATTCCCCTCTCACACACATAAACACACACATACAAGGACCACCTGCCCCATTCCCCTCTTACGCCATCAGAGAACCTGCACTGTGGTGCACAAAACGCTCTGCAGGAAAAAAAAGAAGTCCAGAGCATTGTTCCTCTCTGTGGGGGAAATTCCATGAAGGAGCAGCCAGGTGCCTCTCCAGGAGACAGCAGACAGAGGACCGAGGCCCCAATAGGGAAAGGGTCGGGCTGTAAAGGGCCACGGACAGCAAAGATCAAGACAAAAGACAAAAGTTTCAAAACTACCATGGCTCCTTTTGTCTGTATAGGCTTGCTACAATGTAAATAATTTCATCCCCAACATATGGACCAAAACTTTTACACTTCATAATAGTGCTTTCATGTGCCAATATGTTGTTTTGTGTTGCTTGCATTGGTTGGGAAGGTCATTTAAAAATGTGAATACATACAGAATACCAACTGCCTGAAAGTTTTAATAGGAATCACGTTCCAATTTATAAATCTATAAACTGTGCACGACGCATTATAGTTTCAATTATTTTATCGCTATCATCTACAATATCCATGTAGATTAGCTTTAAAACTGCATTTTTCCTTTGAACATGGCTTTTATCTGCAATCTGAATATTGCGCTGATTTGGTAACTGGGAGTGATCACAGTTATCACTTTGTGCAATCAGATTACAGTAATCCTGTTGCATGTAATCAATTACTCCCAGTCCTGCTTCTCACTCAAGACAGAATATGTCCTAAACTAGTTGGATTGCACTGATTTGAGAATGACTTCCCCCACGGTGAAGATCCCTCTCAATGGGTTCCTCAGACTCACCTCCATGGGAAGCACCACAGTCATGGGGCAGCTAGTAAAGATGACAGGATCATAGACAAAAGTCTGTATGACTGGCCACTCAATTTTATTGATTCAACAAACAATTGTGGAGAAATGTGATGCTGATGTTAAAAGGAACGCTAGCTGTAACGCTAGTGCACTTACTTGCTGCAGTAGGCCATGGCATTCTCCCTTCATCACCAAACTAACACTTAAAAGTTATTATACAATTAGAACAACCGCTGACAGACATTTCCAAATTGACTGAGACTCAGCTGCATAAAAATCCCTTTGTGTTCAAATAACACCACCGAGAGCTGGTGTATTTATGTCGTTAAGTTAGCATTGTAAAAATATCTAATTGGATTTGTCCCTTATGTTGGCTAATAAGACATGCAGACGACACAGTGAGTCAACCTGGAATTTATGCACAGACGAGTTGTCCCAAGGGCATGATGGGAGAAATATCCAAAACATTTATCCAAACCAAAGAATGAAGTAGAAACCCCCCAGAAATGCCTCGTTTTAGGAACTCTGAAATTCATAATACATCTAAACTTAGTGTGTCCATTGCATTCAGTTGTGCTCTGTTTGGACAGCTGGCCAGAGTATTAACCGACTTGCCTGCATGAGACAAGTGTATTGCCAGTGTGGGTTCTTCTGTTTTTCAAGTATTCATTCTGAGTATAGTCTTAGATGTATTTCCTTTTAGATCCCTGAGGAAAAGAACACAAACAGTTCAAATAGGGAGGAACGCTACAGTGAATGTCCTTTGGATCGCTACAGCTGCACCGTGGTTCACCCGGCAGCGTGGCACACACGGTCTCCCTGTTTAAACACAAATACATTAACTTAAACTAATCCACAGAGATATTTAGGTGTACACAACCATTTCATACAGTTTGTCCAAAGAATATGAGTCAAAGTTAATAAATGATCTCCCTCAAAAACGCCTGTCAGTAGTGCATGCAGGCATAGGAGAGGTTTCCTCATGAGAGGATAAGCAGGGTCAGCAGGGGACACCCAAGATTGGACCTCTGTAATTGGTGTGGATTCACATCATTGCAACAAATCAACAGAAAGCCTTCAATTACAGCCAAGACTATTTGGATGACTTGTATCATGTATCAAATACGCTATGTTGAGGACTATGTTTGCGGAAATTAAATCACAGGTTGTCTGAAAGTTTGATTTAATGTCAGAGGGTGCAGTTCAACAGTGATTTTCTCATGTTCTATTCTCAAACTTTCTTACCTTTCTTACCAAAAAAAACATCTAGATGTAACTACAGCCTTCCGAGGAAATCTTTTTGCCCACATTTGACTATGAATTTAGATGACAAGAGTGAGTTTCATTAAGCTCTGGGGGCAGAAATGTAAGAGGTAATGTTACGTTGAGAGGCACAGATTGAGTAGTAGGCCATTATACTCCAATGAGGAACAGTAAAAGATGACAAAAGGACATGGATAGATCGTCTTATCAACCTGAAACAACCCACAACTCCAAGTACAGAATTCAGACAGTGTAATTCAGACAATACTTTGACAGGATCAGACATTTCTGAAGATGAAGCTGTTACTAGCTGAAATCCTGTTCAGATCAGTCTCCAGACACTTGGGATACGATGTACATCAGTCAAATCCTCTACAACTGTATTTAGCACTGGTCACATGACAGTGGATTGACAAGCGTGGACATTGAGTTATGCAAAAAGGGTTTGGTAAGCTGATCCAGTGCCAAGATGAAAAGTGAGTAGGCGTGCACAAGTGTCCTCAAGAGGGAATGGGCGCAGATCATTTTGTGCTGCAGCATTAATCAAGGAGATCAAAGCTGTCACTCTGATACATGAGGTTAGTTAATCTGCAGTGTTTGGCTGCCACTCAAGGATAGACTTGGGTAAGCCTCCTTCCATTCACAAGCCACCTGATATTTGAAATCATGGTGGTGGTGAGGGGGGGTTGGGGTCCTGAAATGAAGATAATTGAAATAAACTTCCAACTGTACCTCTACAAACACATGACCCAGCACCATTTGGTAGTCCTCCCCTACCCTGGGCCCAGGAGGTGGCAAGAATTCATTCACGTCACCACTGGATAGGCAGTGTGATGTTGATGTGAGCAGTAGCACAGATGACAGTAAGGAAGTTAGGGATTTCTGTGCCTAAGGAGGCTGTTCTGACCATCTGACCAAGTTGAATAGTGATCGCTGCTGTGAGATGTTTCAACTAAAACTGATACTGCCCCCTGGTGATAAAGATGAACATAGTTTACACTCTGCACATAGATGACTCACATAAAAGTATGTGTAATATCTATGAATGTCTCTCAAATCCTCCATTGAAACATTAAGCTGGAATTTCAGACAGAATGTACAAAGATCTTCATATGAAATATGACATAACTGCTATCATCAGAACAGAAGACATGAAACCGTGAATAGCTGTGAGACAGTTTCCTTCAGCATAAAGGCTACTCACAGGTAAGCAGTGAACCGTGACTGAGCTACCCCAACCTGGACTGTTGTCATCAAATAGTTAGGAGTGTACAGCCTCGAGGGTGGCAGGAGCCAGTCATGTGCCTATAGATATCACCTCCATCCTCTCACCCTACACCCAAGCTGTCTCTCAGTAGCTCCACCCCAGGGAGACACCATCAGGGAGAAGGCACACATCATATTATGGAAGCTCATCAGTTTGGAGGGTACAGAGGAAAGAAGGTAGAGAATAGGATCGTCTTGCTCTTTGCTATTTCATCTAATGGTCAGTTAATCGACTCATGAGCATCCCATCTTCACAACTGGTCTGTTTTCATGACAGGTCAGGATAGAGAAAGTCACCAGGTGGATAGTTTAAGTTTCATAATGAGCTCTTGACTTAATACTGTGGAAACTGACCTTGAAAATTGAATGGATTAATTCCTTCCTGGCACCCAAGCCATTAATACTTCATTTTATTAGCTACATCTTTGTGTAGCACCGCACAGTAATGACTTGTGAATTACGTTTCCAAGTATTCCTCCTTCACACCTACCATAATAGACTACTTCTCCAGATCCTTGAGTCCCATCTTAATACATACCAGAGGTCATCAGGCCAAGTAGCGGGCCACTGCATCATTCAATACCCTGTAATACTCTGTAGTGTGCAACCGAGCACATAGCAAGTTGTGTGTTGCATTTCTTGTAACATGTTGAAAAGGGAGCACACGTGTTCCAGTGAGCACAAAGGTCAGCTTTAATGGTCGTGTTGATCTGGCTGATACTCACACATCAAGACCTCAGCATTTTATGTACAAATAACCAGCAACTTTACAAACTGTACATGTTCATTCAACTGAAAATGAAAGCAAAATATCTAGTCATTTAAAACAAAACTGAATCTTATATACATAGAGAAATAGAAATAACCAATTTAGCCAGTAAGAAAAAAATATATCTGTAGCCGATTTTTATAAAAAGGTCCTAAAAGAAGAACATCCCCCCCCTGTCCCTTGTCATGGTTCCTCTCACAGTGGGAGACAATTAAAACATCGGGGTTGAGGATATTCTCTCTCTCTCTCTCTCTCTCTCCACAATTCATTCCATTTCAGTGAAGCGGGAAAACATGGCCTTACGAACAGCGTCCTTGTAGGTGTCAGATGCTGAGAGTTCGTATGAACTTCCTTTTATACCCAAGCCAGTGCCCTTGGTCCTGATTGAGGCCTGCGGGGAGACACCGAGTCGGCTATTAGAGGAGACAGATTTGACACAGGTACCCCTCAGGAAACGGTGCTAATTGGATTCCCCCATGAAAAAGACCACATTACCATGCACAGACCATCTGTCAGGACGTGCTAGAGGAGATGGGAGCGTCATTTTGAGGAATATGTCAAATGTCCTCCGTTAGTTGTTTTAGGCTTAGAGTGAATCCCAATACACCCCTTGGCCCTACCCCTCCGTTTTGCGCGTTCACGTGAAGGGGTAGGGCTGTCCCAATACTCTATTTTCCAAGGGGTAGGGCCAAGCCGAAGGGGTTTGTAGCCCTTCAAACGGAGATTTTTCAGAGGCACACTTCAAACCAAGGGCTACCCAGAATGCCCTGCGAATCTCTGGAAGTAACAGGAAGATCATGGGGACCGCTACGCTACCATCCGAACTGAACCACAAATGTAGTATTTTCTTCGTTAATAAAGATTTTAAAAATATTCCAACCGTAGTATTATCTTAGTTTAATGTCGTTTCAATGTATTATGGACCGTTTCTTTATAAAAAGCATAACAAAAATCGCTAATATGCCGATGTCTCTACTTCGTTAGTTACGTTACAACATTGTTTTAGGCTGATTTGTGCATGACAGTCCTGCATTTTGACATATTTACATGTCGCATTTCCCCCTTTGATGGTATATGATGAAATATAACTAAAGTCCAGCAGCAAAGTTGCTGCACTTGTTACGGCTCCTCTAATATCAGTGCAGACTGGCAGGGTAACGTTAGGAGCGGCTTGCTAGACTACAGAGCACCGCTAATGCTATTCTGTCATGAAGTGGACTGGTAATGAAGCAGTGGGCTTTTTTATTTGATGACTTGTTTGATCGATTGGTAGCGTGAAACGTATAAGTTGTGAACGAATCGCGAGCGTCCATGCTTTTCTATCTCCATCAGATGAACGGCAAATGTCACTGTGATAATACCATTGTTGCCATAGTAATCTCCGACAACAAACTCGTCCCGTCTGCTTATCGATGACGTATCAGCGTCGAAGTGCGATCCCAATACTTAGGGAGATATTTTCTGGCCCTACCCCTTGGCCCTCGGTAGCGAGGGCCAAGGGGTAGGGCCAAGCCGAAGCCATAGGGGTACAAATAAGGATTGGGATTTGGCCTTACTCACCGAGATGGGAGCTGTGATGCCCTGTTGGTGGCGCCCCAGACCTTTGCCCTCCTGCCAGCCCATCGCTTGCAACATCTTGTTCCCAATGTTATCACTCGTCAGACCGTCTTTGGTGGGCTGCTCGTAGTTTCTGTGTTTGAGGCGGACGAGAAGGGATAGTTAGTTAGTAGCGTGGCAGGACTGACAACATTCATGAGCAGTCTTTTCAGGAAAATCACTTACAGGACATCGATATGAGAAGACACAATGAGCAGTGGCATCCTTTCAGAGAAAAGCAAAAAGTGTATTGATGGCGTGGCCCATAAATGTGATGCTTATGATAGGTTCTGTGACCATTGGAAGACCATGGAGAGGACATTCACTGTAGGGCTTGCTGGAGTATGCCACAGGGAAAAGACTTTTGAACGTATTTTTGATGACCACTGAGAGAGGGGCCTATGACCGCATGGTTTTCTAGGACTTGTTCTAGGTATTTCCATAGGATTTTATTCATTTTGTTATTATTAGTTATATATTTTGTTTTTGATCGATGGAAATAAAGTCATGTGTAAACTGTGGCTCATGTCTTACACTGTTGGTGTTGGAGGCTGATAGAATTTCTTCTTCTTAGGTGCTGGAGGTTCAGGAACACCATACTTCTCTCTTCTCTCTGCAGCTCTGTCTCTGTATTTCAGCTGTAGAGAGACGCACATCACCATGAAACCTTTACTGTCCACTCAAAGATTTTAAATGGGGGGAAAAAGTAGAAATCCTTGAGCCAAATTACCTCAGTTTCTTTCCTCTCCAACTCCTCCAGCTCAGCTTCTGAGAGCATGGATCTTCTCTGAATTTCCAGGTTTTGCTAAAACAATTGACAGCAACTTTAATCAATCGCCAAAAACATGATCGGCCTTAAAACAAATCCCAGTCACACAGTAAATTGGTATTGACATTATGATTTATTGTCCTTCATTTTGTACTGAAGGGCAGCTTCATACACCGAACAGATGGCAGAGCCCAAAATATTTATAGTGTCTTGTCGAGTTAACACCTGCTGTTTACCGCCCTACCTTGTGTAGATCAGAGAGCTGTTGGTGACGCAGCAGGGCGTCTTTGCTTGGGAACTGCCTTCGACATAGCAGACAAGCCAGCTTACTCCAATCTGTCAGTTGTCCTGCCTCCTCTTCGGCCCTATCTGGGCCTGCCTCCTCTGGGTCACTGTCCCCATTGTAAGCCGCTACCAGGCCACTCTGACATCAAAAACACAAAAGGTGAGGTTAATATAAGGGATTCATTTTTATTAATAACTAAGCATTTTTTTGTATCATCCAACTTCCACATTAATGCTTTTTAAAAAAAAATCTAAACCACATCCACACCTTGGCTGAGGCCTCCTGCTCGATGATCTTCATTTGCTCATTCAAAAAGAACTGTGTCTCAAAGGCTCCACTTTGCTGAAAGAAAGCAACACAAACCTCGTCAACAGGTAAGCTATATTTTCAAGCACATAGTCAACGATAATACTCCAGTAGCCCAGTCCAGCCTGGAACATTACTTATTGCTAATACCTTTTTCTCAAAGAGGGTGAAGCCGGCATCAGCGGCTGCAGACTCTCTCCGGTCCTCCTCCTTGGACCCTTGGAAGCTACTCTTAAAGCATTCCTTTTGCTTGTTGAAGCTTTTTGCCCAGCGCTCCATGTCTTTTGCAATCTGTAATTGTAGAAACATCCAATACAGGTATCAGTACAATGACAACATCATTTTGTTTTGCAGAAACAAAATTGTTTTTAGGTTGCATTTACCTGTTGTGCAGATTTGCTCTTTGGCTTGTCTTTCTTCTCCTTGGGCTCTTTACTGTTTGTGGTGGCTGTGGAGGCCTGCTCTGCGCTAGTGTCTGGTGCAGGGATATAGGTCTGCTTCTCACTGTCCCAGTAAAGGTACTGCTGCGTCTGGGAGTTGTAGTAGTACTATTGAGGACAAGCACAGGAAAGAGGATCAAAGAGAGGTTTGGGGTAAACCAGGGGTCACAACGAGGGGTCTGCAGGTTTTCATTCCAACCAGGTGACACGGTTTGAGACCCGTGGGGTAAACAGACCTCTGATGGAATACGATGCATACTGTGAGGCAGTATATAAACACAGTGAGACTTTAATTACGTACCTGGCTGTTAGGATCATAGTACAGGCCAGTCTGTGGATCGTAATAGTAGCCCGATGGCTCATCATACTGGTAAGTGGAGGTGTCGGGGACAACTACAGATAAAAGAAGCACATATGTAGTGTTTACAAAATATGCTTTGTCCATGAAACATATCAGGTTGTTCTATTCATGCACATATAGAGAGGATATTCTGTGGCCAACTCATCTTACCAGGTGGGTTTGCAGTGGGAACAGCAGAGACAGTGGCAGCAACAGCGGAGGCTGTTGACGTTACCAGTGACGGGGTGCAAACACTAGCAGCCTGTAGTGCTGCATCAACTTGCACCACGACCTGGTGTGGCTAGGAGGGAGGAGGAAAGAAAGATAACACTACATGATTAACTTTGGCTCTGACAAATACAGTGCCTGGGTGGCATATTATAAATTATGAGTTTTGTCTACAGTAGAGAGAAACTGAGTTGATTGTCTACCTGTATGGCAGGTTGGCTCATAATGACAGGCTGGTAAACTTGAGCTGTCTGGGATATAACCACACCCGGGGCGGCAGGGATCAAAGTCTTGACTCCTGGAGCAGCTGCAGACACCATTATTTGGTTTGATCAAATTGCCATTCTCAATGCAAGTACAAATTAGACCAGAACTGTTGAGTGATTGACTACTGTTACTACCTCCTAGTAATCCATCTCCAATGACAGGTGCCAATCCTTCGGGCTGCTGCTGCCATAATGGATAATTCTGTCCCTACAGAGGGAAAACACTCAGTAAATCCTTAGTCTTTCTGCTGAAATTAATCTAATTTAAAAAATACTGTGAACTGACCTGTATATACTGTGCACTGCCTTCATGCGGTGTAGTGTAGTCAGACATGGCACCTGAAGCTTGTAACTAAAAAGAAAAACCAGATGTGAGGGGAAAGCACTGCAACAACACAATGAGAAAGTATCATTTCTCAGTTCATAATATAAGTATTCACCCTATTTAACATCACAGTACCCATCGGTGGCCATTTTGAATACTTTCTAATAAGCATTCAATTAGGAATACAAAATAGCACAAGCAAACTCTTGATACCTGGCTAGACGACCACTGAGCAGCAGCAATGGCTGTGCTGGCAACAGAGAGAGCGCTGGCCCTGATTCCTTCAGGCTGCATTGAGTCTCTGTAGGGGCACAGTGGGATTGTTAGGGATTATTTAAAAAGGGGGGGGGCTGCACATGGCAAGGCCGCTTCCTTGCACAAACTTTCTAATGCTGAACTTGCATGCAGGGCCAAGTAAAAAGTAAGACATGCTCCTGGGTTGAAAATGTATGTTTGTTTCCTCTGGTTGGCACTGTGCCAGGTGGCCGTAGTGAATTGGGAAACTGTTGAAACTCAACGCCTCCACACCAAGACAACTTCCTGGGCATTTTTTATGCTTGGTGATTTAAGTCATTCAGATTCTGATGTTAAAGGTATGTCCAGCAAAATAAGGAGGCTAGCCTTGACCAAGTCCCTGTACATCTGAAACTGAAACTGTACAAATTAAGTATCATAACTCATCTGCTTGGCTGAGGAATTCATTTCTTTTGCCTTCAACTTTAGTTGACAGATAACACAACCAACAATTTTCAGAATTAAAACTATAGCAACCTAGTGATTGTGAAACATTCTCATATTAATAGTGACAACTTGACTGACTTGTGTGTTAAAACTTAAAACGGACTTAATTGTCAGTGTCCAAATGTTTTAACGAAGAGTGCTGAAAAAAACTAAATAAAATATGTGAGGGAGCTGAACTTAGCTGGCGGGGGAGTAATGATAATGACTCACTTCCTAGCGCTCTTGGCATAATCCACACCAATCGTCTTTCCATCAAGTTTTAGAGGTGGCTGAAGGACCTGGAGAATGGTGAGCAGCTGAGAAGCCTCCTACACAAGAGGATTTGAAGACATAAGCTTAGTCATCAATGTGTATACCCCCCAAAATAACCAACATTCACAAGTGGAAAAAACACATACCAGGGGAGATGAGAGCTGAACAAAGGCAAAGCCTCTGTTCTGTCCCGTTTGTTTGTCTTTGATGAGGCGGATGTTCCCCGTCGACAGGTTGGCGTAGGGTGCCAATATACCCAAAATCGCATCAACCGTTGAAAGAGGGGCGATGTTTCTCAGAATTATTGCTGTGAACAATACATGAAACCATGAGTCTATACACAAAACATGGAAGAACTTATGATATTTCAATCAGAAACAGCACTCACTGTCCCCATTGTAATCTCCACTTTGTTGAGACTCAGAGCTCACACCGCTTACTCCAGGAGACTCCTCTGTACTCCGCAACAGAAGAGAGATTTGATGAGGACCAACACATAGATTAACATTACCCAGTACAAGCCACTATCATACTACATCATCTACTCTATGGCTTGGTTCTGTTAAGGGTAAGAGTGGGAGATTTTTATAGAAAAGATAAGCCAAATGTATTCTTCTAGTCTTCAACTCACCAACTTTGCCTGCTCCACACCGGAAACACTTCAGCCTCTTCCGGAAATTGTACAGACCACACTGTGAGACACCCGTGACAATTGTTTATATTGAGTTGATTATGAACCATACCAAATACTTGAAATATGGTGGGATCACAATGTAGTTAGAGAGGACACTCACAGCATTGCAAAGCCAGTTTTCAAACTTCTGTCGTCTGTTGCTATAGTGCATGGCAATGATTTTTCCCTGGATCACCAGCTTGTTCTGTAAAGTCAAAAGCCACCAGTTATTTCAAATTCCAAGATGTTAAAGGCCAAAGACGCAGGTGAGGTCCTGCCACTATCCCACCCCATGAGTGAGCACAGCCGGAACGGGAAAGAGTGGCTAGGCTTACACTCACTTAGGTAGAGTCCCTCAGGGAGTACAGGCAACAGTAGACCAGAGGTGGAGAGAGGTTCAGAGAGAGAGCTGCAGGTCTGTGTATAAGGGATCGAGTTCTCAAAAATGTTTTTTTTAAAGTGTTTCGGACCGGAGTGCTGCCAGCTCGTCCTTGTCTCATTCCAGTCTTCGGATTTTAATTGGAGGTGAGAAAAGAGACTGAGCTGGAGCAGAGTGTGCTATGGAACCCTAGGGCAGGCATGACTAAGACCTCATGGGCCGCTCCATTAGCAGGAAGCCTACAAGGACAGGCAAAAGGCCTTGTGCTCCCTGACACCCCAGAACTATTTCACTTAAAGCTGCATTATGTAACTTTTTTTTTTTTATGTAAAAATACAACAGCCTCAGCAGTTTAATTCATGGGGATGTGCCAGAGAAGAGTGGCCCCATTCACCCAAATTAAGTTTTGGAGCCGGGTAGGTACGCCGGCGGGAACGTTTTCTCAGAGTACAGGAAGTGACGAATCCAACTTACAAGCTTACGCACACAGCTCCGAAACAGCAGTGAGCGAGCTAGCGCCTCGGCTATCACTGCAGAAAGCTGGATTTACCGTGAGCAACGTGAACGAAGCTGCAAAGTTACCTCTTGCTGCAACTTGGGGCCACCAACAGCTATATTACAAGTTACATAGTGCAGGTTTAAGGTCCTAAAAGTATTCTGCGTTACCTCTTGATGAAAAATCCTAACAGAGTACACCATTATTGAAGCAGAAATCAACTAATAGCATACAGTAGGTCAATTTTAGAGATCAATACTCCTTTGAATTCACAACTGAATTAACTGAGCATGATACCAAAGATATCCGATAATGCTTCTGATATCAGTTTTACATAAATGTCATGACAAGTAATTACGATCAGCTTTTAGCTCTCTAAATTGCAAATACTGCAAAACTCTCAAATGATTAGTTACTCATGGTATCGGTTATTTGGGGCTCTAAATTCCAAGACAAAATCTGGACTTTGTGATTGTTGAGGCAACCTGATTGGTCTCCATCCATCGGGTAGCATCTTGCAAGTGATAAAACTCCACGAAGGCGAAACCTCGGCTTATACCTAGAGACAGCATTCAAATATAGACGGGAGGCGTGTTAGTTAGAATGCTTGGATACAACATTCAAACTCTGTCACAGTCGGCTTGTACAGTCCAATTCATAGGGAGGGGGATGCTTATTAGGTAAAGGGGTTGGTGGTGGCTAACCTATACCATAGCATGAAAGTCTTCACAAAAATGGTGCAGGTATAGTACATACCTTACCTGGCCATGTCATCAAACTTGGTTCACATAAACATGAACAGTCTATGACACACAAAGGATCCTCTGGCATTACAAAACATCCCATATTACAACTGTCAGTGATAAGGGAGGCAACGTGGGTGTATGGCACAGTGCATGGGTGTGAATGGGAGACACTCCTTTCTTCATCAGCACTCACCTGTCCTTTTCTTCATCAAGCGGATATCCACGGGCTGGGGTCCCTGCAGCTGCTCAAGTGCTGCCCGGATCTGAACAACAGAGGATGAGTATGGAATTCATCGAAATAGAACAGCTCTCATTTCTCACTGCGTGTGCATAGTGATCACCACTGTATGACTTTGAGAATGTATGATGTTGACTGTCTAAGGGTGCACTCCCCACCTTTCCGCTTTTTGGTGAAAAAAAAAAGAAAAAAGAATGCTGCCTAAACCACATTTTCTACTGATAGTCTGAAAAAACAGGTTGCACCATGTTCACCGTGTTTACATAATGACCAGCTGCCACTATAGAGACAAAGTCATTTGGTGTGTAGTCCAAAATAACTATGAAAATTAGGAATAGAATTTGCAAGAACTGCAAAAAAAAAAAAGAAAAAGACTGCCATGCTACACAGACTTAGTAGCTATACTAGTAACTACTAGTTACTACACTACCAGTCAAACGTTTTAGAACACCCCCATTTTCCAATTTTGATTCATCGGTCCATAAGACCTTCCAGTCTTCAGTAGTCCACTGGCGGTGCTTCATGGCCCAGGCAAGCATCTTTTTCTTATTTTCCTCAATAAGTTTACCGCTTACCTTTGTACCATTTCAGGTTATTCACTGGACTTGAATTGCTTAAATTTCAATAGAAATCAGAAAAATGGGGGTGGTTTTGACTGGTAGTGTAGCGATCTCACCACAGCCCTTATTTTGGCTTTTTTTTAAATTTATTTTTTAAAAGGCCCTACATATTTTCAATAGGGATTTTGGACTACACACCAAACGTCGCAGAGGCTAATCTATGGCATACAAAATGACAGCTTCCACTTGGGGCCTCTATCAACAAGACTTGACATCTATCTATCTATCTATCTATCTATCTATCTATCTATCTATCTATCTACTTATGTCCAACTCTCAAACACTTACCAGAAACTCCCACAAAAATGCCAATATGGTCTAGGCTGACTCTTTATGGTCGCAGTTAATACCACACTTTTCTGCCATTGTTTTCTCCTTTCTTAGTCTGGTTGTTGTTGTCATAAACTGTCAGCTGCCTACATACTGCCTCTTTTCATTGTGATTAGTCAGCTCACAGAGAAGTGGTCAATGCCATGCACAGCGCCTTTTGAAAGTGATACTTCCCATTGCATCATGTTAAAAAAAAGATGTGGCAGTTTGACAAAAAGCAGAACAGTCTGAACGCACCCTTAGGATTTTTAAAACCATAAAGAAGGCTTGTGAGACGTACATCATCCTCTGTGACATGGAGTGAGAGACTCCTGAGCATAATGGTCTTGCTCTCCTCTTCCTGTTCCATTTTGTAGTCCTGGTCAGGATAATCCCCATCGAATTCATCTTCCGATCTGTCACTACTATGCCGCTTTCGCCGCCTCTGCTGCAGACAAAGAAATAAATAATGCTCTAAACGTCAAATTGAGAACAATGTTTCATATTTCCCTGCCAGCTTACAAAGTAATTCCTTCACTGACCTCAGGACTATCTCTGTCCCGGTCTCTACGCTCATCAAAGCGCTCTCGGTGTCTATCATCACCCCATTGTCTTTCATGATCCCTCTCTACATCTCTATTTCGTCTTTCATGCCATTCTGCATCATCTCTCCAGCCATCTGAGGCATATCTTCCACTGCGTTCACCCCGACTGAGCCTGAAATAGAAACAAAGGCACACAGGAGTGCCAGTATAATTGACTTGACATGACTGTCATGTCTAACCAGTCAGTATAAAAACCTTGAAAAGCATGAGAATAAATCATGTCTGGTCTAATATATATTGAATACATACCAATACTACAGTGGGTCATAATCATCTTACCTTTTATCAGCCCCCATGGTACAGTGCAGAAGACACAAGATTGATCAAAGAATTCTGCAAGAAAATTATGAAGACAATTTCTTAGCCATTCAATCAATACTTGAGCCGATATGGCATCATGAACAGCCACCTCATCAGAGCAGCTGTCAACAGATGTTCAGGTCAAACCTTCCATCTAGCAATAATTAAATAGATAGTTAGTGTGACACCGAGGGGTCTGGGACTTGTGATTTTTTGATTTCCTGGAACTATGCGTGGTGGCTACAACTGTATAGGTTACATAGCAACATTAGCAATCAGGCAGCATTTAAAAATATTTGGGGCCATGTCCATAACTACTATAAGACTAGCATGATGTGGCTAATGCTAGTAAACATAACCAAGGTAGGTTGGTATCGTTTGGGTAATGTGAATTGGAAGCTATTGAAAGAAAATCCATTAGTTTGCATTAAAATATTAATATAAATATTTAACATTTCAACAAATAAAATTGGCACTTATCGAAACATACATTAGGTGTGCATGATGTAGCTCGCCTATGCTAACACAATGATTTGTTTTTGTCATGTGTTTGAGACGCTATTGAATTTTAACTTAATGCAATTAATTTATCGACGATCCCTAGCCAACCGCTATAGAAACTGATTAGCGCGTGCACTCATTTCGGGGCCCTAATATCTGTCGAATATCCAGCCTGAAACCAATTTGACTGCGGTCTTCGACGACCGTAGCAAATAACTTTTCAGTGGCGGTTCGCCACTTCGGCTAGAAAACAAGCCATGGCCTTTTCGGTGGTAACGTTACAGGGCCACTTTAGCTAACGTTAACTGTATAAACATGTTTAGCTTGCTTACGTTGGCCTACATACCAACATATAGTCTCGTGTCCTTTACTTACCGCTTGAAAACACTGTGGCAACCTTTGTTAACTAGCTTTCACATATAAAGGATTTCGTAGTTAGCAAGCTAAAGTAGGCTAACGCTAACCACAAGCTAACTAAAGTTGGTTGTTTTTCCGACTGGCTAGTGGCTATCGATGAAGCTACAGAGCCCTTCCCCCAGTTTGAGGGCTCTCGGTGGAAGGCAGTAAGGGGCGGAGTCGGATACTGGGGCTAGATAGGGGGCGTTCGTTTAAAGTCTTCTTATCCGGCGGTGAGTTTTCGGCTGGGTGGAGTTTCCAATAGTATCAAACGGGCTCTCCCGACGGCTGGTTCCCAAGTTAACAACCTGTCAGTCTAAAATCTCCTGGGAATTCACCAAGCCGGTTTTAGAAAGAAAATACTATCTGAAGACATACACGGAAACGTCATCAAATCTTCTTGTTCAAATCTTGTTCGACATAGAAGCGCTTTTGGTGGCACCACGGACTTAAATACAGACAGCTATTACAGTCCAATGTTCAATTCCCACTTCTACCTACCTATCGAATCAGTCATCACAAGTTTCCTCAATAATCAAGTCAAGTCAAGGTCTCAACAACCAACTCTCAATCCTTCAGTCCCAAAGCTGGTTTCCCCAAGGCTCAGTCCCCTTTCTCTTCCTTCTGTAGGCCCTACATGTCTGGTATCCTTTACCCTCCATCCACCATTTCAAAAGTTTCACAGTTTGCAGATGATCACTTACTGGTCCAGCTCCAAACACCTTTCACTCGCTGGTAAGAAATTACCCAGATGTATACAAGTAATAGAACAGCAGCCAATAATCAGAAACAGGTTTGATGAAATCAACCTGAATCCTGCTAAAACACAACGTGTCGCAACAAATTAACATCAGGAAAGAAGCGATGTTCCTTGGAGCTACCTTCCAGTAAAACAAAACACATCAACAAGGAACAACAAGGAAACATCAGGCTGAACCACCTCAAAGCCCTCTACAGTAAGCATGGTCCATCACCCTCAACAGTCACCAACGTCTACCTTTAATACATCAGGCCATTAGTTGAATATTCTACCCCCACCTGGATAACTGCCTTTGAATAGAAAATACAACTACAAACAATATAAGAATAAAGCACTAAAACTGGCCCTCAGCAACCATTAACAAGGAATAAAATCAATCAGACAAAGACATCAAGCAATAATACTCAAAGCACTGGAAAGTCCATCAATCAAGAAAACAAATAGAGGAAGCAAAATGGGCCATTGGTATAAAACTCCCCACTTCCCCATCATGTGGACCCCCTCAAGGACCCCTGGTGGTCCACGGACCCCCACTTTGACAACCACTGGCTAGCTCGGCCAGATATGTAATCCATCACCACCGGGTGCCGCTGCAGTCTCAGTATGTGTGATGCGGATGTGCTCCAGAAAATAGAAATCTGCTCTCATCAATTCTCCTGGAGTCAACACGGCGCTACGGCTGTAGTAGCGGATGCGATATGTTGAAGCTAGTTGTTTAATGAACACTACCGAGAGGATCTCGTTTACATAGCAACAGAGATTCGCGTCCCTCACCGCTGAGATAAACGTCTGTTAACGCTACAGGATTACTGTGGTAAGACAAGGCACAACACCTGCGACCGGATCATTGAAGGCAGCAAGGAAGTCAGTTGGCTAGCATTAGCGGACCAAACATTTAGCATTAGCTAAGGTAGTCTGCAACATTATGTATTAAGTGTTAATGCCACCAGTTTACTAAACTAACGAGCAGGCTATGCCCGTTTGTGACATAGGGATAAAATGTGTTGTTTACTTAGGTAAACCTTGGTAGCTAGCGTTAACTAGCTAGCTGCGTGTAACGGAGCGCCCATCCCTCTACTTCGACGAATCAGCCGTGTGGTGAACAAAGCTCAAGTAACGTTACGTTAATGAAAATATTTCATTAACGTTAATAAAGTAATTGACTTCACCACCATCATTAGCAGGCCTCACAAACCCCCAAAGTGGGCTAGGGGGGAACTAGCTAGAGCTACTATTGTTTATCTACTGAACGACTACGTTATATTGTCAGCTTGAGGACGTGATTTCTCTCTTGCTCTCTCTTGTAAGATCATTTTATGTTGACTGAATTGATTTTAGGTGTTTGTATTGATTTATTTGTGGCAATAAAGGCGTTTTTCATTTCCACATTTTTTCTCTCTCTGCTGTGTTGTGTTGTCTGCCTGTGAAGTCAGAATAGCAGGTTATGGCTGAGCCGGAGCTTCTGCTGGACTCCAATATTAGACTCTGGGTGGTGTTGCCCATCGTCTTCATTACCTTCCTTGTTGGGGTGATTCGGCATTATGTTTCTATTCTTCTTCAAAGTGACAAGAAGTTGACGTTAGAACAGGTGTCCGACAGGTATGCTAGTCCACGACATACAAGCAAACATTAGTGGTGCTTCATGATATTTGCAAAATACTAAATGTGTTTTGCTCTATCTAAAAATCCAGCCAGGTTCTTATCCGGAGCAGAATCCTCAGAGAGAATGGGAAATACATTCCAAAACAGGTAAGAAATACCAAGTTTGATTTTCATGGTGCAGCTCAAACTGTACATATTTAGATTTAGAATAATACAAATTGTTTATAAAGTAGTATTTACTCTTTACTATTCACAAGTTATTCCCCAACATTTATCAAAATGAGCACTGTACACACAACCACTGGTCTTGGCCTTTATCTGCAAGGACTAGGTTGTGTAAGAACATTTTATTGAAACTCCTCTCTCTCTTTTAGTCTTTCTTGATGAGGAAGTTCTACTTCAATAATCAAGAAGACGGATTCTTCAAAAAGACCAAACGAAAAGTTGTTCCCCCCTCACCAATGACAGGTAATCCCTTTTTAAGAAACACTAAGCTTATGGAGTTTGTTTAGGTTTGTGGGAGCAGCTGCACCTTGCTTGCCGTCTAAAACTAAGCCTAATCCTAATCCTAGACCAGATGTCTGTGTTATCAGCAAAGTGTCAGTGAACTGTGTATGGCATTATTTTTTGTTCAATATGCCAGTGCAACAGAGTTGAAGTCTTTTATCATCTGATTTAAATGCTATCCTTTGGCCAAGGAGAAAGTGTTAAAACCATAACACTAAGAGGATAGATAGGAAGATAATGACTAAATAGAATATAGTAGAATAGAATACTTAAATATATATATATACTGTAAAAATAACCATTTTCATCTGTATCTTAAATGTTTTTTTATATTTATCTTTACTGCTTATGCTTATATAACCTCCTTGTCAATTTATTCATTCTTTTTTTTCTAACTTTTAACAGTAAATAATATATGATGGCTAGAACTGCAGTTGAATATAGATTGTATACTATTAAACCAACCAGTTTGACTAAAAATACTACTGGACTGCAGACTAGACTTATCTAGACAATAGAGTAAAATCCAGGCACAGAAACACGGGCTGACAAAACAGGATACATAGACTGGGATGATCAATGTTTCAGCTCAGCATCCCCTTCACACTCTTCAAGAACTCAATATCAAAGCTCTGTTTACTCGAGGTGTACTGTAGTCTGTATTAAAAATGATCTATGTTGGCAACAAAATAGAAATAATAACTCATGGAAGACAGATAAAGAGTAAGCCCAGGTGGCCTCTTTCATCCCTACAATAGACAAATGGCCAATAAGTAAGCCCCAGCTCCTCCTCTTTAGCCCTGTGGTAGACCACAGCTACCTGCTGCTAAATTACTGTCACAACTTTGATAGCAGCAGGTAGCTAATGTATTGTAAATACATAATTACATAAAAGGACATATTAAGAAGCGCCATAAACTATGCCAAATGCCTTTCCTCAGTATCTTGGATACTCCGCATTGAGGGTCTATATTTTGTGCTACAATGAAACCGGTAACATTGGGGAATTTTGACCTCTGAGACACACACACACACACACACCACCCACCCTTGACCCAGATGCCATGATGTAACCCAGCTCTGCACCTCTGTGATATGTAGTGTGAGTGTAGGTGGGTGAATGTAACAGAATTTAAGAAGTCCAATTTCACACTTGTAACAATACTATCCTTTGGCCAATTCAGGAGTGCGCGTATGAAATAAAAACACTCTACATGTATGTTATCACTTGTAATAAAACAAATCAGCAAGCCTATCATGAGTGTACTCTGTTGTTACTGTGTCTTTACTCAGATCCCAGTATGCTGACAGACATGATGAAAGGCAACGTGACCAATGTGCTTCCCATGATCCTCATTGGAGGCTGGATCAATTGGACCTTTTCAGGATTTGTAACAAGTAACAGTCTCACTCACTTACACATCTTGCACCTTGTGTTGTATAGTGTGTCATTACTAAACATGTCATGTATTTTGGGCTGCTGTCAGATAGGATATTATTTAAACGGAAACAATCTTTCTTGAAACAGTGGCAAGTTCTCTCTGTACTCTCTATCCCACATAGCCAAGGTTCCCTTCCCTCTTACTCTACGCTTCAAGCCCATGCTGCAGCAAGGAATAGAGCTGCTCTCCCTGGATGCTTCCTGGTAAATTGATAAAACAGTTCATGAGATATATTATTAATTATGTGATGTGAAGTGACTTGTCAAAATGCTTAAGGTAGTTGCGTGTGACCCTCACACTTCATTTGTTCTCTTGTTTGTTTGTGAATTCTAGGGTGAGCTCAGCATCCTGGTATTTCCTGAATGTTTTTGGACTGCGAAGCATGTACTCATTAATCCTAGGCCAAGATAATGGTAATCTTACGTCACTTTCAACTTATTTTTTGCTGCACCATATTATATAAAGTGTGAGGATGGAACATGAAAATGTTACCTATGTGATGCAATCTCCACAGGTGCAGATCAGTCCAGGATCATGCAAGAGCAGATGAGTGGCGCCGCCATGGCCATGCCTGCAGATACAAATAAAGCTTTCAAGGTTTGAAGTGTCTTCATAATTAATTAATGAGGATGGATTTCGTTCATTTGTTTATGTTATGGTTTTGCTTCCTCTCAGGCTGAATGGGAAGCACTTGAGCTGACTGACCATCAGTGGGCGCTGGAGAGTGTTGAGGAGGAGCTGATGAGCAGGGAGCTGGACCTTGATGGAATGTTCAGCAAGGAGTTGCCAACCGGCATCTTCTGATTGCCTGTTCACTTCTACTGGGAAACTTCAGTTTAATTTTTGTTCATTGCAGGGAGGTTTTTAGGTTCATTACGTAGAGATGGGACAAGTCCATTCATCTTATGCAAAGTTTACATTCACTTATGTATGATCTCACAGACTGCTTTCAGTGAAATATCTGAAATAACCTAAAACACTGGCTCTGCTGTGGTCTATTATAAATTAGAAAGCATAGCTTTGTCATTTTTGTCATTACATTTTTGAAACAAGTACAGAAAATTAAAAAAACAAAACAAGTATATTTGCTTATTGAAACGCATTAATAGTAGCTCGTAATTATATGCCGTCATTACTATTATGTCATTAGGTAATAGAATATGAACTGGTGTTTCTTTTTCTAAAGTCATGATCTATTGGTGTTGCTATCTTCATGATCAAATGTACCATCTTGTTTAAATAACAGGACACAAAGTTAGTAACATTTTATAGATCTGCCATTGTTAAAGATGTTTCATTACACTTTCATAATCTTTCATCACTCCTCTGTCAGTTCATAGAGCAGAGTGGCTTGCTCGGCTCTGCTGCTTGACTGATGTGGGACTTAGACTTAAAACTTGTGTGGTTTGAATTTAGTGGTTTTGAAATATTTATTTAGACAATTTATTTTGTAACAAATCCCTGTGTTTTGTATAAAGCCTGTTTTGACTACATAAGCATTTTTGGTTATTTCGAAGCACAATAACACACCATATACTTGTATATACACACCATATACCTTCCACGAATTGTGTCAGATGTCGAGGTGTATTGATAGATTCACTCGAGGAACATCGGCAGATGTAGCAATACACGGATGGTATTATAAAGACTTTTTGGTATAATGCTGGTCAGGGATAAATGCGTCACTGTTAGATATGTTTCCTTTCATTGACTGATAGTGCAGATAAGTTGGACGATAAAAGAAAAGTCGCAAACGAGCGACCGCGACTGTGCTGATCAAAGGGGAAGAGCAATTCCAGTCAGCAACGCTGAGAAGCTCGCTCAAGTACGAGTCTTCATCCGCGCGTTCACGATACCGGCACATTCACTGCATGATGGCCGAGGGAGGCGGACCCGAGTCGGGTAGCGCGGCAGACTCTGACTCGGAGCCGGTAGTCGCTCAGATGCCGACACCTGCAACTGAAAGTCAAAAACAGACACTTGGATCACTTCTGAAAACAACTCTACGAAAGGGCGACGAATGGTAAGAATCGTTATCGGCTAATGTTACCTAGCTGTTGTAGCTAACGATAGCTAGTCAGAAACGGGAAATGCTACTATGCTAGTGTTAGCTAGCTAACGACGCCGATAGGGCCGACACATGCAATGCTTACAAGTCTGAAATCGAGAGCTGCTGCCTCTGCTGATACTGTGACCAGCTAACGTTTACTGATAACACCAAGCCAGTTTTATAATGTGCGCACCCGAGAATGGTAACGTTAGTCGCAGCTACTGACAGTAAACTATCAAATCAACGTGTCTAGACAGTTGATTCTGTACATTTACTGTAAAGTTAACACTAATTTTGTGGCAAGTTAGCTGATGTTAGCTTGGGATTTAGCTAGGTAGCCGGCTGGTATGATAGGCCCTGCCTTTACACGGAAAATACCACTGCCAGTCAGATCAGTTCCTAGCTAACTTACTACCAGGAAATGGTAAGATTGAAAGGAATATTGTGTAACGTCGCTATATACCTGTAGTGACATGCCAGTTAGCCTCCCAGGCTACTTCCAGGCTTACAGGCCTGTGTTTAATGCCACCAGAAGTATATAAGAGGCTTCAGCTCAGCAATTGTTCCAACATGCAAATGTTGTCATATAAGCGAGCTGTCTCAGTCTTCTTTGTTACTGGAACTGGGCACTCAGGGAAGGACTGGCCCTATTTATTGAACTAGCAAGCTACTTGCTACATGGCTAACTTGTTCCACCCAGATGATGAGATTAGTCAGTCAAGATCTCTAGCCTTCAAACTGTCTAGATGGTGAAATAGAGCCTAGGGTTTCCCCAAGTGTTTCATGATTAAGTAGTTAGTAGGGCACCATTAATCATCATTAAATGATACTCCAACTCAAGTAATAAATTGGTGTTTGGGGTTTATACAGGCACAGCTCTTTACATATCTTGGGGAAAGGAGCCCGAAGTTAGAGGACAAATAACCATTATTAGTCAGGGTCATTGTAATAATTCTATGACACTGGTGTCAAAGAACAAACTTTGTTCATAGTCTACTTTCTTACTATGTGAATTTTTGCTAACAGGTTTATGCAGTAGATGAGTTTCTCACTTGTGATGAGATTAAGGCAGTCTAGTTTAATGTTACTATTTCTGCAAGGCAGTTTGTTGGGTGTTGCATATTGTTCTAGCTTGGCAGAAGGTTGAAGTCTTTATAATACATTACAAAGTTAGATATTGCAAGACTTCTCACTGGATTTCATAGGTCATGTCAAATTTCATACCTTAAGTATGTGTGCAATGATTCAGGACAACCAAGTAAGAGAGTGTGAAAGTAATCCATACACTAAATGCTGTTATTGTGTTTCCCAAAATATTTGTTTAAAATGTCTGTTATTCACTATTGCCAACCAATTTTTTTTAGGTTTTTGATAGACAGCCGGTGGTTCAAACAGTGGAAGAAGTATGTGGGATTTGACAGTTGGGACATGTACAATATTGGAGAACATAGCCTCTATCCAGGACCTATTGATAACTCTGGGCTGTTCTCAGGTAAAGGTGGCATTTTGAGAGAAATCAAATCCTGAAACATTGTATTGCTTTACCATTGGCTATTCGCTTTGTTTACTCTTGAGAACTGCACAAGGACCACAAAAAGTTGTTGTCTTTTTTGCCGGCCCATTATATAACATCATTTTGTCTTATCTCCTCTGTAAAGACCATGAGACCCAAGTCCTGAAAGAGCACCTTATAGATGAGCTTGACTATGTCCTTGTACCCACTGAGGCATGGAACAAGCTTGTCAGCTGGTATGGTTGCTTGGAGGGCCAGAGACCCATTGTCAGGAAGGTAATTCTGCTTGAGACATCTTTCATTTTGACTATTTACTTGTTGAAGGGTTCTTAACAGATGTGTTTTTTTCCCTAGGTGGTTGAACATGGCATGTTTGTCAAGCACTGTAAGGTGGAGGTCTATTTGTTGGAGTTGAACTTGTGTGAGAATGACAACATGGATAATGTGGTCACGCGTCATTTCAGTAAAGCTGACACTATAGGTGAGTATTTCCATATGTGTTGTATGGATGCACCATGTTTGCTGAAAATAGCCAACTGGCATTGAAACTAACCTGATAAATGGCTACCCGTAGGCTGCAGATTGAGATGTCTGCCCATTCTGTCAGTCTTTTTCTCTGTTTTTGTGTGAATAACGAACAAATTCCCTTTTTTCAGATACCATAGAGAAGGAGATGAGGTCACTCTTTGAAATCCCATCGGAGAAGGAGACGCGGCTCTGGAACAAATACATGAGCAACACATATGAGCAGCTGAACAAGCCAGACAGCACTGTCCAAGATGCTGGTCTCTTCCAGGGACAGGTAGAGTAGAGCAAATATTTCTGTGAGATTACTGACAGACCTGCATCCTCCACATTTCTTTTTAAGTAAACCACAGCACACCATGCTCTTGGTTCTCGCTGTGTATACATGATACATGTGTGCTAAGTGTTTGGCTGTTTTTATACATTGTCACTACGAAACCAAAACTGTTTTGAAACCGATAATTTATCAGCCTAAGCAGTGAAAGTAAAACAAAACTGCTCAAGGACAGGCTAATTACTCATCAAAGCTCCAAACTGAATTGATAGACGTACCAGCCACAGCTAAAACGGCATTTGGCATCTCAATTTCAAGGTCAACGGTCAGGATATCTCTGACATGTAGGTCAGTCATGGTGGCTTGGTGGTCATTCGGCTTGTTTTCCCACAGGTGCTTGTGATTGAACGCAAGAATGAGGATGGCACATGGCCCAGACAAGCCTCCCATCCAAAGTAAGCCAATACTTTTTAGATATTCAGGACAAGGTGATAATTAGTGTTCTGGTACAGAGCATTTTGTAGATATCACGTTTTACCATTCTGCTTCATCTCACAGTATTGAAATTCTGAACTAATTTTATAAATGTGCTTGTCTATAAATGTGTCTCCTTGTTTATCAGATCCAGTGCAACCCCATCAAGGAATTTCACTACCTCCCCAAAACTCTCCTCCAACTCGTCAGCGACCATCTCCTCAACAGTAACCAACGGAGACAGCAGCAGCAACTCCAGCTACACACTGAATAACAGTGCATCCTCTGGCAACAGGCAAGAGCTCTTGTCAGATTAACCCCATTTAGTGGTTCTGACTATCACTTAGTGGCCCTAAGGTGTTTGTATTTGGTATTGGTGAAGCCCACTGCTACCCAGAGAATTAGTGCTGAAGAGTTCATCAATTATTTCACATAATGGATGGGAGGATGCGATATGATTAGCTAAACACTAGATATATGTTGCCACAGCCTGATCTAGAAGAAAATAACATGGTCAGACTATTCAATATGAAGAAAAGTGCAAGCGTGTGCTCAGAGAATTCCCTGTATCAGACAAAACAGAACATTTAGTAAATTAGTATACAGAGAAAATGCTCATACGTATTCAGCAAAAACATGTCTTTGTCTTCTGTTACACTACTAATGTATCTACTATCACTCATTGGGCAGAACCACCTGACCAATTTCTCCACTGACCTCAATATGCCACAGTGCAGTGACAAGAGATTTGCGTTTTTCATAAGGGGCGCGACTCTCCCTCTAGGAGCAACAACTAGGCTGCCACTGCTCCATCTACCTGCACGTAAAACCCACAGCTGATGATGCTTTCAGATCATAGGAGAGTTATCGTTAATATGAGTGTATGGGGGGGGAAAACGTTCACGTCAACCTCGTAGTGGTAATTCCGAATAGGAAACATGGGAACTTTTTGAAGGCTCTGATAGCTCCCGCCTGACGAAGGCAATAAAAACAATTACTAGTTATATGCACACTAGTACGCTTCTGCATAATTGACTGCTTAATACCTGCTGTAGTTCGTCTGGTTGACAAATCAAATTGTTAGAGTTGTTGCTATGGAGCTAGCGAGCAATAGCCAAGGATTTCCTAATGAGCTGAATGTGTGAACGCTTTCAGGTTGGATCAATGGGAAATTTTCCCACTTTTCCGCTTTGTACGACATGACCTGAATGCAGCAGCAACAAGTTCCCGGCTGTTGTCAAAAGGCATTCTGTGAAATGTAGGAAATCACTAAGTGAAGTAGATGTAGACAGGCAGGTTGAGGGAAAGTGGGTCCAATAGGAAGATGAATTAGCAATTGATTGATACCGTCTATCTGCTTAAAATGCATTTCTGGGATTGAAACCTCTTAGCAGAAATCCCAGTGGACGACAAGATGCATATAGATGCAGTGGGGTATTCAAATCCAGTCCTTATGCGGTGTACTTAACAGTTTGAATGTAGTTTGGTATCTTAACGAGACAGAATCTGAATACATGTTGTGTCTTTCAATCAGTGGCAAACCGATGGTAACGTGATTGCTCAAACCACCTCAGGAAGTGGTTTGACCCTCAAGGTGGCAGAGACAGTCATGTCTCCAATTCACTCCCAGCTAATATTTAAGTAGGGAAATTACCACAATTAGTTTGTTATTGAATACCACTGTGTACTTGTTGTTTTGTGATGTATTGGCTGGTTTTTATCTTTACAATGAAATCTCAATGTGAGTACCAGAGACACATTTGAAGAGCAAATGTAAAATAAATGTAAATATAATATCCATATGGCAGAGTAGAATCCAATGGTGAATAGGAGCAATATACCGGTCTTTACACTTCACTTAACATGCTAATACTGTGTTGGGCAGTAGAGCAAGTTAACACAGCAAGTTTGGAGCAAATTGTAGAATTTTCAGTTTCACTTTTGTGTCACTTTAGTTTCACATGTGTTTCACATTCGTTTCACATCGGAGGCTTCATGTGCTGTTGTTTACAAGCAGCAACAGCTGAGTGAACGCCAGCGAGATTAGTCTCTGGCACAACAGAACATAAAGTGATGCGTACCTCAGGTACCGTGTTAGAAACCACTTTAGATTTTCTATACATTGATTCACTGTGTTGTAGACTAGGTTTTCAAAATGGAGTTTTATAGTGAAGTTATGTTTTAATGACTCTGAAATGAAACTGAAATAGTTTCTGCTTATCATTTGGCAAACTGGTTTTACCAGAACTATTGTCATGCCGTTCCTTGTGTGTCTGCTGCAGCTCAACAATGACAGGTCTGCTCTTCCAACAGATTGGGGGGCTACAATTCATACAGCTCTTCCTACAACTACAGAGAGTCACAGTCGCAGCCTGGCCTGTGTGGTCTTAGCAATCTGGGCAACACATGCTTCATGAACTCTGCCCTCCAGGTAAAACTTACTCGTACTATGGGTGTCACAGCAATTGAGTTGGAGAGAAATGGACACAATGAGCAAGGTTTCACATGTTTTGTCCACTTAATCTAATTTTTCCATTCTTTCTCCAGTGCCTGAGCAATGCATCCCTACTCACAGAATACTTCCTGAATGACCAGTATGAGGTGGAGATCAACAGGGAGAATCCCCTGGGAATGAGGGGGGAGATTGCAGAGGCCTATGCTGACTTGGTCAAGCAGATGTGGCTCAGCCGCAGCAGCTATGTGGCCCCACGTACCTTCAAAGTAAGTTGCACCAAACAAACTCCATCTTTGGCTAAAATCAGCAAAAAGATGAGAGATAAATATCCAAATAGTAGACCTGCTTAAACTGGCGCACTTCCTGGAAATTATGCTGTAATTGACCCATGAGCAAATCTCTCAGAATCATAAATTACCACCACCCCCACATCTCTGAAAAATGATACTGGGAAAGCTGATAAAAAATATTTATCATAATCTCAGAGTTTATGGACAGTGCGGATAACGTCTGCCTTATTATTTCCAGACCCAGGTGGGGCGCTTTGCACCCCAGTTTTCAGGCTACCAGCAGCAGGACTCCCAGGAGCTGTTGGCCTTCCTGCTGGACGGGCTCCACGAAGATCTAAACCGCGTGAAGAAGAAGCCTTATCTCGCTCTGAGGGATGCAGAGGGCCGTCCGGATGAGGTACAAGCACATACACGTGAAATAGCAGCACACAATGGTTTCAACACCAAACACTGTATTTTTGTGGTATAATGTTGCTTGTTTTTTTATTTTAGGTCTAAAATAAGTGACTGAAGACATTGTTTAATGGCTCAGTCTGACAGTAGAGTATGATGCTCCTGCCACCCCTCTACTGGCTTTCGTTGTGTTTTAATTTATCAGATAGACAGTTTTCAGTTCTCAAATGGACTGAATGAGCCATTGATACAAGGACTGATGAGTATCTGACAGCTAAAAAATAACTTTGGTGCTCTAAATTGTTTGCTTATATTTGCTTAGATAGATAAACAGGAGCAAATTGGACCTGTGTTTTGAGTGACTGGGATTTGGAAGTTATTTTATATCAAGTTGCACACTTTTTGTTTGCGTATGTAACCATAGCTGACAAAATACATTTTGGGTTGGGGCTTTAAAATGCTGTCTAATAAATGTCTGACTTCCTCTTTTTTTCCCCTCCTTGTTTGTGGATTTACAGATTGTTGCTAAGGAAGCCTGGACTAACCACCGCTTGCGCAATGATTCTGTCATAGTTGATATTTTTCACGGCCTCTTCAAATCCACTTTGGTGTGCCCAGAGTGCTCCAAGGTGTCTGTAACCTTCGACCCCTTCTGCTACCTCACACTGCCTCTACCCATGAAGAAGGATCGCACCATGGAGGTTTTCCTGGTGCGATCAGACCCTCAGTCCAGACCCACACAGGTGAGATGGTTAGATCAGATGTTTGCCTTTGATTTTTCTGACTATACTTTTGACGTGTCTTACTCCCTAGATTGTCTGTATATTATAGTAGATGTGCTACCAAAATCGGTAGCATTTGAAGTCTTAAAAACAGAGCTGTCTTTGTGCTTACTCTTACTGGGTCTTGGATTTCCGAGTGCTCCTGCAGTTGACGAAGCGGTTCACTGCCTGAGATCATAATGCCTCTCTTTATTCTCTGTCTGGCAGTACCGAGTGGTGGTCCCCAAGCTGGGTTCAGTGATAGACCTGTGCAGCGCCTTGTCCAGACTCTGTGGAATCCCTCCAGAGAATGTGAGAACTTTACCCTTTTGCACCAGCAGAATAAAGTATGTACTATCAGCCATTCACGTTCAGTCCTTGGTCGAAATGGAACCGAAAACCAGCTAGAAACGACCTTGCACAATATCTCCTCTGACAGTTTATAATCAGATGTTGTCTGCATAAAAGGGAAATATGCTACTTTTGTTGTCGTAAAACTTCTGTTCACTTCTGTCTTTCTAGATGGTGGTGGCCGACGTTTACAATCACAGGTTCCATAAAATCTACAGACGGGATGATGGCCTCAACCAAATCATGGAGAAAGATGATATCTTTGTGTAAGCCTTGTTGTAGACTAAAGGTTGAGATATTTCAGTTAGTCACTGTGAATGGGGTTTAATCTGTGCGTGTGTTGATGCCGTTTGCAGGTATGAGGTGCAGGAGGAGGACAGCGAGAGGATGAACCTGCCCGTCTATTTCAGGGAGCGCCACTCTAAACATGGCGGCGGCTCCACGGGCACCATGCTATTTGGCCAACCTCTACTCATCACCGTGCCCAGACACAACCTCATAGCAGATGTTCTGTACGACAAGATCCTGGAGAGGATTGGGTGAGTACGCACGACGTGGATATGAATGAGTGAGACTGCATGGTCTATGGATGTGGTTACACTTTTGTTTCAGTGCAACCTTTATCATAAAATCCTATAAAACTATAATGCCAGCATGCTGTGAATGACTGGATGCAATCTAGCCACAATGCGCATACAACCAATGTTAGGAGGTGGAGAGGGAGTGATGGGGAAAAGGTATTGAAGAAGGTTTAGATAAATACATCCCGCAGGAAACACGTTTCAAGTTTTGTCAAGGGCACGGTGGGCACATGCGGTGATGTGATCTACTTTTTTTTAAATCTGAAGATCTTGAAAATCACACTGAAATGAGTGTAACCGTTGCCAGTGTTTACATGCATGAGGATCATGTCTCCCCCACTACCTACCTCCCCATGCCAAGTGAGTCCTTGGTGTGCTCGGTTCAGGCTAACATCTAAAGCGTCTTCTCTGTTCCCTATTGCAGACGCTATGTGAAGCAATCCCAGAGCCCCTGTAGTGAAAGCAGAGCCTCAGCCTCAGCCTCAGCCACCTTTGCCAGCAGTAGCCAGGCCCCTGAATGTTCCACATCGTCTAGTCTCAATGCCAGCCTGAGCGGCTGTGGCAGCCCCCTGTCGGACGGGGCCTCTTGCAGCGCCAGCTCCAGTAACGGCAGCAACCACTCAGGGACCTGCAACGGGCCTAATGGGCTATGTGATGGTAAGCTACAACACTAATGGTACAGTGTTCCCTGTAGTGGGTGGGGGTGGGGGTGTGGGCTGGGGTGTGGGTGGGGGTTGTTTTGGTTCTGAGGACCAAGTTCCCTCCTGGCTCATTCCAGGATCAGTTCCAGTGTTGCAGTTTTAGAATGACTCCCATTTGAAATGTATGGATTTGCTCTAATTGCAGTTGTATTTTTGTATTAAAAAAATGTATCCATTTGAAAAAGTACTGAAGAGATGTGGTTTGTGTCTGTGCAGGTGAGGAGGAGGCCATGGACCACCAGGTGAGTCCTGAGCCAGAGAATGGCCAGTCAGAAGAGGAGGAAGAGGAAACCTCTGACTTGAAAAATGGGCCTAAAGGCAACTCGGCCAAGCTGTGCTCCACGCCACCCAAACTCTTCACTTTCAGCATGGTCAACTCTTATGGAACAGCCAACATTAGCCCACTGCCTTGTGATGGAAATGTCCTCAAACTCAACCGTCAGTGTTACTTTTTTAAAGTGAATAGTTGGAGAACATTTCATTGCTTTCTGTAGCTTTCTTTTTAAAAGCTGCTTCCCGTTGACAAACCCCCACCCCCCTTTTCTCTCTGCAGCTCATTCCACAGTGGCGATCGACTGGGACTCAGACTCCAAGAAACTGTGTTACGATGATCAGGAAGCCGAGGTCAGTGGATTTAATATTTATCAGGCATAGTCAAACTCCTCTTCAGCATCTCAGAGGTCATCTTAGGTTGTGCAGACAATGTCTAATTCCCTCTCTGTTGTATATATGTGTTTGTGTGTGTGTGTATCTGTGTGTAGGCCTATGAGAAGCATGAGAGCATGCTCCAGTCCCAAAAGAAGAAGGCCACCGTGGCTCTGAGGGAATGCATCGAGCTCTTCACAACCATGGAGACACTTGGAGAACATGATCCATGGTAAGGGTTCACAACTGACTCTGTATCAAACCACTGGAGTTTTTACCATTAGAAGCCTCCGAGTTGCTTTTTTTTGTTGAGCATTTGTTCAGCATTACCCCTCTTGTTTACGCAGGTATTGTCCGACGTGTAAGAAACACCAACAGGCCACAAAAAAGTTTGATTTGTGGTCATTGCCTCGCCTTCTGGTAGTGCACCTAAAGCGTTTCTCCTACAACCGATGCTGGAGGGACAAGCTGGACACAGTGGTGGACTTTCCCATCAGGTATGCTGGCAGGATTTCTTGAATTTGACACAGATAGTCAATACAGTTAGGGACCGGTCATTTTGAGAAAAACAATCTGTAATCTCTATTATTTCTACTAAAGATTTTCCGGACAAAAGGCACCCTTGTATCTCTCCGGTTAGTTCGATTTTCAAAGGCAAAACTGACACTTAGTTTAATATTGGCAGGACTTTTACACTAGAGGGAGCTGATGTGCAGAATATATAGATGAGGTCTGAATGAGGAAGTACTTGAGGAAGTACTTTTGCATTTTGTAGAAATGGACTCAATCACAAAGAACAAGTTACACCTTTTTAATGGGTGGTTACTTCCCTAATCTATTTCTGTTAACTTACAAGTAACAAAAGGACCTTTCAGTCCTGAGTGAGTCATTTGACTGTTTTATGGGGTTTTTTCAATTGCCGGAGCACAAGTTGTGAAATCGGTAGCCTTTACGCCACACCGCCCTGAAGCCCCTTCTGTTTATGCTTGTCACTGTGTGTGTGCGTTTTTCAGCCAGCACATATGGACCTCAGCTGAGTAACTTGATCTAACAGGAACCAGCAAACCGAACAGACAATGTCACTGAAACACTGAAATCCCGCTTCCGGAAAGCTGGCTCATGCTTACTGTTTTCTGTGATAATCAAAGAATATAATAATTTCACAATGAGCTCCTTTTTGCTATGTATGAGTTCATGAATCTCTCAGGTCCAGTGTTGCAGCAATGGTGGGTTTTTTGTTTTGCTTTGGCTAATGGTGTTTTTCTTTCTCAGGGACCTGAATATGTCAGAGTTTGTGTGTGATCCCAAAGCTGGCCCCTACATATATGACCTCATTGCTGTCTCAAACCACTATGGCGGTATGGGAGGGGGCCACTGTAAGTCAACGTTAACTTTCCCTCTGTGTCACTTTAATACCTTTAAATTACACACTGAGGCACTGGCCTACAAATGTCACTTACACATACCTGAAAATAGTAGTCTGTAGTTTAACATGAAACCATTTCATATTCACCTGTTAAGAAGATACGGTCATTCTTATGCCAGCACTATTTGTTTGATTCTTCCAACTTCTCATGAAAGTAATGGGATTTTTATCTGTCCTTCACCCATTCTTCTGTTTCATAATCATTAGATAAAATTGAGTAAGAGCTCATGTGTGTCAGAAGATGAGGTGGCAGTTTGTAATCGCTTACATTTCCTTGTGCTCAGTCCATGCATTGTGACTTTGCTGTTAACGAGATTTTTATCTCGTCCTGAGTAAACACAAGAGCTTTTTGATATCACTCCCTTCCCTCTACCTCACAGACACAGCTTATGGCAAGAATAAAGTGGATGGAAAGTGGCATTACTTTGACGATAGCAGTGTTTCGTCTGCCGCAGAGGATCAGATTGTGGTGAGCTTCAACCCCCTGAAGTTGTTCATATATCCCCAAATTGACAAAGTGAAACGCTCCGGCCTTCTTGTCTTACTGTCCTCGGTGTCAAGTGTCCCTGTTTTTGTAGTGTAATCCTATCCTCGTCCTCTCCTTGCAGACTAAAGCAGCCTACGTGCTATTTTACCAACGCAGAGATGGGGAAGCCCCCTCCAAGCCTCAGCCCTCCGCCTCCCTGGGAGGAGCCCCTGAAGTAGCCGATGACCACATGGACACCAACTGAGCAGCACTGATGCTAAGAGACACGCACTGAAACGTATATGGCAAATAGAGACACTCGGACACACACGAAGCTACTTCAGTGACAGAAGACTCCACAGAGTCAACATTATTAACCCTACCTTCCCCATGTTTTATTTGATTCTTGTCTCGTATCTTGTCAACTAGAGCCAAAAGCCTTGTCAGAAGAGTGACCTGAGAGACTTCCTCCCTGGAGCAGGTGGCCTACTGATTTATGAACTTAGTTTACTAGTCTGGAACAAAGAGGAATATAAATGGCTATAGATCCTCTCACTGGACGAACAGAATGTTAGAAGTGCCCTCAAATGCATAGGTAAATGTTTTCCCACAAGAGCAGTCAGAAATTAAAAAAAGAAGCCAAATGCACATCCTGTTTCAACCAAAGCGTTCCAAGGTGTATATGATTTAACACAAATGTACCAACTGTTTAGGCATTAAGGGGATACTAGCATTGTCCCTAGTTTTATTTCTGGTGATCCTGTGCAGAGGTAAAGGCAAACATGACTGTGATGTGCACACAGTCATGTTTGTCTAATGGATCCTGTGACTCGATGCCACCTGTAAATGGATCCATTGAGGAAAGCTCATGATGGGGGGTGCCTTCTGCTGCAAACTAGCTGTGGCAGTTGTGGTCCCGACCTGCTGGGTGTCTGTCGCAATCAAAACCACAGAGAGGATGTCTTTTCTTTTTTTTTTTCTTCAGGGTTCTCTCGTCTGGGCCTTGACATGAGTTGTGGCGGAGGCTGTTTTGCAGCCTGGCTCTTGTTAAAACTTCACCCCTGCTCTTAGAAGCACAGCATGCTAGCTCTGCTGTCTCTCGGACTCTAAGTTATGAGAGGAGTCTCACCCTGCTAACAAATTATACTTCCTTTTCAAATTTTTTTTTTTTTTTTTTTTTTGTCACACAATGCAAGAGCGGCCTTTTGATTCCTGCAACCTGATTAAAAAGGAGGCACTTTGAATTTTCCAAGAATTCATTATCTATCTGCTTCTGGTGTATCTAGACATAATGAAATTGTATGGTTTGGCCTTAGCACTAAGGCCTCTGATCTGACATACATTTCCAGGTCATTTTAATGTGTCTTTTAAGCATATTTTGATTGCTGCCTGATTGGACCCCTGGCTCACTTGCAATGGCTTGTCCTTATTAGTCTTGTACATTATTGCAGCTCTGTATTGAAATGGCTATGTTATTTGATATCTTCAAAGCACACTGAGTGAAGCAAAATAAAACAGTATAAAAGAGGTGCTTAATTCATGAAACTTGAAATTGCTGCTGGTCATGAAGAACAATCTACATCTGAGTTGTGGCGGGACAGCAGTACCTTAACAGCATCCTCAGTGTGTATAGGGGCATATGCAGGCATTTGGAGCCGTTTCCCTTGCAATGGTTTTAGTCAACTACTCAGCTGTTAAATAAAATATAATATGCCGAATTCTTGTGTGTTGGTGGAATAAGGATAGGACTTTTAATATTAACTGTTGCTACCTAGCTCTGTTGTCTTTACTGACACTAAAAATTGTCCCATCAAGGACGTTATCAATAACAGCTATCTGGTATGAGGGGTATGAAAGCAGACTGAAGTTACTTAGTATCAGAGGTCTTCTTGTGAAACCACGTGCAACAACTACTTCATGGATGTGATTCCCATTGGAGAGAGTTCTTGCTCTGTGGCATTTAGTTCTACGCTTTTCCCATGTGGCACGACAGCATGTAAATGTCGTTGGGATTGCAAGTGTCCTTTTCTGGTTGGTCCTGCCATGATTATGCTGAGATGACTACATAACTATAACCATTTATGCCAATGACTAGAAAAGCTTTACATCATATCTGTAATCCTCAATACCACGTTGGAAAAAGAAACTGCGCTGCTTTTTTTTCCTAAATCATGAGAGAAATCAACTCCGATTCAACTTCCAAGTGCTGAAGAGATGTAAATAATCACACTATTTCAAATAGGTATATAAATAACTGTTCTCATATTTATCACATTGCCAATATCTACAATATTTGTTTTTAACAGAAATATTTGGATTCATAGTACAATAAAGACTGGAAGCCTAAACAGGGTGTTTTGTTTGGACTAACTGCTTTCAGGAAAGCAAAAGTGTAGTTTTTTTTGAATACTGAAACGGTAAAGGTT
The DNA here is from genome assembly GCA_034670385.1 of Hoplostethus mediterraneus. Taxonomy (NCBI): domain Eukaryota; kingdom Metazoa; phylum Chordata; class Actinopteri; order Trachichthyiformes; family Trachichthyidae; genus Hoplostethus; species Hoplostethus mediterraneus. The sequence goes on from JAXDDW010000062.1 coordinate 1,672,310, forward strand.
GTGATCCTGAACTGCAAACTTGATAGCGAACCTGCAGAAATGAACAATTGTGACATTTTAATGCTGAAATGCCTCTTTTGACATTGCAAAATCAACTTCCTTTGGCAGTGATGCAACCCTGATGGCATGATTTCCACGTTATGCTGTTTGGTTGTTAAGTGAACTGATAAGCTAGAACAGAGTTGTACTTTGGAAATGCATTGGGAAAGCACGTGGACCACAATTATGGGCGTAACCACAGTAGCTACAGTAGGCTAATAACTCCATATAATACAATAAATGCAGTGTTTATAGATGTGTATCGAGGGTAAGTTGTTGGCTCGCAAAATCATTCATAAATACGAAAGTGAATCGTACTGTTCAGACAGACGATGGGATAACACGGACAGACACAAATTCAACACAAATTCCCGCGCCAATGTCTTGCGCATCATCAGTGAGACAGCGTCAGTCTCAACCAGGGGTCTTAAAAGGGTTTGACAGAAGACCTATCAGCGTGTAAACCAAGGGTTTCCTCGTTACTCTATTATGGCTGGATTTTTTTGAATTGCAAAGTAAAGTCTGCACTTAGTGTTAAAATCAAAGGTTTTTGTTCTGTTTAAAGTTGGCCTATACAGTGGAGCTTGTTAATTGACGGTGATTTATGACTATATAAAAGAGTCAGGTTTATTTGTATAGCCCTTTATCACAGACAACAAATAAACAACTTTACACGCCTAACTATGCCAGGCTGATGGACGATCAGATTTATGACAATAGCAAGCCTGCATAGTCTGCCTATGGTAGCCTAACCTGCCATCATGCTACACTTTTTAAAAATGTAAATCTCAGGGCCGTGGAGAGTTTGCCTAAGGGGTGGGTCATTTGAAGGAAGACTAGGCTATTTTAAACACTTCCTTGTATCGCTGGTTAAGGGCACAGGAACCGGTTTCTACCTGGTTATGCAACACCTGAGTCAGAAAATCTCTATGCGCGCTGGCACTGCCCCAATAATTACTTTGAGTACATAGGGAAAAATAAAAATGTAAAAAGGTTTTTACTTTGAGCTTTTGTAGCAGGAGTGTACTTCAATGTTTTGTTCTAAATATTGTGGGATGGTGAACACGATCGTTCGAGTCGCCTCGTTCTTTTTAATCAATGGAAATCGGAGCTCAGCATACCGGGGCATGATGAATATTTCAGTGACGGTAGGCTTTAAACCGTCTGTCTTAGCCTGTCGCTTTTTATACAAATACATGCTCAAGTGCAGGCGTGGTTTAGTCAGCAGCCTTTAATGGGCTGCAGGCGGATGAGTTGGAATGAAATGAGACGAATTTCACATTTTAATAAAAAAGTAAAACTAAGCCAAAATCTAAATATGGTCTTCATGACTCTTTAACACCTCAAACTGAATTTAAGACTTAAAATGCTTAAGTTAACTGTATTCAAGACAATTTAAAGCCTTGAGTTGAGAAAATTGAAGATTATTTAAAACCAGGACTGTTGTCTTTCAGTGTTGTCAAACCATATAGTGAGAGGCAGTCACGGAAACCTTAGCAAAAAAAACGTTTATTGGTCCACCACAGCTGTGCTTTACAGGAACTCAATACAAATGAGAAGTTCAGCCTTTCACAGTTCATCAGATATCCCTCTCACAATTGGCTTGGTTTCGGAGGACGCCTTCATATAGTGAAAGTTCAGAACACACAGGCATTTTGTACAAGAGAGCACAGGTGGTTCACACACACACACCAATCCTACAGAAGCTGCCTAGATTTCCCATGATGAAATTACACACATGAATGAAGTTACACACAGTTTTAAAAAGCTAGTGCAACTGCAAGCTGTAGGATAAGTGAATAACATTTGGAGGACGGTTTAGTTTGCCAAGTTGAGAAGCTTCTTGATGTCTCCCTCGATGTTGCTGGTCAGGAAACTCCTACTGTAGCGCTTGAAAGGCACTCCATCTGGCCCGATGAGGAACTTCTCAAAGTTCCAGGAGACGTCGTGCCTGCAGACTGGGCTCCAGATGATGCACCTGGGGTCATTCATGAGGGCCGTTGGTTCGTCGCTGGGGAATGGAAGCTTCTCCTTCAGGAAAACAAACAGGGGATGGGCATCCTTCCCATTCACATCCACTTTCTCAAGGAGCTGAAACTGGGGTTCGAAGCCATTTCCAGGACGGACGTACTTCAAGGACATGAGGATCTCTTCGTTCTTACAGTTCTCCTGCAGGGGTGAATGATAGGAATATTAAGTCTTGCAATATACTAAAAAAAGAAAGTCTTCAAACTATATAGTAATGAACCCCGAGTACTCCCAAAATAATTTTACAAGGGCCCCATATAGGAATATTATAGTGATACTATAGGAGGTAAAAAATACCATAAAGTTCAGATAAGGTTACTATAAACTCGCTCACTGAGTACCACAGGCACACTAAGCCCCTATATAAATAGTTAAGAATATAGTAGTATTTTTAAGGGAACCATCACATCGGGTCACCAGGTCTCACTACTAGACGATTTACAGGTAGGTATCCCACATCGGAGTCTACGGTACGTGAACAGGTTTAATTCACTTAAAAAACTGCGCACTTAATTTTAAATGTAATTTCCGGGTCTGGGAATGATCCAATATGGAGGTATCTATGGCATTACCGCAGATGACTGAGCCACCAGTATGTGTCTGTAGCACGGTTATTAAGGTTGGCTACAACTAAGAGTAAAACCAAGCATGGAAAAAAACATTTAAGTAAACTGAGAAACTAAAAACTGTATGAACAAAATCGACAGTATATAAAACCACAAATCTATCTCCCAAACTGACAAATAAAATACAAATCTAGAAACGCGTAAAAGGCAAATCTGTTAACGTCACAACGTCTACGTAGGATTAAAATTCCTAAAGTAATATACCATTAGGAGTAATTGTGCCTTCTGTTTTGGACAAATGAACATTTCCTCAATTTCCTCACCCATGAGTCGAAATACTTGCACAAAAAATAAAAAAAATAAAAAATATATATATATCCTAATTTTAAAAAATTGTGAATACCAAACAGGTAAAGTTCGTGTCTTTCTTTACCTGATGTCCGAACTGGTTGCAGGGCACTCCCAGAACCACGAGCCCCTTGCTGGCATACCGTGCATGGAGCTCGTTCATCTGGGTGTAATCCCTGGAAGTCGTGCCTCAGAGAGACGCCACATTCTCGATGAGGACCACTTTGCCCTCCAGGGAGGAGAAATTAAACGCTTCTCCTGTTAGGAGTTTGGCGGACAGGTCGTAAAATTTCGCAGCCATTCTTGTTCTTTCCTCTTAATCAAGAAGCGTCGCCTGCCCTACAGAAGTGATGGTCTTGTACTCCGACTTCTGCTTTAATGTTTGTAACGTTTAACTTGCGAGATGCTTCACGTCCTCTTCCAACCAATGGAAAGCATTGTTGAACCGGAACAGCCGAGGGGTGGGAACTCATCTCGCACCTGCGTACATCTGTCTACAATTACATTATTAATGAATAGTCCACTAACAGGATAACTAACTAATGCGAACAGCAGTTAATTCATGCAAACATACATTACTGACACCAGACCCACCACTGACTATCTCACGACAGAAGCACGTCAACTAGATACTCTATGATGAGGTTGAGCAGATTGAGTGCTTTCCTAATTGGAGGTTTTGAACGTTTGGTTATGACTTCCCATTGTAGAGATTTAAGGGGAACCCTAACTCCGCCCGAAAACGGCCAGCCTGTATATCAAAACAAGCCTTCGTAGAAATCTAGGGGCCGTCTAAAACATTCTGTAATGTTTCTAATATTAGAGAACCTCTAGTTACGGCATGTTTTTAATAGCGTGAAACAGATTGCATTATTTGGAGTGGCTCATATAGGAGCTAGATACACAGCAGATTATTTTCATGCCCTTCACTTTACTTATCAACAGACGTTTTGGGCATTTGTCCCTAGCGTCCACTGTCAAGCCCTTTTGAGAAGATCCCTGGCTGAGACTGACGCCGTCTCACTGATGATGCGCAGAAGACATTGGCGCGGGAATTCGTGCTGTGTTGAATTTGTATCAGGTCGTGTTATTCCATCGTCTGTCGCCTCGTCTGGGTGTCTGTCTGTGAACAGTATGTCTCACTTTTGTATTTCTGAATGATTTTGACAGCCAACAACTTAACCTCGATACACATCTATAATGAATGGCATATATTGTATTATATGGAGTTATGCAAGAATAGCTAACCTAGCCAGTCAAGTTAACAACTGGTGAACTAGCTTGGTAGCGCTGGGTGCTAGCTTGGTTTATTGGTGAGTCTTGGATCTTTGTATTTCCTCAGATGATGCGCAAGAAGCGACGTTCATCTGTGGATAAAGGAGAAAGTGTTACGCCGCATGTCACGGCCACTAGTAAGTTTTATGCAACATCACAGCAACTCATAACCAGTTACCAGTGACTACCAGTTGTTTTACATTAGGTGCTTCCTGTTTTTCCTCTCTCCACCAGAACCGAAGAAGAGTCGCAGCACTAGTCGTCAGTCCAAGGAAACTTTCCCAGAAGCGACTAATGAGAGTGTGTTTGGTGTCTTCCTGCGAGAGGCAGGTGTCATCTTGAGACAAGATGGCACATCCAACGAGATTGGTAAACACACTCAGCACACATTTTGATACAAACGAGGCAACAATCAGATGTGATTATCAAATTAATCCAGACATTGATTGGCACCTTTATTGTTTTCCCCTCTAGCTGTCGACCAAGTAGTTTTCCAAAAAAGGATACAGCAACAACTACATAAGAGTCCCAGGTACCCTGGTGTGAGTATAAACAGCATCCCTCAGCTAAAGACAGATGTTTGTGTTTTCAGGTGGAGCCCTGGTACCATCTAACTAATTGCATTTCATTGCTTAGGTTGTCCAGGAATTCATCACTGGATTGGAGTCTCATATTGAGGACCCTGAGAGGTTCAGGAGTTGCCTCCTTCCATGTGTCCCACGGTTGTCTGATGGGGAGTCCAGGTAATTTTACATAGAGCTGGGCTTCCTAGAGTTGCCACTTCAATTTATGAAGGACAGTCAAAACTTAAACTAAACTCATGTTTCTTGTGTCTTTTTTTTTTAGTTCTGCCAGCTCATTCCAGGAGAGTCTTCTACGCATGCTGTTGGGGATGGAGATGCTACAGGTATGACTGTCACCATAGGGTCTGTGAAAGATGCTTGCACAGCCTAGGTCACATGGAAAACTCACACTGCCTGTTTCTGCGATGAGGCATGCATATGTGTATTGCACAAACTGGAAGAGCACAACTGTAACACAAAGTCTTAATCTACTTTTCTCTCTCTTGCAGACTTTGGTCATTAACACCTTGTTTGAGAAGCTTCCTGAATTCATGTTTAATAGGTCAGTAATTTGTATGACTTCTCTTTACTGTATGTCAAAGATTCAATATTTTACTGATGGTTTTTCTATCGTCTTATATTTTTAATAAAAGTTTTTACCTTCTGTCCCCCTTAGTGCTGGAGATGGAGGACTCAATATCCCTCGTGTCATTATCAACCAGCTCAAATGGCTAGACAGAGTTAAGGACAGCAAGGTAGTAATTTCTGTGATAATAGGTCATTTAAATCATTTAAGGTATTTTTATTCCTGCTGATCTTTTGCTCGGCTTGTTTATTTGCCCTGTTTGCGACCTGTTATTTGCAGGAATTGGCAGCTAAGCTCATGCAGCTGGTGTCAGTGGCGCCAGTGGAGGTTCAGCGTGACATCATCACCAGTCTGCCAGAGATCCTGGAGGACTCCCAGCACAATGACATAGCCAGGGAGCTTAAGTGAGTATGTCTCCACGATCGAATTGTTGCTGCCCTAAGTGACATTGAAGGTGCAGCATCTGTGGCTTGTGACTTGCTGGGAGCGCTCACAAGCTGTCTCGGCTTTTCTCCTGGTCCTTTTTATAGCTCCTTACTCCAGGAGAACACTCAGTTGACTGTCCCCATCTTGGATGCCCTCTCTAGCTTGAACCTCAGTTCCTCATTGCTGGCTGAGGTAGTACACATACGACATACTCTTACACTTCCACACCCACTCTTTTGTGAGTTATGAAACACTGAGAGGGTGTTGTCTCGCTGAGCTTGTACCTTTTTTTTATTGTGCGTTATCTCAGGTGCGTGGTGCTGTTATGACCACGCTGGCTGCCGTGCAACTGGAGGACCTCCCTGTGGTGGTCAAGTTCATCCTGCACTCCATCTCTACCTCTGATGCCTTCGAGGTCAGAACGTGTTTTTTTTGTTAATATAGTACATGCTTATGCTTCATAATGGTACTTATATTTTGAAATGACGACTCATTGCACTCGTTTCCCTGTGGGTAGGTCGTGTGCATTCTTCGTAAGAAGCTGGAGCTGGAGCTGTGTGTTCTCCCTCCAGTTCTGCAGGCCTCCCAGAGCCGTATGAAGAGCAAAGGGGCAGCAGAGTAAGACCACGCACTGCGTCCCACCGACTCCACTACAGTCGTCACTCAGCACTGACACATATTGTCAGGAACCTACTTTGAAATGGGCTAATAGGTTATTGTTTTCCCCATAATATAATCTGTCTCATTCTGGGAGCAGGTCCTCTGCCACCCCAGCAACAGGCAGCAGCCAGAACAGTGTTACGTTGGTGTTGGATGGCATCAAGTCAGCAGTGCGATTCCAGAAAACCATTTCTGAGGCTTGGCTCAAGGTACGAAGCAACAGAATAATGTTTTATTTTTATTTTTGTTTTTAGAACTTCTACTTTAAGAATCATGCTGGCACTTTTGAGTTTTTCTCCTGTCTCTAATAGCAACAATAGCCATCACTTTAAATCCACCTCTCCTTCATTTCCTGACTTGAAACTTGAACTTGACACTTGGCAGGTGTTAATGTCAGACTCTGCTCTTGAGGGTGTGTTGGTGCAACCTGCATCAGGCACTATACAATGAGAAGTGAGCACATTGTGATCACTCTGTTGTTTTTCAATAGGCAATAGAGAATGTGGATGAAGCAGAAGACCATAAGGTAAGCGTCATCGCCTCAGTTTGTCTACACATTCTTTACATTTTTAGAAAGCAGCTCTCCCACGCAGGGCAGAGGGGTGGTGCTTCACAAGGTTCCTGAGTGGGTCTGGAAAATGTGGAAAATGAATCGGATAATTTCCATACTATCCCAAAGTTTGGGATATACGCCAAACCTCTGGAAAAGTATGGGGAAATACTGTTGTTCATGATGCACATACGACTACATAGTTTATGTAGGTGTATGACTTCATATATTATCATGTTTGTTGTGAAGAGTCATCTCCAGCTCGTTGGCAGTGAGATTACCCAGCCACTGTCAGTAGACATAATATTCAACATCTTCATATGCAGTCAAGAAATTACATGGACTGTAAGAAAGTGTTTTCCAGGCCTGTGTTTATATAACTTTGAACATATCATGGACATTTGTTGATGATCTTGTGAAATGTTTAAATGTTTGTCAAGCCCCTTTTGAGGAATAAAAACCCAAATCAGAAACCGCCTGATAGCATCAATCACAAGTGATAGTTGTAGCCAAAAATAAGACCTGGGACAAAATATTGACAAATATTGGTTGTGGAAATTGTACTACAGTATATGTCATGGAATAGTGTTGGGCTTTGATTTCTCTGCCCTGCCTTTTCAGGTAATAGATCTACTGGTGCTGTTCATCCTCCACTCCACCAACGCCAACCACAGCCGGCGCGGGGCCGAGAGGGTGCTGAAGCTCAAAGTGAGGGCAGGGCAGATCCAGGAATCTCTACTACAGAAGACCTTCAGGGACTATGCTCAGGTGGGCCAGTCTTCAATAGGAGTTAAAGGTGGCATTACAGTGCAGTAGATTCTTTCTTTAATATTATATTATTATGATAATTGTGTTTATTTCTGATTGTAGGTCATGCGAGTGTATTTCCCCTCCATCCTGGCTCTGGCTCAGAGTTTGCTGCGCTCCCCAGAGTCCTCTGTGGTGCCTTTCGGTGGACACATGTACCGACACTCATTCATTGCCTTTGACTCTTACTGCCAACAGGTGGGTGCTGGATTTGTTGTGTAATGTGCACGAGGATGTATTTGAAAAAAAAAAAAAACAGACCAGTCCATCCCAGTGGTTGTACCCTGTCCCTGTATCGTGGCTCATAGGAAGTGGTGGGCTCTCTGGTGACCCATGTGTGTAGTGGCGTGGGCGGGGAGGTGGACGTGGCTTTGGAGCTGCTCTGCGGCCTGGTTACCGTCAAATCCTTGGAAATGTCCCACTATGCTGTCTTTGTTAAGGTAAGCAGATGGCTCAAATGGCTGCACACACACAGAAAAATAAAGTGTCATCATATGGACGTGAGCATAATATGTGTCTTTCAACTGCTTGTAGCTAGCAAAAGCCCCCTTGTGGTCATTGTAGCAAGGTACAGTATTTTCCCATTGTGTCTGGGTTGGAGTTTAGCTGGTGATGATGATGATATTTGGTACAGGGAATCTTGGACTACATGGACAACCTCACACCTCAGCAGATCCGCAAGCTCTTCCACCTGCTCAGCAGACTGGCGTTTGGACAACAGCAGCAAGGCGCTCACATCCAGGTACAGTCAAACAACGTTCCCAGGAACGGAGCACAAGCCCCAGCACACACTGAACGTGCTTCCTGACTTTTTCCATGTCATGCTTCCTCTACCGGCTCGCCTCTCTCGTGCTCACGCTCTCTCTCCCCTCTCTGTCCCCTCAGGATGACATGCACATAGTGATCCGCAAACAGCTGTCCAGCGCGGTGCCCAAGTACAAGCGCATTGGCATCATTGGTGCCGTCATGGTGGTGGGCAGTATGGGGGCCCGCAGGTAGTAGCTGTTTCACACTCATCTCTCTCTCTCTCTCTCTCTCTCTCTCTCTCTCTCTCTCTCTCTCTCTCTCTCTCTCTCTCTCTCTCTCTCTCTCTCTCTCTCTCTCTCTCTCTCTCTCTCTCTCTCTCTCTCTCTCTCTCTCTCTCTCTCTCTCTCAGCAGTATTTTTCATGTTCACCCTCTCTCTCTCTATGTCTTGCTTTCTCTCACTTTCTCTCCCTCCCCCCAGGTCTAAAGTGGAAAATTCACAGGGTGGGACCTTACCCCACGAGACACACAGACAGGTGAATTAAAACAACAATTATTAATGTGTATATACTAAGGGTAATGGGGACCTGGGGACCCGTGGACCCGTGTTCAAGCCCCCGTGTCGGCAGGCATCCACCCTGCTGAAGTGTCCTTGAGCAAGTCACTGAATCTATTCTGTAGCTGAGCCTGACCTCTGACCTTCCTGTGGTGGTGGGCAAGCAAAAAGAGAATTTACCTACGGCAATCAATACAATTTCACATTATTATTATTAGTACTGATGTGTTGACGTTAAACACACTCTTGTTGCAGCAGTCACCTGAGCACAGCGATGTGTGACTATAACTGCAGGTCTCGTGTGTGTGTGTGTGTGGGTTATTGTTGCCACTGCAGGTGATTGCCTTGTTGGAGCTGGTGCGGTCGTGCAGTGAAACCTCTCCTGAGGCTGCTGCTCTGTACTACGACGAACTGGCCAACCTGATCCTGAACTCTGCCTTGGACCCACTGGTGCAGGTGTGTCTCCAACAAATATCGTAAATGGCCCCTTTTATCTCTGGTTTATAACTTCCTGTAAACAAACTTTTTTTTAAGCTACTGCATGGTTCAGCATTTCAGTCCTGTTTTCTTTCTCTGGCAAACAGGAGTGGATAGGGAAGAGTGTTCTGGATGATTTCCAGGACGACTTTGTGGTGGATCTATGTCCGGACATAAACGGGTTAGTGACGAAGCAGCATTGGCATGATGGCATCAGGTCATTCCAGTCAACATGCATATTGTGCCCACAAAGCCATAAATACTCAGTCCCGTCATTCCTGCAATGAACCCTTCCTGTCTTGTGTCCCAGCTCTTTTCCCTTGCCTGCCTGTGTGCTGTACAACCTGGATGAGGAGGAGAGTCAGGGAGGCATTGCCATCAACCTGCTGCCTATACTGGCCGAGGACGTCCAGAGCAAAGGGGAGCTGTGGAGTCAAACGGACAAGACACACAAGTCAGTCACACCTCTCTCCCCTTTTCAAGTAATTCTGGTGACTGACACCACAATATTTAACCAATTATGTTGATATTTACAATTGAAACCTCTACTTAATGAATGAGGTGTTACAGATATGAGTGTTTCTGTCTGTATTTTGTGGGGCAGGCGAGTGTCTCTTCTCTGTCTGGCTCCATTTTTCCGGCTGCTGAGGCTGTGTCAGGAGAAGCAGCACCAGGGAGACCTGGAGGAGATCGATGCCCTGCTGGGTGAGGAAGAGGATGCTACAAATTTCTCACGGACAATTTTTTTTTCTCTCATTGCTATGGCTGTAAAATAATGTGTGTGTCTGTGTGTGCATATTCCACAGGCTGCCCTGTAGTCCTAACAGACATGGGGGTCGTGGAGAAAGTGGAGAGCCTGTCAAAAGTTGAGAGGGAGTTCTTCTGCACCTTGCTCTTCCACGCCATCAACTGGTTTAGGGAGGTAATTGCATTTTAAAGCGAAAGTGAAATTTTGATTACAATTTGCACAGTAGTAAGAGACCTGTGGCTCATGATGTCATCTGTGTCTTTTGTGTATCTAGGTTATTAATGCTTTCTGTAGGCAAAAAGATACCGAGATGAAGCTCAAAGTGATGACTCGCCTACAGAACATTACCTACCTCCAGACACTGCTGGAGAGAGCTTTGGCAGGTATGCCTATGAATCAAAACTACTGCTACTACTACTAGGTCTTGAAGTAATGAATTGTCTTCGCCGTGCCCTGTGGTGTCCAGACAGCCCAAGGTTATAAAACGATCTACTGCTACTGTCCCTGTTTGTCTTCCAGCAACGCCTGGCTATGTTCCTCCTCTTGCAAACTTTGATGGAGAGAGCACAGAGGGAGTTGTTGTGCCTAGCGCCGTTGCTCCTCTGAGTAAGGCAAAGAAAGGTAAGCAGGCCCAACAGAACAACTCTTTTGCAAAAAAAGTGTCAGAACACCTCCGCACTGCATTTCCATCCAAAAAGTAATTTATGACATTGCATAGATTTGATATGGTGCATACCCGTGAGCACTGAATGCTGGTTGCAATTTAGTCTGCTAACAAAAACCTATTTGCTTACAAAGATGGGTGTGTTGATGAAATGAAATACCCCGAATAAGGAAATCAAGAGCACTCACTATTGTTTTTAGATGGCACAGGAAAGAAGAGGAAAGCCCCCGGTAAGAACTCGTCAGGAAACGGCTCCCTGCTTGAGGAGGGCACTGAGGCAGATGAGACTCAGCAGGTAAACCTCTCACATTTCTTTTCCTTTTTAATGTTCGTGTTACTTCGCTAAAGAGCTGAGTCTGCTTGTGCTGTCCCGGCAGGAGCAGCCGGAGAAGGAGAAGGAGAAGGAGAAGGAGAAGGAGAAGGAGAAGGAGAAGGACGCCCGGCAAGTGGTCAGCCTGGTGGCCTACCGACCTTTCTTCAGGGAGCTGGACATGGAGGTGCTCAGTGTGCTGCAATGTGGCCTGCTCTCCCGCTCGCTGCTGGACTCTGAGCTCCACACCAAGGTGAGGCGGCAGAGAGTAGGGCTGGGCGATGAACTGAAAATCTACCGAACGTCTTTTTACCGACGGAATTTCACTAGTGTGGATCCAGAGGCGGGGACTCAACCACTCAAACTGAGTAGTAAAATCAATGTGCTTTACACCAGCGTAAAGTATTAACTTCATTTTAATGAATCTGTTGAGTTGCCTTAACCGTGTGCGCCACATGTAGCAGACATGTAGGGAGTTTCACACGACAGTGTTTGATGTTCAGGTGCGAGAGGAGGTTCTGCTGGGTCCTGCTGAGCTGTTGTTCCTGCTGGAGGATATGCATCGCAAACTGGAGTTCAGCCTGACAGCGGCCCCTGCCAAGAGAGCCCCTTTCCTCAAGGTACAGAGACGAGCTAATGGAAACAAGGGGAATGATGATCCTATGCAGAATGTCTTTAAAAAAAACAAAAAAAAACAAGTGTGGTAGGCTGTCACATTGTCCAGCTACTATCAACATAGGTTTGTACTGAACACTGACCAGAGTCTTGAAATCCAAACATGGTGGAAAAGTTTATGAAATGTAAACAAACCCTGTAAACTGGCTGGATTTGGTCATTAGTTACAATTGATAAAATCACAATGAGCTGCAAGTTTCAATGAAAGTGTGTTATAGTTGTGTAAAGCTGTCTATGTCTACCCGGTGCAGGGAAGGACCGACAAGAGTGTGGGCTTCTCCCACGTACAGCAGAGGACCTCCAAAGACATGGCCTCCTGCTGTGTGCAGCTGCTGCCCACTCTCTGTTCACACCTAGAGAACTGCCACAACCACTTTCAGGTACCAACACTCTGCAGTTACGAGAGAGAGAGAGAGAGAGAGAGAGACGCGTGTTTCAACTATGACATCTGCCCTGCGTGCTTGTATAATTTCCGTGCTTTCTCGCAGACTCTTCTGTCGGAGAACAACGGCGTGGTGGATGGCCCCGCCACAGATACTCAGGAGCACCAGCTGCTGTCCACGAGCTACCAGCTCCTCCTGCAGATCCTGAACACCACCTTCAGCTGGTGAGTTGGCTTCCACGTGACACATTAAAACCCACAACCCTCTGAAGCATTACAGCTGTACATGTCTGCATATGTCACTGTCTCTAGTTCCTGTTCAGTTGTGTCCCTGATTAGTGTGTGTGTGTGTGTGTGTGTGTGTGTGTGTGTGTGTGTGTGTGTGTGTGTCAGGTTTGGATTCTCCCAGCCAGGCCAGCGCAGCTTATTGAAGAGGGCTCTGGGTGTTTTGGCTGGACGACTTAAAGAGGGAGGGTCTGAGTTGAGCCTGGAGCAGCTCGTCAAGTGAGTGCCGACCCCCCCCCCCGACAGGCCCCCCCCCAACAGCTCAAAAATCGCCCCCAAAAGCTAGAAAAAATCTGTGACGACTGAAGACTTATTTGCCCGTCTCTCCATTTAGACACAGCTTCGAATACCTGCTGAACTTCCGCAGCACCGTGCCGAGTCTCAGCACGGCCCTGTGTCTCTCCCAGCTGCTGTCCACCGTGTCGGAGAGAGGAGGGAAGCCCGCAGCCTACAGGGAGCAGACCGGTCAGCCTGACGCCCGTTCTCTCATTTGAAAACTCAGCTACTCTCCAGTGTGACTGTGATGATAATCGATTGACTTCTCTCTTCCCAGCATCCCTCGCGCGGCGTTTCTTGAGCCAAGAGTGGGTGACGGCCAGCGGGGAGAGGGAGCGGGGGATCAAATTCAACGAGCGACTTCAAACTCTCCTTAGGTGTGTCTGCATGTGCGATTAATGGCTCTCTAGCACAGAAATCTAGTAAATATGCTGTGTGCAGAATTTCAGGTCAGGTTCTGGTTTAAAAGTAGACATTATTTATAGTTTAACCTCAATCTTCTTCAGCTAATTATTAAAGCACATTGGTTGGTAGTGTGCGTGAACATTATTGTTGCAATTGTGACCAAAGATCTGAGGTTTCATAATCACGTCTGTGTGTTCTCTCTCATCTCTAGTATCTACCTGGAGCACGCTGATGATGTTCTGAAGGCGGTGGAGGAGATCGCTGGAGAGGGCATCCCTGAGCTCCTCAATGCAGCCAAAGATGACAGTGCTGCAACCTGGGGAACTCTCAGCAGGTAGTTCCCCCACATAGGACCTCATCACCATCAGACCTCTATCCCCAATATGTCAATGGTAGTTTTGCTTTGTCAAATTGCTTGTTGCTATTCTATTTTTCACCCTTCCCTTCACTTTCTCTCCTTTTCCTTCAGGCAGACATTTCTGGTGTTCTACAAAGTGATGATGGCAGAGCTAGAGAAGGCTGTCAGGAAGATTCCTGCTTGCAAAAATGGTGACAGCACTGAGGTCAGCCACTAGGGGGCTCACTGTAGCGTGAATGTGCATGTACTGTACAGTTTAACCTAATATAATGAGAGACACAAACCAACCAATCTACCAGCATCTAGAAAAAAGTAGCAATTATTCTATTTTTCTTTTCTTGTTGATACATGAAACTAAAGACAGTCTACCAAGAACATTAGTCTTAGTATTTTTGAAGACCTGTGCAGTGTGCATGACTATTTCAAGTTTGGTTTTGAATTTCATACATTTCAATTTCAATCCCAAGTGGTTTACATAAGTGTGTTCATATTTCCTGTGTGCGCATATGTGTGCTTTTTTATTTATTTCCATTTTTTTTTCTCCCTCTTCCAGGCCCAGAGTGAAAAGCTGCTGACATGGAACCTGGCAGTCAGAGATTTTCACATCCTGGTCAACCTAGTCAAGGTGCATCAGTTAGTATGATCAAAAAGCTGTGAATGACTATTGATCTGACTACTACTATTAACCTAACCCATTTCTAGCATCCAGCTAACGATTAGGCCAGAATCATGTTCATCACTCATTGTATGTTTTCCTGGCTCCTCTTCATTTCTCCTCATGTTGGAATAGTGAGATTAAGATGTCCATCTGCTCCACTGGGGTGGGTGTGGATGTGTTTGTGTGCAGCCTAAATACCTTCATCTCTCCCCATAGGTATTTGACAGTAGGTCAGTGCTCAATGTGTGCCTTAAGGTGAGTTGGCTCTCCTTGCCAAAGCTGATTGCACATTGCGTAGAAGATGCTGTGACATTGTATTAATTGTCTCTAATGTAATTGGTAGTATGGCCGCCTTTTCCTTGAGTCTTTCCTGAAGTTGGGGATGCCACTTCTGGACTACAGTTTCAAAAAACACCAGGTACAAACCAGTTGTTTTCTCACCTACGTTCACTTGGGTTCCAACTAATGTAAATGACCAAAAATATGTCTTATGCTTGGTGACATGAAGTTGAAAATGAGAATGGCATAGGGAAACCAGGAGCAGTTCACTGACCTCCATGTTATTCTCGGAACAACACACAACTATAATCACATTATTCTCAAGGCCAGTTTCCTTATTCTTGCTTTCAAATGAATATAAGTCAAAGGGCAGACCGCTCATGCAATCCTTTAGTGCTAATCTCAATCATAATCAAATAATTTTGCCCATTTAATCAAACATTTTAACCACCAAACTTTATACCTTAAGAAAATCATTCTATGTGCAATTGAGATACAACTATTTCTTCACATCCTGCTTCATAAATGACTGCCTCTGTTTTCTGATTCTGCTTCCCTCTACCTATCAAATCAATGGTTCGGCTCAATTGCACGAGGTGCGACTAGAGCATATAGCTAAGTATAAATCCAAGTGCTCCCCGTGGGGTGACTGTGTAACATAATGTGTCTCTCAGGAGGACGTCCAGAGCCTGCTGAAGACCTTCCAGCTCAGCACCCGGAAGCTCCATCACATGTGTGGACATTCAAAGGTACCATAACGCTTCTAGTTCATCCCTTACTGTTTTTTTTCTGTGTGTAAATAATAACAATGGATGAATGACTGTAACATTGAAACACGACTGAATGTTGACTGACTGAACAAATGAATGTTGGCTATGTGTTGCTGCTTGTCCGCGTTATCAATTAAAGCAAACTATGAAAACAACAAATGGGAGTGCCGTACCCTTCGTGTAACCTTCATTCTGCAAATAAGAATATCTCTGATGATAATCAGACTTAAAACCACAACATGCAGTTGGAAAAGTGTTTCTTATCTTCTACATGTGCTGCATTGACTATCAAGTGACTACCCACCTGGCCACTGGGTGGGGAAAAACCCAACGATTACTGTAATGTAATGGAGACAAACAAAGTATTTACATAGGGTCATACGTTGGCTCTTGCAGCTGTAATGTCTTGTTATTTTGAAAAAATAAATACTTGGAAAGTCCGGGCAATTCATTCAATAATTTCCAGGTCTTTTAAAAGTTTGGAAACAAACAACTGTTGTTTGGTCCTGACACAGTTGGGTACACATTTATGTTGCCCAGACACTCAGCACTAATCCTATTGAACTGTAACCAAAACCTTGAATACCAGGAAAGTCTGTAAAGAGTACGGGATTACCAAATGGGAAATGTGTATAGACCCTGGAAATGCACCATAGATTTCCCAGCTTTGTTGTAAATTGGTCATTTCTTTGTGTTGGTGCTCAGATTCGTCAGGATACAAGCCTGACCAACCACGTGCCAGCCCTGAAGAAGAGCCTCGAGCAGTTTGTTTACAGAGTGAAGGCCATGCTGACACTCAACAACTGTCAGGAGGCGTTTTGGGTGGGCAACCTGAAAAACCGTGACCTAAAGGTATCATATTTGGCTACAGGTTGGCCTCACAGAAATGTGTGTGTGTGTGTCCGTGTGTCCGTGACATGCAAAGGATTGAGCCAAGTGACCTCTTCTGCTCTAGGGTGAGGAGATTCTTTCTCAGCGGTCACAAGGAAGTGAGGAGGAGGAGGAGGAGGAGGTGGGGGAAAGTTCAGAGCTGCCTCAGGAGCAGTCAGAGGATGAGGTACATGCCATTTTGAGGATTCCTTAAGAAACACTATATTTACATCTGGTGCAATGTATAGACAGAAGTGGTGGGCACCAATATAATACTTATATTTGTTGATCCATAATGGATATTGTGATATCTGTAATACCTTTTTGCCATAGAACATTTGCTTTCAGTAACAAACTGTATACTGTATGAAAACTATAATGATATGAATTCAGTAGCATTATTTAAGCTGGACAAACAGCCTCCTTTTACTGCTGACTCAGTACAAGTGTGAACATGTGGGTTATCAGGCAGGTGAAAACTGTAGAGGACAGCTGTGGAACAGGGGACCGATAAGATAACTTGTATCGTTCTGGTGCAAGCTAATGATTACTGGCTGTTACCGTTAACAACCGGGAAACCGTCGTTTTGTGCAGCGTCGGTTCAAAAACCTGTAGTTCTTTGACAGAGCTTGACAGTTTCTGCATTTCTCTGAACTTGCACCTTAATGCTTTGTGGAGACAGGTCCATCATTTTGAAGGTTGCTAAATGTCTCTTATCTGCTATTTTCAGGCCCAGGATAGTGACACTGGGGGAGGTAAGAAGCCTAACGGAGAGGAAGATGGGGATCAAGGTGATGATGTCACAGATGATTCAGACTAACGATAAAGAACAATAAACTATTGGCTTTGATTTGGAACCTTCTCAAGTGAAGAGGTTCACACACTGAACACTAACCATCACATTCTGAAGTCTTGGCGCCTGTTGTAAATGAACACTTTCTAAATGGTATGTTCAGCTGCAGGTAAAGGATCTTTAATACCAGTTTTTAATTAAACTTCTTGTATTTCCATGAAGTGTTGATTCAGAAATCTGCAAGTACATATAAGTAAATATACATTTTGATACGTTTATGTAATTCTACAAGTTTTATCTTGTTAAAAAGAGACAGGGCATGCCTAATAATCAGGTGTTTTTATCAGTTTGTTCTGACATGTCTTAACCAATGTTTGCAATAGTGCCTTGTTTTTTGGGTTTTTTTCTACGTGTTTGCCAACAAATTTGTATGCTTGATAGATGTTTAAGTCAGTTGAGAATAAATATATTTAAGATTGCATCATGGGTTGTTGTTTTTTAAATATCTGGATGCATTATCGCATAACTACAAGCCTCAGCCCCAATAAGCCCCAACAAACCCCGACCCACCAAAAAACATTATACACATCAGATTACATTGATAGCCATCGGTTTTGATACTCAGAAAAAAGTATCTAACCCAAATGAAAACTAGAAGTGATCATCTATCCCGAGCCACCAGGGATTCGTTGTGTGACAAACAGGAGTTGGTCCAAAAAAAAATTTAGTCTATGGTGTATATTAAAAATAATTCAAGCTTGGCATATATTTTTTGGGGCCTTTTAAAGGTTATTCAGAGTTTTCCCTTTCCCCAGGCCTGTAGCCTGGGGAAAGAACACAGTGAACACTCTAAAAATTAGGATTCTTCACTACTCTTAAAAGAGAATTGAATTCATGAATGTAGAGCCACATTGGGCGGTGCATGATCATAGGCCCCCAGTTTTGGCCTGGGGTAGTGTGGACACATGACATGCTCAAAACCATACCCCGCAGCAAAGGTCTGGAAGACTAGCAGAGAATTGTGGTCCATTGTCTGTCAGGAGAATCAAGATACTTTTAAATGATGGAGGATGTTTTTCTCAATATTCGCAAAGGTCTGCAGTGACCTGCCAAGGCAGCTCAGGTAATGGTCTGGTAACCAAGGGCTCTTTTCTTTGGGTAGGTCAGTGAAAGTTGTAGTGCTGACATGATGACATGAGCTGTAATGTCTGTAGCGCTCTCGGCATCTGGTGAGACCTTGATGTCCTTGGTGGATCTTATATTGGCAGGTTGCCACATTGTCACAGTCCATTCACTTCATTGATTGATCCTTATTGTGGGAAGAATAGTTGAATACTCTATCACAAGTTTGACATACTCTGGCCATGTTTGGCTTAGCACAGTACCTGCTGTAAGTCCTCGACTTCCTTTGTTTTCTCTTTGTTTTAATATGGACTTTCCCACTTTCCCACACCTAGACAATTTCTAGATAGAACAGTTCTATCTAGAAATTGTCTAGGTACAGGTATATACCGATGCCACAGAGGTACATCCGCCAATAAACTCAAAAGACTTGGATTCTCTTCTCTGCCAGTGGTTACTCCTCAGGCTGATGACGTTCTCGTCATCAGCCTGAGGAGTAACCACTGTTAGTAATGTCTTGTGGTCTATGGTGAGCTTGTAGGAATGAATATCCCTCCACATGCCCATACACCAGCTATTCTTTTTCAGTATCGTTTTTCAGCAGCAGTCAGTTAAGGTCCTTGAACATAATGACACATTTCAATGGCCACCGTGATCTTGGAAAGGTAAACTCCTGAGACCATAGCTGCTAGCATCTGCGTTAACAACAACCGTATATACATGTTGATACAGTGAAAACAAGTTAGATTTTCTTGTACATTTAATCCAAAGGTAATCCGGTTGCAGGTCCATGTTTTATTTCCTGAAAAAAAAAAAAATCAAATCATATCATATTACCACCACTGGCATTTCAGACATGCAGCGTTCAACAACCCCTGAAAATCCATCAGTATGATGCTTGGCCTTCCTACAAGCTCCAGTATTTGGGGCAGTGGGCACACTCGGTGATTAGGCTCTGTACCCTTACTTTTTTGGACTGAAATGATAAAAATGCAGACTGTCAGCTTGAATTTGAGGGTATTATCAATCATATTGATTGAACAGATACTATTGACCCTTTGTACATAGTCCCATAATTTCAGGGTGCCAAAATATCTGGTCAATCTTTTATTTTTATCTTTTATATATTTTATGTTTATATTCAGTCAGAAATTTCTAATGTGCAATGAAACCTATAAACCTGTCTTGGTGTCCTATTGCCAGGTGCTCTTCCCTCCGTCTTTTTTTTTCCTTTTTTTTAAACCTGTGGTTCTAAATGATTCAGTATGGAGTATGGAGTACAACGTTGCCTAAGTGTGTACAAGTGAACAAGGATCGGTTACATCAAACCAAGTTTAGAGTTTGGACTATGGATTATATTGGAAAATCCGTGGGGATAAACATTTCTTAAACTACTGATGACCTTAAAAACGTGGCTGGTTTGATAACTCAGTGAGAACAGAAAGACAACGTCTCTGTGTATATGTGGGTCTATCCTGTTTCTGCTCTGCGCTCTGGTTTGAACCATCGTGTGGGGGGTGTCTCTGCTTCCGCTATGTACTGATGCACTATATTCACTGGCTGGAAAGTTTGCATTTCGTAGGAAGAGTGATACATAAACATTACATGAATATATTTTATACTTACACGATATGATTCATTTCTATGATTTAAAATCAGTCGGATAAAATTGGATAGACCCTCCCCCCTTTTTGAGGTGAGAATGGTTTATCCAGGAAGCATGTTTCAGTGTTTGGGGAAATAAACAAACGGTTTGCCTTTTCTGTGGAAGGACAGCATATCTTAACCTGCCACAAGAGATTGTGTCAGGTTATTCTTACAGTGACAAACACATATTGTCTCCTGAACATCCAAGTTATTTGTGTTAACGTTAAGAACTCAAAACCCACGGAACACAATCTCGGTTTACCTGAACCGGACGAGGACGTGGAGGCTTGAGAGATTTTGCTAATTGCAATAACGGCAACACTAACGCTTTGAGAAACGATGTCTGGATTTATTTTACTTTTGATAGTCATTCTCATAGTAATTTTGATTGTGACATTGGTGGGATTTATCCTGTACTCTGGGCTCCTGTCTGAAGTCGTGATAAAGACCGGGTCACCTCCTATCAGAAATGTTACCATTGCTTACAAATTCAAGGAGGGATCATATAACGAGTGCGGTGCAGCCTACACGGAGAGCTGCAGCATTGGGCCAAAGCTGAGCTCCATCGGTGTCTTCTACGATGACCCCAAGCAGGTGAGACCACAGTGCACCGAGGCCTCTTCGTTCTGCCGGGCAGTAGTCACACAGCACGACAGCAGCAGATTACAACAATGATGCTGTTGTTACACTTAATCTCATGACATACCACACAAAGCGCCCTGATAAGACATACCTACTATTGGTAAGATAATAGTCTAGAAGGTCACACTCCATTTTGATTATGTGTGTAAAAGCTGTATGAATTTGTACAAATGTAATGTATATGTAATATGTTTTATGCTTCTCTTGTGTAATGTATTTCATTCTGTTTAACAACAGTCCCTTCTCATGAAGGTCTCAGAAATATTTCATGGGCGTGTAATCCACATCTAGGCCTAATTCTGTGTTAGAATTAAGATAATTCACCATGTATGGCTCAAGGGGTTAATTTACAGGCCTCTCTTTGTAGGAGCTGAGTCTGAATGATGAAACCAGTCAGCTGTTCAATGCCACGTTGCACTGTTGATATTTTCCCCTCATCTGTGGCTTCAGTTTACACTGGCATTTGTCTGCATCTGACTCAGATGGCAGCCAGAGGCAGGACTGGATGAGCACACAGCCTCCGCATACTGGTCTAAAGAGAGCTGACAATTGTCTGAAAAGATACTAGGCTAGTTTTGGGACATGTATAAATGTATGTTAAATGACACTGATGCAGGCTTATCATGTGTCACAGTACAGATGCTGTAAGGTTTGCCATCCTACTACTAGAGAACACAATTTGGATAAATGGGTCATTCCACAGCTGAGACTGTGGTTCTCTCCTACTTTGGTTCCTCATTCTGCCAGTCATCATCACAAGAGTTGTGTTGAGTCAACAAGCTATGTCTGCACAACAGCTGCTTGTTAGATGTGAACGTTTACTGAGATGTCAGTTGATAAGGGTGAAATACGACCTACTAATAGACCAAAGGGGGCGGGGAAACTGTCATGTGACCATACAATAGGCCCAGTGGTTGGAGAAGTCGTCAACATGTAGTTTTGAAACATTTCAGAAAGGCACAATATAACCTTGATCTCTTACGTAGAGCCATGCCTCAGTCATGCCAGCGTAGTGCATGTTGCGTGTGCTTTGCTTAGTGGAAAATGCCATATACCACTAACCAGTAGAATACTCTATGATACGAGCTGCTGAGTGGTGTTATTGTGTTGTGTCATCTCTACTGACATTCGAGCGCTCAATTTGTCATGCTAGAGTGAGTTAGGCCATCTGACAAACCAAATGGCTAAATAGAGGCTTTTGGCAAATCAGCTCAGAGAGCAATGTGAGCCAGTCTGTGTAGTTGAAAAGGGTCATTGGCTATGATGTTGGATCTCCTATTGAGTATTATAGATGATTAACTCCATCTGTCTTGTATGGCGTCTGTCACTGACATACGATTGTTGGGTGTCTGCCATACTGGGAGATATTCCAAATTTGCAGAATTCAGCTATACAACCCTGCAAAACTCTGCTAGTTAGACTAAAGCTAGTTTAGTTATCCTATGTGGAATAAAGGGTCTGGTACATTAGAAGTGCTGTGTGTTTGTGTTTCTGCTAGCCCTGCCATTTCCCTGTAGCAGTCTGTGCTTTTTTAAGTAAAGGCTTTTAGTGGAAACCCTGACTGTGAGTCATACCAATGGAAAGTTGTGGCAAGAGGCTCATTGAAGAGCATATAAAACTTGTCTGCTGGTGTCCTGTGGGGCTTGTGGAAAGTCTGGATCACACAGTAAGGAGCCATCGCAGGACGTCAGGAGGTCTCTGTAAGCACCATCCACATGGACCTGATGACTCTGTCCTGGTGCCTTTCTCTGTCTTTACATCATCTGTAGATGTACAGACCGATGTAGCATAGAGGTCAATTAGGTATCACAATATTTTCATCATTATTTGTTACTGTTTTATTCCAGTGTTTACAAACGATACACATGTAAACGATCTACAGTTTGAAAATAGATGCAAACCCCATGTAAGCTGTCACATACAGGAAGGTTTTATATTAGGAGCCCAGCCAATCAATTTGATAGTCAACAATGTCTCCACTCCTAACTAGTTAAAACCAATAATGGAGAGATAATAGAATCCCAGTTTGTTTTACATCCATTCCAGACTGGACCGTTGCCACTTAAACTGGAAAGGCAATTGTGTCATAGCCTTTTGCTGTTTTCCATTTTTGGTATCGGAGATGAGAGTTTTGTTGACTTTGTGCTGAGGAGTTGGTTTACACTAGGACCGCTGATTACTCCCAACCAGCCACGTAAGTAAACGTAAAAGACATTTAGCATAATGTGAAAACAGCCACGTGGCTGAACTCTGGCTGAACTTTGGCTGTTGTGAAATCTCTAGTTATTAAATATCTATTCTAATATTTTAAATTGCATTTAAATGTGACTCAGCTCCAGGCTCCAGGACCCTCATTTGAGATGTTTTCTGAATTCTGGGCACGTTGTTTGTCCGCCTGAGAAATTGAACTTTAAAGAAGTTTAAGGCTTAATGATGTTGACTGCTCACTGCTTTTGCATGATTTACAGTGAACTTTGCAACTTGCTGTGCTTGACCTGACCTCATGTGCGTTGGCATTACTTGTTCTGTTCACAATGGTACCATGGCCTCAAGTCTTCAATCACGGTTAATTACAAATCATTTGAGACTAATTACTGTGCTTTGGCAAAGCTGTTTCATTTTTTTGTCCACAGCCTTCCATTTCAGTATCACCATGCAGCTCATACAGCCACATGGAGAGCAAGTCTAATTGTTCTAGATAGGGCTGTATTTGAAAAGAAAAACACTTCTTCCCTTGTGCAGGAATCTTTGATGGTGAGTGGTTTGATAGGCTTTAATGTAAATGGGGTGTATGCAATTAAGGTCGTCTCACACGTGTGATGTACGAGGGAGACCACTGGCTGTTTTAAACTACAGCATGGGAATGGAATAGCGTCTGTGTTTTCCTGGAGCCAACAGGGTCCCAGAGATGCCATCATAGCCAGAATCACCTTAAGCTGAATGATTTCATGCTGTCACCATACAAACCAATGTTGTACATTTATAAAGTACAAAAAGACATACAGTACCAGTCAAAGGTTTGGACACACTTACTCATAGAAAGGGTTTTTCTTTATTTTTACAATGTACAATGCTATTTTAGAATAATAGTAAAGTCATCAAAACTGTGAAATAACACAAAAGGAATTATGCAGTGACCAAAAAAAAAAAAAAAATCAAAACTATCTTATATTTTAGATTCTTCAAAGTAGAAACCCTTTGGCATTAACAAGCAAAGAAATTCCACAAATTAACTTTTAAAGGCCACAATCTCTATGTGAGTGTTTAAAATGATGATTTAATCATTGTGGTTCAACATTCTCCACCTCTAAAGTCTAAATGAAAACTACTTGTTGGGGGTGCATTTCAATTTAATCAAAATGTAAGTTTTGAAAATAAATTCATACACAGGCATCAACTTCTCTATTTGTCTAAGAAAATTTCAAGCATTTAAGCATCAAGCCTTTTTTTTAAATCAAAATGTCTTTAAGATCATCAGAAACAGGTGTGTCCAAACTTTTGACTGGTACTGTACGTAAATCAGTAAAACTAATTCTGAGCTGCATCTAAATTGGTTGCATGTGAGTTTTTATTCTCAGGCTTGTGTTCGTTGGTCAGTATTGTTAACATCCTAGGTAGTCTGCTACCTAAGCTCACACGTCCCTGTCTGCTTGCTCTATATTGATAGCCACTAGATGGCAGAATTAGCATTGTAGTTGGAGTTGTATGGAGTACAAACAGTATCCACACATTGATCTTTATACTGCATTTTAGTACCATACCATGAGTAATGTGACACAGCCCAGTATGGTTTATTAATTTAAAAATAAGCTCTGATGATTATGATTATGAAATTGAGATTGAAATCCTGCAAGCTTGGCAGTGTATAAATTCCTGGTCACACTGCACCACCGTGTAAACTGATCAAAGTAGTCATAGAGTGTGTTAAAGCAGGCTTCCATTATAGCTGCCTACATCTATATTTTGCAAGTCAGACAACTCTATATCCTTTGGACCGTTGTGCACCGTGTTGATTGGTCTGCAATGCTAAGAGAGGTGTTCATCCTCACCTCCCTCTGCCGGGGAATTAGAGGCACCCCCAAACACCCAAATAGCCAATTAGCACTAGACTTAGCTGCCCCTCTCGCTGCCTCCTTGTATGTGTGCAACACAGAGATGGTAGCCACACACATGCGCACATCTTTCTATGAGCTATTTTAATTGCCGTAATACTATGATCTCATTACACATAGGCCTGAGGGCCTGAACAGTGTAGCAGTCAAAGGGTCAGTCGTTTTTAGAGTGGAGGCTGCCAGCTGGACAATGGAAACAGACCCAGACCATAGGAGGTTACTCTTTAGGCTGGACTGCCTAGGGCTCTGGTCTAGTGGGACGTTGGTATTTCAGATGTCATTAGCGTCAGACATCACAATGACAAATAATTAACAAATCCCAGACTGAAATTCATGTGAAAAAAACAAGTCAGTGAATTTCTTGGTTGCATAAGTAACAATTGTCGTGCTGGAGAATATGAAGGACAAAAGAACTGGACCAATTCGTTAACCACTATGAGTCTACAGAAGATATCTGCTGAAAGGATGTCCACACTAGAACTTCAACCCTAGCTGCCTCTGACTCCGAGAGCTGTGTTGTGTTTCATGAAGGCGAAATTAGAGCTGCTGTTCGGTTCATCCCCTCATCCGCTGAATTCCCAGTTTGTTTTAGCTTGTGAAGCAAACCCACTCTTGACTTCCCATGACACACAGGAGAAAATGAAATGTCATGTGTAGACGTGTATGGGAGTGGCAGTGTGAGATGAGGTGAGGTGTGAAACTGTCTTGGAAGAGGAGTATAAATTGGTAGGAGTCTGACTCACCTTGAGAGGTTTCACGGCGCTCCAATTCATCAATCGGAATTTCAGATCAGAGCGCCGAGCACCACTGCATTCCCAGTCAAATTTATTAGCATTTTACTGCTGCTTGTCTCTCTGTTGACGGCAACAACATGAAAGGGGGCTTCTGGCAAGTAGTTTAAAGGGGATGTAAAATAAGAAATGAATAGGCTGATATCCGGAAGCCTGGTCCCACAGCTCTGCAAGTCAATATCATGCAGGACTGTGGACACACTGGCTTTCCCTATAGCAAAGCGCCCCATTAAACTTTATGGACATCTCTACAGTGAATGAGAAACTGCTAAAGAAGAGGAGCAGGCAATAACAGACAGGCAGAATCTATTAAATGGAAAAATGTGACTGCTTTTTTCCCCCCTGGAACATAACTGTTGATGGCTCTCACGTAAGCATATTTATATGATGCATCTGTGGAACAAGATTGAGATCAGTTTTCACAAACTACTGTAGCGCTAACATGCTGCTATCAATCAGTGAAACAAGGCGGCGACGAACGGTTTGCTCCATCAATCCTGCGACATATATTGTTTCCCCACCATGTGTTTTTATGCATAGGAACTCGGCTGTTTGATTGCGTAGCCTAATACGTATAAGAGCAAGGAGATGAAGAAAGCAAGTTTTATAGGGAAGAGAAGAAGTGACATGGTTTTTTTGGAGGAGGGAGTATTTCAGTCATAGCTCCTATTAGAGAAGATTGCCTCCTCTCCCGGCTCCGTGACTCCTGGCTGAAGGAGCGCTGTGCCGTGCCCAGGTGGCCGTGGCTTGGTGAACCAACACCACCACAACTCTGGTGAAGGAAACAGTGTCCTGCCTCCAGCCTCCAGCAGGCTGATCACCCGCGCCAGTAATTATACATGCCAGAACTCCCAGGATGCCATGTGTAATTACTAGCTAAGTCTGAGCACAGCCTAAAGGGACAGAGCTGTGCTTGGAAAGAGAGAGAGAAAGAGATTTGCACTGTCTCCTCACTCAAAGGGCCATCGGGGGCCCATGCCTCGTCACAGCAGTGGATGAAGAATTTGATTTGGAAGACTTGGATGCTCGGGGTGCCCCTTCCGAACGAGGACAATGGGTAGTTTGGAATAAGTCTTAATTTTTTTTGAAATGGATAGTTTGAATAAGTCTAATTACATTTGCACAGTAGTTACTCGCCATGACATGTCGAAGTGGCTTGATATCCACAGAAACATTCACTTAATTAGTCCACTACAGCGGCGAGGACGGACAGTGTGCTGGTAGATTCTTCTTCCTAGCGGCTAAGTTTCCTCGCGAGTGTCATTTTCTGCTTTACTCTCTGTGTTTTTTGTGTTTGCGTTGGCATACTTGCTTCAATGCAATTGCTGGTCCATTAATTCAGCCTGGAGCAGCCCATCATAGTACCATACCTGTGGTCCCAATGCTGTGCTGCCCTATTAGTTTCAGTTTCCTTCCTGGTGGCTTTCTGTCTGCTGCATCGTCTGCCTACAGGGGGGCTAATGGCTTCCAATCGTCTGAGACAGGTTATCGCTCATTTTTGTGGCATCGCTTGGAAATGTTGAGGCAAAAAAACAGCTCTTGTTGACAGATTGTTGACAGTCCTCTCCTCTCCTAGCTGTCTGCATCAGGTTCTTTGCTTCTCCGTGGAAGTGCTCACCATCCTCATGTCTCATCCACAGAAGAGAAAGAAAAACGATAACGTGGACCATCAGATGCTGTGGACCACTGGACAGAAAGAGAGCTCTGCAGCAAGGGCGTTGATGCGTATAGCTTGTGCAGTACATTTATTCAATGCAAATGCACTATAGATGAAATGTGGGTTTGAGGTTGCTTTCTCCTCTCCACAGACTTGGTGTATTCTTTATGAGCGCTGCATTTGCTGCCTCTCATACTTCACTGCAGACATTGATGTAAAGATGGCATAGAGGTCCACAGAGGCACCAAATTCACAGATTTATTGACTGCAGTGGAGTGAAGGGCCCTTTCACAATCACAGCCTCTCAACTCCATCCTAGCAAAAGTCAACCCGCATCGGACATGCCTAACTTTTAAAGAAGAAACAAGTAATGTTTTGTTCTCTCCCTTAAATTTGCCCAACATTATTCCCATTTCTGGGAGACTCTTTACTGTACAGCTAACCTAAAATAAACTGAGAGAATATTGTTTGTAAATTGTAGTATATGTGTTATGTTTTAGAAAAAGACCACTGTTGTAGAGGTTTGCCCCCTGCAGTGACTACAGATGGGAGAGGTGAACAAGACCCTTGGAGCTAGCAAACGACCGTGTGCCTCATCAGTGAGCAACAGCGCTATGCTAGCTTTATCTGGCATTCAGCATTAATCATTGCTGTGGTAAATGGTCCCACTCTGCTAATTTAGCTTCATAATTTGTTGATTGTATGCTTGGCTGTTGAATCGAATTGAGTGTGATGATGGTCCTTGGTCAGGCAGAGTATGGCACGCTAATTATGAGCTGTTCCCAATATGAACTTAATTATAAGGCTTCAGTAAGACAGAGCGTTGCCTACTCTCCAAACAATAGGATATGGAAAACAAGTGTTTCTCCCTGTGCTCCTTAAACTGCTGATATATCAGCAGTGGCCAACTGTAAACTGGGCCAGTACTGAAAACAATGTATTCCCAGCAGGAATAGTCAGGAGGGAGGAGATGCAGGACCAGGAGCAGGAAAGATGAAGAGAGTAAATCCTCGTTACGTGTCCGCTAATAAAGAATTACCTCTGTCAGCCCTACCTTTTTTATTGTTGGAGAGCCCTCATCCATCAAAAAGGGCCCTTGTACCTCCAAGCAAAGAATTGCTTTTGAAATTACTTTTCCTCCCAACCGGTCCCTTGAGGCCTGGCTTAGGGGAATCAGGCAGAGATGGGAATGGCACCATTTGTGAGTGGAGGTCATTTTGGAGTCCCGTGGGCCACAGCTCTACCAAAGTTGCGCCTCTGTTTGGATCTAATGAGGCTGCTTAGCATAGGGCAAAACGGGAAATGAATATTGACTGCACACAAAAACAACGGCGACATGTTCAGCAAGTTACGGTGCGGTGCTGAATTGGTTTTCTGCAGCTTGGTAGGGCAACTTGACATGTCACTGTCCAATTACTGAGTCAAGAGCTCCACAGTCTTCCCGATATCCAGCCCCGGCGCTCCAGTTCTCACTTGGGCCAATCAAAAGCCACTGTCAACTTTCCTCAGCTCCCTGCGCGGATGGTTGGCAAGCCCACTTTGTCTTTTGAAAACACTGCTTTGGCAGCGGCCGACTTTTAGAGCGAAACTGCCTCGCTTGGACCGCGTCTGAGAATTTCTACCTTTTTTGTGGTGTTAGAATTTCAGACATAAACAAAACAAGTATAGAGGGGAAGACAGAGTCAAGTACATGGAGCGGTGTTCCTCTCTCTCTCCTAATTGCCTGTAGTCTCTGGGGTGCGTTATCTGTATCGGTGGAGGGAAGCAGAGATGAGATGCTGTTTGTGCTCGCTACTGTGTGGGATGCGGATGATAGCTGGAGCTCTGAATGATATCATTAGTGAACTGTTGGTTCGGCTAACGCACTCTAGTCAGAGCGTATATAGAGAGCGTGAGAGATAGCGACATGGTTAGATAGAGAAGCAAGACCGTGGGAGGACGGTTGTCATCCCGTCTCTATTCGGATGGATATTGCCTTGTCTTATCATAGAACACCAGTAGTGTTGACAAGGGCTCGTGATACACCGAAGGCTTGTTGACAGCTCATGCTATTGTCATGTAGCAAGGAGGGCAATGCTGAATCCTAACCTAATTAATAACTTCAATAATGTTCAATGTTTTTTACTTTCATCATTGTCAAAATGGATGGAACTTATAGGTCATATATCTGAAGAAACGTACATATTTCAGCTATTGGTAGGCTTTACAAATACATGTTGATACTCCACATTGACATTACTGTAAGCCGCCAGCGCCAACACGACTATTGTGACTCTTTGTTTGACTTATTTGTGCTGTCATTGCTTCGGTGCAAGCGGTAGATCTAGTATGTCTAATGCAGTCTTGAAAGCATAATTCCCTGTCAAAGGATGTAATTTGTGTCCCCTGGCTCATTGTTGGGGGGTTGTCATCGGCAAGGGTGTCTTGTCAGGTGACAGTAAAGATAATCTGCTCGTGCTGAAAAGACACTGTCACTCAATATTATTACCCATATGATGCAGAGACATTAAGAGGCACTGGGGGTTAGAGCCGGTGCAATCAAATGGATTTATCTCAGGGAGTTCCACCGGCAGCCAACAACACTGAATTATGGCAAAAAGCTATAAACAGTATAGTAACAGTACAATACAGTAAAAAATACAGAGTGAGAAGCGAGGTAGAGAAGAAGAGAAATGCAACTTAGATGTGCTAATTTTGCCGGGATGCCAGGGACACGACGATGAGTGGTGCTGGATCCCATCTGTGCCCGCTCTCAGTGCCAGCCCTCCACAGACGGCTGCCGTCGCATAGGAGAGACCAGCAGGTCTTAACAGCAGTTCCCACCCGCCTTCCGTCTCTCCGAGAGCCCACAGGCGGACCGGAGCCTCTGCTGATTGACAAGCTCGGCCTGCTGATGCGGTCTCACTCAAACCTGCACGCGAACATGTGGGCGTATTAAAGCGCGTTAGGGTGGGTGGCAGGGTGGTTAAGGAGACCGAGTCCCCCCCGTGTCGGCAAGCGTGTGCCCTGCTGAAGTGTTATCGAGCAAGACACCGAATTCCCTACCGGCTCTAGGGGTCCCTGCGCTCTGATCGTCCTGGAGGGGGGACAGAAGAGAATTTCTTTGGGAACAGTCGTTTGTAGGAACAGGAACAGTCACCCCAAAGTGAAAATGCTGTCATGCCGGCTAAGTACTCACCTCCATGTCAGTCAAAACTCCATTGAAGTTCATATGACAGCGAGTTCCTTCTCAGCCTCCTCCCAAACCACTGATGTGAACAGGGCCTGGTGGCTTCCAGTTCCAAAAGGGCATAAAATGTCCATCAAATCTCTCTAAGAAGCCCGTGCAGCATAATCCAAGTATTTTGTTTCCAAAACAATTGCATATTGCATATTGAATCACCTATATTGAAAGCGTCTTGTTGCACGCACATGACAGCATTTGCCGGAAGGCTCTGCTCGCTCGCTGGGCCACCACCCCCAACCACCACCCCCCCCAACCTCCACCCCCAACCTCCTGTGTCGGAGGAGCAAGGCACGTTCCAGCAGCGACAGTAGAGGGGGTGTGTTTGGTGGTTCTGACAACTTCAATGGAGTTTCGCCTGACATGGATTGAGTAGATAAAGAATTTTCATTTTGAGGTCAATGGTTTCTTTAAGTATCACGTTATTATTATTTTTATTATTATTATTATTATTACACATGTATTTTAGATCATCCGAGTCGTCTCAATTCATGTGATTCTCTCTCCTGTTTTCTTCTCTCTCTCTCTCTCTCTCTGTCGTCTCAGCGGCCAGCCGAGAAGTGTCGCTACGTGGTGGGCAGTGTCCTGAGTGAGGGTGAAGACAAGCCAGACGAGGAGCTGCAGAAGCTGTACGAAAAGTTTG
This sequence comes from Hoplostethus mediterraneus, assembly GCA_034670385.1. Classification (NCBI taxonomy): domain Eukaryota; kingdom Metazoa; phylum Chordata; class Actinopteri; order Trachichthyiformes; family Trachichthyidae; genus Hoplostethus; species Hoplostethus mediterraneus. Next base: position 1,703,246 of record JAXDDW010000062.1, read on the forward strand.
GCTTCAAGGTGTTCTCCCTGCCGGAAGTGAGCCACGCTGTGACCACCAGCTTCCCCAGCACCACCCCGCTGTCCCACGTGCTGGGGCCCTACAGGGTCTACCCCAAGCTCTCTTCCTACATTGAGGTACGTCTCAAATGTTTTGTCGGAGTACGTGGGTGACATATGGAGGAGAATATTCCTTTCTGTCTTCTGGCGTGTTCTCCTACCCAAGGGTACTTTATGTGAGAAGGTACGCTCTTCCTATATTCTTTAATTGGATGGCAGTCATGATAAGAACTGTCCTCTTTTCTGCTTCCCGCTTGTCAAAAAGCCTCTTTCTAGTGTTGATTAATTCATCACATGAACAGATGAGCTCTTTCAAGCAGATTAAGTATAGATGAAGTAGTGGTAAATTAAGGTATGTCTGGGTCCCGTGGCCCATATGCTGGGCTCCATGTCCTCGGGACAGGCCTCAGAAAGCTATTGACATTTACTGATGACATTTACACACATGGATTCATTTAGGGGCATCCCTCTGCATGAATAATGCTCCAAATATGTCTGTGTGTGGGTGCACGTGTGTGCGTGCACGTCTGTCCATCTGTTTGTTTGTGCATTTCTCTACCTGTGTTTGCCTCTGTGTCTTCATAGGAAAGGAAATTGTACACTTATCCCTAGAAAATGAGCTTTTTTTTTTTCTCACAGTCATCTTTTCTATCTTTTCCAATTCATTCAAAATGGAAATTAGTATGATATTGCATACTAATGTGGGTGGAACAAACTTTTCTTTCTCATGTTCATGGCAGTGGGAGACAGGAAGTTCTGTACTAACTGTACTAAGGCGATGGGTCGTATTTGACTGCTGCTTTTCTCCTCTAACTTGTGGAATGTGTGAAAGTGATGGACACCGTGTCAGTATGCTATAGGATGGGTGCTTTAATGTGTTGCGCCCTCCATCTGTTGTTGTGTTGTCAGTGAGCACGGGAAAGGAGAGGGGCAGGGACACCACCGACGGCATCTTTCATTGGCTACAGCCAGCTCTGCCAGCATATCAAAGCCCTTCTAAAGATAGCCTGTGTGTTCTAGGCGGACCGTTTCTGAAAAGCCTCAGTTGGTTGTACTGTTGACTTTCATCCTGCCCGTGTCCCATGGTTTTATGGATTAGTCGGGTCCCATTCAAAGCCCTGCCAAAGCTTTAACTTCATAACACATTATTAGGCCTTAGTGTTCTACAAACACAAGTAACTATACAATACACATAGTGGGATCAGATAGCAAAATGAACACCCTAAAGCTAAAAGTCAGAAAAGCGAGACTCTAATATGTGATGTTCCACCAGCTGATCCCCTGATAATGAACATTTTCACACCAATTTTCTACATATTTTATATTACAGTCTTGGTAATCTGTTCTGAACCAGAAATGTGTGACCCTCAGAGAAGCATCCTGAATACTGCTCTGTCACCTTGTACACGAATTCTCATCTTTTGCAGTTTGGTCTGTATGAGTGTGACATCCCAGATTAGGGAAAACAATTCAGGCTATGGGAGAGAGTAACAAATATACACTGATATAGACTAAACAGTCTTAAGGTATAGTAATAATTAATCTCACTGCTAAATTTAGTGGTATTCCTTTTTAAGAGTGCTGTTACATAAGATTGGACTGTCTGTGTGTATATATATATGTGTGTGTGTGTGTGTGTGTGTGTGTGTGTGTGTGTGTGTGTGTGTGTGTGTGTGTGTGTGTGTGTGTGTGTGTGTGTGTGTGTGTGTGTGTGTGTGTGTGTGTGTGTGTGTGTGTGTGTGTGTGTGTGTGCGTGTGTAGAGCTTGCTGATGCCACTGCTTCATTTTGTACTCACTTCACACACACTTGTCTACCACAAGGAAGTAATGCATGGCAGGGGCCATCAGCTGAGAGGCAGTTGACCTGAGTGCCGTGATAGGTCGTTAAGCAGCCCACTCCTGTAGATGGGCTAGTACTACAGTAGCATCCAGTCAGTGTCATGGAGTGGCGAGCGCCATATGTACGCCCGGTTACAGCTAGGCTAATGAATAATGGAGCATGGTTTAAAAAGGCTTGGTTTAGAGGTCGGTGTGTGGATGTGCTACAAATGTGTGCGCTTATATGATTAATTGAGTAGGTTTGTAGCATCGGGGATTTCCAGCGAAAACGGGCAAGACTCTTTTGTGGCATTGCAATTCTACTGGTATTCACTGACAAGTTGAAGTGGGATGAAAGCCTAATCTATCTTTTGAGCTCCTTCGTTTAGTGGGCAACGTTTGTTTGTCGGAGTAGGAGTTTTCATGCAGTCTTTGTGCTAACCTGCAAGTGAACTGCTGTTTTTTTTTCGTACTGGAGTGGCCAGGCTGGTGGCAAGTGGGCCCGCCGTCGGTGTGAAAGAGTGCGTCTTCTCGGGGACCCCGGCGTACCTCCGGGCCTGCTGGAGCAGTTTAGTCAGTCAGTTTTCAGAGAACGGGTTAAAGTGCACAACTGCCCTTTTTTTTTACTTGAGTACTTTCTTTCTGGTCCAATAGCATCATCTCCACACCAGCTTACCTTGCCTTATCTCTTCCTTCTGCAAGACATAAGCTAACACACACCCACATACACACACACACACACACAATTTAGGAGGTGTAATTATAGCTTAAAGGCTTAAGCCTGTGACTTCAGATTACATACATATAGTAGTTTCTTCACACGTTATTGAGATCGAAGCAGTGACAATCTGTGTTGCCGGTGAACTTGGCGGTTAGCAGCGGTGCGTTCACGTCAGCCCAAACAAATGCAGCGAGTGAGTGAGTGAGTGAGCGTGGCTGAGATTGTGTCATCCCCCCTGATACAAAGGTTGGTGGTGAGCGGAGGGAAAATGAAGGGATAAAGCACCACCAGTCACACTATATTAACAGGATTCATGCAAGCCCTGCCTGATCTTTGTAAAAGCACCTTTTTTTCGCGGGACCTAAAGAACGGACGCGAGCGATCGTTGGGGTGTTATTTTGGTGGCTGACTCAGACGAAACCCCTGATAGTCCCCGCGAGCAGAAAACGAGATGAGGAGCCGATAGCTCCAATCCATTTAGTAATCCATTTATCTGAATCAAGCTTAAAGGATCATAACAGCATTATCACATTTTTTCCCCTCGTATCCCTGTTTCCTCTGTATCCTGTTTATCTTTTTTCCCCCCTTACATTGTGGTATCTCCTAGTTTAGTCCCCTTTTCCTTTTCTATCTCCAGCACAGTGTTCAGAGTATACCTCCATGCATTTCACTGCACTTTTGTACTGTTATAATTGTGTACGTGACAAATGAACCCTTTGAACCCTTTCTTCTTTCCTTGCAGATTCATCACGGCTGATAATATGCGCCAACTTCTCATTATTCTCTTTTTGCAATCTAATTTCATGCCGAACCATTTTAGCACATAAATCTGAAAAATCTAAGAAGAATTTAAAGAAAAGTTTTGTGATTGAGGCTCCATTGTGTTTATGGAAGAAATATCTTCATCATCTTACACGGGGAGTAGGAGGAATGACCAGAAGTTGAGGCTGATTTGGTCAGCTTCATGCAAAGGTTGCACAGAGAAACTCCCACAGCCTTCAGACGGACTTAATAAAACAAGGAGCCACACGAATCATTTCTCCTTCAGCGTTTGCTCGTGTCCGTTCATGTTCCGCATGAATCAGAACGTTTCTCATTCTCTCCTTCTTACTCATATTCTCGTTTCCCTCCTCTCTCCTCTGGCTCAAGTTTCTCACTTCATGTAAGCAGAAATGGAAAAACCTATCACGACCGCCTCGACATTTAATAATGACTTGAAATAGTCGTTAACTCTGTAAGGTGGGCCATACCTCCCTATAGCTACTATACTCTCAGTACCTTTCCCGTGTGATGCACTCCAAATTGAACAAATTGAAGCGTAAGACATTTCTATGATGTTAAACTGAAACTTGTGTTGCAGTATAGTGTATGTAAATAATGCATACCAGGATGAACATCTTTGCTATTACTGGCCTGTGTTTTCTCCAAGGGGCTCGAGTGTTGGTGTTAATCCCTGATGGTTATTGATGATATGAAGGTGATCCCGCTATCTCGGCTTTCACCTCCAGTCACTGCACGATGAGATTTGATTCCTCACCTCCACTCCGCTCATGGTTTATTCACCAGCCACTCACTCTCCATCTTCTCTGATGTTATTATTTATTGAATTAAACATACAAAATTTGTTTTTCTTGTCCGCAGCATCTATATTTCATGCGGTGGTCTGATTAGTGGGTAGCCACTGGAACCGCAAAGATTTCAGGTGTATCTACCTAGTAAACAAGAACAGAGTTGCCCCTCACCGTGGACAGGCGGTGCTGTGGAGGAATATCAATGCTGAGACACGTTCACCACTACCTGTTGTGTCTTCTCCCTCGTAGTTACTGTTTTTCAATTTTAAAGATTCAAATGGTATTTTGAAGTGATGCGCTCTCGTCGTGTTGGCAGCATGTTCTAGTCTTTTTCAAGAAAATTCTTCCGAGTGCATCCTCTCTGTCTCTGTGTCAGTCTGTCTGTCTCGGCAGACAGGTGTACAGCTGTCAAACTACATTTCTGTCAGCCAACCACCAGGATAGGGAGTGAGAAATTAGGGCACTCCCAAGTGTTACAGATATCGCAATATCCATTTTTCACATCAATATGGATCAACAAATATAAGTATTATATTGGCGCCCACCACTTCTGTCTATACATTGATACATACAGCAAAATATCAAAATTGCACCACATTTGCCTGGAGCCAACCCAGCTCTCTTGCACCAGATGTAAGGAATCCTCAAAATGGCATGTACCTCATCCTCTGACTGCTCCTGAGGCAGCTCTGAGCTTTCCTCCTCCTCCTCCTCCTCACTTCCTTGTGACCGCTGAGAAAGAATCTCCTCACCCTAGAGCGGAAGAGGTCACACACACACACACACACACACACACACACACACACACACACACACACACACACACACACACACACACACACACACACCATTTCTAAATAATAATCCCAAACCACATACATCCAATTGAATCTCCCTCCTCTGTCTCAGTGACAGGTAAAGGAATCCTCCTCACATCTCTGGGTTGCTGATGATGAAGAGAACAGGATTTCTCAACACAATGCTTTTACAGTGCAGCTCTTTTTTTTTTTTTTTGGAGAACCAGCAGGAAAGATTACGCAGATAGCAATTCATGTGTCGGTCTCATCCTCGCTTTGTTCTGTTGTTATCACCTACTATTGAGCCCTATGTAGAATACAGACCCTCTGGGCCCAAACATAGCACTTCTGCTAAAAGCATCTCAGGGTGTTTGGCTCCCAGGGGTGGCTGCTTGTCCATTCAGGATTGTTTTGGGTCATTGTTCAGGCAGTCAGTTCTCTCCAGTGTTTGTCCCATTGTGCTAGGTGACAATGCAACGTGCTAATATGCTCGCCTTTTTAATTATTGGGATGGATGCTGGTTGTTTTCAGCAACAGAGACGGACTTGAATGTAGGAAGTCGGGGTATTTCTACACGAGAGCAGAGGGCAATGTACGTACTTGTGTGTGACCTCATTAACACTTACAGTCACGTTTCTCATTACACCTATACAGGTTTGCGATGAACCTGCAGATGACTGGCCTCAGTAGTGTTGTAACAGCCATTAGACTGTTATACTCTGTGAGCGCCATATTAAAGGGTAATTCCGGGATTTTTCAACCTGGCCTCTATGTCCACAAAATCGCTTTTCATACCTTTTAAGTAGATCCCAAACGTCTGACAACATTATGGAAAGGGTCGCTACAGAAACAGCTCGGAAAACGACGGTGAAAAGGATACGAAGATAGTTTATGGAAGCGAGAGGGTGAACCAGCTGCTGCAAGTTCTAGCAGTTCCTCTACGTAAACTCAAAAACTCGTCTCTCCGACTCACGTATCAACCGGAATTGACATATCAGACATTTGGATAATAACACGAATAACAATCTGAGCCCGTCCGTGACAAAAACAAGCACTTTTAGTGGACGTACTTTGACCGGTGGACCGGAGAAACTCCGAAACTTTTGGGATCTACTTAAAGGTATGAAAAGGGATTTTGTGGACATAGAGGCCAGGTTGAAAAAAAAACCCGGAATCACCCTTTAACCCCGGAGGAGGCTCTCCTAGGATTTTAATCAAGTCCACCAAGAGACCAAAGTATTTCTTGTCCACGCTGTCGGCTAGCCCTGTGTTGTGTGCGGTATCATGAGCTCCGTCGAGGCTTTACAGGATGCAGACTGACCCTCCCCGGCTCCTCTCTCCGCCTGAGAGAAGTCTAACCCAGCCCAAAGGGGAATGGAGGTGGAGGCGGAGGCATGATCGTACCTGCTTTGACCCTCTTCAGCCCCTCTACATCTTTAATGCCTCCTGGGCCCAGGGCACAGACTCCCTTAACTGCTCTCTGTTCAGCGGTGTCTGCGTGGGGCAGTGGGAGAATAGCAGGGCTTGGAAAGAAAAGGGAGAGTTAATAAGTGATGTGTGACTTTGTGAGCATGTGTCTTTGTGACTGATTGCTTGGGAGCTTGGTGAGAATCAGAGTGTGTGTGTGTGTGTGTGTGTGTGTGTGTGTGTGTGTGTGTGTGTGTGTGTGTGTGTGTGTGTGTGTGTGTGTGTGTGTGTGTGTGTGTGTGTGTGTGTGTGTGTGTGTGTGTGTGTGTGTGTGTGTGTGTGTGTGTGTGTGTTTTGAAATGCAGGCTGTGGTCGAAAGCCAGATAGGATTCCTTCATTATTAATGCTGTCATTCCACAGTATTGTTCCATTACAGTTTTATTGGTTAACACAAGGTCCTCATCTCTCAGGTGCCCCTTAAAATTTGGTGACCAGAAAGCAACATCCCAGTACAGGAAGCCTCGAACGTGGAATAGATCATATTCTATGTTTACAATTAATATGCTTCACCTTCTGTTCAATCTGCTTTTTTTTAAAGGCTGTAGAGGGAAAGCTGGGTTGTGGATGCGCAAGGCTATATTTAGACTGGAATGACGCTGATGACAGTTTCATCGCTTTTTTTTTTTCCCTCCCTCTCTCCCCTATAAAGAGGAGTGGGCTGTGCTGCTCTCTCGCCCTGTGTACACATTCCTCCCTCTCTTCCGTCTGTTCCCCTTCCCTTCTGGTCTCATCTGGGGTGTCGGTCCCAGGCTTTAATATGCTGCCTGCCTTCCTGTTTGCTGTTGCTCGTGTTCTCTGTAATATGAACTTATTTTCTGTTTTTCCTATACACCCGGGCCCCGATTTTTTACGTCCTTCAGCCAAGACAAGACAAGATATTTGGACTTGTGGCACGCGGGCGTGTTCTGACATTAGTACGTTTTTTTTTTGCGGATTTGGCTCTTTCAGCGAGCCAGTCGCATCCCCCTTCAGAGAAGCACTTGCCTTTAATTCAGATGAATTGAAAATTCCATAGGCCTAAAGAGAAACAGCCTAGATCTAATAGGCCCAGAAACTGTGACGTATTTCCAATTATAGGATAGTGTTTTATTTATTATTGTTTTATATGTACTTACATTGTTCGTTCATGAGGTCTATCAAATATATCAAATATCATATCAAATCACTGACATGGCCGTTCCGGATGGGATTAAAATGACTGAATAGCGCTGTAATAAATTGAATTACCTGACCTCCCCTAGAGAAACTAATCCCGTCCGAATGGGGCTATAGGCTAATCTGTGTTTTCATTTAATTTGATTTCAATATCAGGTGCTAAGAGGTACATATTGAATACAAAACCGGTTAGGCTAAATAAAATCAAGCTGTTGTATTTCATAGTTTATAGTTTTCTCCACAGCAGACATCGAGAAGTAGAAAGAACAACGGTGCAAGTCAGAATCCAGCAGATGTGGGGAAAACTCTGCCCTGCACACGTAGCTGCTTGAGAGGCGCCTAGCGAGAAGTTCAGTCAGGTACAGACAAGGCTGAAGTCTGAAAGCTGACCTGCATCCTTTTGTGGGTGCACCCCCGCTGCACGTGTTTATCTCAACTCTGAATACGAGCTCCAGAGTCCTGTCCTCGGTGCTTATTTCGAAATGTTGCCTATTGCTCAACCTCCTTATCCCGAAGCAATATCCTTACATCCTTGCACGACTTCCATAATCATGACATGGGTAACTGAATCTTGATTTTCACGCATGCGATGCTGCAAGCTAAGGTTTTTATTTTTTATCAAGACCTCCACTAGGCTTTGGAAAACAGCCTGCACAAGCGACCCAAATCAGAATTCATTCAGAATCGAACTTTCCAAAAACGTGCAACTTTTTGCATTTTTTTTCTCGACGACTTTAAGAGGTGTCTTTTCTCCAAGGAGTTGAGTCTTGATTTTATTTATTTTTCTTTCACTTGGTCTTCATTAAACAAATGCAGCTCTCGAGACCGTGGCGTAAACAGTTTTTGCGGTTCCTGGCCCCGATAAGCCCCATTTGTCTCGTAAGGGCTTGAGGTTCTTATTCGTAGTGACAGTCCAGCCAATGGAGTAAGTGAGGTTGATAGCAGGCAGGTGTGTTTGTGCTGTTCTTATTGATTCCTGCTTCCCTCTGGCTCTGGGTTACTCTTCCATCTGAAACCCCAGCTGGGCATCACACACCCTGCTGCCAATTAGACTCCTTCTTCTGAGCTCACTCTGACAGCTAGCATTTGCACAGTTGTTGTGTGTGTGTGTGTGTGTGTGTGTGTGATCTGTGTGTATATTCTATGTCTGCATCTCTGTTTCTCTCTCTGTCTCTATCTCTTTTTCTCTGTGTGTATGTGTGTGTGTGTGTGTGTGTGTGTGTGTGCGGTTTTCCAATTCAGCCGAGGGTCAAATCTGCCTCTCACATTTTCCCTGACCCATCCAGCCTCACCTTTTATTGATATGTGAATAAAAGTTGCCATGGAAATATTGCGTTTGATAAAGTCACCCCAAGGCGTGTATGTATTTGTGTGGTTTTGGTGCAGAAGAGTGTGGTCCCAGCATACAGAAGGTCTCTGCAGCTGAATTAATGTTCGGGCTTTTCAAGTTAATAGGAGAATTTGGGATTGCCTCCAAATTCTGTTGACCTCTCAAATGAAACGCATAACCCCCATTACACTCACTGTCTTTGTCAAGTGTCTGACTGCGGTTGCTTATGTCGGCGTCTCAGCCTTCCGTTTTACGTCAATCCCACACGACCTACAGCGTCTCTCACTCTCGCACCAGTTAATGATTCTTTATGTTGCCTTGGTGTTTGACTTTGCCCTTGTAAGATTCAAAATCTATCACTTAAAGGACATGATGCAGGTAAATAACACCTTTTTGCATTTGAATGTCTTGTGTTTCTGCCCGCCTCCATCCCCCCCCTCCCTCCCTCCCTCCCTCCCTCCCTCTCTTTCTCCCCCTCCTGGGGACTGGGGCCTTGTGTGTCGTGGGAGGAGAGGGCTGACCCAGAGGGAGTTCTGACTGGAGGGTAAACTGCAGTATCTGGGTGCATCCACAGGGTATTTAGTCATTACCCATCTGGATGTACAAACCCCCCGTGGATGCACTATTACCCCCCCTCTGCACGCACACGCACACGCACACGCACACGCACACGCACACGCACACGCACACAAAATCCTGTTAGCGAGTGTCCAGTAGCTTGCTCATCAGACACCTCAGTGATGTCTATTGACTTGGTTTCAGCTTATTATATCTAGCTAAGTCGGCAAGGACATCTTGGCCTTTAAACAGAAGTTCATGGCCTTTAAGAAGCAATTCTCAGCAGGAACTTTGGGCTCGGCCTAAGCCCGTCTGTTTGAAGTAGCAGACTGTGGTTGAGTGGGTTTTTGAAGATTCGACCTGTCTTGACAACATCATCTTCACCTAGAAGAGGTGCTTCATCAGGCAATTACTTAGCTTCGACATGGCATGGGCAGGCCGATATGGAGTAGGATGTGGAGAGGAGTAAAGAACAGTACCCAAGTCATCCTAACTGAGCCCAGCTGTCCCTGCAGATATTATATAGTATTTGATCCTGTAATCTAAAAAGATAGTAATTCCTGCCCTGGAATCATTCAAAAATGGGAGAGCTGCTTTTGCTGTCTCTCTAAGTATTTCTCCACAGTTGTGTGCCCCTTGTCTTTGGCACAGCAAATTGTATTAACTTGTCTGAGTGAGTTTGATGTTGTGAGTGATTATCACATGGTATCCATCTGCTGTGTGTGATCCCAGGGTTGCCTCCGAGATTAGTCTTGAACGTTAGCCGTGAACTCGACGATCCATTTAAAAGACTTCTAAATGGTTTATAGCAGTCAGTAGTTGACACCTACCAAAAGAAAAGCATTAACTTGTACATGTGGACTTCTCTGGTGCGTCTTTTACAGCTGTTTCAATATGTAATAATGTATTTACTGTTTGGCAATACCCAGCCAGCTGTTGTTCTGCAGCGCTCCAGCTGTGCCAACCCAGCGTCTTAACCAAGCTGGCGTGGGGAGGACAAAGTCTGTCTTTCTGTTTCATACTGTATTCTCCCTAAGCCTGCTCCACGGCCCCACTTCCATTTCCACTCCCGTCTGAGATCTCTATGTCCGCGTGCAGTCAACGCTCAAACCTTGATCCTCATCTCACAACGCAGCCCAGACGTCCAGTTTCAGACACATTGTTCTGTGGACCAGATGAATCCAGTCTCCTCCGTCAGTCGGCCGGTCTGCTTCTCTCTGCCCTGCAGTGAAAAGGCCACACTGCCTCGCCACTGTGTGAGAGAAAATATTCGATGGGAGGGCAGATTACTGAGGAAGACCCCTCTGGGTGCAACAGACTGTAGCTAATCCACTACCCTCTGGCTGTGGAGATAGAGGCAGAAGAGCTGGGGCAGAGGTGTCAAAAGAGATCTGCTGTTGACATTTGCTCAAATGTTGTATTGCTTCTCTATCTATCTCTGATCCTGTAGGCCATGTGTTGCTACAGAGACCTCTTTCCCTTTATGTATGTGTGTGTGCGTGCACTAACATGCTGGGATTATGTAGATTGGCCACATAGATACACATTGGCCCTTCCACCACAGAGACTGCAGGGACACATCCGCGGTAGGGGAGTACAGTAGAATTATTGAGGGTGTCACTTTTTGTTTGCCGATCATCTTCTGGGAACGGAAAGGACCCGGATGCTCTTCGAATGCAAACACTGATAGTGCGCTTCTTTTATTGTGTGTCATAATTTTGTACCATAATGACTATAATACAGTCATCTTCCTTGCTACTCTGAGCAAACCAGTTAGTGGCCTCAGGACATCAGATAAAAATTGTCTGTAAAAAGTTTGTTTTCCTGGACCTCCTGTTGTGTTCCTGCAGGTATTGATTCCAAAATAATAGTAACATGTTAAACAGATCCTTTATTTTAGCAGCATTTACCAAATACATATAAATAAAGTTATCCATGATGATTATCAAATAATTCAGCCGTTCAATGACATCAATGGTGTTAATATTCGTGATGACCCTGATGCATAATGTATTTTTCTTGCTTGTGTACCTTGACGTCTCTCTACAAAACAAAATTGTAAGAGGCTTACTCTTACTCTTGTGTAGTTGACAACAGATTGATGAAACATACGTCAATATGAACTACTTTTACTGCAAAATACTGTCATTTGGTGTTGTGTTGATGTTGAAACTATCTCACCACTCTATAATCTACCTTGAGTGTTCAAAATGGTTGAGATCTTTGGCACATAGTTGACATTATTCCCGCACTTATCAAATCATTCAGCTATGAAAACCTTTACTGAGGGACGTTTTCATCCTGTGAAAGGCTGCATCCATCAGGATAGACGTGCTTCACCGTAGATTGAATATTTGTCGTAGTTTGTGTTTACCTGGCTCTCTAAGGGGGGCGGATGCGTACAAAATACAACGTGCCACTCTATCTGGCACAAGAAAGTGGATGGCTCCTATAGGCCCTTTCCTATCCTCCCATCAACCCATCCCATTAACCAACCCCACTTTCTCCATACCATATCCATCAATCCATCCATCTTTCTACATGATGAATAGATAGGTATGCATCATAAAAGTGGATGCTTGTGAAAACTCCTGATCATTTCATGTAACCTGACTTGTGGTCTTGGATTGGTGTCCTTTTTGTAGCAGATGTTTTTCCTTCTTTTTCAATTTCTATTATGTTATTTTCTTGACTCACTTCAATTCTTCACTGAGTTTCTTTTAATACCTTTTAGATTGCTGTGGTAGGCCACCCATTTGCATTGGTATTTTCAGCTGTAATTGAGCTCAGTGGGGGGTCTTCTTTCGAATTTCTGATGGCCGGTGAAGAGGAAGCTTCAGAAGGCAGCGTGTCCAATACCCTTTAATTAAGCAGTCTTTTATTTAGGCCTCTCTCGATCTGTGTGCAAGTGTGTATGTGTTTGTTTGTATATGTGTGTATGTCTATATGCCTCTGTGCAAGTGAAATCCCAAAGTGCTTTTAGTCAGTCGCAATTCCGGTAATGGCAAATGATTATCGAACAACACGGAAGGAGAAACTCCTCCGGAAATTTTAATGTCTGTTTTGATTTGAGACTTGAATTAGTCTGACTTTTCTAACTTTTGCCTTGTCTTGCCCTGTTCTTATTGTCACGAGTGTCACCCCAGCCTTCAACCATGTAACAATTTTACCGAGTGTTTGTTGGCTTAGCTGTATAACTGAGAAGAGAAGCTGCATGAAAGGAAGAGCCCGAGAGTTAAACCACCGGCTGTCACTCTGAGTGGTGTCCCCAGGAGAGGGGCTTGCTATTTGGGCTTGGAGGCAATCGACTTTACGCAGTGTTTGCTGTCTAGGTTTGGAGAGGGTGTCCAGGGCTGGGGACTGAGGTGGTTGGCAAGGGAGATCACAATCCATTCATTATGAGCTGTTGACACAGCAAGGATAGGCAGGGTTTAGGTTTGGTGTTCAGAAGCCCTTATTTGCTTAAAGCATCAGTTAGAGCTGATGTGGAGGACACCGTCCTCACACATATTACTAACTCACCTGCATTTACACCATTATAAGCTGGGAAAAAATGGAAATCTTGTTCTTCAGTGACGTAGCCTAGCTTTATTCTTGTTTCTCACGCAGATGCTTTTATCCAAAGTGACTTACAATAAGTGCATTCACACTAGTCATCAGAAATCCTAAGTGCATTTCCTTCCTAAATAAGCATCTAAGAGCAGAACCAGTGCTGAGGTAAAAGTGCAATAAGTTAGCTACCTGCTTTTTATTGAAACAAATGAGACAAATAAGTAAATCAAATAAACAAGAGCTAAGACAAATAAGTGAAGACAAATAAGCAAGTGCTAGGAGGAAGGGTCAGGTGTTTTTTTGAAGAGGTGGGTTTTCAGCCCGCGGTGAAAGATGGGCATCAGTGGTGCTGATCCTGGCATCAGTGGGGAGTTCATTCCACCACTGCGGGGCCAGGACAGAGAAGAGCCGTGACCGTGTAGATCGGCCGCAGGGGCCTCTGAGTGACGGGGCAACCAGTCGCCTCGAGGCAGCAGAGCAAAGTGGTCAGGCGGGGGTGTAAGGCTTGACCATCGCCTGGAGGTAAGAAGGAGCTGTTCCTTTCACTCCCCTATAGGCTAGCACCAGGGTCTTGAACTGGATGCGAGCTGCTACAGGGAGCCAGTGTAGAGAACGGAGAAGGGTAGTTGTGTGGGAGAACTTGGGGCGGTTGAACACCAGTCGAGCCGCAGCTTTCTGAACAAGCTCCAGAGGTCTGATGGCCGACGCCGGGGCACCAGCAAGGAGGGAGTTGCAGTAGTCCAGGCGGGAGACCTGCGCTGCCTTGTGAGGAAGGAGCGAATCCTCCTGATGTTGTAGAGGAGGAATCGTTAGGTCGGGTTGAAGAAGAATACACTATAAACTGAGAGTGAGTGAGTGTGAGTGAGAGAGTGAGAGAGAGAAAATCCCATTTAACTAATTTCCATGTTTGCCTGCATGGAAAAATTGGCTGTAGCTCAACTGGCAGGCGACATTGGCCTTGGTACTAGTGTTACCATATGCCCTGTCTATCACTGAAACACCATTGGCGCTACAGCTAGAAGTCAGCCAGCTCAGATCGGCCGTAGGACAGTTGCATGGCAACAAAGTAATGTCTTTCTATGCTTTAAGGGCCTTCCGTTGCTGTTTTTTTTGCAAAGTAAGTAAAAGTAACACCACCTTTTGAATTAATGATGTTTAGTGCAAATGATCTGTGAGAGAGAACAAAGCTGTGTGTTGTCTCATTTCTCCATATTGGATCAAGGGAGAAACGTGAATACCTTTTATGCTATTACGCCACATCAAGAATAAGACTGTAGGTGAGGGTATTTGCAGTTGAGATGCGTAATAGTGCTATGTCAAAATATAACCTCTGGACTGCTTCTATTTCCTGACCCTTTTGCAAACCAACTACATATACACTACGTATACACTCACCGGCCACTTTATTAGGTACTCCTGCTCATTAACGCAAATAGCGTGCCCCTTCAAAAAGCAAATCGTGTGGCTTCAACTAAATATATAAGGCTTGCAGACATGATTTCGTTTTTTTGTTCGACTAAACATTAGAATGTGCACGTAGATGTGTGATCTAAGCGACTTTGACCGTGGTATGATTGTTGGTGCCAGAGGTGATGGTCCCAGCATCTCAGAAACAGCTGCCCTCCTGGGAGTTTCACCGCTACAGTCTCTAGAGTTTACCGAGAATGGTGGGGAACGGTCCAAGCTAACAAATAGGCCACACATGCTCAAATAACAGCTCTTTCCAACAGTGGTGTGCAGAAGGGCACCTTGTTGAATCCATGCTGTGAATAATTCAGGCTGTTCTGGAGGCAAAAGGGGGTCCTACCTGGTACTAGATAGGTTTACCTAATAAAGTGGGCGTTGAGTGTACATGCATCCGCCTTGGCCTCGAGTGCATCGCATCGTTTCCGCCATCTCCCCGAGGAATGCACACTTATGTCACATGCTAACTAGTAGGAGCCTGGAGCTGCAGTGGGAACAAGCTATGTGTTAAAGACGCCTCGTGAGCCACCCCTCATTAAAAGAGATGAGACATCAGTGGTTCTCTCTGCAGAGCCTGGAGAAATGCTCCATGGGTGCAAATATTGACTCTGTTTATTTTCTCTCTGTGGGATGAATGCTGCAGATCTATGTGGTTTAATATTCGCTCTGATTAATGATCAAAGACTGCACTCAGTAGGATTTATTGCACTTATTGCATTCAAACTATTGGCTGCACTAAGGATCTCTCAACTTAATTTGAGAAACTTTATTAAGTAACTGAACGATTATGTGAAAGATAGGGAGGGAGTGAAAGGAAAGGGGTGCAGCTTATATCAAAACACCGCTGTTGCTCAATGCACTGAGTTTTGTTTCAGCCCACCACGGCCAGGAGATCTGGTCTGCTCACTGCCAGTCCACCTGTTGCACCTGTCTGTGAAGCTGCCGTAGACATGCTTGGGAGATGAACAGGTGTTGATTAAGAGACAGTGACAGCATCAGCTCCTGCCTCTGCTTTCTGCCTGCTGCTCGACATCTTAACCTTCATCTTCTAACCAGAAAGCGGTGAGCGCCCGGGAGAGACAGGAGGCACATTTTTGTTTATTTGTGGATGTAGTGAAGCATGTCCACGAGGGCGTGCGTTGATATGGATGTTGGAAAAAAAAAAGAAAAAAGGGGGGGGGTCTGTGCACGCGTGTGTACACGTGTGTCAGTATGCGTGGGCGTGTGTGAGTGCCCGTGGACGTGTGTGTCATTGTCGAGCCGAAGAGCTCATGTTTTCCACGTCGCCAAATGGGCAGGGAATAAAACGAGGCACAGTGCTGTGTGTGAGCTGCTCGATTAGATTAGGGTAGCAAATTGATTGAATTGAAGCGTGGAGTCGTCTCCATCGGAAAGTGGCACTGATTGCGGGGGTGGATGAGCGTGCTGCCACCTAATTTGATCATTCAGCAGCTAATGCAATCTGTGTTACGGCAGTCGGTGCAGATTGGGATTAATGTGCCAATAGGCCGAGCAGAAATGGGGAGGTGGATCGCTGTGGATCGCACACAGCTCCGTGATCAATGAACATTACAGGAGGACAGAGGCTCCATCCCTCCCCATTTCCTCGCTGTGGCTGACTCGGCCACATTTTCTCACAAACCACGAGGCAGCGTGGCCTCAGCCTGGACAACAAAACCATTTCAATTGTATTCTTTGCATTGACTTTTTTCTTCAGTTGTAATAATAAAACGGCCTGAAATAAAATAGCATCATTCTTTGTTACTAACATGCATTTTAACATAGTAAAATAGTATTTTATTTTTGCATTTCCTGCTGTCAGAAACACTTATCGTGGTAGTGATGAGGGTCATTTGATTTGCAGAGGGCACAATTTTGTTACCCCAGTGGCAACGTCTGATTGAGGACTTCAGTATGAAAGTTTAAATTTGATGAACATCCGTGACACAAAAACTTGTTGCGAACGTCCGGCTTACATTTCAGTCTGGCTTAAAAATGAATGCTCGTTAGGCCATAAATATGAGCAGCCTCACTGGCATGCATCCACGTAGGCTCATTAAATCTTTAAATCCATAAACCCACCAGTTAAGTTTCACATAACTGCCCCCATTCTTTCTTTCTGTTGATCAGCTCTCGAACAGAGGCTAATTAGATCGTACAGCATGACGGACACTTGTGTATTGATTCAACTGTGTTCTCTTGTTGAATTCAGATTGATATCATATAAATTGGGTGGGAGAAAGGAAGAGCCGGTTATCACAGTGATAATAAGGGTCCTGCCTGTCCCCTGCCCACTCCCATTAGCTCCTGTCACATTCATATCTGAACCCAAATGCCACATTAGCATGCCGGAGACCCAATCCCACTGTGGCATCACGCTGTCAGCTCTCACACCTGCACTGCCTATAGATCTCCTAGTCAGACAGACCACTGGCTTCCATCATGGTTTATGTATTTCTTCACTCGTCATGGATCTTAAACAGTATCCAAGGTGATGTGTTAGTATTGTGTGAGAGTGGCCCGTTTTAAAGAAAGATCCCAGGTGCTGTTTAGTGTAGGTGACGCGATGTCTGATGATCGAGCCTCAATTTGGGATCGAGCGTGTTCAGATACATTCATATCGTTTACTGTGTCATCATCATTATGTTTTATTTTATTCCCAGCAGAATTGCGATATTTATGAGTGATAAATATTACATGTCGCCGCCTTATCAGATGTGTAGTCTGCGTATTGGGGAAGACCTTTCAGGAATGACCCCGTACATAGAGAAAAAGAGCGACGGAGCTGTGCGGGGCTTTTGATGCTGAGTACTATTGTAATGTGACACAATGTGTCACGACTGGCAGAGAAGGCCTTTGTTCCCGAGAGGACAAAGAAGGCTATGGTTCACCCTCCACCTTTCACTGCTGCAGCTCCGCTATCAAAGCCCAGGCGTGTTGCGGTCAGGAGTATCATCCAGCTGGGAACGGGCCCTGTCCATAAGGGGCTTAGCCACTCTATCAAATAGGGTGATGCTAATGTGACTTTTCAGCCGCAGCCTTCCCTTATACAAAGCGGTTTGGGAGCACAGCTATATATTCATAGCCATTGTGTTCAGTTAGAGGCACATTTCTTAACCACATCTCTGCGAATGGACTGGTGTGGAGCAGGGCAGCAGCATGGCTCTACTGGTATTGTTAGTAGTTGGGGAGTATCTAGCCCAGGCTGGCTGTGTCTGACTGGACAGACCAGCAGCGGCTGTGCAGAATTAATCCCAGGCTTGGGGTCAGGCTGCCATTATTGGTTTCTCTTTCTTAGGTATGACTCCATACTTTCACTCCTACCCCCTCAGTGCAACAAAAGACTAAATAACATACAGCCTGGGCAGGTGGGTGTACCAGGTGGTAATTCCTCAATTGCAGTGTGGCTTTCCCTCTCAAGGCTGAGGCTGAAGACCTGTGGCTGAGCCTTCCTCTGAAGGAAAATACTGTTTTTTTTTTGCTCATTTCATTCTTGACTACTGCTGTTCAGTGCATACAGCATACCATGAGATGTAGTATGCATAACCTTCCACTGTTCACAGGATTCAATCCAATTTAAAACTGCATCACATATCTGGCTTACAGGCAGCCTTTTCCATCCAAACCCCCGTAAGTCATCGGTTTGAGCAGTGGCTGGCGTATTTATGGAACTAGCTTCCTTGTTAAGGTCTGTTAACTGCCGGGGAGGTTCCAAGTAACTGGCTGTGAACTTTTATGTCACCCGAATTGACACTATATATCGAAGGGCTGACATCAAACGAAGGTGTACTGAAGGACGTAAGCCAAACAGGAGTACTGTACATACTGTTCCTTTAAGCAGCATTAGGTGGTGTCCATGTTTAATCAGCTAGCTGTGGGAAGAGAGTGTCACGTGGGAGGGCTTTTCACCTGAGGGGCGGATGTGGTATTGTAACAGTCAGCACTCCACAGGTTATGGATCAGCAATCTAAGGCACATCCCTCTCCATCCCCACTCCATTTCCTTTTCTCATAAATCTTTCCTCGCTGCTAAAACCATCGTATCAGTGGCCTGTGTCTCCCCTCCCCTACCCACTCCAATTTACTTGCTTGTCCACAGGGGCGAGGAACATTAGGGGCCGGAGGAAAGGTTAATGTTGCACAGAGGGGATGTCAAAGACTGAGGCTGAGTTATTCATAGAGGACCCAGCATTAAAATTATTGCTCAATTGATTTGTTTATTCCTTTATTTTGTTGCATTTTTTTCTCCAGTCATATTAAAAACAGCCCCGAGTGTCCTTTGAGAGCAAAATAATTAAAATGATGTTTTCATATTTGGTAACACTGGCTATGTGGGGTTGTGATTCGTATGAATGGAAGCAGTTTAAAGATGTCTGCCAGCAGTAGCCTTTTTACCAACATGGTATGGATGCTGCGCAGTAGAGGATGAGTGAGAGCTAGAGTCGCATGAGGCTGGAGACAGATGAGAGTGGTACCTAGGGCCAGGGGCAGGTTTGAGGACAGGGTGGATAACACAGACGATGTAATATGCAGTCTTAATATAACCCAGTTTCTACCATACCAACAGCTGACTAAATATAGTATTAGAGAATGATGTCTTACTGATATGCCTCTATGATCTATTGCCGCAGCCCCATAATGAGGATTTAATGTAGGGTACGGGCTTGCGCCACACTGTGGGCATTTCACAGTTGATAAAATACATCAGACAAAAATCTACCCCTCTGACCCGAGGTCCCTCATAAACGATGACTGAGTGCTTGTTCCTCTGTGAACTGAAGTGAAGACAGCTAACGCAGCAACTCAATTTATTAATGCCATTCAGGAGGCTGTCGCTCAGAGGAATGAGACGGAGCGGAGCAGGGTGAGAAATACCATAAACATCTTCAGGGCACTGAGCGGTTTGGCAGGGGTTGATGGGATGCACCCAAGTGCACTAAAGAGCATCACATGAGCAGAGGAGGGAAGGAGAAGAGAGGGCGTATTGCCCTGTGGACCACCACCACTAGACATCCTCTCTTGTTTCCTGCGTGGATGTTTAAGGCTGCCTATATGTGGCTCATGGCATGTAGCTCACTGACTGAGTTCAAGCCCGAAGAGGCAGACACACATTGCAATAGGACGTCAGCGAACTCTGTGTCAAATCAAGGAAGCTGACAGCAGAGAGAGAACTAGAAACAAGTGGACTATGTGCAGATGAGCACATGGGACATGTAGCAGAGGCTAACACGGTACATGGAATGGCCACAATCGAGCTGTGACTTTTATTCTCACGATATGAAATGGTTCTTTGAAAGAGACCGAGATACCGATTCATTCAGCTATGCTCCTGTATTTACAGGCGTAATGAAGCTGGCGTGTGTTGTCATGCTGATGATGAATGATCCTCAGTGGCCGGTGTATTGTACTACCCTGAGTTGTGTAATACGTCTGTCTGTCTGTTTTATCAATGCTGCGTTATTAGCCAGCCAATGGTGACATGATGATAGCAGACATAGATGGATTTGATTTATACCTGTGTGTGTGTGTGTGTGTGTGTGTGTGTGTTAGCGTTTTTGTACTAATGCATTAATTGGAGTGACTTTTCTTTGAACCTTTTTACCAATTGGGTTGTAAAATTGGGGGGTCAAATTCGATCACATTGTACGTTGGTGTGTGTGTGTGTGTGTGTGTGTGCGCGCCGGTATGCACATGCACGTTCTCTCTTGCTTCACTATACGTCTGGCAGCTTTAATCAGGCGGCGATCGGCAGTCCAGGCTTTTCATTGTTTGTTGTACATTAACAATTTGGCATAATGGCATCGCTCTGCTACCGTCGAGAGCAGAACAATCCGCCGCACCTCTATTCATCTCCCTCCTGTCACCAGCACAGCCTGAGAAATACTTTCATATGGATCCGCCGTCCCCCGAGACTCGTTGGCAGCTTATTGTACTCCATATTTTCATGTCCAGGGAACGTTTTCACATTCAGCTCAAAAATGAACATGAATTGTTTCTGTGTTTTTATGTGGAGAGCGAAGGAATTTATATTTCCTCCTTTCAAGGCTTCATTAGCATACGAGCTCGCTTTCTATGTTTCTCAGCCAATGGGGCGACGGGATCGTCTGATTTCATGCTACTTTAGTTGATATAGTGCAATGATTTAGAGATTCACATAAACACTTTTAAGTTTAAGGGAAGTTTTATGTACTCCTATACTCCTTTAGTATCTACTTTAATAGTGGGTATTATTTCATATCTGTTGTTTCAATGACAAATGTAATTGATACTTGATACATGTTATTATTTGTAGTCAAAGTTGTAATTGATATATCCTCTCTTTGCAAATGATAAATACATAGCAATTAAGTGTTGCATGTTACAGCATTAAGGGGATTTTGTTTTGGATATAATGTGTGGATGATCACAACACATAACTGCTTAGTCATAAAACATTGTAGGCGTCGTATAAGTCATTGACTTATGTGATAACATATTGTTCAAATCAACTTATTGCTTGCAGCCTGATGAAGCCACGTGTGTTTTATAGCACACGACTGGATGTTATCTCAAAATGCAGACAACATTTCAGGCATCATGGATTGTACTCAAGCAAGTGACAGATACAGACAGATATCTCAGTAAATACAACACGCCGTATCATTAGTGACATATTTCCACTGTCTTTGTCATTGTGTGTGATGGCTGTCTCTTTGAGAGAAGTCCTGTGCTTCAGAAGACATTTGGCAGCCACTCCACACTCCCACCACGTCTTCTGCAATCCCTCAGATTATCAAAGTATCCAGTCTCCATGGAAAAGGGAGAGGGGGGTCTTTGAGAGACGGTTGCCCTGGCAACAAGCTCAGTTAAGTCAGCTGCCCGGAGCAGAGGTAAAACGCAACTGACTAAACCACATAACTGGAAATTAGTATGCACTTATCAGACTAGAGTAGCTAGCTGTCTCTTGGCTGAGCAGTCTCGGAAGATCACGGCATCCATAGTGTAAAAAAGACTATTAAGATCTGTTTCAGAGCATAGATCTTTACTGGTGCTGATAAATCTTTGTAACTCTCCAGCTTTGAGGAACTGTATACCTCTGAAGTCACTTTCTGGGAAGTGTGAGAGTTTCTTAAAGTCAAGTTTTCACTCCTCCTAGTTTTTGACCTGCAGTGTATTCCGACATTGGAAATACTACCCTAGTGTTTTAATGACGACTCCCCCAATAAATATTCAGGTTTCTTTCAACTGGTAATATTCACAACCGCTAATTCCACAAATCTGCATGCAAACAGACTTTAGTTTAATTTCCTACACGTCCTACTTTTGCATTTTGACAATGACTGTTAGCTCCTGCGCTGCTGTCAGTCACCATATTGTATGTTTCCCCGCGTTGTTAGTATAGTGAGAGCTGCTGAGTTCTTCAGTTTGCTTCTCAGTCTGATGGAATGGCGTCTTTTAAGGAAAACTGTCAGGCTGAAGCCAGTGCTGTGTGATTCAGTGAAAGAAGCAGTGAGGGTTGACATTGCATCATCTGTGTGCTTGTCTGTCCTCGTGGAAAATACAAGTGAAACCTATGGCAGGTTCTCCTGGACAGTCACAGCTTTGCCTGGCTTCGCACTCAGGCCAAAACAACTCTCTCTCTCACTCTTGTGTAAAACTTCTTGATATTGCAGTTTTTTTTCAATTGATATATTTTTCTTTTTAGAATAAAACCTGGTCCACCTCTTACATCGTAACTGAAAAGCTGACACACAACAGGCACCAATAACTTTCCTCCTCTGGACTGCTCAAGTCTGATGTTAACTTCACCCAATTTACAGCTGATAGTATATTCCACGAACTTGAGAATACTAAATTCACTGTTTGGAGTAGCACACACAGTCCTAGAGACCATAATAGTGTATGTGTAATTCATGTGAACCGACAGTATCTCTAGTTACAGTATGACCCAAGGCAATGCAGTGTTGGCCCTAATATGGCTTTCTCAGGGCTGCTGATAGGAGAACAGCTTCCTCAGAGTTTTGTCTTGAATGAGTGCTACTTTGCTGCTGACATAAGCCTCTCCAGTTTCCTTGGGGAGCCTACAGCCAATTAGTAATTTGTCGGCAAGTTGAAAATGTGAAACATGAAAGCGGTACATGTTCAGGTCCCAAATAAAAATGTTGGCTATGCCAAACACAACACAGCTCTTCATGACCAAGCATTGGAGAAACTTCCTTCCTGTCAGTGTCACTATGCTTGTGTTTGCGGTGGTTGTATGTTAATAAAGCTCCTCTGTGTCAGGAAAGACCGGCTGTTAGGAGGTATGATTACAGTCATGCCTGAAAGTTTGTGAACCCTATGGGTGGTGGTCATTATTTCATATATTATAGAGGAATAACCTAAAATCGTTATCTAAAATCTCAACTCTTAACGAGAATGCACAAATAAATGATGAAAAGCAGTTGCAACCATCTGTCCAGACAACAGACTCCCAGAAATCTTCAGGTTTGTCCAGGTCGTCTCTGAAAAATTGAAGATTGACAGCTTTTTAGACAGCAGAGGCTTCTTCATGGCCACCCTTGCATAGAAGACATTTCTATTCAGTATTCTTCTTATTGTTCATGGATGCACAGACAAAGACATCAGATGCAGCAATGGAGGCTTGTTGATTTCTGGATGTTATTCTTAGGTTGTTTTTTGTTTTTACTAGTTTTAATATTTTTCTTGTACAGAAATGCAGAATCATCAGTAAACAGTATTAATAATCCTAATCCTGGTGGGAGTGTATTTTTCCTGTTAATCAAATCAGAACCGATGGGGAAACTAGGAGGGAGCCCCCAAACCATTGTACTGCAGTACAAAGCAACATCTTAGGTGTGTGGGTAGTTAAAAGGAGAAAGATGGGTGAATTTGAAAGAGAGTGAGCGACAGGCGAGGGGTATTAGAAGTTTCAGCTTTACCACAGGGACAGGCGATAATGAGCACGTATCAGAGGTGGAGCATGGCAGTCGCTGCAGAGACACCTTGGACTGATGGCCAGAAAAAGTCCCGACCCAAGGAAGGCAGTGAGATAGGAGGGGACTTTCTCTAACACGGGGCTTTTCTGATGAGGATTTTCTGAGCTATTTAAACAGTCATTTGGCCTCAGCGAGGGATGGCCGAATCAAACGGGCTTTAGGAAGGCAGATGGGTCAAACTTAAGTGCCCTCTGGAGCAAGGTGATATGTACTTCAGAGAAGAGTTTGAAATGTGTAGCCAGTATCAGTACAGTACAATTATGTTCTACCGTAGATTACAAATAAAATAAAATTACTAAAAGTGGTAAAAGAAATGTTTTTGATTGGCACTGACTCAACTGACTCAAATGTCTGCAATGCATTTTAGTGGGCTCTCAGCTTTGGCTTATTCTTCCTCTTCTTTAATCTTGTCATAGCTGTTTGCCTCAAGCAATTGCCACCTGCCAAGCCAAAGACCAAAGATTGTCAAAGACAAATTTTACCAGCATTTGTCTTTGACAATCCTTGGTCTTTGGTGTTCTCAAAGTTTGTCCCTGCTGGCCACCTTACCCTCTCTGACAATGATCAAATCAAATCAAATCAAAGCAACACGATGGCTCTATATCAAATGCTTGTTAAGTTGGCTGTACACAAAGTTTTAAATTCTGCAGACTTTTCCTTTGGCTTCTCCACTGCCTGGATGTTAAGTAGCTGAAGACAAACATGAAGACAAAAAAAGATTCATATATGAGCAAGTTATAAATGAAAACTCTAAATCTGCTCGTCTCATTATTGACTGCTCATCTCACACAACACCCGATTCTATACACAAAATAGCATTGACACGTTAGGGTGACATATCTATTTCTATCTTGAGCTTGTTTGCATTGTATGTTACTGAGCCAGAAATCTGAACCACACTAAAGTCTATGAAAATAACCACAGTTTTAAAGGCTTATTAAGATGCACTGCACTTGGGCTGTAACTAAATCCTAAACATTGAAACAGTTATGTCCCGAATCTACAGCAAACATTTGGTTAAGCTGTATTTCTACCTGTTACTGTACTGGGGGTTCACTGGCATTCCCTCAAACAAAACCAAATATGTGATTTTTCTTCTGTTAGGTAGATGATGGAAAGATTAACTTTCTGTGCTATTTGTCTGATCACCCTTTAGCTATTATAGAACTAAGAATAGGTAATACATCAAATCTGGCTTTGATTAAAATGTTTTTACTGTGATGTGGAGTTGGTATTAGCCGGTATTACTGTGTAGGAGATTGGGCAAATGTTAAAACATCAAATTCATCATTTTGCTCTCAACAAAGCCTCTGTAATTGAATTGGTTGGAAATGTTTTTTCACATTTTTCTCATAAAGTCGTAGTTCTTTCTATGCAATATCTTTATATTACTGCTTGTCAAAGCCCCCAAATTCACATCCTTAATTATTTTCTCAAGGTTCTTTTCTCCCTCTGATTTATCACAAACCTCTCACTCTCATCTCCTTTTCATCTTTTCTTTTCCTCTATCAATCTGTCCTATTTTCTCTCCATTCCTGCTCCATCTCATGGTTCTGGCTCCTTTTCACCACCTCCCACGAAAACACAATCATTAGGGGAGGAACAGGCTGAGAGGAGCATAGAGGGGACATTCAGATTAGGAGCTCTGTCAGCGGAAGGGATTGCTAATTCTAACCATTAGCCTGCTGCTGTGCCACGCTGACGGGGCTCTAATGGAGGGTGGCCTGTGGCTTAAACATGGCCCTTGCCCCATGGACAGCCACATGGCTATTGTGACTTTAACCCAGGACAAACAGGCTCTATCTTGGAGCTGACATCAGATCATCCCTCCCCCTCTTTTTCCCCTTGGTCCTGGGGGACTGGAGGCGTGGAGCTGAAGCTAATTGTTGTCTTTGGTATGTCTTTAAAACATGCCATTAGTCAGGGCATCACTTACAGTTTCCTGTTTTCTTCTCTCTGCTTATTGTAGCCGTGCTACTGAGGTTGGTTTTGCCTTCTTGATTATTGGTCTGTTCATTGTATGTGCAGCCTAGGGGTTAATTGAAAGTTAAACAGAATCAAACTCTTACCGGCAACTGTACCACGATCAGACAATGGCAATACTGTTGCTGCCCAGGCCTGTGTATTGTGATGTTTTGTCATTTCAAATGTTTTTCACCTTTGTGCCGATGACCTGTTTGTTCATCGGCACAAACCTGGCAGAGTTTCAGAAAACGTTACCCATGTGGCACTGGCCATCCAAAATGCCCGGTCCTTAAAAGCCTAGAGAATTTAATTGAAGACAAGAAGTAGAGGGAAGAGCTGGCATGTGGCACTCCAAAGCTGGCCCTGAAAAAAAAAAAAAATCACAAGTATTTATAGAATGACCATGTCAGAAAATGGGGAGTGAGACAAGAGGAGGATTTTGAGGTCCTGGTGTTCTGAAAGCTCTGAAGCTTTTCAATTATCTGCGTGGCGAGTTGAGGAGAAGAGGAGAGCAAGGGGGGTAAAGGGAAGTGAGAGACTATTAGTTCTCCCACTAAGACCCTGGCTGACTGTTAAAACGACTGACCAGGACAGATGGAGAGAGCAAGAGGGTGAATGGGCTTCAGTGAGGGTTTTTTCTTTTTTGTTGCTGTGATAATGTCATTTGCCTGCAGTTTGGTGTGTGTGTCTGCACATGTGTGTGTGTGTGTGTGTGTCTGTGCGTGCTCCTGCATATGTGTTCAGCCTTGGCCCAATGTTTGCTTTGGGCTGGTGTATGTCCCCTTCCTGTGTGAGCGCCAAGCACGGGCACCCGTGGTTTATTCATAGAGAAGTGGTAGAACGCCTGATGGCTTGTTTCTGGGCCAGACTGGCTGGGGCTTTCAGAAGGACAATAAATAAAGTGAAGCCTGGACAACAGGTCTGGTTAATTATCACCGGTTTAGTGTGGGTGGAATGTGTTTATCATCCATTATTTCATGTATTTTCTGTGCAATCCTTTGTCTTCTTTGATATATTGTACTGTAATGCTAATGAAATCTAACAAAAACAAAAGCAGGCAGAACTCACATAACTACATGATTCACACTCTTATGATACAACACTTTGTTTTGCTGCCGCCTTCCTTAATGTCAGTCACTCTGAGCTTGGAAAAAAAAAATGATAGAAAACGATCTGCTGTGTGTGTGAGTCTCCATAAAGATGCCGCAGAGACATTAACACATTTCTAATGATCCGCCCCTTGGTCCTGTGTTACCAATGGAGCTTCATTAGACGGTTGAATCTCGACAAAATGTCACCAAAGCCCTTTTTTCTCTAGACCACTAATCATGTCCTGGTACCGCTAAATGCTTCCAGTCTCGCTGGTGCAAAGAGACTGCTGAGGTGTGTAGGGGCTTATTATGTGCCATATATCTAAGGTGCTCTATACATGAGGGGCTGTGAGAGAACCTAGTCTCCCTGCTTCATCTCTTTGCCGCTGTCCACACTGCTTCCTACCTCCTAATTGCATCTCATTGGAATACAGATGTGAATATCCTCAACGGTAGACTCTCAGATTAACATCTCAATTAGAGAGGGGAATTTGTTTGCCTGCTTAAAGTTACTAACTATTCATATTCATGCTTTTCCAGATATCCCTCTCTATGTAATTCGGTGATTTAAGAGACTAATTGAGTGCAAACCTCTAATAGTCTTTTTAACGGCCTTGTGCTGAATTCATATTCAGAGGTAAATCTCACAGCTATTGTAAAGCTATCATTTTCTTTTTTAGTGTTTACTTTAGGCTTTGTGGGTATGTAGTTTGAGTTTCCTCACACCTCCCCATATACTGCTTTAGAGCAACGCAGCAGCAACTCTCTGAACCCGGCAAGAATCACTAAGAACTTTCTCGATGTCGTTTCGTGCTCAGCGGTGTTGTGTCAATCATACATGGCGTGGCAGAGCACAGCATCTATGTTTCATAGTTGCACTGTTAACTGGATTGTTGTTTGATGGATCCACATTGACCTGCAAGTAAAAAAAAAAACAAAGTTCCTAGATGATGAGGGAAGAGGGCGCGGTATAATCCATTGGAGACTAGCTGCCCTGATTGCCTCTCACCTCTCCCCAGCTCACCACATCGATTGTGGAGGACCTCTGGAGACCACAGTAGCTGCTGACAGAGTCACTACACTTATAGCTCATCAAGTCTTTCTGCTTATCGATTGCATGGGTGCACGGAGAGGTTGCAACAAACCCATGCCCCACCCCCCCCCCCGTTCCAGCCTGTTCAAGCTCCGTAGCCTAGTCACTCATTCTACCAGTAACATTTCCAGTGCTCAGATCCTCCAATCTCAGATCACTTCCTCCAACCACACCCAGCGTTGCACACTTCCACCGGGGCATGGGGTGAATCAGGAGGCCTGGGCTTGCCGAGATGGAAGCAGAAAATAGCCCCTTCACAGGCTGAATGAGAATCCTCTGTTCTGGGCAAGTGTGTGGCCATGAGGGACAGTCGGAATTGGACACCTCTATAGAAGTGTGAAGTAGAGTTTTTGTCTCTTCCCACAGATATGAAGGGGAAGGGGGGTTATGGTGGGTGTGAGGAGGGTGGACTGTGTTGCTGTGATAGTGCAGTGGGAGTAAATAGGCCAGGGGAGAGAGAGGACTCAGGGGACTGTCACCAATTGTCACCATGAGTCGCCTTGCTTTTGTATTAATTTTCCTTTTTGTGTGCCTGGGGACCAGGGTGAGAAATCATCCACCTATAAATAGATGTGTGTGTGTGTGTGTGTGTGTGTGTGTGTGTGCATGCAGGAGTGTGTATTATGTATGTAACGTTCTGTGATGAAGTGGCCTGACACCCCACAGCTCTCTGTGGTCTCTCTCTCTCTCTCTCTCTCTCTCTCCATCTTGCCATGGGGTCCATCCTAGTTGTAGTCTGTCACTGTGAACACAGAGCTGAATGAACGCTCTGGTTCCCCTTCATTATTCACTACCGCTCCTCAGCTATAGCTCATGTCTGGCTCTGCCTCGGTGGGAGGGTGTGCCACCGCCGATTCCCATTGTTCACGGGATCCTTTTCCATCTTAAAATAATAGTCATGAATGTTTAAAGGAAAAATGGACAGTTGGATACTCTGATACACTGTTATATATAATCAATTTGTGATGTTCAATACATTCCAGGAGTTAATTTGTCATGTGTTAAATTCACTTTTTTTACAGCCATTTTACCTCAGCCTGCCTCGTCTACTTCTACTTCAGTTCCTACATTTCCCAGAATTTCCCACTGGGAGAACTTGTTGCTTTCAATCAAAGGTGGGCATAAAAATATAGCTAGCTAGCCAGCTTGTTTGGGAACATTGCGCCTTGTCTGTGATCTCGGTCACAAACAAGTTCAAGTCCCGATCCGTCCGTGACCCTTGACCCTTGCAGGTGGGTGGCGGGTGAAAATGGGGCTTTGCTGACCTCACTTTAGACAACGAGAGCAGACGGAGAGATAGAAGGAAGAGCTTTATCGGAGAGTAGCAAGGGTTTGTGTGTGTGTGTGTGTGTGCGTGTGTGTGTGTGTGTGTGTGTGTGTGTGCGTGTGTGTGTGTGTGTACATTTCAGGCATTTACAGTAGCTGCAGCTCTTATCCAGACTCTTACAGTGAGTGGGCTGGTAGAGGTTCAGTGCTCAAGGACTCTTTGACAGAACGGCACTATTGACAGACAAACACTGTGAAGATCAAACCAAGTGACCTTCTGGTGGTGAGACAGGTTATCTAACCACGAGTCTCTCCTGCCGCTGTCTCCAGGCTGAACTCGTAACAAACAGACGCACCACGTAGCAGATTCCTGATTTGCGATCGTTGTATTTTTATCCGCGCTTCTGACAAAACAGTACAGTGCCTCTCGTACTGTATCTGTTATGTTAACTTGCATTCAAAAAACAAATCAACAGACACGTGTGGACAAGTTGACAAGCTATTCAGCTGTATGCTTCCCCTATCTCTTCTCTCTCTCTCTCTCTCTCTCTCTCTCTCTCTCTCTCTCTCTCTCTCTCTCTCTCTCTCTCTCTCTCTCTCTCTCTCACCGAACTTAACACAAACACAGAAGTGAGAGACGATGATATGAAAAGAAAGATCAATGCCTGGACGTAATACACAGGTCTTTAAAACGGGCCTCCTGAAGGTGAAGGGGGGGGGAAAATGGCGCGCCCCTTCAAGACACATCTGGAAATGAAAGCTTGTTTATCTGTCAGTGTGATATTGTCAGACCTGAAAGGATGGAGTTCATGTCGTATCTGAAAGGTTGAAGTGCCGGTACGATTGAACAGTTGTCGTCAGGCTTTATCTCAAATTCATGGTAACTTTTGGTCTGCAGAGCTATCGATACAGTGTGGTGTGGATAGACTGTGAAATACCTTCTCCTGCTACTCTCATGGCCTAGTTATTATGCTGAGGCCTTATGTATCTTGCAGGGTAGTTAAGGGGCGCAGTCTACCCACAATGCAGCTGGTCAATGTCACTACCAAACACCCACGAGACCCTCCCCTATATCTGTTAATTTCTGCATCTCTCCGCCCACCCCCTCCCCAACACACACACACACACACACACACACACACACACACACACACACACACACACACACACACACACACACACACACAGTGACTGTAAACCCCTCTCTTCCCAAACAGTCATCCTAATCTCTCTTGACTTACCAGCCAGTTACATCACTGTTTAATTATTTTCCCAATTAAACAAATTGCCTTTAACAGTGCTAATTTTGTTCTTAAAATTGTTTGCTTTAGTGGACAGAAAATCCTATTAGGCTTAGTTGGTATTGAGGGAGTTGAACCTTGACCATGCATACCAATTCCTCGAATCAATTTGTGCAAACCCTTCTTTTCCTTTTTTGCGCTCTCTTCTCTCTTATGTAGTCGAGTTTCGCTTTGCTAGGTTGTCAAGGTTAGGCTGTCAAATGCAGCTTGAGATTCAGCTGTCCTCTGGGATTCATGAAGATTATTATATTGATCTTCATTTTTACAATGTTGTTGGATGCATGTGATGCTTTTATTAATCCCCAAAGGGAAATTATTTTTTTTTACACTTGATCAAGGACACTTCAGCCGGGCAGATGCTTGCTGATGCGGGGGCTTGATCCAGGGTCTTCCAGTTGAAGGACGGTCTTCCTGCTCGCTATGTCACACTGCTGCCTTTGCTTGCTTGCTTTTCTTCACACCCCACACTCTTTCTCATATTCTGTACCTACTATACTCTAAAAGTCTTCACAGTTCAATAGTTTTCATCTCAGGCACTTTCTAACACTTTCTATTCTTATTCAGGCATGATAATGATAACGATGATAACCAACCCAATGCCACAGAAATCTGAGCCTAGGCTACATAGGCCAGACGTTATTCTCCCAAAAGAATTGGCCTCATGGTTTAGATGGCAGTCAAAAATATCTTGCATTATAATACAGTTGTAATGTGTTTCAGGAGTGGGCAGCTACAGCTTTCCCTACCTTTGATAACTCCCTCCCTCCCTCTACTCATGATTGTGGCACTCAGACCACCCTATATACTCTCTTTTCAGACTGCAGCCTAAGATGCCCTCCCTCTCAGGATAGGATCTGCCAAATGTCATCCCAAAACACTTTGATAACTACAGCTAATATCAAGTGCCTGAGAACAAAACACAAACTCTAGAAGAAACCTCCTGTAAGAGACAAATTTGAGAAATGTTTACTTTGCCTATTTAAGTTAATACTTTTGCCCAAACTGCCCAAAAGTATTGGTATCCTTGGTAAAATCCGTCATCTGATAAACACCATTGTATGCTGTGTCATTCCATATATCATCTACTGCAGTACAGCCTGGGCTAAAGTAGAACCTGTCCCCCAAGACCCATCGCAGCCCTTGACCAAACATTTGGTTTCCTCAGTGCTTATCAAATCCGTCTCCTCCAGGCCGCTCGGCTTGTTTGCAGTTCTCTAAATAGGACACTTGCCTTTTGTATTCCCGACATGTTCACCTCCACCTATCAATTTCCAAATTATTCAACATGTAGTTTATGTTACCTCACACCACCTCTCACCACATCGCTATCTCAGTGTGGTATTATTCATGGGCGCTCCGAGATAAGGAATTCACTCCCTCCGCATTTTATCGACTTGTCACTTAAACAATTCGGAAAAGCCTTGAAGTCACTTCTCACTTCTCCGCCCGTAACGCTGCACATGGGCTGCTCATATACGTCGTATTTTCCTCCAAGTATTTCAGCTCTTCCACTGTCGGCTTTATTTGTTTTATTTACATAGCCACTATATTACACTGCTTGGAATTATTCATAAGGCGATATGAGATTCAGCGTGTGTGTGTGTGTGTGTGTGTGTGTGTGTGAGATGCTTCCGTTGCTTTGAGAGTGTGTGTGCATGTGTGTGTATCCTCCAGTGAGTGTGTTACTGTGATTGTGTGCAAAGGGGAAACACATTTGTTGGAAGTTTGATGTAAAGTATGTATGCGTGTGTGTGTGTAGATGTACATATATTTTCATTCTTGCTGTCTTTTACTGATGTATTTTTTTCCCGCTCTTCAAGCCCCTAGAGGGTTTTTAGGCTTCGTCCTGCATGCTATATCTGAATGTATTTTTTTAATCATGTGTAAATAAAGCAAGCAAACAGTTGTGCCTGTATGGAAGACATCCAGTAAATGACCTGTTACTCTTCTTCACACTCAAATGCTCGGTAAAGTCAGTACAGTTTGATCCAAGTTCCTCAGTGCTACATTTCCATGCCAGTGTGGTGGGTGACACACTTCGGATTATTTTTTGAGAACGCTCAAGAGAGATTGGCAGTGTGTAAAGCGATCCTTACAGCAGTGGTTTTCAATCATGTACCATTGAGGCCCAAGAGTATGCAGGTTTTCATTCCAACCAAACACTACACCGTCTAATTTCACTGATTAGCACACTTTCAACCAGAAAGGGCAGAACTAATTAGTGTTTGGGTGGAAGGAAAACCTGCAGACGGCAAACCACTGTCTTACAGCTCAATTTGAATAGATTTATTTTTAAAATCTGCAGTGTGTGTCTAGACATTAAAGCTGAGATTGATCGTCAAACAGCACAGAGCCCTATGTTTTCACTGCCGATGGTTTGTCACCGTACCAGGACTGCAAGTAGCGGGGGAATTCTTTACAAATGAAATTTGTATGAGGAAACAAAGTGGGTGAAATTAGTGAAGTGATGGACCAATTATTTTGCACCATAAAAGACATTTAAATGTATGTTTAATAGACAATACTTTCCAGCTCTACAAGATCTAGAATAATCATAACATGGAGGGAGGGAGCAGAGCTGAAAGAGACCCATTTTGTAGAGCCATTGCTAAGGTTTGGAAAGGTAATGGTCTGCAGAGTACATTAGTTTAGAACGAGCTATCATGTAGTACTTTGGCTTAACACCAATGTTGACTTCCTGGAGAACGATGCATCAGTCTTGAGAGTAAGTATGACTGTGATAATCATAAATTCCGAGTCTGCTCTGAGGCGGCGGGGGGGAAGAGGGGAGGGGTGTATTCTGGGTATCGGGAGGAGAACCCATGTGACTGGCCTGTTTTTGTTTGAGATGGTTTCAGCCTTATCTGCCTGTGTATCCTGCACATGAGAGCGCATTTCACTCCCAGCAGCGACGAAAGCTTCCAGACACAGATGCAGGTTAAGTGGAAGCATGTTGACTCCATGATAGGCTAGGGGAATAGATGTCTCCCAATCAGAGAGCGGCCGCCGAGGCCGACACCAGAAAAGGGCACGGAGAGGAAATGGAAGATCTCCCCTGCCATAATTAAAATGTTCATGCCAGGGGCAGGTTTTTATTATGACGGGCCAGTTAATCTATCTCCGATTTCTTTGTTTATTTCCCCGGTGGATGGAAAATATGGATTGCCGGTCCATGCAATGTGGCTTCCCAGAGACAATCACTGCTCTGATCTATTCATCATTGGTTAATAATGCATGTCGGTGGTAACTTTTTTATTTAACTGTCAGATGAGGCAAAAGCCGTGATGAAGAGGATAACAATAAGAAATTGAACAGTTGGAGTGCTGAGGTGTATTAAATTTAATGTGGGATCAGTAGAGTCTTAGATAGTCAGTGACCTTTTGTGAAAGAAGCTCACAGCAGCCGAGGACAGTGACTTACAGCAATGTCTCACGTGACAGTTGAAGTCACAGTGGACGCTGGCAATTAGCAATTGATCAAGCAATTAGCCACAAGAGGTTGTAATATAATCCATGACGCAAAGCAGAACATGGCCTCTCATCGCTTACTGCTTTTATGCTAAATAGTTAAGTGCAGTAACACCCCATTGTAATAAAAATAAAGAACCCCAATGTTCAATACACTTTTATTTTTAATCAATACCAAATAACTAGCTGACCCAACATTGGGTCCAAGGCGTTGTCATAGGAGCTGTTGCACCTGGTGACATCACTGTCCAAGATCATAGGAATCATATTTTATCTATTGTTATTTGGGGCGTTTAATAACGCAAACTGAACTTTAGTACATTTACAAGTACCTCGGCCCGTATGACACAGGAGTCAACTGTTAGCTATACTGTACCTACAGTCTATATCTCAGGGTGAGGGAAGCGTTGCAATTCAATCTCTCTGCCCTCCTTCTCCCAGAATACCTCACGCACGCACACACACACACACACACACACACACACACACACACACACACACACACACACACACACTCAAACTAATAAACGGATTGTACATAAGCTCCCTTCTTCAGTCTAATAGGATGCGCTTGTGGTGATTTGCACCATGAGGTCCGGTGGGTTAATTAGATCGTCATTTCCAGGCATCCCCAACATCCTCCTCAGTGCTTCTTTTATCTAAATTTACAGGCACAAATTGTTGCGCCGTTGTTGATGTTGTGTAGAGACTCAGCAGGAGCTAGGCTGGTTCGAGTTGTCTGATCTTTGCTGTATGTGCCGAATTTTGCCTTCAGCACAGAAATGTTGAAGAGGAAGTTTAGCAGGTCAGGCTCAAGCACAGACTTCGATAGATTGGAAAAGAGGGTAGACAACAGCTTACAGCAATTATCTTCACTGTGCCGTACATAACATGTAAAGGTAGCGATGGACAGTGAGTCTTTTTGGTAAATGGCAGTGGCAGCTGTGCCGAAGGAGTTACCTCAGCAGTGTGACTTTGATCACATCTTGTTATCTTGTTCTAATAGTTTCGTTGCCATGTCTCAGTTTGTTCCCTGTTGCTTTGTCCATCTGAACTGGCCTAACAACTACCTAGTGTATCACCACCCCGTCTATCTAGTACTCAATACACATAGCTGCCAGAACAGGTACACACTCAAGTCAGCCAAAAAATGGTGTCATGCCTTATCTGAGTGCCACTGTGATACCATGGTAAGAATAATTATCGTTGACAGTAACATATCTCGAGTTGGAAGAGAAATGTCATTTTTACCTTCCTTGTCATCCGCGTGCAAACGGAGGAAATCCGCACATGGAGCAAATACCAGATAATTGTGAGTGAGTTACTGTTTTAGCGAGGCATGTTGCTGTCAGTATCGGTGCTCATCTCTCCTACAGACACTCACACATTTACTGTTTTCTTCCTCCTCTCTGCGACAGTGTGTGTGTGTGTGTGTGTGTGTGTGTGTGTGTGTGTGTGTGTGTGTGTATTGCCTTTGTCTCCTTTCGCCTGCTCATTATCGGAGCAGGTTCAAGGAGAGGGGTTCTCATCTGCATAGGCAGCCCTGGGGGTAGGGCCCTGGCCTATAGCAGCCAGGTGATTCATACCAGCTCCTACATACTTATTTTCGCGGAGGATTAGATTAAAACCAATCAATCAGCCCGGCTCACTGCGACCCAACGGAAAATGAGTCGGGGAGAGTGCTTTTGCCTTAACTCCCCGATCTCACAAAAGAGGACCGCACTTTTATAGACTTTCTAACCTTCACACTTTTCTTACCCTCTGTGAATAGGCCAGAACCATGGCAACGTGGCATGTACGTCTGTACGGTCAGTTAAAGGGTAATTCCGGGATTTTTCAACCTGGCCCTCTATGTCCACAAAATCACTTTTCATACCTTTAAGTAGATCCCAAAAGTTTCTGAGTTTCTCCGGTCCATTCGTGTTATTATCCAAATGTCTGACAACATTATGGAAAGGGTCGCTACAGAAACAGGCTCGGAAAACGAGGACGGTGAAAAGGATACGAAGATAGTTTATGGAAGCGAGAGGGTGAACCAGCTGCTGCAAGTTCTAGCAGTTCCTCTACGTAAACTCAAAACTCGTCTCTCCGACTCACGTATCAACCGGAATTGACATATCAGACATTTGCATAATAACACGAATAACAATCTGAGCCCGTCAGTGGACAAAAACAAGCACTTTTAGCGGACGTACTTTGACCGGCCGAGTATGCCTTTACGGATTACGTCGCCGCCGTAGAGCCGCCGTTACGCGTCTGCCGGTTGAGCCGATGGACCGGAGAAACTCACAAACTTTCGGGATCTACTTAAAGGTATGAAAAGCCATTTTGTGGACATAGAGGCCAGGTTGAAAAAAAACCCGGAATTACCCTTTAAGTGCAGACGACATTATTTTGTTGAGTTTAACGGATTGTTAAACTGTAGCTGAGAGCAGCCATAAAGAAAGTGGACATTTAATGTGATGCCTGTAATGCAGCTTGCCCGGTCCTTCCCCAGCTGTACCGAGACCTTAGTCCCACAAGAAGTGCTCACTTCTCTGCAGTCTCCTGAGAACAGGATGAAAGCCTTGCAGGATTGCGCAAGGCTAATGTCCTCTTTTGAGTAAATGTGGTACAATATTTATAAAATCCCCGCCTTGTTCACACGCCACTGGAGAGTGCAAATCTAGACGCATTGGATGTCACGTGGGAGAGCATATAGATTCATACTCCTGTGTCAAATGTATAGTGTCATGTCAGCATAGTGAGTACGTTTTACAGCCACACGTCTCTCTGATCTTTTCTGCTTACCCAAGGTGTTCAGGCCATCTGCGTCACAGATATTCTACAGTGTCCACAATTTCGTTGCCCATCTAAGTAGCAGTTTGTCAAAGAGTACATCTGTCACGGCTCTTCATGCTGGCCCCTTCAAACGCACTAATAATTTCCTGTGTGGACGTGAGAGCTGTAAACAGAGGTGATTTCACACTGAACATTTTAATACTCTGAGTTGAAAGTTGAAAGCCGTCCTGATGTCTTTCTAACACTGTTATTTTCTTTCCTCGCCACGCTCGAACACAATATAATTAGAAAAGGTTCATACTTTCTTTTTTAGAGGATCAAATAAAAGTTCATCCTTTTAAAGCTTCGATGGCAATATCACCCTTCAACACACCGCTTCAAGGTTTATGTGCACGACTTTACGTGCAGAGTATGCTATGTGACAATGTGCCATTTTTTGTCTCTCACTTTCTACTTTCTCTGTTTCCTTTTCTTTCTCCCTTTTTACAGGCGAGGAAGCTGTGTGCGTTCCCGACCATTGAGATCTGTAATTCAGTTGTGACCAACTATATGGTTCCGCTGTCCCGCCAGACGGACTTCTTTGTTCCCGAGATGCGGGAGGAGGTCAAAACAGATGTGAAAGAAGAGGATTCTGACGAGGACAGAGGGACTGACATTACAGGTACTGTCGACCCGCGGCTTTGTTCACTCCCGCGCACCCTGTTGTTACGACCGACCTCCAGCCCTCTTCAGGAAACAATCGACAGCTTCAGCTAAAGAACTCCACCAAACAACATGATTGTCAAGCGGTTTCACTGAAACAAAGAGAGAGGTTTTAGACAAGAGCTGCTCAAAAGGAAAGAATTGCACGCCAAAGTGTTTTTGCCACGTAATTTAATGGTGCGTGTTGAAAGAACCAGATTTCTACTCTGTTTAGATTACATCCTGTGCGGAAGTCAGATAGCAGCAAAGACAGAGGAAATATGTGGCAGCGGATATTTTTCAGACTCCCCTTCCGCCCCCGATCACCCCGGACATGTGATATACGAGACCCTTTAATTGCTTCAGGTTGGCTCCGTGGCATTATTGACTCCGACAAATCATTCTGTAAAGAAAGCTGCGCTGCGTTGATGGGACAGAGCGGGTAGAGGTGGGCTTACTTGGGGCGAGGCGCTTCCCTGCCTTGACCATGTGGGTGACGTGACGAATCCTGCGACAGCAATAATGTCTGCTGCGGAGGCGTGGAACTTAAGTATAACTGGGAGTCGTTGCCGTTCACAGCTTTTAAATTGGTTTGTCACACCGCTGAGAAAAAGTGCTCGTTGCTAGAACTCCTTTGGACGTCTTTTTAAATCAGAAGTGCTTCCAACTGATCAAGCTGTCACTCAGAGCAAATCAGACTTTGCATAGTCAGCCAGCACAATTATGTTGTACAAGAAGGAGGTAGGTGTGTGTGTGAAGGTGTTTGTGCAATGTGTTTGTCATGGTGTAGGAGTGTGTGTGTGTGTGTGTGTGTGTGTGTGTGTGTGTGGCGGGGACACGTGTAAACTCTCCTGTGTGCATGTTTGTTTGATGGACGTGCTCGTGTACACGTGTGGTGTGCCCTCGCCATGGCTGTACAGTATGTGTGTTTGTGAGTTAGTTGCTGGTGTATTATATGTGTTTTTGGGCTAAGGGGCCACACATTGTCAGAAGTGTGTGTGTGCGCGTGTGTGTGTGTGTCTGTGTGTGTGTGTGTGTTGCTCCAGACATAGCTGAGCCGTCTTAATGAGAGACTGATCAATCAGTGGGGCTAAGCTGTGTCTGACAAGCCAGCTGTGGAAATCCAACTCCACCACTTGGGAGACTGCCTTGGACTTTTCATCCTTCACCTCGCTGTCCACAGTGTGTAGACCATCTATCTGGCCGTAACACTGGCGACCATGGATGATCATTCTTCCGGCATCACATTATTAAACTCTCTGAAAGACATTAAAACACTTAATCTCTTATCATGTGATAATCTGGTGATCACTGCAGTTGTATGAACCGCTAGAAGTCCATTCATCAGACCAGGCGTAGTGTAATCAGTCACCAAAACAGGCCAGCGGGATACATCTTCATTCCAGCTCTATTTTTACAGCACATATGTTGTCAGCCAAACGGTTGATATTCACTTCACATCACCTGGTCCCCAGGGGAACTATTTGATGTGTCTTTGTGAGGATGTGTTTTTTGCATGTCCACAGTTAATTTCATTACCCAATTAAGGTATTTACTTTAGCACAAAATATGGCAGGCAGTCTTGTTAGGGGAAATTCATGCTCAGTCACTGTATTCAGTCACTGTGGTATTTATGACATTGTGCTTACAAGCCAAGCAACGTTATCAACTAATGAGGTGCAGAGGATATGCAGATTTATGCGCTCATGGACACACACACACACACACATAGTAATAATACCCTATTCCCAGCAAGAATGATTAGAAGTCAGTTCTCAAACTTTTTGAAACTGGTAATGGTATTAAGGTCCTCTGACCTGTATAATGGATTCTAATTATCTTCACTGTAAGTGAATGATAGTTGTGTGTTATTGCTTAGCCAGTACCATTTAACTTGGTGTGCATTGATATCAAATGTAGTGCAACAAGGGTGTTCTTGTATTACATAACTATAAACTTGATTGTTAACACTGCACAGAGAATCCATTGCAATATAACTGTTTATTTTTCCTTCATTACACTGTCCACGTTGATGTACATAGGAGCAAAACAAAGAATAGGTGTTGCACCTCAGCATCTCCAATTAAGAAGCCTCATGCAACACAACAAATCAGAGCATGAACATATTTTTTTATGATGAGAAGCTCATAAGGAACAGCTCATCCCAGCCCTCTTTTGTAAACAAGATCCGTTCAGGGTTTTTTTTTACTTCCATTTTTGCATTTCCTGTCACGCTTCCCTCACCACTCACTGTGGCCCTCCGATTCTCCAAACTCAGCATGTCTCAGTCCTGTCTGTCACTAAATTACCTGCTGAAAAGCTTCTCCTCAGTTTTAAACAGTTTTAAGAACAAGACTTGATTCTCTGCTAATAATCCCATTGGGCCCAATTTAGCAACTCATTTAGTCAAATTGTGTCTAAAAGGCTGGCTTCAGTGGGGTAGCTATTTCCTGACTTACTTCCAGTTGTAGAGGGGGTGAAAGTGGTCCAGTTTATTGTGGCTCTTCCTTGAGGGGCTGTCCACCCAATTACCCTAAATAGTAAAAAGAAAAAATATATATATAGTATATTATATATAATATACTTTAAATCACCCATATATCCTCTAAAGTAACATCTCAGTCTCAAGTGACATTCACACTGGTCCTATCCCGTTGAAGACCATTCCTGGTGCTTTTGTTTGGACTTGCTGGCTAATCATCAGGGTGTTTTGCCCACAAATAGCTATAAATAACCTCAATGAACTTCCCATATATCATGTTGTATATTGCAGACAGGATCAGATCTGCTGAATGCTGGACCTGATAATTAGATTGATGCCACAATTTGAATGAAAGAAAAGGAGGGATTGACCTCAGTGAGGAGCTTGGAGACTGTCGGAGGTGTTTATTGTATTGAGGTCCCGAATGGTACATTTAGTGCAAACACAGTCTGATGTGTAGATGAGTTTTATTTGGAGTGTGAAAGCAGCAGGAAAAAGGTTTTGACCAGTGTTTTAATCTCTTGTGGGATAGCGGCAGTGTACTTCATCTTAAATTGATCACCACTTCACCAAGTACTGTAATAAGATAAAACGGTTGAAAAACAAAATGTTTTTTTATTGATTACCACAAATTTAGTCTTGGTTTAGTCATAGGACTTGTTCCTAAATTTTAGCTACCGTATTCTCCTCTTTTTGCTCTATAGTCTCTTCCTTGAGCCAAAGTTGTATTGTAGACAGAAGGAGGATCAACTGTGGAAACCTCAAACCTGGTATTTGCTGTGTGATGTACCTCCATAGGTAAGGTTTGAAACCTATGAAAAATCTTTTGTAATGTTAGGCAGGCTGGGTAACACCTAATCTCTCCGTCTCTGTCTGCCTTTAAAAGAAAATAAAGTAAATTATTGGTTTAAAGGTCAATACCTTTACCACATGGGATGCGGTGCTTTCTTTTTCTGGAACTCTGGGACACAATTCCTTTTCATTCCTAAAGTAAGATTGCTGTTTTCCTGCCTCCTCATGCATTTATTGTGTTCCTGATCAAATCCCTGTACATCAGTATGTGTTCATGCTGCATTCAAGGACCCCACCCCAGCGCACACAAGCACCTTAGAATACCATTATGCAGGGATTATAAATGGCTTTTTGGTCATATAGAATCGGTAATCTTCGGCCAAACAGAGTCGGGTTTTGGCATCACGTAATTATTCTGATGTATTAGCAAGTTGATTATGTGGCTGAGGAAATCTCCATCATATTAAGCTAATGGACTGTCTTCATGATGATTTCAGTTATTAATTAAGTGCTGTAGCAGCAGCGTTAGCATTCCCTTCTTGTAAAGCAATAGTTTGGTGTTCAGTACCACGCTATGCTCTACTCGGTGATTAGGGGAAATTAGATGCAGGTAATTTGACTAATATGGTATTGTCTGTGCCTTTGTATGTGTGATAAAGATCTTTTGTCTCGCTTACCAATGAAATCTGGTTCCTCCAAGCTCAACTGAGGCATAAACTCCTGATGAGCTTTAATAACCGGATTGACCCAGAAGGAATTGGGGTTGGTATCATTATAATAAGCTATTAGCATCAGCTTCTCTCTACAGATTTTGTAAAGGAGCATAGGAGAAATCTGAGGGTGTCGGTTTGTAATGGAGAGGCACACGCACACATACACACACACACACACACACACACACACACACAAATTCTAAACATGGACCAAACGGAAAAAGTCAATGTGTGACTTTTTTTTCTACAGTATATTACACTGTAGTGGTCAATTAAATATTTTGTTTGAATTATTAATTATTGAATCAACGAAATGTATTTCGATCAAAACGTTTCTGGTGTAAAAATGGATCTCCTGTAAAGTAAAGTAAATAAAGGGATACAGCATCCACCTTTGACCCCGATAGTTTTGCAGCCCTAGGCAAAAATATTTTTCACCAATTTAAACCATTGAAAAATAAATAGATGGGAGGTTTGTTTTGGGACAGCGTGACTCCAGTTCTATGATTACAATTACCATGTCCAAATAAGCGTCCTGATAACGATAATAATAATATCTAATGTAACGTCAAGGCATTTACCCTTTAATTTTGGATGAATGTGTACATTTCGATACAGTGGTAACCTCTATATGGGCTGAAAAGTCAAACTGTTAGAACGTAGTGAGCTGTTTCCGATCCCAACGGGGAAATTCCACATTTATCACTGTACACAACAAATACAACATCACTCATAGGACAACACACCAACACCTGTAGCTGACTCTAATTGGGTTTTCCTCTCCAGTGGTGTTTCTGGTTGGTTGTATTGGTTTTGTACAAAGCCAGCAGGCTCATTCACACAGCCTATCTTGTCTTTCTCTCCCTCCTGTGTTGTTGCAGGTGCAGACTCCCACAGCGATGTGAGCTCGGTGAGCGGCGGGGTGCCCTGGGACAGCAGAGAGACGTCCCTGGCTGCTTCCACAGCTGCCTCCCTAGCCTCCTCCCTGCCTCTGAGGGACCTGGTGGACGCAAACGAAGACGTGCAGCACAGGGACCACAGCGACAGAGTCTCTAACGAGTCAATGGGCAGCGGCTCCTCCTTTGAAGAACTGGACATGGATCAGGTGGAGGGCCAGGAGGGAGAAGAGAAAGAAGAGGAGGAAGAGGAGGAGGAGGAAGAAGAGGAAGGCCACGAGGTTGAAGATGGAGCCAGAGAACCTCTTGAACCAATGGCTGAGAAGAGGGAGCCCTCAGGGGATGGAGAGGAGTTGGAGAAGGGAGGATACTAACAAGATAAGGGATGTAGCCATGTCATGTTGGCTTTTTGCTAGAGCTCCTCAGTTGTTGCTGTTGCTGGTTATCTGTCATGTAATCTTGTTGGTGGATCTATAGCCATTCATGCCATAACCAACATGCCATATTTCTGCGCCTTTCAATTCTCTTTTTGCAACTTGTTCTCATACAACGTTTGTATTATATGAAAAGTTATGCAACTTTGATTTGTACAATACCTACACATGGCCAGCTGCACAACCTATTAGTACACTAAAACTACTTTGGTGAAGCTAACTAATAGGGTTAAGGTTAGGGTTAGGCAACTAAAACAACTTTGGTCAAGGTTAGAGTTAAGATTCAACATGTTCTCACAACAACAGTGGAACATATCTTACAAAAGGTTATGCACCATCGATTCGTACTGTACCTATGCATGGCCAGCCGCATTACCTATCACTGTGCATGTGCCAAAATCAAATAAAACTACTTTGCTTAAGGTCAGGCAGCTAAAAACAACTTATGGTTAGGTTTTCTTAAGGTTAGGGTTACATTCAGGAAACTACAACTTTGAATAGTTAGGCAACTAAAATAATTTGGTTCAAGGTTATGGTCAGGTAGACATGGTTAAATAAGAAAAACCTTCGCTGAAAAATGACCTCACATCAGGAAAACTCTTTGTGTCGGTCAGGACTCAAACCCATTCCACTTCCAACCACGCTATTTCTGTGTCAAGCCTGGTTCATTCATTCTCATATGATCTCTGCCTCCTGTTTCACTTGATTCACACAATTTCACATGATTTCATATTAAAGGCTTTTCATAACTATAGCTACGAACTTAATATGAGAACAGGCTGTAAGGTTAGGCAACTAGAACCACCAGCTAAGGTCAATTGTAGGAAACTAAAACAACTTGGTTAAGGTTATGGTAAGGGTTTGTTCATGGTTAAATAAGAAAAATCTGAAAATGAAAACTCACAGTAGAAAACCTTGATGATGAGTCAAAAGAGACCCCTTCACTATTTTTATGTCAAAACTGCCATATTTGTTTCAGATTTGTACAATATCATACCAAATTGTGGTGCATTACTTTTCATAATTCTAACTACAAATGTGATATGAGAACAGGCGACTTTCTGATGCCTGTACATTTCTTTTTTTCTTTTTCTTTTTTTTATCAATAATTCCTATTCACTATATTTTAAATATTTCTCAATAATATAACACAGAACCCAAGATTATCAAGACTGTAAATCTTCTGCAGCAAACCTTATTTACACTGCACATGGTATGGAGCAAATAAGAATCAATATTTGTATGTTGTTTTTTTATTCAATATTTCAATGCAATGCCATTGTAATCTTATGTGAATCACTACCATTCGTGTATAGATTAGAAG
Organism: Hoplostethus mediterraneus; assembly: GCA_034670385.1. Taxonomy (NCBI): domain Eukaryota; kingdom Metazoa; phylum Chordata; class Actinopteri; order Trachichthyiformes; family Trachichthyidae; genus Hoplostethus; species Hoplostethus mediterraneus. The sequence continues at coordinate 1,746,989 of JAXDDW010000062.1, forward strand.
TGACACATTAATGTAATAAGCAAGGACACTGGCGATACGGTCTTTGAAAAAAAATCATACAATATCTTTTTACCCTGTATGACAGTTGATCCTGTACCCCACTGCCTGTTTTCAAAGTCATTTCCTGGGGAATTTCATGCCACCTGTTCATGTGCATTACCTGACTTTTATAAAGTAATTATAATGTGCTGTACCTGAGGACGTAGAGCAATGGTTTTCAAACTAGGCAAAAAATAATTATTGAAGGTTGCATAAGTTGGGCTTTTCCAAGGATGATATGTGGTCAAGTTAGATGGATAATGATACATTATTTTAACCACCAATGTTGCTGCCCTGAACTAAAATTAATTCCACACATTTGACCCTATGGTTGATTTTGGGCATTAGACTGCTGCTATCAGTGTTTCTGTTCAAAATAAACTAATTCTGTCAATGTTGTCGGGTGAATAAAGTTTATGTCTCAAACATCCTGAAACCTCCCTTTGGCATGAGGTTATCAAACCCACAAGAAAATATTTTATCCAAATTGGAGAAATTATTCTCAGATGAAAACAGGAATGGTTCTTGTCAACAGGTCTTTTTTTACATATACACTCTCTTTAACCTTTATCTCTCTGCTCCCTCGAGGGGAGGGTGGGGAGTCGAGAGCTCCTGATTTTGAAATTTCAAAGAATGGAAAGTAATCTTTGCCATATTCAGTTTCCCCACAGTCAGGAAAAGATCTTTTATTCAAGGCTATTTTCAAGGCTCTGTTTGAAAGGACTTGGAACACCTGGGAAACTCTGAAATCTGGGGCACCGACAGAGTCTTTGAGACTGATCCACACCAGAGAAAGTGCTTACTAAAGTGAAAATCACCTCCAAGTCTCTGGGGCCAGGATTTTTAATGCAACTAAAAGATGAAAACTTTTTCCCTTAGGTACTGTACATAATTTATTGTCAACCTACGTTCAGGTAATTGCTTCAGTTGTTTTGACTTACATGTTATCTGGCTATAGTTGGTTTGTTCAACCACTCTGGTTTAACAAACGTTTCTTTATCATGTCATTGCCCACGTTGACTCATTCTGGAGGATAGTTGTGACATGTTCTTAAGTTGGATCTCTTGGTGCTGTGACACATTGGGAATAATGTACAGCGCATTGCCATGGTTGTGTCTTTCTGTGTGTAATAAATTTTTCAATTGAAGTTCAATTCACAGGAATCAGTTTTCTATTTTCTTTTTTTTTGCACCAGCACGTATATGATACTCATATTCTATTATGGTATGTGCTGAAAGTACATTGGATTGCATGCTAAGCTTCGTACATAAACACACATCCCAATCTCATTGATGCTTTGCTCTGAGGGACGTTTATAACCATTATTTTACTAATTGAGAGACATGTAAGAAAGTATGGATGGGAATAGGATCCATTTAGAGTTGTGAGAAAAGGTTTGTGAACCCTTTTGAATTGCCTGCATTCCTGTATAAATGGCTCCTAAAATATAGTCTGATCTTCATCTAAATCATAAAAATAGACACACAATGTTCACAAAGTTAACAAATAACACACCAAATATTGTACTTTTACATGTCTTATTGTCTTTATTGAACATATTGTTGTACGTTAACAGCTTGGAGTGGAAAATGTATGTGAAAGATTTAGTAACTGATGGAACCCCTCCTCTTTAGCAGCAATATCATCAACCAATTGTTTCCTGTAGTTGCTGATCAGACCTACACACTGGTTAGGAGGTATTTTGAACCCTTCCTCCTTACAGAACTGTTTCAGTTTATTGATATTTTTGGAATGTTTTGCATGAACGGTTTTCTTCAGGTGATGCCACAACATATCAATAAGGGTTAAGGTCAGGGCTCTGTTTAAGCCATTCTGTTGTAGAGTTGCTTTTGTGTTTGGGGTCATCGTCATGCTGCATCACCCAACCTCTGTTAAGCTTCAGATCACGGACCGTTACCCTGATGTCCTCCTGAAGAATTTCCTGGTACAATTTGGGATTCATTGATCCCTCAATGATTGCAAGCTGTTCAGGCCCTGGGGCAGCAAAGCAGCTCCAAACCATAATGCTCCCTCCACCATGTTGGTTGGGATGAGGTTTTGCTCTTGGTATGCAGAAAGCATAGCATTGGGCCAAAAAGCCTTTTTGGCAAAAGCCTTCTGCCAAAAAGTTCAGTTAAATTTTTGTCTAATCTGTGCACAGAACATTGTTCCAGTAGCTTGGTGGAACTTCCAGGTGGTCTTTGGTAACCTTGAGACAGGCAGCAATGTGTTTTGTGGAGAGCAGTGGTTTCCTCCTTGGTATCCTCCCATGAACACCACTCTTGTTTAGAGTTTTTCTTATTGAGGCTTCGTGGACACAGATGTTAGAAAGTTCAAGAGATGCCTGCAGGTCCTTAGCTGTTGTCACCTCCTTGACCATGTGGCATACTCTTGCTGTGGTCTTTGCTGGACGCCCACTCCTATGGAGAGTGGCAATGGCACTGAATTTAGTCCATTTGTATACATTGTACAGTCTGTCTGGCTGTAGACTGATGGAGGCCCAAGTCTTTGGAAATGCTTTTGTAGCCTAGAGGTTCACATACTATTTCTAAGCTTTTAATGTTTTAACAATATGTTCAATAACATGTAAAACTACATTTTTGTGTGTTATTTGTTAAATCACATTGTGTTTATCTATTGTTAGATGAAGATCAGACCATATTTGAGGATCCAATGCAGATAATTCAAAAGGGTTCACAAACTTTCTTTTCATCACCGTATGTTCAGAAACTATTGATGTGGCTCCAAGGACCTAATAACTTAATAAGCATTCTCTTTTATGCCACCAGCTTTCATGGTTTCACACTTTACTGTATTTTTGATGGTTGTCTGTAATGATTGCTGTATCCCCTGCTTCCTTGGTGAGGCACAGAGATGGATTTCAGTTCAATAGAAGGAAGGAATAACCCTAAAGGAAAGACATTTACTTGAAGAAAGAACAACTAATCACACTATGTTTTTTTCAGTGCAAGTTGAGCGTAGCTATTTGTGAGGGAACAATTTCCGTCTGCTCTCTCTCACTGAAAAGAGTTCGATCAATATGTACAAAATAATACAAGTCTCTATTCAAAGCATGAGGGCTCACAAATATATGATCACAAAATGTTATTGCATTCAAATTTTGTCCTTTTATCAGGGATTGTGTTGATCTTGCTAACAGTTGATTGAGAGGTAGGGCACTGGCATTACAATATACCTATTCAGTTTTACTTCATAACATTTGAGGAAGAATAGGCTCCAGTAGTCTACTAATGTCCGAGGACCATGTGCCATCATGACCCAATGCAGCTTTTCATTACAACCAAACATTACACAAGATGATTTCACTGATGACTTCCCTCTCCTCTGGTTGAAGGTATGCTATTCAGTGAAACTAGCTGGTGTAGTGTTCGGTTTATGCTTCACATAGGGACTTGTATTGTTGAAGACCATCTTCTAGGGTGGCTCCCATTATTTTCATTGTCAAAGGTTTGTTAACATTTTCCAAAAATAAATACACGATAGAAGCAGCCTTTCTTGAGTTGACCCACTAGGAGGAACGATTCACCAGGACCCATATCAGCATATGGCCCTAGTCACACAACCACAGAGCCCAGAGCACGAGAGGTTTTTATTTTTTATCAAGTATTTAAATATTTGATTGACTGTTATATACCCCTGATCTGGAGACTAGGAGATTGGTAGCCTACAGAGGTGTGATCAGTCTGCTAGGACAGATGCCCTCACCACATGTCTACTGCAATTGCAGTTTTAATCCTGGCACACCAACCCTTGTCCAAAGGCAAGAATGAAAATCAGTCTGGAAGAGACTGAGATGACACACTGGGTCGACAACTGATTTAATTAATTGTGAAACCCACAGGGGTGTCATGCAGCTTTGAGGGCACGGAGATTATTGCCTTCCCATGATGTTAATTATTAATCTTATTACACTGCATGTGAAGAAATAGAGAGAGAGAGAGAGAGAGATAGAGGTGACTTAGCATACAGATTTAGATGCCGGCCACTCCTGGTGTGAACCTGGTTTTGGCAGACGAGAAGAAAAGGTCGCAACACATCCTGTGGTGATCTCCAAAGCGCATATCCCCTGTGCGTTACCAACGCCATCTGGGATTGACCTCACACTCTCCTGCGCCGTGTCAGAACTTGTTTGTGGACCCCAAATAAAATTTCCACTGCTGGATATAGGCAGTCTCCAAAGAATTGTTATTTTAAGTATTTTTCTTTTCACTGAGCGCTCGAACAAATACGGGATGATTCTCAAAGCTTCTCCACATGTATATTGACATGTAACCAACAGCTCTCAAACCAGAACGGAGGGGGCTCATAGCGATCTCTTAGTCCTTTAACCTTTAGTTTCAATTAGGCACTAAATTATATCATTCTAAATTGGTGTAAAAATGTAAAGTGGATGGTTATTTCCAGACTGTTTCGTGCATCTTGGTTTACGTTGTCCATGCCTACGGAACGTGCAGAGTCACCCATATTGGGGCGCGTTTTCGCATCATGTATCTTTGTCAATTTATATTTGAAAACATTGCAGCTGTAGCCTGGTATGTTTGCATAGCCTACTCGAGTAACAGGTAGAATTTAAATTTAGAATTTAAAACTCAGATCTCTTACGCGATCAAAGCAGATCATTGTCATCCTTATCGTACAGACTCATAAACGTCAGCTTTTCTCTTCAATTATTCTATTATCTGTTGCACACTTGATTCTCAAGACTGTGAACCCCCCTTTTTCCTAACAATGAAAATGGGCGTCAGTTGTTTTTTTTTGTTTTTTTTAAAATCCAAAGCGGGTGTCAGTGTGACTTTTGAACCGCTGACCACAGGATAAGATCTCAAGGAATCCACTCGCTCGCCTGAGTGTGATTTTTCAGGACCAAGGACAGCTCCTCTCCGGCGCTCCGCAGCTGCACGCCGTGCAAACTTCCCTGGAAGCAGTACTTAACCTTTACCTTGATTCATTCCAGTTTGTACGGCAGTTGACACCACAGTTGTTTATAGGCAACAATTAACACTGTTGCAGAGGATATGCATTGGGTTAACGCAGTCGGTGTATTGCACGGCATCGCTTGGAATTGAGGAGAACCGCACAGGTAAGGGTTGCGTTTTTTTGTCTCGACTATTTTGTGCGTTGATTTAACTCAAGCCTGTAGGTGCATTTTTGTAAACTTCCACGACCAGGCATATAGCGGAGGGTAAACCCACCTAAACTCAGGAACAGAGTTTACATTCCTTTATTAGGCTGACATAAATCTTTATGACATAAATTCATAACATACAAAATAGTAAGTAGCGTCAAACTGGCATGGCATTTAATTATTTTGTGAAAATATATTTGATCTTTATTTTGTATTGGCGGTTGTTTGCCATATGACGATCACTGGAGGTGTTAGTTACCTTTTTATTTACCACTACAACATGTGCAGGTCTAGTAAACAACGATGAACAAAACAAATATAGTGATCCTGCTCATTTAGCAATCATTAACCAATCACTTTGTATGACTGGAGAGTGCAAAACATTATCGAGAAAGTAAGGAGGACAGCATTTCACTATTTGTTTGTGTGCCACGGGGTGTTGGAGAGAGGATAAGCTCCCCTAACGTGCTTCTTCTTCTCGTCGATTCATCTTTTCGATTGATTTCTATTGTCGGAGCAAGTCATTTTTGAGTTTGATTCTTCAGGACTGCCGCTCAACAATTTCTTCTAATATCGCTTTATTTATTATTCTCTTTCTTCATCCTCTCAAACTAAAACAAGACATATTAATAAATGAATTACATTAATGAACCACATCAACGCAGTTGGAGATCATACTGATGTAAATTAACATGAGGATAATATTGCGACCCATTATGTAGCCTACAGATAATGTAGTAACCGATTCTGAGTAAATACTCTATTGTCATATGACCAGGAGTTTAAAATACAAAAGTGTAAAGATACGAAGACTTAATAAAAAGCCCAAATCACACAAATTTAGAGGCAATATGGCCAAGTCCTTTAGGCAACAGATTCTCTCTCCAAGCCCAGGGATATCAGCGAATAAAACACAATAGCAAACCCTCAGATTAATAACACAATATAATCAACTCATATAGCCCATAGAGCTGTAGGAAGAAATCAAAGGTCAAAACCAGTAAACAATTTAATAGACCATTACATGCCTGTTTCTTTATTTCCTACATAATGGAGGTATACTGGAGAGTAGGATTGAGAAGTAAATCGTGGCAGCCTGGAATAATGACGAGCCCAGCCAGAGATGATGATTATTGTAAATTATTCAGGACATGGCTGGCTGAAGAAGAACATGCTCTACTATTTTCATTTGAAGCCAAGTAAAAGAAAGTAGGAGTAGAAGGTGAGGCTAACCACCCTGCGGTCCCTCCACTCTTTAGTCCTAATGGAATCTGCTTCACCTGTTACTGTATTAGGGAACTGTGCAGGAGGCAGTGGCCCGGGGCTAAGGGGACAGCTTCACGGAGTTACACGGGGATGGGAAACCCTGCCAATCACCTTGGGTGTTGCAGGAGGACCAGAGCTGAGTAGAGCTTTGCATCTGAGCCTTTTTGAAGGCGCAGCATTATCGCAGACAAACAACCAGAAACGCCTCCTTACCAGCAAAGAAGAACCAAAGTAGGAAAAGACTGCACCCTATCTGATGCTGATTAGTATATGGTGGCGTTCACCTGTTGAGGGATGAGGTTATTGTTGCAGGTAAAACAGATAATTCTACTATTACAACAAACCACTTAAAATAAATCCTTAAAAGTTTCAATTTTTTTTTTAGTCTATGCAGAAGCAGCCCATTGCCTTCATGTCAACACCAGGGCAACACTGAGTATGTGGGTGTGTGATACATCGCATTACATCACGGCATACAGTAGGGCACAATCTGGGTCCACACCCCATAAATTTAAACTTTGTCCATCCCGTTTTCACAGAGCTGGTGATTAGTTCCTCCTCGGTGCTTCATTGTCACTCAGATGTTTTATCACACGTTCCGGTATTATAAGTTACCAGCTATCAGTGATTAAACTGCTGGATGATGAATCTCTCTGGTCCTATCAAAAACGACAGCTTAATTGCTAACACCTCCTTACAGCGTTATACACTGATGTGGTTCTCTCTCTCTCTATCTAACACACACACACTCTCACACACACACACACACACACACACACTCACACACACACACACACACACACACACACACACACAGACACACATACACACATGAGCTACATTAGCTGGCTATCTGCCAGTACCATCCGGTACCATCCATAGAGCCTCTGTCTATACTGTATACCTGGCACCCGTATGCTGTAGCATACTGGTTTCATGTTTTTTTAAATGAATCGTTTTATGATGTCTTGTCCTCTCTCAGGATTCAGTTTATAGTATCAGTTGTGTTTTCAAGCATTTCCCACCCCCCATAATGCCTCTAGCACATGGCGAGTGTCTCTGAAATAGCCGTTAAAGTGTTGGGGAAGACTGTTGCAACACAAGAGGAGTCTGTTTGAGCAATAGTTTCATTATTCAGATGTGTATATCTGCAGTCATGTCTGTCCACTGTACATTTTGGCAATACAAGATTTTACCAACCAATTATTACCTGGTGATGGTTAAGTGATTCTGATACAGAAAATAGAGTCCTGCCCCTAATTTGCGCTGATAGAGATTTATAGATACACAGAGAATTAATAAATAAAAATGAATACAAAAAACGTTGTCAGAGTGCAGGCTACACATCTTGATAAAACTGTGGTTAAATAACCCATTAAACCAAGGAAAAGCACCGCTTCAGTACATGTTACTCCAATAAATGAATTTGAGCGGAAAGCCACTCAAGTAATTATTACTTTCAAAGTTAACAATGGTGGAGGGGAAAGGCCAATAGGGCGCTACTGGCTGCAAATGACTCATACCATTAAACATTATTGTATATGTGTAGTAGGTTCCAAGTCACCTAAGTCAATCATTTCCATTTTATTTTTAGTAATAAAGAATTGTTGTTGATTCCTTCTTAATGCTACACTTACTAGTAAAATAAATTCTGCTTTAAACAATAGTAGGACTATTAGTAGCATGAATAGCTTTACTAAACAAATATTACAGTACAGTAAATAGAGCAGAAGGAATTAGTCACGTGTGGTTTCTAATGTTGGCTAAGAGATGTTCATGTTCATAAACACTGAGCATCAACTGTCCAAGGCCACAGGGATTGGATGAACTGGTGTTTGTCTTTACTGCAGGATACGGGAGTGTTCGGGGCGTTAGATGTACGTTTGTCTAAATGGACAGTTGCTTAAAGATGAGAGAATGAAAAAGCGTCCAGTAAAGACCCCTGTTAGGGTCGACATGCTGTGTTGTACTTGATGTTAATCAGGGTGGCTGGACCCTGAAGGAGACATGAGACATCCAGCAGCTCATCACAACTGTGGTTCATTTGAGGTTGGAGCTGCAGTGTATGTTGTAGAAAACGAGGCATAAGATGATCAGAGGAACTGAACCTCTGACCGGTCAGTCTCCAGGCCAAGAACTTTGCACATAAAAAGTATCCATCGATGCCATTTTTGTATGCAAGACCCTCTCTGGTAAGCAAATAGAAATAGTAAAAATACAAATGTAGGAGAGCAGACACACACATTTCTTTCAGCATGTAATTATTTAGCAGATAGTTAAGTGGAAGAATGGAGAAGACAGTGAAATGAAGATTTGAGTCCACGCAAGGGCAGTGTGAAAGGCTAGCGTACTAGTCCCCTCAGCCACGAGAGAATATCATGCAGTCTTTTGACCAAATAACATCATGGATCAAGACAGGTTATAAACAGAAAGCAATAGAAATGAACAGAAATTGAACTGACTACTTACAAGTAATCTTGATTGTTTTACAGTCACAAATGGTGCATCCTAAAATCTGAAGAGCAGATCATTTGAGTGGTAAGCTGTCGGGCCTGTCACATTTAGCGTGGTGTAAAATATCAGTTTTCAGTGGGGGTGTACGACCTCCTGGTTGCCGGAAAATCCCGATGTTTCAAGCCACTTCCTTTTAACGATGTGGCGGTGTGATGATGAATAATGTAAAGACACAAGGAGAACCTCGTGCAGTCCCCTGAAACAAAGCACCATGCATCCATCATTCTGTTGGGGCCAATCATAGGCTTGGCAGTAATGATCTCTCGGAGACAAAGAGAGAGGATGAATGTTTCATGAGAGAGGTAGAATCAGGCTCCTGGGAGGGGATGGGACCGCCGAACACAACCCAGGGATTCCCCCGTACAGGTGGAGAGAGAAGAAGAGACGAACGAGGGGCAGGTGGCAATGCAGTCAGTTTTGAAAAGATGGGGATTGATCCCACTGATCAGGTTTACGTCGATTAGCAGCTTAAAAGACTAAATGGTTTATAGACGTCTAGACTAAAATTAGGGTACATGGAGATTAGAAGTGGAAGTGTAGTAGACGTCTAAAAAATGAAAGCATTATCTTGTGCATATGGACTCCGGTGTATATTTTTGATATTTACAGCTGCTCATGCATTGATTCAATATGTAATAATATATAATAATATATTTGCTGCTCGGTGTAAAACTGGACTATATAGATTGCCAAAAAGATCCCGTATCAGAGCTAAAGCAGAGACACAACGGTGAAATCACGTCTCGTGCTCAGTGGGATACGCAGAATCAGGTGGACTGGATGATAATGAGAAATCGAAGTAAATTTCAAACTTGTTTTCTATTCACTGACTGAGTCTCCACTGGCTGTTAGCACGGTGAAAGTAAACCCTTACAGTGAGGCAGTGAATCGATGGGCATCTCCTTAATTGCAGTTGCAAGTCTTTGCTATTCAAAATGGCGTCAACGTACCTATGCCGATATCATTTCAACTTCAGTGATCCTCTGTAATTGCTGTTTGTATAAATGACCTTCTCTGAAAAGGTCAGCAGTCTTCACTGTGTGAGGCAGTTCATCCTTTTACAGATGCAACTTAGAAGTTATTATTGATCCAGTCAATCTTCCTGGCCAAGTTTAATTGAACTGATTCAGTTCAGTTGGGTTTACGTGATGCTTAAAGGTAATCATTTTTACCTCTTATTGCCATATGAACTGTGATCACATTCAGCAGCATGTCTATAGATCATGTTAGCAGCCTCCTATCAACATCCTTTATTCTTTCCACTACTTTGATGGGTAATGAACTAGTGTAGTCGACTAATCAAAAACTTCTAATGTGAACCGAATGAAAGCACCTCAATGGGGCTACTGCTTTTAACAGTAGCAGTTCAAAATTTCGCAAAAACGTCAATGAAACAATACTATAAAAAAATGTTTAAAATGTACTCTATATGTAAAAATATAATCTCCAACCTGTTTGTGGAAGAGCTCTCGCAATCTGACTGGACTGCCAATGCAGGATGGCAATCATAACAGAGAACCTTAAACAAGTGAGTGTTACAGTATGCCACTGCAATAGCCAGGTTATGGAGATTGAGGCTAGTATTCCTCTACCAATTCTGTTTAAATTCACCTCTGTTGGCACCAAGTCTCTAAATCTTGGAAACAGTGTGAAATAGATCTGCCTGTGTCTTGTGAGGACGGGAATTCAAGATTTTGCTCTTCTAACTCTTATGCTTGCAGATGCAACTCTGCATTTTTGGGCAGAAAGTAGGCCAGCGAATTGAAAGAATATTTAAAATATGAAATATGAAATAGTGAAGTAATTACAGAAGTTGATAGAATTTCCATAGTTGAGGAGGTTGTCACAGGTGCTTGCAGGATTTGAGTTGTATTGGTGATATGTGTGCTTTGAGCACTCCAGAGGCCCCTTTCCCATTAGCAGATCGTCCTCAGTCGTCCCCCACCCAAGCCCATCCACTTTGTCAGTTGGAAATGTGATTTTGGGGGAAGCCTGACTCCTATTACCTCTGCTTCCTCTTAGCCATCCTCCAAGGCGATCCACTGGGATCTCCAACCTGCTTCCTGGCTCAGGGCTGCATATAGATGACCTCCACTCTTCAGCACTTGCTATTGCCTGGGGGAATATTACCATATTAATGCTGCTCTCCACTCCTGAGGAAGGTGATTGTTAAAAAAAAGAAAAGAAAGAAAACAGGATAGCATCATTTTCAGACCCCGCCCCTCATCCTTTCTTCACTTCACCCCCGCCCCCCACCGACACTCCTCTTTCCTCTTTTAGGCTCTCCCTCCCGCCTCCCATCTTTTCTTGTATGTTTCAGCCCCCACCCACTCCTCCCATTCCTTCACGCAGTCTGGTTTGAAGTGTGTAAGAGGCTGGCAGGCTTTACGCTGTTAAATTAAAAAGGCCATCTGGTGAAGTGGGAAACAGAGATGGCTGCATGGGAGGAGAGAGGAAAATGAGAGGCATGGTGCTCTTTGAAGTTACCATGTCGACAGAATGCTGGGTGGAGATTCCATCCAAGCCGTAAACAGAGTTCTGTCATATATACATCCAGAGTTGAGTGATGTATATATATATGAGATGTAAACAGTGGTACGCTACATAACCATTTAGCATTATGTCAAGAGCCTCCCTCCCTCTGAGATAATATTCTACATTTTGATACTTTTTTTATTTGGTGTGATCTCACGTCCTCCTCGCTCCACCTGGACAACATCTGTTCATTCATTTAGTGAGCGTGATTTCAACTACAGATGAAACTAACAATATTAATCTTCTTCCTAAAATCGGGTTAGTGTGGTGCTGCTTACCAACCTTTACTGTTTTGCTATGACAGGATGTTTACAGATAGGTGGCAGATGGAATGATGTAATACCACAAATGCTGGATGTCGCTGGATGTCGCTGTCTTATTAGGTTGGATTTGAAATTCTTTCCCAGGAGAGGTAGTGTCGTGTCATCAAAATGTCTTGTTACAATTTTGCACTTGGTCCATATTGACACTTTTGCACGTTTGCTAACATAAATAAATAAAATAAATGAAATAAATGTACCTACAGTAAAGCATCTGCAAAGATAATCTCCCTCTCCACCACCCTTACAAGCCCAAAGCCTCTCAAAACCCTCCAACTCCCTCATATTAATATTCTTCCTGGTCGGTCAGGTCAGGTCCCAATATGAAATGTAACAATTTACATTTTAAATTCCCACACACCAACAAAACACCTACATTAGTGAAAGCCTCCTTTAGTGACCCAAACTTTGAAACAAAGATATGAGATTTTCACTGTGCAGAAAACAATGATAAATAGTCTCCCTCCTACAGAATGAATAGTTTAGCAAGAGAGAGAGAGAGAGAGAGAGAGAGAGAGAGAGAGAGAGAGAGAGAGAGAGAGAGAGAATCCACTGTTGAGATAGAGGCGTCCCATGGGAATGCAGGGCGATATGGGAGGAGACTGACAATGTGCCAGAAATCCTTTTGTCACCATCCTCTCTTGAGGCTGTGTGCTTAAATGCTTAACCAGTGTAGCCTACATTTTTCACCAGAGAATGCTATTCAAAATAAACACATTTAGTCAGTTCACAGTTTTAGTCAGCTTACTTTTTTTTAATTTTAGTTTTTCTAGGAAGTGTGAAAGTCGTTCTCTTGTCTCTTGTTGCCATGGTATGCAAGGCAACTAGTCACTTGGCTCTGTTGCGCAGCCTGTTGCAATACAGATTCAGTTGTTGACAAGTCGCTAAGGAAGCAAACATACAGTCTGACATCAACACCCTCATTTTGTGTATGAGAAAAACGACGTGTCGGGTTTCAAATGGGGAGAGCAGGGGAGGTTCATCAAACGTAACGCGCCATGTCGCTTCTCATTCCACACCTAAAGACTTTAAGTATTGGTGGCACCAAGTCTTTATCAAGCGACTGTTGGATTACTGGAAATACCGGTGAATCAAAGGTATTAAAGACGTATCTAAACACATTAATCATTTGAAATAGAGCCTGGTATCATTTCATTATTGTTTTGTTTGGAATTTGTCACCCCCGCTGTTGTGGTCTGATCCGTTTACAGTGCAGGCTTCCCAGTTCTCCCACAGGACCCAGTACCATGCATGGTCAGACTGGCCCACTTGCCCTGGCCTGTCTTCCATTTCCTCTTCACCCTTCCCATCTACTGGCAAGTTTCCATGGAAACAACAGAGAGAGAGAGAGAGAGAGAGAGAGAGAGAGAGAGAGAGAGAGAGAGAGAGAGAGAGAGAGAGAGAGAGAGAGAGTTGAGTTTTAACAACACTTTATTATAAAGTGTTCTACGTTTTACAGATCAATCTTGTTCAGGTCACTTGTCCATTTTCATAATCAACTTGAAAAAACGAAACAAACAAAAACAACAGAATAAAAAAAGTTTCTCAGCTCAGTTCATCCCCAAATATCAGCACATCCTCTGTCACAGAGCACAGCACTCCTTTATAGCACCAGACTCTGATGAACCTATCCAGGTCATCTTTGTAGTAATAAAAATCAATTCTCTGGCTTTCAAAATTTTGATGGACATCATGGTCTAGAGACTGTTGCATCTTGTTCCTCCTGCTGAGGTAGACAGACGTCTTTGCTGTACCTTAAATTAAGTTAAAAAAGAGGCCCTGTACAGTTTTTAAACAGTCTCAAAGGGGGGAAAGGATCTTGATCCTGAGGATGAATAGACCCTTTGCAGTACCGTGTTACCGTGCAGTGTTCTGCCTCACTGAGCGCCTGCCTCCATCTCCACAGCATCAGGCTGACACCCCTGGTGGACCTCACCTCCAGATGTGAGGCCAGTGCAGCAGCATCGTCTATGTTCGCCCCAGTTATAACCACAACAGTGTGATGACCTTTGACCCTTTGACCTGTCTGCAGAGTGAAGGCCCCGCCCCACAGGTGCGCCCCACGGCAGCTGCCCTACAGCAAGACGCTGAGCAAGACGCTGAGCACAGCCGGGTCCCCCCCTACCACCGACCACAAGGACTGATAAAATGCTGTGCTGTGGATGAGCCTCTTCTGCCCCGTCTTACGCTCCAGACCGAAGGAAAAGTTTCTGAGACGTTGCGAAACCGTGACCTGACCCGAGCACCCTGGACTGAAATACCCAGCAGGTTAGCCAGAGCATATTGAGAGCCTGAATATGGCCTCGATCTCCTGTGGACTCTGCCAAGTCTTAGAGCTCCATCACATCAATCTCTGGAGCCTTTAGAGGTCTGGTTATGTCTCTTGTGACATTTTCAGTGTACTGCTGGCAAAACTGGATAAGAACAGAGCAGTACACAAGGCACTGATCAGAAAACCCAACAGGGTTTATAAAGCAATTGTTAAAAACACTAAAATGGTGTTTAAAACGATAAAACCGCACGTCTCCAGCTCACGAGTCTCAATCAGGCTAGAGAGACGACTACGAGACGCTGAGTGGGGCTCCTGGTGGTTCCTGTCTGAATACTCATCACAGTTGCAATGCTTAATGACGTGAGCTAAAATGTCTAAAAAACAAACTGTTTCCATGCCAACAGTTGGAGCGTACACCGTGATGAACACCAGCCTCACGTTCTCACAGAGAGCTCTTACCTTCACCAGGCGCCCCTTTACAACCAGCAGGTGTCTTGGCTGATTTCTTTGCCTTAATGGAGGACTGACTGGCCTCTGGGGCTTTCTGTTTGTGTGACATTTTAAATATATCTGCATCAAAGACTGTTCCTTCTTCTTCTAGGACAGACTCTGGCCTCATTTGCTTCAGCCTCTGTCCTCTGAACCTCTGTTTCCTCACCATCCTTTATCTGACTCCCTAACTACACTGACTCCTTCACACAATAACCACCACAGTATCTTTACCTGCTAACCACACTAACCATACCTGATTCTTTATCTTTCACCACAGTGTCATTACCTGCCTCCTTCACCACAGTGTCTTTCCCTGGGAGTCTGGGGCTGAACCACTAGGACCTGCCTTAGGTGATGATGGCGTTTGCTCAGTGGGCTCTTTCTCTCAGGGCAGGATCTGATCAGGTTATCTTCCATCCCACACCCAAAACACTTCATTGTTTCTGAAGTGGCATATACAGTGTAATCAAAGTCATCGACTGCCAGGTTCAGTTCACTATTTTCACTTTTTCAAGATCAGGAAGACTTGTCTTCTGGATGATACAACATGCTTCAACAAGGGGGATTTACAGCCCAGGGGGATTATTCTGACAGGAGACCCAATCTGTCTGTGTCTGGCCAGCTCCCTCTCCAACACTTCATTCCTGGAAAAGGAATGATTTTTTTTAGCGGGGCTGACCAACCGGAGAACAAGTGTCCTGAATGACCACACCCCGCCCCACAATCAAATTGACTTTATCCACACAATCCAGAAAAATGACAACGGCGTTGTTCATCCGCGACGCAGATTTCACCTCCACCGACCAGCTGACAGCCGGGGCCAGCTTTACAGCATGTCAGCTTCTCCAACCCCATACTATATCCGACTACAGCAGCCGGCATGCCGCCCTGCAAGGCTGGCTGCTGATGCTCCCGCACCAAACTGCACCAAACAAACCCAAACTGCACCAAACAAACCCAAACTGCACCAGTGAACCTAACGAACAGAAAATAAACCAAATGAAAACGATTGAAAACATAGATAGAAAGACAGAAAAGCAGATTCACTCTGAATCGCACACTCACCACACACTCTGCTTCCAGCATCCACAGAGAGAGACCCTAACGCATGTATAGACTATTGGTGATATGAAAACATCTGTGTGAATGCACACATAAGCACACACACTGGCAGGTCTTTCTCGCTCTTTACTCTCTAAACTTTATCTCTCCCTCTCTATCTCTCTCTCTCTCTCTCTCTCTCTCTCTCTCTCTCTCTCTCTTGCACACACACACACACACACACACACACACACACACACACACACACACACACACACACACACACACACACACATGATTTTAGAGAACGGTACAACTTGATGTTTGGTATCCTGTACTGTACAGCTTCAAATCCTTCCCGTGGGTAAGTCCGGGATTTCAGACATTTCAAAGCATTACCAATATTAGTGTTCCCTGGCTCAATTTTCATACTCTCCCATCGATACAGTTAATTATTGCTTGTCATCCTGCTTGACTTGCAGAGGCAGTTTGTATGAGGCAGATCATTCTGGCTCAATAACTTGCTCCGATAAACTTCTCCCACCCTCAGCACTCTGCCTAATTAAGCCTCGGGGATTTGACACCAGGGTGGAACAATGACCCTGCGTCTCTTCTGTGGACCAATCCATGTGCACCGGATCATCTCTAACTCCTGTCTGGACTATGGCCTCAGGTCCGCGACTGCTCCTGTTTCCCGTGCTCCCTGTGGCTTAGATGGGACTGTCACTTCAAATTTGTTGTCCAGCATGGTGATCTGTTGTACACACAACTGATGGCCAAATAGAAATAAACAGAGTAAAGAATTTGTAATCTCTCCTCCCTTGACCTCATACCTCCAAATGGTTTGGTTTTCATGTATTAGGGAAAACAGCTGGATTGATGACAATGGGTTTCATATTGGTTTCATGCATGCCAGGAGTAATTAAACCTACAAAGAGCCAATTTTGGGGAGTAATGTAATTCAACTAGCAGTTTAAATTTGGATAATGCTTTTAGTGGTTTATTAGTTTCTCATTTTGAGGCTGTTAGAGGTTATAACTACTGCAACTATCCATTTTTTCCATACTTTGGTTTAGTTTTGATGAATGAGTTTTATTAACTCCTTTAATTGTCACGATAGCAGTCAGATGTTAAAAAGACAAATGTATTTTGAAGTTTACACACCACAGAGTTAACATTCTTTCAACCTTTCTCTGTAAACAACCCAAATTGTGTTGTTGTTTAGTTCCAGACTGTAGTCTCTGGCAGGCGAGTGTCTGAGTGAAAATGTGATGTCGTGAGTGATCGGCATTACATGAAAAAGAAAGTTAAAGTTGCTCCTTCCTTTGAAAACCCAGGTTTGCATTTATGTCCAGACTCTAGTTTCTGGAGTGTGTTATACACACAGTGGACATTCCTTTATTCCTTCAAATAGAATGTCATTTTTATTAACATCTTTTGTTAACATTTTTTGCAGTCATTTTGCAGTTTGATATTGTATTACAATTGTATTATTGTAATGTATTGTATTACATCTGCAGTGTATTGTATAACATTGCAGATGTCGTTATTTTTTTACATAAACACATTTTTCACTGTGTTACATTTGTCTTATTATTTATTTTTAACCTTTGGGATTGAGCAGCGCCCACATTATGGTGTTGCACATCCCTTCCTCCTGAAAATGAATAATGTAGCACATTACTGATTGTTGAATTAATGATTCTGTATATGCAGGTCTAAATCAAATAATATTGATTCAATCTGCTGGCAAAAAATGAATTACTATGCTTGAAGTAAATCTGAATACTGTCTCTTCTTGTGTGCATTTTGCATTTATTGTGCATGAACTGTATTTTTATAAGAATCTTGTTTTTGTGTTTGCTAAATCTGGTTAATGTGATTTGACAAAATGTCCCCTTCAGAAGCTGATTTGATATGTCTGTAGACTTCCTGTGTACAGGAGCATGTGCACATGTGGTTATAAAACAGCTGTACAATCATCTGCCTTTGAAGGGAGGCTATGTGAGGTCAGACAATGCAGTAGAAGGAGAGGAGGAGGAGGAGGAGGGGGGGAGGAAGGTGTTTCACATCATCACACACATGAAGCCTTTCACAATGAGAGAGTTTGTGTTTTGTAACATCAGAAAAACGTCCTCAGTACACTCTGATCATGAATTCCCTCAACTCTATCTTTAAACCTCAAGAGTACATGGGTTAAATATCACTAGAGGAAATACCCACACTAATATTCTTTCTGCATGACAACAAAAATAATACATTTCTGTCTTTAGCAATACAAATGTTCAATAGTGTTCAACAGAGTAAACAAGTCTTTTTGGTTGGTTTACTCCTGTTGTGTCCCGACTCATGTGAACTGTGCGCTCAAAATATTTTGTTTATTTAAAATGTATCTAAAGGAGTTACTTAACTAAGTAATACAGTTTTATCACATCCATTATCAGTCAGCATCAAGGGGTACAAATTTGCTTAGATGAGAGTCAGCTCCTGGCACTGTGCTTGTAAACACGCGAGACAAAGGTGTTATTGTACTCAAGCTCGAAAGCTGTGACTGAATCTCTCTCTGTTTGATCTGCAGGCTGTAATCTACAAAAACCCTAAAGAAGAGAAAGAAGAAGAAGATGGCATTGATGCTGTAAATGGCCTCCGTCAGAATAAAAACACTGGCGCTTTGAGGTCTTGTTTGCTTACTGTCCTTCTCTTCAGTGCTACAGACATCAAGAGCAACAGAAATTGAGAACCACAGGCAGGACTGTGACCTTGACTTGCCCAGGGACAATGTCATCGGGGAAATCCCCTGGGTTGGGGGTGCGCCCCGTACCCCGACCCCTCCAGCTGTCCCACCTCAGCCTGCTGTGTGTCTGTTTGTCTCTCTTTGCCCAGGCTCCCCAGGGCTTACCCATGGTGGGTTATAACACTGACACCAAGAGGGAGATCACAGTGGAAGGAGATCTGATGATTGGCGGTCTGTTCCCGGTGCACCAGAAGGGCGAGGGGGCAGAGGACTGTGGGAAGATCAACTCTCAGAGGGGGATCCAGAGACTGGAGGCCATGCTGCTGGCTCTAGATGAAATCAACAAGGACGAGCACATCCTGCCCGGGATCAGACTGGGAGCTCATATACTGGACACCTGCTCTAAAGACACCTATGCTCTAGAGCAGTCTCTGGAGTTCGTCAGGGCCTCCCTCACCAAAGTGGACGACAGTGAATACACATGCCCCGATGGTTCCTACGCCATCCATGACGACGTCCCTCTGGCCATCTCCGGGGTGATCGGGGGCTCCTACAGTGACGTCTCCATCCAGGTAGGGGCTAACAAAAGAACACACACTGTTGTTTTTATTGTATTGTGTAAAATCAGTTTCTTTCATTGCTCAGAAAAAAGTACATTAATGGTGGTTGACAGTAGCTAAATGTCACTATGTGCAGAATATGTGCGTGGCAATGAGAAAGAGAAAGCGAGAGCAAGAAAGAGAGGGTGATTTATGGTCATATAACTGACTTAAGAACTGTGTGCAATTATCCCGTATGAGATGTTAACACAAGGACGTGATGAGTATGAGTTCCACATGGAGGATCTGTACCTGTTTGCCCACATGCTTGGCTGAGCTAATGCAGAGGATCTCTTTCTCTTTCCCGGTAATTCACACTTCAGCAGCGGGCCTGTCAGAGGCAGACGTGCTGCAGATGTTGTGCTCGGGACCTGCTGACAAGATGACTAGTGACAGCATGATTACTCTCAGCAGCAGTGCTCACTTCGGCTCAGCTGATGCGATAGTCCTGCTAATTGGGCCTACCTACCTTAACCTGCAATATGGCTGCCACTTCAATGTAATTCCTACTCATAGTGAGGAGGGCTAGTACACAGAACAGAAATGTGTTAATATCCACCAATATATATATACGTGCGTTAAAGCATTCACTTTTTACACATCTCACGGCTCAGTCGGCGTCTAGCGTCCAGCCTGAGGAAGATGGTTCTCCACACTCAAGACAAGCAGCCTCACACTCCAGACATCTGAGATGCTTGTCTGGAGACAGGAAGTAGCTCCTGGCCTTCCAAAAACAATCAGATGATTCAGATAATTGATAAACCATAGATAGAAAGCATTGCCAGTGGCGGTCTGCTGCTAGCCTGATTGCTTTCTGCATTGGGTACGTAGGGACAACAGGCCTGCGGTGGCATCTTTCCATACTTTGTAGACACGATTTGAAAAGAACATTGGCCAGCGTTAGACATGCCAGATCTGATAAGCCAGTAATAAATTGATCAATCTACTTTTGCTATAACGAATAACTGCTACAGTGTCCATCTGCTGTTTGGCATGATTGTTTCCTCCTGTGGGCATATGGGAACCCAACGCCATGGTGGTGTCACTCAGACAGGTTTGGAACAGTGCGCTGCGCTCGACAGACCAGATCAGGCCAGATCATAGATACCAGGAATACGTTGACGCTACCAGTCATATTTAATATTTAGTAGGATTTAATATCTCCACTCAAATCTTACTGGAACTCCGCTAGCATCGCTTTTTGATGCCAACAAATAAACAATTTGAATTTATTTATTTAAACAAGGGACAGTGTACATTAATCAACATATCAAAAGACCTATTTAACATGTAAATGTACTCAAATTAGCCAAAAAGCTAGTTTCCATCGATAGTCCCTTTGGTGATGATGGTGATAGGCATCCTAGAGCATGAATAAAAATACAACTACTTTGTTATACAGACAAAACAAAAACAAAACAAAAGAAAACATTTACAGTACAATAGACAAACATCACTGAATACAGGTTTAGGCGCAATTCATCATAATAATTTAAAAAGTGCATTCACAATACGCATGCACACACACACATCAGTGCTGACACTGTTGATTCTCAATGAGCCACTTTTAACACTGTGCTTGAATGAATAGTAGGATGAAGACTCTCTGATGGACTGGGGTATTGAATTCCATTGATGGGATGCTTTGAATGAAAATACAGCCTGGCTAAATGCACTTTTCCTAAGTGGGATCGTGCCTCTAGTAGCCCTGGTTGAGGTGGACTTGAGGCTGATGAAGCCAGCCAGAGGAGGAGGAGCCAATCCATGAGTGATCTAAATAAGACATAAATAAAATAAGACAAATGTTGCCGTGAGTATAGTTTCTCTCTACTAATGCGTTGGGTCTCCCTGCTGACCAAACACACACACCCAGTGATACATTATAAAGGTAGAGCGCTACTGGGAACTGGTACAGAGGGGGATCCAGAGCACCTATAATGGGATTTCTAGTGAAAAGGACAGTTTGGAAATAAAGGATTTGATGAACGAGCTGTAATCTTAGTGAAAATCTGGGGCTCCTTAGAGAGTGGCCTTGTCTTGCGGTAATTTATGGATGTACTATTACAGGTCTGAGGTCTGCCCCAGCTTCTCCCATACTTTCCTCATCAGCAGAAGTGAAACGCAGGATATCCACCCCAGTGGTTGGAGTTCTGGCCCTGAATAGCCCTTCGTATCATAATGCATTTCAATCACAAGGTGCGCCAGCTCTTGCTCTTTCTGTTAGCTGCTTGGCGAGTGTCTGACCGTCCCAGACAACTAGACTCTGGCTCACAGTCTCTGGAAACGGTAAATCTGCCCTCACCTTCATTTCTTCATCCCTTGCTGCCTTTTTAAGGGACTTTTGTTCACATACTTTTGTGTGCTGAGCAAACTATCCCTAAATTATTAACCCAAGCTCCCCTTTCCTCAAGCTTCCCACTTATTTTATCACCTTGACTTTCAAAACATCTGGCATATGGAACATGCCCTTTCAAACACCCTGTACTAGTAAGGGGTGGAGTGATGGTCAGATCAACACCTACTTCCCATTCTATCTACGATGTTATTACACAAAGCTATGCAGATGGGGTTGAGTAAAGCGGGTGTGTGGGCGACATTTCTGTAGTGTCTCTGGTTGCTCTGCAGACACCACCTCCTCATACCGATGCTCCCCTGTCTGGCTGCCTGGCTCCTCTACGTAATCTATAGCCGGTGCCTGAACCAGCCTGGCCATGTGAAAGGCTGCTGCCCCTCTGTGTGACCAGCAGGTGGTCAAGTCAGATGTGTGTGTTTTTCATCCCAGGACCCCGCGCAATACTTGTTTAAAGACCCTCATTACCATGGCGACATGGCGGAACATGGCGGACTGACTGGTGGTGAGAACGAGTGCTGTCTAAACCCCTGATAACTAACACTGACACGCGCGTTGCCGGGGCTGCGGGTGTGTTGCAGTGGCGTGACAGTCTCCGATTTGGGGGCGGATCTGGCTGCAGTCCTAGCCGTGATGGCAATCCATGGGCACAGACTGGGAGAAGTGTGGAGGCGAGATTCTGTGACGCTATTGCCGACTTGGTTCTGTCTCCCCATCTGTGGTTGCAGCCGGGCTGTCTGGAGTCCTGGCAGAGCTGGGCACCTCACACCGAGGATGTTGGGGGATTGAGTGAGAAATAATGTTTCACAGAGACACAATGACAGGCGGATGTGATCACGGCAGGAAAGAGTAAAAGATGAAAAGATAGAGTCACGTGGCATTTGACAATATAAGTCTCTGAAACAGACTCACGGAGGTCTGTGACGCTGTCCGGACAGTTACAATGAATCAACTCATGAAGATGATTCAAATCTTCAGCCTTGAGACGTCTTCTCTGAGGTCTATCGGAACATCAGGTTATTGATGCAAGGTGAGTAATGGCCTTGTGCTGACAAGTTCAGTACATTCAGCATCTTCACTGGTGTGTGAAGAACACCCCATATAGACATATTACATATTTGTCTACGCAACATTCAGCAGTAATGATGCATGCAAAACCTGAAAGCGAAAATGGTTTCATTATAAAAAAAATACCTCTGAAACATTCAGTCTGCACCCAGTCTTTCTGTTCCATAAATGTCTCGGTGTACAATTGGATGAGGGAGGGAATATCAGCCCTATTACTCGGTGTCCCAACGATGTGGGTTAATCAGAGATGTGTTATATTCTACAATTACAGCCCAGAAACATCCAGCCTCAGGCCTGGTCCTCTAATTAATACATGGAAGGGACTCCACTTTTGTCACCCCTGACAGCAGTCTGTGCTGTTCAATGACTCACTGGCATAAGAGCATCCCCCCCAGCAACATATCATAATCACTAGGGCACATTAGGAGAACAACACCTCTGGAATGTCAAACACTCAAATGCTCACTTAAGCAGTCCTCCTAGATGCAGCAAGACAGTTAAAGGAAATGTCTGGTACCTATCTGAAAACAATGGCTTATTTAACAGACCAACTGTGATCCTTCAGAATAACAAACACAATCACTGACTGGAGGTAGAAACAAAGCTTGTTCCGTGGTCTTTAAATGAAAGCTGTTATTATCCCGCGGTGCCTCTAAGTATTCTCCTGCTGTGTGGAATGTTTCACCACCTTATCTGAGATGTGGTTAGGCTCACTAATTAATGAGACAGGGTGTCATTTAGAGGTGAACAGTATTAGTATCTGAAAGGAGAAGACAGACTCACAAGGATGCATGCAAGCATTTATAGATAGCGATATTGATATTAACACACTGGTTGACATTTACAGACTGATGTAAACTTCTGTATGAGCAGGATAATGAGGCTTAATATGAGCTTTCAGCAAGCTCGGAAATCTCATTTTTGTCATCCACAAACAATCCTATTTATAGAGCGTTCTTCATTTGAAGGTAGACGGTGCCAATCTCTGGAGCACACATGAGTCATACAAAGGATTTAAACATGGTTACACACATGACAGAATTCATGCCAGAAATAACAATAATGATGAAATGTATCAGTAAAGCCATGCAGTGAAAATGCATTATTCAAGGGTAAAAGTAAAGAATGTGCTCCCCAAATCATCCATAATTCACGTGATTGGATTATTCAGTGGCTTGGCAGAACTCACTATTTGTGCAGTCACAATATATATCATATCCTCCGCACAACTCAATGAATGTTTCCCCATAACAGATATGAAAGAAATTGCCATGGTGCAAATTTAGCTCAACCTCAACTTTAGCAGGTTTCCTGCAGGATTTCCTCAGCCCTTCTCTGGTGTTGATGCAAGATGCAAGGTGTGTGATAGAATAGAAGTGATTGTTCATGTAGCGATGAGAACATGTTCAGTTACAAAGGATGATGAAATGAAAGTGAGCGCACATAACGGCTCTAATGAGACACCTGACATACCTAATACACCTAATGAGCTGTCTGGCCCGGTAGAGCATGACTCTCAGTCTCGGGGGTTGTGGGTTCAATCCCCACATAGTGTCAAGTACCTTTGTATGTCGCTTTGGATGAAAGCGTCTGCTAAGTGACTGTAATGTAATGTAGCCTTACTTACATTCCAAATGGCAGCATAACCATGTAGCTTAACATGTGGTGTGGTCTAAAGGTTGGGTATCTTTTGGGGCCTTGAAAGACTATTGTGGTATGTAGGAGATTCATTTTACCTGATCAAAAAACATCCTCTCTCTCGGTATCAATAGTTCATATTTCCACCAGGTGGAGCATTTTAAAAACTGTTGCCAGGCAACTGAACTCTTGAGAAATAAATTGATGATGATCCAGAGTATACACTAACTATACAGAACACTAGTTTTCTGAATCCACACATAAAGTGAATATGTGTGTGTGCGTGCACATGCATGTGTGCATGCATGTCCACTCCCCATATATGTGCATTTGCACGTGTGCTTTAGAGCAGTGGTTCTCAATCCAGTCCTCAAAGACCCCCTGTATTGCAGGTTTTAGCTCCAGCTCCACTCAGGCACACCTGAACCAATTAGAGGCTTCACATTTTCATGATACCTTAATTGGTTCAGGTGTGTCTGAGTAGAGCTGGAGCTAAAACCTGCAGGACAGACGATCTTTGAGGACTGGACTGAGAACCACTGCTTTAGAGTGCTGCAGTGGGCTGTATATGTGTGATAGTGAGCATAGCTAAGGACTGCTGCTTTGGGAATACAGTGTTATTGCTGTAGAGGCACACTGAGACAGTCTTCTGGGAAGGGCAGATGGGCTTTTCATGTAGAAAAAATCATGACATCTCTACAAAGCAGGCCTGATGCCTGGACTAGGGCTGCCTCTCAGCCTCTCAGCCTCTCTTTATTTCTCTGTTCTTCTTAAGCTCTATATTGGCTATCTGACTTTCTTTCTTTCTTTCTCTTCTTCTTTCTTTCTTTCTTTCTTTCTTTCTTTCTTTCTTTCTGTCTTTCTCATCCTATATGTCAGGAAATCAGTCACTTTCTATTGCCATCTGATACAAAGGTCAAGGTCAAGGATACATGTATAACCCTGTAAAAGGATTGGATCTGGTTTGGACTGAATTAATAAGTCTAAAATTATATTGTCTTGAACAAGTTATATTTTGTATTATATGTATTGCAATTTCTAAAATATCACACAAAACTGCAGGCTGCCATCTGGTGCTGTTGGCTATGTGGATACTGTACATGAGAGCTGAGAAGGTTAACCCTAAAACTCTTGCTACCCAGTGTCTCTGTGTCTCAGGTCCTGTATGCTCCCATTGCTCTGGAGGAAAACCTTTTCACAGTAATCTGCTCAATACTTTAGAGTGCAGATCCACCCTTGGCTATCTTTAATTTTCTTAATTAAATACAGTGCTGTCTCACGCAGGAAGAAAAAGGTCTTGCCTTTGACTCCAAATGAACATCCAGGCTTGTCGACACCCGTGGACCCGTTGCCATCTCCACAGGTTGAGCTCTCACAGTGAATCTACTGCTTTTTTGAAAATGTTGATATTCACAGATTTTGATAGGTGACGAGTTCCCAGCATGTTATATACGCCTGCTGAACTTCTATACAATGATTTCCACTAAGCCCGCTGTGTCAGTGACATGTCTTGGATTGTGCTTCATAACCTTCCTTAGGCCAATCGTAAGTGGATTATTGAACAGGCATAGTGCTCCCTTTAATACCCTGTAATTAAATTACACATTTACTACTGCATGGATTGTCACATTTCAGTGGGGGGGATAGGGTTGCTTTATTTGACTCTTGTACCTGTCTAGAAACAGTTCTCACCTTTACTGCAACATCAGCACTATAATGGAGTATAAGTCAATATACAGTCTAAGGTTCCCAAATTGTGAAGGTAGTATGAAGACTCTACGATGGATTCTCTCTGACTTACACACCACACTGTGCTTTCGCTAGCTTTTAAAAAAAATATTTTTTAGATGTGAGTTTTAGCAGTACTAAGCAGCAGGATTAATGTCTTGTCAAGAGTGGACTCCAAGGAGTTAGGTT
The DNA here is from genome assembly GCA_034670385.1 of Hoplostethus mediterraneus. NCBI lineage: Eukaryota > Metazoa > Chordata > Actinopteri > Trachichthyiformes > Trachichthyidae > Hoplostethus > Hoplostethus mediterraneus. The sequence continues at coordinate 1,772,920 of JAXDDW010000062.1, forward strand.
GCTCCAGTTCGCCTCCTAGAAACACACCATTTTTGGTAGTTGCAAGGATTCCCCTTTGTTTTCAAAGTTTTATGCTTTGTCCTGCCTGTGTCCATTTGTGTAGACATGCTGACACGTTAATGGACCGACACATGTTCTGTGCCTGTTTATCTGAGATGGTTTAGTGGTTAAGATCCTCAGCTTCAGAATCACATGTAGTCCTGTTGGCCTGGATTCAAATCCCACCAGAACCCTCTCTACTGAGTCCTCCCTGCACTCCCCGCTGTCTCAATTAAAGGATACCAAGGGCAGCAGACAGACCACACTCCTTGAAACATTAATAGAAAATATGTCTGTCACAAAAAGTTACCAATAGTTGTTAATTAAAAAAAACCCTCTTCATTCAGCATCCAGCTAAGCATCATCAAGCAAATACAGTTCCAACAAAAAAGGCTTACAAACATCTACAGAGCAATTCATTTATTACCTTATGTTTCTTATCATCACTTTAGGTCAAAATATAACTGACACTGCTTGTGCAGTGACTTGTTCCATCGTATTTTTTTGCACAGATTGAATATATTTTGGGCTGTATCAGGGTTGCATGCTTCCTCACACAAAAAATATAAATTAATCATTTTTATGGCTAATCTGGTAAAAATCTATATCTACAATTTAGGATTTTTAAATCATGTATTTCTGTTAATTGCCCTCCTATAGGTGACTTTCCTCAAACATGCTGCTTTTTACTGTCTCAACACATTTTGAACGAGCCTGTCGAGGTGAGTTTAGAAAAGTGTTTTGTGGATGATTTTACGGTGATAGGGTTATACTCCCTTTTGTCTGAGCTTGGAAAACCTTAGGGGAATTAAAAAAATTAACCATACTTTAACAAATTGCTTTTTTATACTTGAGATCCTGCACTTCAAAGTTCATGATATAATATTGCCCAGATATTTCAGAATATTATGCAAGTATGATGAAATAGAGATCAGATGCTCTGCAGTCAGGGAAGTCAAGGCTCTCATATTTGGAACACATTCAGGGCTCGGATTGGGAAGACTTAATCTGGCTCGTTCTTCTGGTACAGTATCTGGAGTACAGATACACGCATTTAGCAAGTGATCACATGTTCATAATTGGAGAGCATCCTGGGTCAGTAACGGACTGCACTCCTTTGAGGATTGGGAGTACAACTGACAGTTCTTGAGTGGTTTGCTATGTGAGACTTTTGTGGGGATTGAAACCGAGGTTTGGGTAAATTCACTTTAAATTTGCTCAATGCAGGAAGTGGATTTTCAAAAACTGTTAATCTTTTTGGTTTGGAGATGTGAAAATTGAATCAATTATTGAGGACAAAATTCAGAGAATAATGTGAAATGCAGTTTCAATTTATATGGTGTATTGTTTGAACTGAAAACAATTTGCCCCCAACCCTGAATGAGACTAACCATGGGCTTTGTCTCTGTGATGTATGTATCCCCACCAAAAATAAAGATGCAGCCTTTCTGCTGCAGTGCAGTCATGCAAACATCTAAATGTTGCTGTTTCAGTAGTGCAAATCTGGATCCTATTTTTATTTTTATTTTTACTTAAACTTTAAGATACTTACTTTATGTATCTGTATGTGTCAGTTGCCACTTTACATCTAGTCTGATTTCCTCCAAAGAGAGCACACATGCTGCTGGCAGCTGTCACGCCACATGTTGAGGGAGGCTGTCAAGGCGGGTTAAAGAAAGAGTTTTGGATGCTGTGGAAATATGAATATTAGCCTAATCTGCACAATCAGGGTTTCTCCAACAGCCCCGGAAACCTCAGGGGAAATCTTTTTGAACTGATGACAAATACAATCTCATGTGTTTCAACAAAACAGATTTTAATTTAGTTTTTTTATTTACTACATCACAACTACACCATAAATTGATTTAATGTTGAACTGGCAAATGCATGTTCTACAAACCTCAACGCACTAAAGAACAAGAGAACAGAGACATTACGTTGTTTAGATTGGAAGTTGCAATAATCAAGTCCAGTTGCTCTTGATTTTGCGTTTACGTTTTACTTTTATGTGAATTGTCCTCTCATTAATTCCAATAAATCTAGTGGTCTGGAAATCATTGCGTTGCCTCATCTAATATTCATTCCCCTCTTGCAGAATAACAAAGATTCCCATGATTAAAATCCATTGAGGCACATCGCATTAGATTCATTGTAATGTCTCTCAGTGCGCTGCCCTCCTTTCCAATTATGCTACATTCTAAACAGCGGAGAGCTTTTTAAAAGAAGATCTGACCCCAGACCAACTTTAGACTCACTGTGTGTTTTCGGTCATTCCATTTTTGGTAATTCAAGGAATATTAATCACTATTATTTATGTCAGTGTAGACTCTGTTTCATAAGTCCCTTAGACCCCACCTACACTGGTTCCTGTTGGATTAGAGCAGGACAAATATATCTTAAGATCAAATCTTGGCCTAGAATGAGAAGTGACATGACCTGATTCGATACCTAAAATGGCAAAACAGAATATATTGGAAATCTAATAAGCTTCAACCCTCCTTGGGTTATACTGTCATACAACTGCGTCTAGTGGGATACTGGACCGTTCATCAAGAAGAAAAGCCTCCAGTTCTTTGAGGGATGAAGGAAAATCTACTTCCCACTCTGCGCTCCAGATGTTCCCATAAAGGTTCAATGTTGTTTAGATGTGGTAAGTGGCGAGACCAGGGAAGGTGTTTATGGGAGCATGATGATCTTGGAATATGGGTGCATCATGAGGGAACAGTGTACCTGGTCCTTTAAAGTGGTTTTATGACCATACAGAGCAATCATCAGAACTCCTGCCCATATTATTGCAGACCCACCATGTTTGACAGTTTGCAACAAGACATGTGGGTTGATAGCATAGTTTGGCTTTTTCCGAAGAAGACTCATCATGCCATGACGGAGAGTGCACTGCTTTTAAAGGGAAGGAATTGATTGGTCATAGGCTCACCAAACCTATTGGTAATGTACTCCTCGTCCAATCCTGTTTCCAACTGCGCCTCTGGCCACGACATTACAAATTAAACATACAAATGAAAAATCAGTCTCTACACCCTGTGCACTTGCACCGTGAATGCACTATGTGCCATGCGCCATTGATTCATGAAAGTAGAGCCCTATCTCACCGAGGTGTTGATTCAATTCGATGGTAATTTCTGAGGCCGTAGTTTTGTGGTGTTCAGTAACTATCTTGCCTGTTGGGGAGATTTGACTTGACACCACTGTTACTCTTTGCCAACATGGCAAACAGGAATTGGCATGTTCCTTTGCCACATTAATCATTTTGCAGTTTTTATGACCAGTGGACCTGCAATTTGGACACAGGCTGTTTGGCTTCTTTGGGTCTCTGTTTTCTCTTATCTCAGTTGTCTCATTTTGCATTGAAGAGTATAAGAGTATAAGAGTGGTGATTGTCAGACCTCTTTTAAAGATGACACACACTAGCCTCTTCACAATACTGGCATGACTTGACTATGTACAGTAGCTGCCCTTTTAATTGTGATTTAGCTACTTCAAAGTTAAAGTCCATTTAATGTGGGTGTTTCCGATATTTTGTCCACCCCCTGTGTAAAGCATATTTATGGTACTAGTTGGGCTGATTTTGCTTCCTTGACAGCAACCTATTCTAATACAGCGATACAAAGACTAATACAAAGACCTTGTAATATGTTCCTAGATTTCCTGGCTGATTTAGCAAAACATATTTAATTATGATAGCTACTTGCGATGAGTTTGTGTAGGGACTGTTTTAAAATAGAGCAGTGTAAATGTTTAAACCGATCCCTAGGTATAGCACTTGACAAGAGGGAACATGTAACTGTTACAGATTCCTCTATCATACAAAACTGTTGTTTCACAGGTATAAATACAGCAGATCAGAACTATCTGTAATATAAAACGGGTCACTGTAACTATAGCAACGATATAAAAATAACAAGCGAAACTCAAGGTGGTTGTGTTTTACATTTACATCTTGACTTTTTATGATTTATTGGAATTCAAGATGCTGTTCTGTGAGTGTGGTGCATTAAAGTAGACTCGATTTAGGTTGGCATTCTTTAGAGCAATCAGACTGGCTCCCCTTAGGCTTCCAGAAAAGTGCCTGAAGCAAAAGCAGTCAGTAGCTGCTTCTGCACACTATGCACAATGTCACGACACTGACAAAACCGATTACACAGACAAACTTTCAGGGTTCTTTGATACTTTGACTCACTCTCACTCTCTGCCTCTCTCTCTCTCTCTCTCTCTCATTCCTCTCTTGTCTCCAAAGTCGAGAGCAAAACTGGTAAACACTTGGTGAAATATGTGTTTGTTTGCATAGTACATAGTACAAGGCCAGCCAATGTGAGGAACATATATCTAGCTACTCAGGCTTCAGTACATACTTTATGGATTTTTTGGTGGATGCTATTGACAATATTGCAGATCAGATAGGATGAGTAGGTGGGTGGGGTATTCCCACAATTCCCAGTAACTGAGGATCTCATCACACAATCAGCAGGAGAGTTAAGTTGTGAAAGACCCAGCAGGGATCCAATAAAGAGTTGAGAGACTGAATGTGGTGAGACTAATTGCATCTGCAGGCATTTCACGGCAAGCATTTCATTCACTTATGTGAGTGATACCCACAGTTGACAGGTGTTGGCAGATGTACTGTCTGTCTGCTGCAAGTACTGTATTGCGTCAATCCGTTTTCCTAACTGAACTATATATGTTATCCATATTTATTTACAGCTGAAAAATAAATTGCTGAGTGTTTATTAATGTAAAGCATTGATGGAAGTTCACTGTGATGTAAACCTAATCATCCTGATGTGTGTATCCCTCTGTCCAGGTGGCCAACCTCCTCCGCCTCTTCCAAATCCCTCAGATCAGCTACGCGTCTACCAGTGCCAAGCTCAGTGATAAGACCCGCTATGACTACTTCGCCCGCACCGTGCCCCCTGACTTCTACCAGGCCAAGGCCATGGCTGAGATCCTACGCTACTTCAACTGGACCTATGTATCGACAGTAGCATCAGAGGGCGATTATGGTGAGACTGGCATTGATGCCTTCCAGCAGGAGGCCCGTGCTCACCAGATCTGCATTGCCACCTCAGCCAAGGTGAGCCGCTCCATGAGCCGCTGGAGTTATGAGAATGTGATCCGCTCCCTGCAACAGAAGTCCAACGCCAAGGTGGTCATCCTCTTCACGCGCAGCGAGGATGCCCGTGAGCTGCTGGTGGCAGCCAACCGCATGAACGTCACCTTCACCTGGGTGGCCAGTGATGGCTGGGGAGCGCAGGAGAGTGTGGTGAGAGGCAGCGAGGCTGTGGCAGACGGGGCATTCACCATTGAACTTGCTTCCTACCAAATCCCCCAGTTTAATGACTACTTCACCGCCCTGCACCCGTACAACAACACAAGGAGTCCCTGGTTCCGAGAGTTTTGGGAAAACCAGTTCCAGTGCAGCCTCCATGACCTGGGCTGTGGCAAGCACTCGCTGCGGGACGTCCCGTTTGAGCCAGAATCCAAGATCATGTTTGTAGTGAATGCTGTCTATGCAATGGCTACTGCCTTACACAATATGAGACAGGCTCTGTGTCCCAACTCAACCAAGGTCTGTGATGCTCTCAAACCAGGCAATGGCAGAAAGTTTTACAGGGACTACATTCTCAAGGTCAAGTTTAATTGTGAGTAAAATCTTGACAGACATTGATTTTCACCAGAGTAGCTTAAAGATATGCATTTTCATGTCTCAGAGCAACTTCTTTTATTTCCATTTTTTCCCCCCTCATCTCATCCCTTTAAATAAACCTGAATCATGTCATCTCCCCAAGTGCCCTGCATGCATGCTGATAAATTTGATGATATCAATTCAGATGTATTATACCAATTCATGTAAAATGTGGAAACAGCTCAAGATGTATTTATATTGCAACTGAAGATAAGCTCTATAGGATGATTCACTTTCCAAAGATAAAACAATTCCTACAATTCCTCATGCTGGGTTTTTAAAGCAGTGAGGCATTATTTGTGAACTACTAACACAAAGCCACAACACAAACTGTATAACCCTTTTTGCATCAATATCTATCAGTCAAGTGCTCTTTGTCCCTTACATTTAAAATACCGATAGAGTAAAAGCTGCAACATTTTCATTGGTGACTGATAGAGGTGGCTGGGATTAAATCAGTGTGCTCTTGTCAAGCTATCCATCTCTGCTCTCCACAATTTTTAAATGAATACCTAAAGGACTTTACTGTGTAAATAAATCAGATTGGATTACAGGCCTAAACTGAGCATATGACATCTTTAGAGAGAAAGCACACACAAACAGGTGGGCCACAAACCTCTAATGCATTTGAAAATCCATAGATATATAAAGAAAATGCTGTATATAAGAAATTCTGATTAGAGTTGCAATATGTACAGAATGGTTATTATGCTGTCCATAATTTGGAAAATAACTATCATTTACTATATAATGACACAGACATATAATCACTGACTTAGAATCCAACCTAAATTACAGTGCATCATCTTACCAACCAGCCAGGCTCAAATCATGGATCACTATCTCTAAATTGCAACGGTCTCTCTGAAATTCTCATTTCAGTGTACAATGCAATAACATATAGTCAAAGAAAACAGACTCAAACGCTTTCGCTTCAATCATGTAAATCGACAATTTGCACCTGTGTCCCCTGTCAGAGTCGCTGTTCAATCTAGTGCGAGACAAATGGAATGGCGGAAGAGACACACATATGCAAAGCGATCAATCAAATGCATGCCTGTCCTGTATAAAAAAAAGTGCTCTCTAAAATGTGAGTTCAAAGTTCAAGTAACACTGTCTCGGAGTTACAGGGAAAACACCATTGATTCATACTGTCAAAAAAAGTCAAGATGACCCCCTTACCCTCTATTTTTTTCTCTCCCTCTCTACCTCTGTCTTTAGCACCATTTCGTCCAGCGGAAACAGAGAATGTAGTGCGCTTTGATACTTTTGGAGACAGTCTTGGTCGCTACAACATTTTCCACTACCACAAAGACGGTGGACGCTACGTCTACCGTAAGGTGGGCTACTGGGCCCAGAGCCTGACCCTCAATACCACCTTGATCCCCTGGCCTGGCCAGGCTGCTCCCACTTCCCAGTGTAGCGACCCCTGCAGGAAGAATGAGGTGAAGAGTATGCAGCCAGGAGATGTGTGTTGCTGGATCTGTATCCCCTGTCAGCCCTACCAGTACCTGCAGGATGAGTTCACCTGTGCTGACTGCCGCTTTGGCCAGTGGCCCCTGGCCAACCTGACAGGCTGCTATGACCTGCCTGAAGAGTACATCCGGTGGGAAGATGCATGGGCCATTGGCCCCGTCACCATTTCCTTTCTAGGTATGATGTGTACACTCTTTATCATTGGCCTCTTCGTCAAACACAATGAGACTCCTATAGTGAAGGCCAGCGGACGTGAGCTCTCCTACATCCTCCTACTGGGAGTGCTGATGTGTTATAGCATGACCTTCATCTACATCGCCAAGCCTTCCACGGTAGTGTGTACGCTGCGCCGGCTAGGCTTAGGCACCTCCTTCGCTGTGTGCTACTCAGCCCTCCTAACTAAAACCAATCGTATTGCTCGGATCTTCAGCGGGGTGAAGGATGGAGCCCAGCGGCCTCGATTTATCAGCCCAGCCTCCCAGGTTGCCATCTGTGGTGCTCTGATCTCCTGCCAGCTGATAGTGGTGGTGGTCTGGCTGCTGGTGGAAGTCCCAGGAATCAGGAAGGAAGTGAACCCAGAGAAGAGAGATGTGGTCACCCTCAAGTGTAACAGCAAGGACTCCAGCATGCTCTTGTCCCTCACCTACAACTGCATTCTCATTATCCTCTGCACCGTTTACGCCTTCAAGACCCGCAAGTGCCCTGAGAACTTCAACGAGGCCAAGTTCATAGGGTTCACCATGTATACCACCTGCATCATCTGGCTGGCTTTCCAGCCTATCTTCTATGTTACTGCCAGTGACTACAGGGTGAGTTACCAAGTTAGCTTATACAGATAACTGTCTTCTTGACAGTGCACATGTAGTCCTATTGCGATAATCAGTGCACATGCAACTATTGGCTATTGTGTGTTTATTGAATCCTTTCTAAATTTCCGACACATTGTGGTAACACATATCAAGTCCCTTTAATCAGTTGGCTTATTATAACAGAGGCAGTTTGTTTTTCTCATGTTTTTCTTGAGGTTGAGAAATTTGATCCGAAATTTGATTTGAGCAGATTATATCCTATATATCCTATATCCAACTGATGGTTTAATATGGGGAACAGATTTGGATAGAACATGCCTGAAATCATGTACTAATGTAATTTGCCACTGATTCAGTAATCAGTTATATCTGTGTTGTCGCTCTTAGGATTATACATTCAGTGTTGTTGCATGGTTTGAATTCCTCATAATTAGCTGCAAACTGAGGATTAGCTGGGTGCTGTCCAGGAAAAGGAACTGTGCTTACCTTATTTTGACTTTCCTGGAGGCTTGAAAAAAGGATTGACGCTTGCCCATCAGTACAGACAAAAAGGCTTCAATATTAAAGTGTGAGTAAATGCCTGTCCTTGGTGGAAAAATCTCGCACCATTTTGCTCTTGTAAGAAAAGACCTGAGCCGTATATATTAACCTGATTGGTTAGAGGGTGGGACAAAGAGGCAACCAAAATCTCACATAGAGGAAATAAGTGGCAAAAGTATTGGATCACTGATTCTTTTTCTTGTAAATTATACAAGTACAAGTAAAAAAAGATCTTGCATCTTGAAAAATCACTTGTTGTGGTTAGTCCACCAGTTTCAGATGAGCTAATGCATTGAGATAAATTCAATTAATTAATTAATAATAGTAATAATAATAATAATAATAATAATAATAATAATAATAATAATAATAATAATAAAGATGCAACAATTGTGTTATGTTTGTTTCCCATTAACATCTAAAATCTATCTTAATTAACAAAATACAAAATCATAAATTGCATTTCAGTGTGTTACAATGGGTTTGCAGATGTATTTAACGAGGTCATTAGAGTAACAGCCAGGTGAAATCCCCACCCCAAAACCCCAGTTCTTACAGTGGGACCATGTGAGTGGTATTTTTCCATTAGCAAAAGACACACAAGCAGTCAAAATGTTGTTAAACTTTAACAAGGGGAATGGAGGGCAGATGCGGTATATTGATCATTTTATTGTTCACATTTCCCTAAAATGTATGATTACCACAGGGACGCATTTCAAAGTTTATGCTAAGAAGGGAGATGCCATCCACCTACACAGACCCAGTAGCCATTAGTGTGGACTTTTCTTAAAAAATATAAACTGAAATGTAATATTTACAGCAAAAAAATATTTAATTGAATCATTTATAAATATATAGATAGACCAACAGACAATCACACAGACAGACAGACAAACAGACATAGCTGTTTTTTTGCAGTTTACATCATCTCTCTATTGGACAGTTTTAGAAAAAGCTTTATTCCCCAGTCTGACATGAAAAACGAGCATCACACAGGATAACAGTCCCTAAGAGTATAGTGTATATGTGTGTGTGTGTGTGAGTGTGTGTGTGTGTGTGTGTGTGTGTGTGTGTGTGTGTGTCCGTGTATCTGTGTGTGGCATGTAAATATAACATTATAATATGTGGGTGAAATTGCTGGCAAAGCAAAATTGGGAACTGACAAGCAAGATATGTGTTATGTGTGTTAGATGTTCGAATGCTTGATATGTGTCAATCATGTGTAGAGAAGAGAACAGAGAAAGAATCAACAGACATTTTGAGAATAGATTGGTCTGAGTCTTGGGGTTTTTTCCCCTGTGAGTGGAGAGAGAGAGAGCGGCAGAAAGGAAAAAGAGTGGGAGGAATCCCCTGGCACAGACGCCTCTACAGAAACAGAGAGTGGGCAGACAAGAGCATGAGCGCTGAATGGGAACTGAATGGGAACTGAACGTCCCTGTATGTCCCTGTGCGTAGCTGTGGAATGGAGTGTGAAAGAGTCGGATCCTGTATCCCAGCTGTGCCCCCCTGTCCTGGGACTCCAGTAGGGCCCAGAGGGACCCCCTTCCTCCAGGCCCCCAGGCAAAGACACACAGCCAGAACGGACTCACCAGATAGACACAGAACCGCCGTTTGACCACTAAATAATTACTGAAGCAAGAGAAATGGCACAATGTATTTAGTCTTTCACACTCAGCGACATATTACTAGTGTTCCCCTAGTTTTACACTCCTTCTTAAATTGTCGTCACAGCCTAATGCAAATCTCCAGTTGAATAATCAAATACAAATTTGGCCGCGGTCTTTCATGAAATGTTAACGTAAACTAAATATGATCTACTGAGCCATGAATAACGCATTTGATTACGATATGAAATATTGAAGATATTCTCTGCAGCCAGGCGGACGGGGCTCTCCTCACAGTCGAGTGCTGCTCATCTCAAACACACTACTGGTTAAACAGCTATTGCATTCAAAGGTTCCCGGCGCTTCTATGAAAACACTGAGGGGTGCAGAAAGTATTGGAAGACAGAAAAAGCATCGCCTGTGATCTTTACAACAGCTGCCCGTCAACAAGACATGTTCCTTTCGAGGTCTTGAAACTGGCCTGAGGTCACATCCGTTCAACACCATATTATCTTGTCTATCAAGAGGGTTAAGTCAGGAACTGCTTCTCTACAGTATGTGAGGCCCTGAGAGCAAATACAGGAATAAATCAAGCAACATGTTATTAGAGGAAATACAGTTGCAACAAATGATTGTGAGGAGGGATCAGGTATGGAGGTATGGAATCCCCTTTTCTAGCACAAATATATTTTTTAATGTATCCCAGCTAACTTAAACGTAAGGTAACAAAACAACAGTTTACCTCACCATCATTATTATTATTAAATCTGAATAAATCACTCATTGGTCTACCAGCGGATTACCAGTGGGTTTAGGTCCACGCTAGGCTCTAGCTGGTTCATATCTTTAGTCGTTTTGTAGGGGGACATTTATTTTTTCAATCTTTTTTCAGTCTTCATAACCTACAAGGGACTAAAGATCATCCAATAAAGCTTTCCAATAAACTTACAGCACAAAGCCTAATAAAAAAGGAGAATCTCATCTCCACTGTCAGGATCTCTGGAGGAATAAAGCTACCTGAACACAGATGACATTAGTTATACCTGAAGCATCATTGCTGTACTTTGAAATTCAATAATAGCTGTGAAACTCAATCACAATCACGCACAACACAATACAATCAGCTAAATACAACGGTGAATAGAGTTGCACCACAGTAGCCGTGCTCTACATCCTGTTCTCCCCCCGCCAGCAGAACACATCTGGAAAAACCTTATTGCAAAGGCAGATTCCTTGTCCTCTGCTCTTCCTGAGCAACATCTTGTGAATTATTAAAACCACTTAACGGTTCATTCTTATGCAGTGCTGCCCTCATCTTAGTTCTATTCAAAACTATTTTTGAATTAAGTATAAGACATATAACCTGCGTGCACTGTGGTGTTGCTCAGGTTATACATGGAGAGATAGCAACTGTGCCTTTATATCTCACCCTTACTCCAGGTGTGAAAGCAGCAAAAGGGAGGAGGGAGTTTCACCACTTTAGGTTCTTAAGATATATATATATATATGTCCACCCAGGAAATGAGCCTGTCAGTGTGTATTTCACGGAATCACATGAGGTGAATCTTACTTTATAGAGTTCACGGCACATGGGAGCCCACAATACAACTCAAGATACTGACACAACTCCACTGATGTAGTGGATGTAATTTAAAGGGTGGGTCAACCTCCAGTCAGTGACCATAAAGGGGCAAACAACCACAGATATAAATAAAAATGAATTATACTTTCAGAAAAGCATTTATAGTTGTTTTTCCTTAAAAAGACCACTAAAAAAAAAAAAGTGAGTAAAATGAGTACAGGTGGGTTTCCTCTCCACTACCCCTGCTGTATATTATCTATCCTTGTGTAAGAACAGCGTGTGCTCACTGGGTGCCCACATTATTTTAATACTGACATTAGTATTCAAGGAAGTGACAGACACCTGCTGTGCCTTGTCGAGATGGGATGGCTGGCAAATGCACCTGCCACGCACCGCACAATGCTGGGCGGTGCATCCTGTGCCGTTATATACAGGAATAACAAAAAACAAAGCTGCGATAGAACTGGAAATGAAGGACCGGGCTGATGACACATAGCAAGACGTGGGCGGGCTGAAAGAAAAAAAGCAGTGAGGGTTAAGAAGTGGATTGACAGGCAAATAAACAGCTCGTTTACACCTCTCAGAAATCCTAGCTGTGCACCTTCCTCCTCTACTTGCACCTGGTACTGATTCTGAATTGGTGTTTATTATTTCTTTACCTAGTCTAATTTAAATGTATATTCTTGGGGCACAGAAATACCGGGTGTTTCATAAGTTATTATAATTGTGTAAAATGGTATACCTACTTTTGAAACAGGCTGTATTATTACACATGTGGTCAGGGTGCTGTAGTTTTGGTCTTTGCACTCCTTCCTCTTGTTTTTTTTTTTAAATGTTGGCAATCTAGAAATTTAAGTTTATTCTCCTGTTACACTCATTGTAAGTTGCAGTGCAAAAGATACACAATACATGTGCACATTGATGGACAGATCCCAAGTAACTTCTGTATATCCCACCTATTCCCAGATTGCTTAATGCCTAATGGATGACTGAAAGTGAATCAGGTGACTGATCTGTGTTTCACCGCTTTGTCCTCCTCCAGGTGCAGACCACCACCATGTGCATCTCTGTCAGTCTGAGTGGGTCTGTGGTGCTCGGCTGCCTCTTCGCCCCCAAGGTTCACATCATCCTGTTCCAGCCTCAGAAGAATGTCAGCACACTCAGGGTAGCCACCACCCGTTTCAGTGTCACCACTGGCCCTTGCTCCAGTTTTTCTCAAGGTACCACCTGATACACAAAAACATTGTCATCATTGTAGCCAGTGCTGGGCTTGTTAGTGAAAACAGTTATTATTACTTTAGTTATTACTGATTATTGATACGCAACATATGATGATTGACTAATCCAAAAGGGTTTTGTTTGAAATTAGGTGGTTTGTGTTTTGCAGCGTCAGCCTGCAACGTGGTTCCGACAGTGTGTAATGGACGAGAAGTGGTGGATTCCACCACTTCCTCCTTGTGAAGATTGAGCTGAAGACCGAGTTCCTTTGCCAAGCATTGTAAACCGAGTTATATAATCACTAGTCCTGAATCAGGTGTTTCAGATATTAAAGAGGTCACACAGAAGATCGTCCTGATTGTGTTGTCCTCAAAGTGCTGTGAGTACAATGTCCCGATTCTTAATTTTTGTTCTTTGACTAGTAGCGATTTTAAATGAGATGCCACTGAAGTTGAGCATAGCCCTTCTTTTTATTAAGGATTCTACTTGCAACTTGGAGTAAATTATAGTAAATCTGTTAAATGTAATATATACAAGATGTTTTTAATGTAGATTTTGGTGAACCAGTTTGTGCTTTCTTGTAATTTATGTAAATAAAAATGTGTTTTTTATTAATATCAAAATGATTCATGGTCTGTTCCTTTACACAACATCATGAGGATCCTCCAGCTGCTTTGAGACACTGAATTTATCTTAACTTACTGTAAGAATTTAGGAAAATGTAATTAACTTCATATTACTAGTAATCAGCAGAAAGCAGTCCAAACCATCCATGCTCTCAGCTACAGTATCTCAACAGATGTCATTTCAAAGTGTTTAATGAGATGAACCACCTTGTCGACCCATACATTTACTAATGCATATATGCTATCATGCTGTTCACATGCTCAGGCAACGCTAATACCTTCAACAGCATGTTACACCCTCACCTGCTAGTGCACACAGCTTACTCTAAATATCACCCTTGCCCTCTCAAAGGAGTGAAGCATGTAAAATTCAAATAGGTAACTTGCTGGAATATATAAATATATGATGGTTTCAGACCGTGCAGAGGGAGATTCAATTAGAAATGTCTGTTAAAATGTATGAGCTGTCTAATATTCAACTTCATCATCTGCCAAGTCTGCAGACCAAACAGTCCGTGCATTAACAGCACAAATATCAACATCCACTAATATGGGGTAAAATCCACAAAAGCTGTCAGGAATACACAACAACACTGACAGTAGCTACGACTCTTGTGGACGTGGGACAGATGCTTTGGAAAATACACCCACATCTGTGATTTAACACTGCCATCTTGTGTCCAAACTGTTTGATCTAAGCTTGCATACGGTAACTGGTAGACTGGCGTTCCTCAAATCCGGGCCTCGGGGTCCAGAGTGCTGCTGGTTTTCATTTCCATTCAGTTTCCATTCCAACTGTTTAATCAGGGATTGATTAAGACCTGGGATGCCAGGCGAATGCAATTAACTTCCTGGTAGGAGAGAAAACCAGCAGCACTCGGATTTGAGGACCACTGATATAGGGGGTATTGAGCTTGTGATTGGACGGCCACTGATACAAATCCTGTGACTTGCTGGAAATATTTGTGTGGAGGACGTAAACTGAAATGACCAGAGCAGTAGAGTCAGGGCATCAGCAAAAGAGCCAGGTAATCTTTGAAAATCTCCTTCAGTCACAGGCTCTTTCTAGGACAATCATGTGACTAGACTGCTGATGATGCAGATACATAGACATGTCACTATGCTAATATGAGGAAGTCAGTATGATATCTCTAATGTATACATGTTTTCCTCCTCCAATCTGCTCTGATCAAAGGTTAGTTAAACAATCATGTTGTCCTTTGTGTAACTCTCTGGTATAAAAGGACCTCACAAGAAAGTGTCCATTGAGAGCACAGGCACACTGACAGATGAATGCGTGACCAGTGTCTCTCCTATTCTGCAGAATAAATGTCGGCTGACAGAATAACCTGCGTGTCTAAGTTTCATTAGGCTTGTCTCACTCTCCACGACACCCTGCAGCTACTGCCCCGGCCCATTGCTGTGAGAAGGAGAAAGAGAATATGTTCTCAGTCGGCTTGTCCGGTTAAATAAGGGTTAAAGAAATAAGAGAGAAATAATCATAATGAGATATTCTTCTCAGGAAATATATTTGAATACCTGGGAGGATTACACGGTTGCTGACAGTAATCCTACTGAATAAACTCCTTCATAGTCATGAACACTCGACCAACCTGCATTTAATTACTATTCCCCAAAGGAGGAACAAGATGTAATAATGAACAAAGAATGGACATCGCTGCCAACAATAATTATAAACACTCCTTAATATTTATAGAAGTAATAACCTCCACTGGTGACACTAAGCATACATAGAGTAGTACAAAATGACTCTTCATTAAGACGAGTCTGTCAAGGAACATTGCCTGAGTTGAATTATTTAATCTAGTAAATTCAACTAGCCCACATATGAGGCTCAGACCCAAATACCATCTGCTCTAGATCACACAGTCTCCTCTCTGAGTTTTTGTGAATGCAGCGGACATTGATGTTTGGGGATTACAGCAGGATGCTTTCCACTTCACCTAAAAGCTCCACAGAAAGGTGATTGAGTTTCAGAGAAGTTGCAAGAGTTTGGGAGACCATAAGGCTGCCATGGATCTGTAAAGAGAAAACCTGCACTGAAACTATCTAAAAAGGAAATAAAAGAGAGATACCACAGATGGTCTATTTAAATTATGCTAGGAAGAGAATGATTCTGATGATTAGTACCTATTTAGTGGGCGTTCATGATGGTAATGACCTTAGGTTTTATTGCCATTAATAGAATACAAAATATAGTAATATATGTAGACCTATTTTATATATAATATAGAGAATCAGAGATGTAAAATTCCGGGTTCAGAAAGTAAAAGTCCTGTCAGGATTTTTCTCCACCTCTGCTCTTAACCAGGTGATCGCAATTATCAGTTAATTGTCAATTATCCACGAGGTAGAATGGAACTAATTAAGAAATATAAATAAAAACGTTTACTTTCTGGACCTGGATTTTACACCACTGCAGAAAATACAGAATATGAAGAATATAGAGAATATAAAGAACAATAAACACTTGGGAAAGGTGGGTGGCGGTATATGTCTTATTCATTGGTTTGTGAGCAGAAACGAAGAAGAAGAAGAAGAAGAAGAAGAAGAAGAAGCAGCAGCAGCGGAGGCAGTCCAGCTCCGCCTCTTCCTCTGACTAAGAAGTGTAAACTTCCCCAACATTGGAAGCCACAGATCAGCTGCAGAGCGTTGACCCGTCAGCCCGGTGACAGCCAGAAATCCCTGTCTATCTATCTGTCTGTCTGTCTGTTTGGCTGTCTGGCGCTACATACAGTTAAAAGGTGAGTCCCCAGCTGAGGTAAATCTAGGCCAACCGTTTTCGGCTCGCGAGGAGGGCGGAGGCTTTCTGTCAACGTCGCTCCATAACTCATCAAAACTACCGCTGCACAAGGGCGCTTGGATATTAAATGTGGTACTTTGGAATAGCTAGGTGGGTTAGTGGTTGCGTAATTGCATTTTTTTTTCCTGGCTAGTAATCGCTAATTTGTTTACTTGGTGCGATAACAGCCAGAGAGGGTTACCTCTGCGCAGCGGAGTTGCAGGAGCGGCGAGGCATGCCCGAGCCTGTCCATGCCCATCCCGGACACCAACAGGACGGGCAGGGCACATGCCACCCGCTCACCCGAAAAACACTTTGTAATATAATTGCGGATTATCGACTCTCGTGCAAATGTTTACTCTCTCAGCTGTATTTGAATAGCATTGAGCAACCTTTTTAATATAAGTTGTGTAACCGTTGTGTATCTGGTGGGGTTGGGTGGATACCTGACTGGGCAGTTGTCACAATCTGAACAGGTATGCACACTTGACCTGAATAATAGATGTTTGCCCCGGGACCCCCAGCACGGTGATCAGGGCATGACTGTGTCAAACTGTTCCACTAAAAAGCTCTGATTGTCAGTGTACTTTGTATTGTAAAGTGGATGTGCTGTACTGTAGCATGGCGGAAAAAAAGTAATAGCCGACACAGCATGTGCCTGCCACAGCTCCACAGCAGGTGAATATGAAATGCTTGAAGTATAACCTTGTTTCTGTGTAGCGATTTGAGCCAGGACCATGCCGCCAAAGAGACGGTCCGCTTCCGCTGTCAAGGCAGGTGGTAAGAAGGTGAAGGAGGAGCCCGAGACACCAAAGCCAAAGGATGCCTTCACCTCTGCAAAAGAGGCCCTTATGGCTGCTGGGCCGCAGATTAAAGGCAAGAGGAAGATTGATGAGCACTGTCAGCTGAACGGGTCTGGAGATGTAAGAGAGATGCCACTATCGTTCATTTGTGTATTCATTTATATCATCCAAAATGACTTGGGTTTTAAACAGTCACACATGGTGGAAATGCTGTTTCTGATTGTCTCCCGCAGGTATATGAGGATTATGACTGCATGCTCAATCAGACAAACATTGGACATAACAACAACAAGTTTTATGTCATTCAAATTATTAAAGCAAAGAAACACTACTATTGCTGGAACAGATGGGGTCGAGTGGTAAGTTTGTTTTAATCTCAAGCAACATGAGACAATTATTTCACTTCTCTTTTCATATTCTTAGGTGTTTATCTTAATTACATTGTATATGTGTGGATTTATAGTGATTTACTTCTAAATTCAGGGGGAAGTGGGACAATCCAAACTTTCAGCCAGTTTTAATGAGCCTGAAAATGCTGTCAAGGACTTTGAGAAAAAGTTCAAAGACAAGACGAAGAACAACTGGAGCGACCGTATGAATTTTGTGTCTCACTCTGGGAAGTACACCTTGATCGAGGTGGATGGAGAACAGGATGCCGAGGTCAAGGTAATGTCTTGTTTGTCTCAGTAGAGGGGTGTTGAATGGGAAGGCCGGGTTCATCATCGACTTCAGCAAAGTAATAGTTGAATATGTTTAAAGTATTTGAGTTTGTCTTGCTACTTAAATCAACCACACCAGATCCACGATCAGCCTTAGTAAAAGCTCACTAACATGACTCCGATATTATTGATATTGCAGGTGGACGCTGTTGATGGGACGCTTGTCAAAATGGAGAAAAACATCCTACCATGCACCCTTGATGATCCTACACAGAAACTCATCAAGCTCATCTTCAGCAATGATATGTTTAAAGAGGCCATGGAGTGTATGAACCTAGGTGGGTATGTTTCTCCACCGGCCCTTCAGGTTCATGAAGCCTGGCAAAGCTTTATGTTCATCTATCCTGTTATGTAACAAACCTGCTGGACTACAGTGTTGTATTGGGTGTGGGCCTTGTATTGTATTTTTGACAGGACTTTCTGTAGTGCCTGGAGATGCGTCACACCAGAAGATTGAACAGTATATAATCTGTAAATCATTCACCACTGGTGCTGAGTGGGGGATAAGTCTCCTCATTGTCTGAGCATCTCCATCTTGAGTGATGTCTCGGACTTTGCCAACAAGACCATTGTTACGGCTTGTTATTCTTCAAACATTCCTGTAGTAGTTGACGTCACAATTTGTTACTCAATCAGTTTTCATTCAGGAAAAATGCCGTGTGAGGTTGTGTTGTATTGTGTCCCATGTTCTGTGGGTGGGGGAGGGGGTGTGTGTCTCAGTCCACCAGCCGTTCAGATTCATGAAGCCTGGGAAAGGTTTAAGTTCATCGATTCTGTTATGTAACAAACCTGCTGGACTAGAGTGCCTGTTGTATTGGGTGGGGGTGGTCATTTGAAAATGATCACTGAGCCTTTGTGTATTTTACAGACATAAAGAAGATGCCTTTGGGCAAGCTCAGTAAGGTGCAGATCGCAAAAGGCTTTCAGGTACTGGAGGAGATTGAGGCAGCCATGAAACGGAAAAGCGGGGGGAAAAGTCTGGAGGAACTTTCCTCAAAGTTCTTCACCACCATCCCACACAACTTTGGCCGGAACAGACCACCAACCATCAACACCACAGACATTGTGGAGAAGAAGAAAGAGATGCTTATGGTGACATTTTCATAGACAAACTATGTGTTTAAATGAGTCATCTGCAACCCCCGCCCCCCCCCCCCCCCCCCCCAAACCTGAGTTCACTCTCCTCTCAAATGCTTCCTATAGGTGCTGGCTGACATTGAGCTTGCCCAGACACTGAAGTCAGAGACAGAAAAGGCTCAGGAGGAGATGGTAGAGACAGTTCCTCACCCTCTGGACCAAGACTACACGTCTCTGAAATGCAATCTCAGTATACTGCAGAAAAATACAGATGAATTCAAGGTATGGTATCATAAGTGATAATAAGCTAAGTACACTAAAGCACCTTTTCTGTCATGACTCATCTCAAATTTTCTCTCTTATTGTCATTATTTCAAATCAACATCCAATCATATTTTGCCTCTTGTCCTACCAATTATCCCAATTTCTTTTTTTCTCTCTGTCATTTGAAGATCATCGAAAAATACCTGAAAACAACTTCAGATAACCACAGAGATCCAAAAATTGTCAATGTCTGGGAAGTCGATCGAGAGGCAGAGGTGAGATCTGCATGGAGTAAAACCCGTCTAATGTGATACACTGAACTGGAGTCCCGTGACCTAACACTTTATTTTTTTTTGCGCATGACAGGGAGAGCGGTTTAGTGAGCACGACAGTCTGGAGAACCGCCGTCTGCTGTGGCACGGTACTAACATAGCAGTGGTAGCAGCCATTCTGAAGAGCGGTTTGCGGATCATGCCCCATTCAGGAGGCCGCGTTGGTTGTGGCATCTACTTTGCGTCTGAAAACTGCAAGTCCGCATGCTACGGTGAGGCCACATTTTAAAGGAGATGATAATGATGTTGATTGCGATCATAGTGGTGGTGCTGGGTTCGTAACATCCCATTATTTTGCCGTGCATTTGCAGTGCGCACCTCTAAAAACACTGGAGTGATGTTTCTGAACGAGGTAGCCCTAGGCAAAGAATACACCATCACCAAAGACGACTGTTCCTTGAAGAAGGCTCCTGTCGGCTACGATAGCGTGGTGGCACGAGGATCAGTGGAACCAGGTACAGTACTTCCTCATACGAAGAGGTTATAATTCTGTTAAAAGGATGTCATGCAGCATCGTCTGCTTTTGTGCCGCTATTAACGCCTGCTTTTTCAGACCCCTCTAAGGACGTCTTCATCACTCTGGATGGCAAGCAGGTTGCTGTGCCTCAAGGTAAGGCCATAAACCAGCCCCAGTTCTCAGGAACCAACTTCAGCAACAGCGAGTATCTCATCTACAAAGAGAACCAGTGTCGCCTGCGCTACCTGCTGGAGCTGAAGATGAAGTACTAGTTCAAGACGAGGAATGAGGCAGGTCCTTCCGAAGAGAGAAATTCCTCATTCCCTCTATAGAAGGGGATCTTGAAAAGCTTGGCTGCACTGTTTTATTATATTAATACGGCCATTGTTTCTCTTCTTAAAGTCATCGTTGTGCTTAGATGCCCTTACTGAGTTACATAAATGACTCATACTTCTCTGTGCCTTATATTTTGCACCCTGTAAATACTGCTCTGAGTTGATACATTTCCTGTATCAATGTTTTATCAGTAGCACATTTACTTTTTCCCTTATAATGAAGATAGCATCTTTAGGTCTGATACTGTAGCTTTATTGTCTCCCAACAGTATCTTTTACTTTTACTCCGTTTTTGAAATGTCTGAAAGGCATTTGTCGTACAAAGCCACTGTCAAGATGCTTCTTAATGCTTTTTGCACAGAGTTTGAGGATTTCATGCAGCACCTTGTGCACTATTTTGCATCTTCAGACTGCTTTGCATAGCTGTCCCGTTATATATTTCATTACCCAATGCAAGTGTTGATGCAAATATAATCCATTCCCTCAGAAAGATCATATCTTTGATATCTAGAAGGAATTCACTGCATGCCTTTGGAAAGATATATATATATATGTTGGGTATAATGCTATGTAGTACAAGTAAAAATTGTACACTGGATGTGCACAGAAATGTTTACAGGATGAAGTATACAGTGCAATTTGTGAGTAAGCCGGAAGCACTGTTACAACCCTACTATTTTGTAGAGTTGCTTAGCAAGGCTCTGAAAGTGCCTTTGTAGGGAAAAGTAATTAAGTAAATCATAAATTGCTTGGGCAGAATCCTTGCACAACAGATACTCCAAAAGCTGCCATGTGGTGTCAGTAATGAGAGGAGTCCCATTTGAATGTAATTGCCCCAGCATTTTTGCACCATAACATCACTTGAACAAGTGATAAGTAAATAAAAAGATTGGCCCTCTATCTTGCTCTAAATGTTTTCAATTTTCAATCTTGAAGGCTTGGGCCTGTTTTTGTCTGTGTTTTGTGTTTAATATGGCATTTATTGTTTACTAACAATGTTTTTGGTGAATGACATTTTCTGTTTATTGTTGGGTGACATTTGATTTTGATGACCACAAGCGTAGACAGTATTGTCTTTGTCTGTAATCCAAATGTAAAGAAAACTGTAGACTCTCAGAAATCCAAAACTTATTTTAAATGTACCAAAAACACAAATGGGGTGGAGGAAGTGTCCTTCTGCTCTATAATGCATCATTAGGAACAAAAAACAAATGTTTGATTATGCCATGTTTATGTTTTAGGAACAAAATATTTTCCCTCTGGTCACTTTCCATAACTAGTTTGGCTTGAGGAAGAAATAACTTCAGATAGTATTAGTTTGCAGGCATACAGTCATGCTAGAATGTTTGTGAACCCCTTTTTGAGTTATTATCATACACATTTAATCAAAGTGAGCCTTTTTCTAACTTTAATACAGGAACTAGATCTAACATTCCATATAAGTATATATTTATTTGTTTTTTTTGTTTGTTTTTTTAGAGGAAATTGTGCATGTAGCAAAATGAAGATATTTTAAAGGCAAGTGGTATCTGGGTAGGTGTTAGGAGGTGAGTAGAATCAGTTGGGTAAATAGTTTGGTATGACGTTAACTAATCAAAGGTCAGCTCTTTGGGGAGGAGTTTGTGTGGCATTCCCATAAATACACCAGAGGGGTGTTCCACAAAGGGTGTTATTTCACCCTTTCACCAGATTGAGATCTGATCGCCCAAATCGGATGTTAATGCCAGGTCTAAACAGGGCCTCTGTCTCGTTTTCAGGTTTATTCGCTTCCACAAAGCAAGCTCAACATAGTTCAAGCTGAGTTACTGTGGCTTATGCTTCGAAACTAGCCTGTCTCAAGGCAGGTTACTAGGCTAAACCACAGTTGAAGCTTAATCGGTATTCCCATAACACTGATCACGTTAAGCGCTATTAGCCTACCCTACACTATCAGACATAAAATGTAATGTTAATAATAATAATAATAATAATAAATCATTTTTATTTAGCAAATTCATTGAAATAAGAAAGTATCTTGTGAATATATATCAGCCAATCAATTTCAGCCAATCAATTTCTAGAATGGAAACAACCCGTTTTATAAAAATATAATAATAATAATAATATGAAACGTTATGTACAGCCTTTGCTACATAAATTATGGCCGATAGATCTTCCTAGCTATCTCCTTGCACCTTAGGGCCACCCTACGATTCACTTGTTAGGTTAACTCAAGATATATAGATACTTTGATCCCCGGGGGGAAATTCTGGTGTTGCATCAGCAATCAGGCTTTCGAAATTAATATCCACAATTCTAAACCTGCTTTGTGGAACAGGCCTCTGGTTAGTTTGGTGTAACCCATGCAGGTGAAAGAAAATCAGAGGAGACATCAGAGGACCTCAGGAAGCATTGAGTTTTGAGTGTGCATTAGTCTGTGGAAGGTTATAAAGGTAGGTAGGTAGGTACTTTAATTAATAAAGTACTAAAGTACTTAGTCACAGCAGCCAAGTAACAAAGAACAACAACATAGAATAACACAACTAAGATAAGTAATACAAGTTAAAGAACAAAAACATATATAACATATGCTCTACACAAAATCTACTAATGCTTAGTGCAAAAGAAAAAACTAATCGTAATAATAATATGCAAAAAGTGAAAATGTGCAGTAGTACTTGGGGTACTTGTGTGTGTGTGTGTCTAGAAGTAGACACCACCAAAATAACCCTCTCCCTATGGTCAAGCATGGTGGGAGTGGGAGTGTCATGGTCTTTTCTTTCTCTGGACTTGGAAACTATCATGAAATAACGTCTTGTGTTCAGTGGCAGATCATTTATCTATATGCCAATAATACATTTATAATACCAATACTGAGGTCAAACATTACATTTTTGACTACTGACTATATTGAATGTATGTTATTTGGGTTGAGGTTAAGTGCCAATAAACATTCATTGTACCCACAGTCAGACTTCTTCTGGTTTCTAACCTTAGAAAATACTTGTTCAAATATACTGACCTGGCCACACCAGGGTACATCTTTAAATTGGTGGGAATTAGGACCCAGGGATGACTGGGCTCTGGAAGGGGACAGTGGAGTGTGTGTCTATTTGAAAGAAAAAAAATCACACACAACACAATGTGTGACAGTCAGTGCCATACACAGCACAGGACAGCAATGAGAGAGATAGAGGAGGAAGGGTAGGGAGAGAGAGGAAGCATCATCTCTTCACCATCCAAAATGGCCATAGGAGCAGAGATCATTGGCTCTTTAACTGGTGCTGTACATGTGTGATCAACATTTTCTGGACCTTGGAGAGCATCTCTGCAGAAGACCAAATCCTCAGGCGCTGGGCTAACTGGACTTGGTAACATGGATATCCGGCTGGGCTACTGAATAAACAACATTAAGTTTGGAGAAAACTTAAGATACCTGGGTTATGTCAAAAAGCATATTTTGGATTTTAACATGAGCTTTGTCAAGTCAGAAAAATAACCTGGCTTCTCTGAACTGTGCCACACACAGTGGATCATGGGTAGGTAATGCTTTCCACACAATGCGCCTCAGTGTTTTTTATGCTGTGAATGTGTTTCTGATTTTAGTGATGGAAACCTAGACACTGAACATTTGAAGATGCCCAAAGAATTATAACAATATATATTAGTCATAAGTCATATCATGTTATTCCAAACCAAAGTGGGGAAAATCTTGTTCTGCATTAAACATGTGCTTTGAACATTATTCCCACTGTTACCTGCGAGGAGACACTATTCAGAGTAGTTTATACTAGTGTTTCTTACCTTACATGGATAAAACATTGCCTATAATAACTTGTGTAAACCAAAACGATCAAATCTGTGCAAATAAAAGTCACTTTTTTGGATAAGCGATATACTGTTTTAGAAGTACTGATTTGTCAACAGTAATTGTAGAACATATTGAAAATATAGTTTTTGTAAGTAGTCTGTTCAGAACTTTTTAATGTGCAATAGATGACAGCTTTGTTTGCTTTTAAGGTTGACAGTGGCTTGGCACTGTGACAGCAAGGACAGACATATTAATGGGTATAAACACAGCAATTGTAGGTCCCAAAATCATTTGCTATTATCTACTTCAAACAGTTGTCCCTCGGTTATCTCATGCACTCTTCCATATTATCAGAACTCAGTTGTTCATGTGAAGCTAACCAAGTTTTTTAAATCAGTCTTTGTGTTTCAGATGATAGTAACAATTCTCTTCTGAGGCCCAGGCTATATTATCTAAATTACATTCAGCAGTTGGAAGTAAATGTAATTACTCCTGGTTCATGGATCATCATTTCTCTATTAGATAATCTCACTCATTATCAAATTACATTTCAGAATTGGCAATGACTGCTTTGTTAGATGTATCAAGCAGAATGTATAGGGTAGTGTTTGGGACTAAACCAACAGCAGTTTGAAAAAAAACCCCAGCCAACATTAGTAGTGAACAACTCAGACTCTGAAGCTGACACTCATTGACAACTACACACAAACAGTTTAGGATGGGGCTCAATGCAAGATAATACTGCTTTTACATAAACAAGGCTATTTGTTACTGTATTCTACAGTAAACCTTACCCTCAAATCTATCTGTTTACTAAACATGATGAGTCAGAACATGGACTAGTAGTCAGCAAAAACCCTAATGCAATATATTCTTCAGTTAATGTGGGTCATATTAAACTAGCAGGGCAACTAGTTACTGCAACCTTCTCAGGGTGTTCTTCTGCCAAGAGTCCCTTAGACCACACCATACCTTTGAATGTATACCAAACTATATTGTCATGTTACACTGGTGGAGGTAATAGGAGACAACCTAAATTTCACACAGGATGGAAAAAGCATTGCTCAAGCACTTAACTTTTCTTTTAAAATGTATAGATTGCAATGGAAATGTTTGCTGTGTTCAATTCAGATTTTTTCCCCCTTTCTTTTCAACATAGGACATGGATTGGAAAGTTGTAAATGAATAATGGAGGAGAAGTCTGGTCCGATGATACCCTCGGTGCCAAACCACACAGTGCCGAATCTCACAACTGCCCTATGGGGACCCAATCCAACAGTTGCTGTCGATGTGGGTGTGGTCACAAGCTCCCAGTCACAGATCCAAGACCTGATTGGGTTGTTCTGCATGGTGACCCTTAACCTCATTGCTTTATTGGCCAACACTGGAGTAATGGTGGCCGTTGCACGTGCCCCTCACCTGAAGAGGTTTGCCTTCGTGTGTCATCTTTGTGCGGTGGATCTGCTATGTGCCATCCTCCTTATGCCTCTGGGCATCATATCCAGCTCACCGTTTTTTGGCACCGTGGTGTTCACTGTTCTGGAGTGTCAGGTTTACATCTTCCTCAATGTGTTCCTCATCTGTCTGTCCATTCTCACCATCACAGCCATCAGTGTCGAGCGTTACTTCTATATTGTACACCCCATGCGTTATGAGGTTAAGATGAGCATCAACCTTGCCATTGGTGTAATGCTCTTCATCTGGGTAAAGTCAGTACTGTTGGCTTTGGTCGCGCTGTTGGGGTGGCCAGCTTATGGTAACCAGAGCTCTATAGCAGCAGCCCACTGTTCTATCCACTGGAGCCACAGTCGTCTGAGGAGAGTGTTTGCTGTGCTCTTCAGTGTGGTTTGTTTCCTGGTGCCCGCAGTGGTTATATTTGCTGTTTACTGTGCCGTCTACAAGGTAGCGCGTTCAGCAGCCCTGCAGCAAGTCCCTGCTGTGCCAACCTGGGCAAATGCAAACGCTGCCAAGAATCGCTCTGACTCCATCAACAGCCAGACCACCATGATCACTACCACTCGCAGCCTGCCCCAAAGACTATCCCCAGAGAGGGCCTTCAGTGGAGGCAAGGCTGCCCTTACCTTGGTACTCATTGTGGGCCAGTTCTTGCTCTGTTGGTTGCCCTACTTCATCTTCCACCTGCAAATGTCTCTTAGCGCCTCCATGCAGAGCCCGGGGAACTTAGAGGAGGCGGTCACCTGGCTGGCCTACTCCTCCTTTGCGGTTAACCCATTCTTCTACGGCCTGCTGAACAGGCAGATCAGAGAGGAACTGGTCAAGTTCCGGCGCTGCTGCTTCACCCAGCCTGTGGAGTTTGGGGCGTCCAGCAACGAGGGCTCCCTTCAGGAGAATTTCCTCCAGTTCATCCAGCGAACCAGCAGCCCCAGAAACACTATGAATCAGGATGTAAAGATCCCTGGACAAATACCTGAGGAACCAGCCTAGATATTGACATTGGCCAACATGAGTTAGGGACTAGAGTACTAATATGGGCTATGGCAGCTTTCTGTTCTGATGAGCTATGTTTCCTAAATGCCTTTTGAGTCAGTGCCCACTGCCTTGTTTATTTGCATGGGGATCCATTCAGGCATGGCCTCTCACTTTAGGTCAAGCTGGTATTTTCGTAATGTAAAATATTGAATTAATGAGACAGAATTCACTAGTGTCTGTTTTCCCCCACTTATTTCTTGATTTTCAAAATGTCTTTGTTTTGTTCTATAAATGTTTCCATTTTGGAATATAACTAAAATAACATGGTTGTGGTTGGAAAGGCATGTTTGTTAATGGTTTGTATGTATTTGTTGTATCCAGTCCAGAACAATTTGTTTGCTATATGTATATGAATTGGTCTTTGAGCTGTAGTTTACACAAACAGCATCTGTTTTTTTTATTTGAATAACAATATATATTTAAATAAAGGTTGACTCTGACTCATTGTAAAATCTTGGTCTGCTATTACTTCAATGCAGGGAGTAACTTGACAGCAACATACTTCAACAGCAACATACTGTAACTCCCACATAGAGCACTAGAATATCCCGCCAGAGAACAACATGGAGGCCTCAGCAGTGTGAGAAACAAACGCCTGAGAGACAATGCCTCAGAGTCCCCGTGTGCAACAGAGATATGCTTATGTCGTCTGTCCCTGTTGTCATGGAAATTGAGTGAGCCTGTGACTCACATAGCAACAAGGTCCTTTCGGCTAGATGCATGCTTAGCTTTAGATCCCGATTGAAGACTACTGATTATAGCGCTGCCCTGCTCTTCACACGACGACTGATTACACACGGCCCATACGTTCAGATAGAGGCTCATTAGCGTGTGAATAGAGGCTGTGGGTAGCTAGTGCAATGCCCCTCTCTGACTGACCCGGAGAGCATGGACTGCTGTAGTGACATGGCTGTGCTGAGGCGGAGGTAGTGAATTTACAATGGAAATCGTTACTGGGCATTGATAATGCTGCGAGAGTGTAACAAAGTGCCATTTTATTACCAACTGCTGTTTGTATTGGTCTTTTACAAACAACGGGAAAGTCAGATAATGGCAACCAACATTTTGCTGTATGGCTGTATATCACCATCAAACTGCAGTATTTACCACTCTTACGTAACTGTGGTTGTATATCTAATACTAACAGCTAGCAGATGCATTAGCTATCTTGCAACCTTGCATGGATGATATGGATGCTGCACAAATGCACCCAGCATGGTAACATGTTTGCTGCTTGCTTTTCACCCATCCACACAAATACAATGAGACAAAACCCATCCCTGCCATCCTGGATTATTAATCTCTATACCCCCACACCTGTCTGTCTGTCTGTCTGTCTTTCTTTCTTTCTCTGTCTTCTCATTTAATTCTCAGACGTCCCAAATGTCTAGCCATTAAATAAACAAGATTGTTTCTCTATACCTGTAAGGGACAAAACTCACATTATTAGTCTGGTATCTCAGTATTCCAGAAACAATAGCTACTGACCTCCTAACACAAGGCAAACTGCTATGTACTTATGGACAGACTAAATAAAGCTGGAACAAAAACAAGGGAATAGACTCATAAAGAGTCTCCTCTTTTCATGGCCTGTCTGGTGCAGTTTTCATCCGGTTTCCCCCAAGAGCAAATCATTCAGAACAGTCACCACTGTATTACCACCCAGAGGGTATAGAGAAGAGAGGAGTATGCACTCCCACAAACATCTGGAAGTGTGACTGTCAGGACACAGTGCTCTGATTTCTCCACTCAGATCCAACTAAGCCGTGAGTGCGTAAATGGAAAAGGGTAGTGTGTTTTTTTCAAGCATATTTTTCCAATGGTGTGCGTCAGTTTAGAGCAAGGATTTGACTGCCTTTTTGCAGACATGCATTTTGCTTTCTACCCTGCCTCAGTCTGGAAATGTAATTCCAGATGCCTGCGACCTGATTGAGGTTTATACACACAGAGTGAGCCAGATATTTCCAAGTTTCCAAGTGTTGTTACGTAGCTACCTTAGTTTCACCAGGCTGATAGCAGTGCTGAGGGCGCTCCGTATCAGAGGGTGTCAAAAAAGACCTAATCTGGGATATATTTGACAAGTGAAACATGTTTTATAGTCTCTGTTTCTCATACATATTAGTATGTCAGACAACATATCTGAAATAGAGGTCAAGTCATGCAGTCCTCGGGCGTCTGAGAGAGACAGTAAATGCCTATCTGCTTCCCCTGTAATCAAGTGAAGTGGGTTAAGGACCGCAATCCATGGAAAAGAGAGCAATAGAGGACTGTCATTCAGGTCACACCAGAGGACAAGCTTATTGATGATATAAACCCTGAACTCACTTGAACCTGTGAAATGTCAGTTTTATTAAAAAAACCCCCACCAAAACAGTGATAATAGATGAGGTTAGTATAGCATAAAACAAAGCCACAGTCCTAACCTGGTGTACACACAATGCTCAGTTTGCACTTTAGTAACTGTTCACAGTTTTCTAAAACATTACAACAATGGAGGGGATAGAAAAGCAGGCTTGTGGGTAGAAAGTCACTAGTTTGAATTTCCAGACCTGCTGGGAAAATCTGGTGGGTCTCCCTCAACAACAACTGTCAATGTGCCCTTGAACAAGGCACTTAACTCTGCTCAGCGGCCAACAGTAGAAGACCGGTTGTACCAGGCAGCTCTCAGGTAAAGGTAAAACACAAAACATGTACTTTTCTGGCCGCCCAAAGTTTATTGCAGGGCATATCTATACATTGTAAAATCATTTTTATTCACCCTGGGCTGCTCCTCACATTGTTGTGAAAAGTTTATTTAGCAATGCCATCATTTTAATTTCAGCTCTGACTCTAGTAAAAACAATTCATTTTGTGACTATGCTACAGCAATGTTGTGTAGGGGTAACATCTTTTCCATATCATGATAAAAATTATAAAGGCCATATACTTTTGTATTACACCGATTTATACAGTGCAAACAGTTTCCAGCACCAGTGATTACATTGTTGGCAGACAGGCTGCTGTGTCCAAGTCAGCTGATTTAAAAAGCTTTGTCTGCAGCTGCATGTTCTGACAGAACCACATTCAGAGAAAGCAGAAGTTCAGAGCTTTTCACTCAGTTGGGGAATTCTCTGTTTCCTTCATCACCTGAAGATTCATTTTAAATTGTATGATCTTTAAAATGTCAATAAAGACATTTTGTAACTGTTTTTATTATTCTTATGTATTTGTGGCGGACTGGGGAGGGAGGGAGGGAGGGAGGGCTGCGGGTAGGCTTCAGCGGCTGCGGCCAATTAAAGCTGATTGCAGCCGGGCCTTTTTAACCTGTGCGAGTGGATGTGTGCGAGGGTCGCGCCAGTGTGAGAGGCTCGCGGCCTGGATGAAGTCGACAGGCGATCGGGAGGATCGGGGTCGACTGGGAGGAGAACGAGCCAGCAGCAGCCGCGTCTGAACGGGGTCCGCGGCTGGCGTGCCGGGACGGAGGCGAGGGCGCGAGCTGGAGAGGACTGAGTGGGAGAGCGCGCGTCTCCCTCCGCGGCGACAACAGACGGGGGTCCCCGGGGGGGTGCAGTCGGGAGCCGGTGGAGGGAGACTGCGCTACCACCTGCCGTCAACACCGGGCCGGGTTTATGGTTGGCGTTAATAAAACGGCCCTGCTGGCCTCTTGACGTCACGAACCCCGGTACGTGGCAACTTGCCACAGTATTATTTAGACAGAAGATATGTCAGTTGTAACTAAATCAGCATCAGTTAAATAGAGGGTCTGTCAAGCTCAACAGTTTCGGCCACTTGTGAGAGGCCAATTGAGCTCATTTTCTAGTGAGAGATGAATACAGAAGATTTATCCAAAATAACCAGAGAGACAACATATGAGCAACAGGGTGCGCTGTACACCAATGAATTCCCTTCCCTCCCCTAGGTTTGGTCATCGCTGAACAGACAGGACGGGTACATTTTACTGCACTAGGAATTTGCCTTGTTGCGTAAATAAAATAAATATTGCAAATTTACAGACGTTAACAAACACAATGTACATAGTAAGAGATACACAATCCAAAGATGTGCATGGACATGCATTGTACTGGCATGCACGGTAATGTAATGGTTCAGTAGCAGTCTTGGTGACAAGGTAGTGCAGACGTGATTGATGGGTGAGGGGCCATGTTTACTGTGTGCTTGTGTGTGTATAGGGGAGGGTCAGGATGGTGCCTGGTTAGTGAGGTTCACAGCAGAAAGAAGCTGTGCTTGTACGTGTGTTGAAACATTTAACAAGGTAACACATGTAGTGATAGCAAACATGCAGTATACCAAACACGTTAGGGAGCAGATATTATAAAGAACAATATCTCCAGTAGATCACACTATGAAACCAGTCTGAATCAGAATCCCATTATTTCCAAGTAGAATGAACACAGAAATTAACAGAGTCTTCAAGATGAGAGACATAAAAATAATCGTAAAACTTTCACAAATACTTTCACAAATCATCACACCTCTGATATTTGGACCTGAGAAAGTACCAGGCAAATTTACATCTCATATTTGGACATTTCTCACACAGGTGAGAATGTTTAGCATGTCACTCTGAGAATGTCATGAATGATGGGCCTGTAAAAACCAATAAAGGCATTCCTCATCAAGCAGTCAGCAGTCCACTATGTTCCATCAGGGTGTCAGCGGCAGGCCTGCAGGAGTCCGCTAGGTCCGGTCCGTCCTCCTTTCTACCATTCCACTGAGGCACAAACACCATGACCACGCAAGGCGAGCTAGCCGAGGCACAGCTCCACTTGGGGGACATGGGGGAGCAGGAGGAGAGCACTCTGTGGTCCTCGCAGGGATTGCCACACAAGAAAGCAGCAGGGGAGCAGATGGAAGTAGAGGTGGAAGTACAAGCTGAAGATTTGGATTCCACCCACAGTGAGACGAGGCTCCTGATTCAGGACAGGGATCCCAAAGGAGTCAATAAGTGTTTGAAGGTAAATAACGTATACACAGAAAAAATACATATAAAGAACTTACAGCACAAGACACAAACAGTGTTAGTTTGGAGACAGAGAGAGTGAAAGATCAGTGATTCAAATGCAGTGATTGCATACCACTCTTCCAGATAGCATATGGGATGCAAAAATAAAATTGAAGGAAAATTCTTTCTATGTTCACAGCCATGCATTGAATTTCTAAAACAGGCTTTGTGGGTCATATCCATGATGAAGATGATGATGAACAATAAACTCTTACAAATTAATTGTGAGAACTTTACAGCTCCAGACTTTCGTGGTGCTCATTTGTTTGAGTTCTGTTTCTCCTCAGTGCTGTATTGTTAGTTGTAGTAGTATATAGTAGTTATATCAAAATATTGTACAATACTGACCTCTGGTGGATATAATCATAAACACAGTTCTGTTTTTATTCCTCTGCATTTGGTCCTGTATTGTATCAAGTTCATCAAGTGAGAGCTTTGTTAGTGATGGACATCCTTCTGCTCCATGTGCATCACCCATCCTTCACATTCTGTATGTAATATGATCATATTTTGTAGCTCTGTTTTCACTGCTTCAATTCTACACACTAAAGAAAAACAGTCCCAGTCAACCATTCACGTATGTATCTCTTTTTGTCTCTTGAGGTTACCTTTGAGGATGTGATAGCAGAGCCTCCTTCGGTGCGGAGCTTTGATAAGGTGTGGCTGTGGAGCCACGCCCTGTTTGAGGTGTCCAGACTGTGGTGCTACCGCCTCATCTCCCTCCTGCTGGCAGTGCCTGTCTCACTGGCAGCAGGGCTCCTCTTCGCTGTTCTCAGCTGTCTTCACATCTGGTAGGGTTATTGTTAGAGTGAAGACGAGGGACAGACTTGAGCTAGAATGAATAGCTTGTTTTGTCTTGTCGTGGCTGGAAAACACACATATTTCAATGATGAACATGAGTACTACCTCTTGTTTATCACAAGATGACATGGGGATGCAGTAAACCTTTGACAGTATAAGAGGTGGAATTGATTACCATGTATTCCTAGTCAGCTGAGCTCATGTTGTCCCTACTTCTCCCTGTCTCCCCAGGTTGATCATGCCCTGTGTGCAGCTCTGCCTCATCAACATGCACTGGGTCCAGACTGTGTGGGGCAGCATACTGAACATTGCCATTGGCCCCTTCTTCACTAGTATTGGAAAGTGCTGTGGTAGCATCACCATCCGTTTGGCTAGAGACTAATCCAGGGTGCCCCTGTCTGTCAGCCTGTCACCCAACTGCAGTCACTTAGCCGTGCTGGGAATGAATCATGGAGTAGAGACACACGTAGAGAGGGTTTAAGTGAAAAATGAAACGTGTTAGCGTGTTTTGCTCACCTTCAGACGCCCAGTTGTCCCTGCTGTAAAAACATTGTTAAAAGCGATATATGCAGATTAGATGGGCCGAACGATCAATTTGTAAATTGGGCTGAGAGTGTATGAGATTTGTTTGAGAGTGCAAATGTACAATTAGATTACAAATGTATCTACATGTGACTCTAGGTCTTTAGGGGCCCTTGGTGGCATAGGTTCCCTGCTTGCCTGACTGCCATTAAGAGAGGCTAATACTATTGATTGCAAGTTCACTATACCCCACAAGCACCTGCATGGACCTGTGTGTATCTATGGGGAAGGTTGAAGAAGTGCTGGTAAACGTAAGCTACTAGTACTACTTGTCTCTTGGCAGTGTTTTCTGGGCTAAAGAAATAACAGAATGCGCAATGATATTGTAAATATGTTGAATGAAATAACATGAATGAAGTTACATATGTTACATGTGTCTATTATTGATTCCGATCTACTGTGTTGTATGTGAGAATTCAGTTCAGCCCAGTTCAACTGAAATCAAAAACCTTTTGAAGTCAGGGTTTAAAAGATGCCACACGTCAAAGGAAATCACCAAGAACTTACAGGCAAATCATAAAAACAGCAGCAGCAACATTAGAGAGATAGATGTAAAAGGTTCTCCACAGTCTAATCAGATCCAAGTCACTGTAGCAAGTGCAAATACTTTGTGCAAATATCAACCACTGTCTTTGCTTTAATTCAATTCAGTCTTATTTAAAATGACATTCTCTTTTTTGGGTAACCCCTTTGTGCAACATGCAACATGTGATTGGGTTCATCAACATCAGTAGGAAATAAAACAACATGAAAAGTACAGCAACATATAAACATATGTATGCATTTAATGTCACTTCAATTTTTACTTTTAACATGCATACACCCATATTTAGTTTATGAATGGTCAGCCATCAATACTGGTGTGCTGCTAACATTCAAGGAGGATCACGGAGGATCTCAGCACACCTAGTAATGCCAGCATGGGAAACTTTACATGTGTCACGTTAAGTGAGCTTTGCAAAACTGTCACCGAGTGTAACTCGTCCACTTCATGCATCGACCCGGTGCCAACAGCATTCTTTAAGAGAGTGTTTGACAGTGTTTCAGGTCAAGTACTGAACATCATAAATACATCCCTTCACACAGGCATTTTCCCAGATGCTTTCAAAATAGCTGTTGTAAAACCTCTGTTGAAGAAACCGAATCTGGATGATAACATATTAGTGAACTATAGGCCAATATCTAATCTCCCATTTATCAGTAAATTACTTGAAAAGATTGTTTCGGTCCAAATAAACTCATTTCTTAAAGAAAACAACATCTTAGAGGAATTCCAATCAGGCTTCAGGAAATACCACAGCACTGAAACTGCCCTCAATAAAATAGTCAGTGACCTCAGATTAAACGCTGATGAAAATAAGGTCTCAATTTTAATTCTCTTAGATCTAAGTGCAGCATTTGATATGATTGACCATGAAATTCTAATCAACTGACTTGAGAAGTTGGTTGGTCTCTCTGACCGGGTGCTAAATTGGTTCAAAACCTACATCAAAGGGAAGAAGTTCTACCATTGTTATTCTCATTGTACATGCAACCACTTGGTAACATCATTAGAGAGTACAACGTAAATTTCCATAGCTATGCAGATGATACACAGCTGTACATATCCGCAGAACCAAATGATGCTACAGCTATTAACTCTATCACCAACTGTTTACTGGCAGTAAATAAATGGATGAGCAATAATTTCCTAAAACTAAATGAAGATAAAACTGAGATCCTCCTAGTCGGCCCTAAAGCGAAAAGAGAAAAACTGCAAAATAATCTAGGGAAATTAAGACCCTGGATTAAATCTGAAGTTAAAAGCCTTGGTATTATAATAGACTCAGATCTGAGCTTCAACTCCCACTTTTGCAAGGTAACCAAAACATCATTTTTTCACCTCAGAAACATAGCAAAAGTGCGGCCACTTATAAATCAAAAAGATGCTGAGAAGCTAATCCACGCGTTTATATCAAGCTGACTGGACTACTGTAATGCAGTTTTTACCGGCCTGCCAAAAAAAAACACTGAGAGGCTTCAGCTCATCCAAAATTCTGCAGCTCGGCTGCTAACCTGTACCAAAAAAAGAGAACACATTAGTCCTGTCCTAGCTGCTCTACACTGGCTTCCGGTCACATTTAGAATTGATTTTAAGGTTCTTCTTCTAATATACAAAGCCCTCAATGGGCAAGGACCAGGCTACATTGCTAACTCCTTTACCAGCTATGTACCCTCAAGAACACTGCAATGTACTGCTGGTTTATTGACAGTGCCCAGCAGCAGAAAGAAGATCGGTGACGCAACGCTTGTCAATTATGCCCCCATACTGTGGAACACACTGCCCATAGAGATCATGGAAGCCAGCTCGCTAGACATTTTTAAAAAATAAGCTCAAAACCTTTCTTTTAGTCGAGCATTCCAGTAACTCTGTCCTTTAGGCGTCCCACTATCGCTGCTCTTTCTATATTGCGTCTATATTTCTATATATCGTTTTTATATTGATTTATACTGATTTTACTGAATTTATCTATTTTATTGTCTATTTTATATCTATTTTACTGTGAAGCACTTTGGGCTGCAACTCTTGTATGAAAGGTGCTATACAAATAAAGATTATTATTATATTATTATTATTATTATAAGGTCTGCACTACACACTACACAAGTCATTTTACGAATATTTGTTTTAAAAATGTAAAGTATTTTTAATTGAGTTGTAATACTCTATGGACCATTTTAACACATAAGTAAAGGATTTGTGTACTTTTCCCAGCACTGACCTTACAGCACAGTAACATACCACTTAGGATTCAAGTGAGAGTTTCCATGGTCACTGCAGTACTAATTCCCCTGAGAGTTCTGAAATAAACTTTAAATTAGCTTTTGGTAATTGGAAGTACAAATTGCAATCATCTCCACCAACATACTATTTCATGCACTTTAATACTGATGTTGGATGCAGACTTCCACCTTGGTATAACTACAATTTTAATTGCTGCAGTTGTTTGGACTACTTTGCACAGGAACAGCAGAGGGACAAGTGAAAGGGCTGTGTTCATAATACCATACCTTTAATGTGTGTATTGTCATTTTGAGTGTTGGGTGGTGATGTGTTAATACCTCACAGTAATATTATTACTTCCCAGTGTGTAACACATTATTCAAATGTTCATTTTGTTATTACCTCCTCTAAATATCAGATTGAAATTGAATTATCCAAAACTCCCTCCCAGAGGACTCTCCTCTTAGGTGACGGGAGTGTGAAAACACTAATCTTGTTTCAATGAGAAATGGCAGAAATAAGAAAAACCTTCTCTGATTGGAAGTATTCCCGCTGCTTTGATTTAATCCAGTAAAAAGACGAAGAACCTTCCACATCAACATCAGCTCACTGAGTCATGCTGATTGTTGAAGGTAAGACGAGGATGTAACTGTCAATTTTGAGGGTGCACAGTAAGATTAACAGGTATATATATTTTTTCATTCATGGTGTACTACCTAGCACCTAGCATAGAAGCCCACACGGCAGGTGTAACCGATACCTATTTATAATATTACAGTCTATAGGAGTCTAGAAGCAGGTAGCGTGTGAGCATGGTGTGCATGTGCCCGTCTCCATTACATGGGAGCGAGGAGCCACTGCAGTCTCAGTTGAATGAACTGCCACCCATAGAGGCCCAGGCATGACTCTTTGCAGAGCTATTTCTGTCCTTCTCTCTCCATGCCTAACCGGCCTCTCCTCTCTCCACCGCCACGCCAAGAATACTTCTCTAATTGGTTTGGCTCCTGCTCACATGCCCTCCGATCCTATTGCACCACTCCCTACTCTGCCGCCAGGGAACTAGGGCAAGGAACACCAAGCCATGGCCGAAAGTCACACTTCCTCAGAGCGTACTCTTTTCACACCCCACTGAGCAGCGATGTGATGATCCAGATAAATAGCAACACAGCTGGAGGTGCTATTAGTCGTCATACTAATTCCCAGGGACTCTTCCTCTCCCCCCCCTCACATTGGCAACAACAGACAGTAGGAGTTTGTTTATGCAACATGCTGATATAGAAAGCTATGACTGATAGGAACAACTGCACAGCTTACGGAAGATTGAATCATAGTTTTATTTTGAAGGTGTATTGAATTTTATAGTATTAGACCTTGGTAAAAGTCACACACCCACCCTGTATGAACTTTCTCCTTCATGTACCATTAAGATTATGACACATTCACACAGCTTAAACTACTGAATTGTTCCAATTTCAACTCAATTTAGAAAGTAAACATAATGAGAATAGAATAATTAACACGTTTTCATTTTGTTCTGTGGATTACAGGACATGTCCCACCTTCATGGCTTTGTTTCTCCCACTCTTACAAATACACTTGCCAAGCAATGTAACAAAAACAGAATAAATCCATAATAGAGGCTATTTTACATAGTAACATGTAGAAAGTTGATTACAATGCAGCACGCTGAGTAGAGCACAGTTCAGAGTGCTTGCTAACTGTCAAATGTGATGCTTCAGATCAATATACTGTAAAATTAAATTTGATCCTTGATTAAACATATAGACAGGCAGGCGTAGACACTAACAATGAAAGTATTGAATCCAAAACATGCATGTCCTAAACGCGTCCACCTGTATGGATTTCTGACAATAATAATGTAACATTAGACTTCATAACTGGACCGAAACATTCATTCATCACACGTGTTATGAAGGAGTTGAGGATTGCTTTTAATGAATAACAGGCAAAGTGCACAATACTGTACATATTACTCATTACATTGCATTACATTACATTACATTACATCACATTACTCATCACATTATTACATCACATTACATCACATTACTCATCACATTACATCACATTACATCACATTACATTACATAACATTACTCATCACATTACATCACATTACATCACATTACATTACATAACATTACTCATCACATTACATTACATTACTCATCACATTACATTACATTACTCATCACATTACATTACATTACATCACATCACATTACATAACATTACTCATCACATTACATTACATTACATCACATTACATAACATTACTCATCACATTACATTACATTACTCATTACATTACATTACTCATCACATTACGTCACATTACATTACATTACATTAGCCATTTAGCAGACGCTTTTATCCAAAGCGACTTACAATAAGTGTATTCAACATAGGTAGGCAAGTGCATTTCCTTCCTAAACAACCATCTAAGAGCAGAACCAGTGCTAAAGTAAAAGTGCAATAATTTAGCTACCTGCTTTTTATTGAAGTGAGACAAGAAAGTGAAGACAAATAAGTAAGTGCTAAGAGGAAGGGTCAGGTGTTTCTTGAAGAGGTGGGTTTTCAGCCTGCCGACTCAGCACACCTCGCTGAGGTAACAATGTAAACTCATATTCATGTCAGCATGGAATTGCTTTTCCTACGGCTTTTGTTTCCATTGTGTTATTTCACTGTAAAAATATATTCATATAGACTAAGAGGTTTTTTCCTTCTTTCTGGAGGCAAAATGTAGTGGTGGGATTTGAGTTGTGCGGCCCAACTGAGGCCAGAGTAGGAGAGTGGGTTTGCGCTTCACTCTGCAGTGGAAATTCGTGCCACCATGCAAACCCTGCCCAGCTAACTCCACAACCCTATGTGAAATGTGACACAGCCCTGGGTTCCCCTTTAAGGCATGCCTCTTCTGTCTGTGTGCATTGCATCGTGTGTATGTGTGTGCGGTTGCGTGTGTGTGTGTGTGTGTGTGTGTATGTGTGTGTGCGGCTGTGTGTGCAGCAGCTGTCCACTGGCATGTCAGGGGTGGCGTCACAGGAGTGACACGGGGGTTCAGAAGCACTGAGGGGGCTGCCTGCAGTTTGCTCCAGGAAGGTTTACTCTCACTGTCTGCTGCCCAGCCCTCGACGGCCCGCGGTCCTTGCCCCCTGTCCCAGCCGACACTTGCAGCCCCACCATGGCGGACCAGTACCAATATAACACCAATGAAGAGAAGATCACGAAGGACAGCCACACCAAGGAGATCGATCTGATCAACAGAGACCCCAAGCAGATCAATGAGGACGTGGTGAAGGTTTGTGCAGCACGGACACGCCGCCCTCTCTCAAACTGGTTTAAGAATGTAACCCTTATCTGCGCATGTATGGGAGCAAATAGAGAACATGTACAAAGTGTTAGCTGGGAGCAAACACAGAAGAGCAGGTTACTATGCTGCTGAGAAGATCCCTAAATAGTCCAAGAGCTATTCCTGCTGCCTGAGCTGAACACAATGTTTATTTATGGAATGGCAGAAGGGCGTGACACTGATATATTGTACCATCATGTCTTATTTAGGCCTGACCACTGTTTATCCTGCGATTGTTGCCATGTGTACATATCACGACAGAATATTTTCTCTGAGGACAGGCCAGCATATACAGTTAGATTAGTAACTGATTGACTAATTGGAGGTTCATGCAAAGATTTTCAATGAGAATGCTGAATTGTGATTGATGTGTGCAGCCGTTTGTTCAACAACTGGAATGATTTACACCCGTTTTATGTTCAGAAAGTTAAAAAAATACAATGATAAAGATTTATGGTTTTAGATATTTTGAAACCGTAAAGTTTACTTTGAAGTAACTGATACTTTAACACTCCCAGTTCACATCCATGCTTTTCATGTTCATGCTAACATTGGCTTGAATTAATTTATATTTTGCCGTGGCTCATTATCAAAAATAGAGGGTATTGTTCAAATCTAATTCAACAGTGATTGGAGTGTCTGTAATCAATCTCCAGTCTCAATCTACTTGAGAACGCTGATTGTCCATTGCATTACTCTAGTAGTCTCATAATATTCAGAGAGGCCAGACCTTGCAGAGAAATGTTGAATTCATGCACGTCTAGTTATTCAGAGGGGGCATCTCGTCCATGTAACATCCACATGTCGTGATGTCAACATTTTATAGTTTAGTTTAACACTATGCAACAGCTTTTTCAAAAGTGCTGGATACTGAAAACACTTTGCAAACACAAATTGGATACTTGTACAGTCGCGCTCATGCATTTTACATGAAGGGAATTTGGATGACTGAAATGTGCCAGAATGGATGTGGGAGAAACATTATTCGTTTTCATCATGAGCCACTCTGTGCAACTTGGCAGTCTGCCACTATAATACGTATATTTTGTATTCAATTAATCACAACACATTACTGATTTCTCTGCAGTAAAGAAGCTCCTTTCACTCTGCAAGTATGAAAAGAATCATCTTAGCACTTAAGGGTGGAGGTCTAAATAATAGTACACACAGTGCTATTGGTAGAAGCATAGACACCTAGGATTAGCACCCCAATATATTCTGACTTCAGGGATGTGTTGCAGTAATAGCCTCTGTTCTCTCACTAGGTGGAGTTTGAGGATGTGATTGCAGAGCCTGATGGTACGCACAGTCTGGATGGGGTGTGGAAGCTCAGCTACACCACCTTCACTGTGTCCAAGTACTGGTGCTACCGTATCCTGTCGGCCATCTTTGGTATTCCCGTGGCTCTGCTCTGGGGCTTCCTGTTTGCCTGCATCTCTTTCTGCCACATCTGGGCCGTGGTTCCCTGCATCAAGAGTTGCCTCATTGAGTCGCAGTGCATCAGCCGCATCTACTCCCTCTGTATTCAGACCTTCTGCGATCCCTTCTTTGAAGCTCTGGGCAAGATCTTCAGCAGCGTGCGTGTGGCCTTGCGCAAAGAAGTCTAGTAGTGTTTACAGTATGATTGGATAAAATGTGGTAGCATTTGTATACACCAGAGGATCAGTCCTGGTGTCTTCCTTATTTCCCAAAACACCTCCTCCCTTTCATCGCCTGCTGTCCTCCCACCCTCTGCCTGTCCACCCCTCTGAGTCCTGACATGCCCAGTGTGCCCTCTGCCACCAGAAGCTCTGTGACAGCTGCAGTATGCAGCATGGTTCTGTGACAGCTCTGGCGCTCCTGAAGGGCTCAGTGCTACTCATTGAGGGAGAAGGGGGCTGCCTGCCATGGGGAGGATTCGTCTGGCCTCATCCACTAGTAGCACAAAACAGACAATGGTTCATACATCACATGAAATGAACTCCCCAGCGATCCTGCACCTGTGGACAATACTGCTCGTATGCATTATATTTGGCCAATTTTCAGTTTATATTGATACTGTATGTTGCTGTGTCTGATACTATTTTAGTTTATATTGTACTATGGAGTTTAATAATCATGGGGATTTAATATCATTGAAAATCTTTTACATAACAAAGGAATTGGAAATATGTTCTCTCTACTGGATTACTTTGATTAAACATTACTAATGTTTTCAGTTTGAGAATCTGCTTTCTTATACATTTAAAAAGCTTATTCAGATAGATTTCCCTTCTCAATTCTGATAGCTCTACAGTAACCAGAAGACCTTTTGGAGATTGCTGTACTGTAAGAAATATGCCGACAGATTATCTATGTTTCTTTTAATAGAGTAAACTGCTGCTACTGCTGGAGTAAACTGATATTCTGTACCTAGATTGTAGTGGGGCAAATAGCATGTGCGCTGAAATAAATGTATGGGCCTTTTCTAACTGATGAGATTGTACTCATAATAAGTATATGACACCATTTGGATTGATTTGATTTGATTTGATTAGAAAAACATTATTTCAAAGCATTCTGGGAAGTTGCCATTTTCTTTCATTAAAAACTACAGCAATAGCTTCAGTCACTTTCACCTCAGTAGGATGTGGACATTACAGTAACAATCAGAGCTTCTTGATCTTTTGATCTCCCATAGAAATGAAAAAATGAGTTCTCTCTTGATACGACACCATTTATTTCAAATAAATAAGAGATACATATGTATTTTCCCAAAATACAACACTCCAAATGCAAACATGTTATCAGTGTTTCTAAGATGCTTCCAGTAGCCTGAAGGAGAAGATGAAAAAAACAAACAAATTGACCATAAAAGGAGAAACTAGTTTTGTAGAAAATTTAGATCTTTATGCTGATGTCAGTCATTTTTACAAGGAATAGTTTCAAGTAGAGTCATATTTAAGGCAGGTTACCCTCTTAGACTATATTTTCTGAAACAAATGAACAGATAATCAATCAAAGTATTACGTTTTCAGACTATGCAGCAATGATATAATTACAGTCTGTATAAATGGTTTCTTCAAACATAGCAGAATATGTAGAATATGTCAATATGTTTGGTGTTACCAAAATACATCAAATTCTTCACAGCGTATACATCTCATGATTGTTTTTATTTGTTTCTTCAAGAGAAACTGTTTGTTTCTTTGTTTGCTCTCTGAAAAACATGAGTAAACTACAATTACAGACACATATATTACCCTTCAACATCTATTGGCATCCTCGGTACAGTAAACAGCTCATAAGTAACCAGATGTCACTTTAATTAAAAATGAAAGATTAAAAAAGGCCGTTGCTTCTGTTATTGGCACCTTTTGATGCCAAGTTAATTTAAGTTTGTTGTTTGTGAATCCGGTATACCCTTGTACAAATATGACCCAGCTAGATCATGAAATTTACAGCATACTCCTTTGTTATAGTCTGTCAACCCTTTAGTGCCACGTCTTACGTTTGAAAGATTTACATTGTTCAAAGAATGCTCCTGATATTTTAATTTTACTCTTTGAATTGATGAAATGTCAAAGTAGCGAGGCTCTAAGGGAGCAAACACCAGCATAGCCTTGATAAGTTAATTGATGCTTTACAGTGAATCTGAAAATAATGAATATCAGATGCTTCACAACGTAGACGGCTAATACTTGAAACTGTTAATCTTAGTATGAAGAAAACTGACAAAACAACAAACTCAGACTTAATTAGCTTTGCAACAAATGGTGTTACAATTAACTCATGGCCACAGTCTTTTCACACTGATACTTCCGGCAGAATAACGTGCCATACCACGCAGCACACATGCTCTTAAGATGTTTCCAGGAACATCAGCATGACTGAAGTTAATGGCCTGAACAGTCCCCAGATCTCAACCCAACAGAGCACCTTTGGGATAAGGTGGAACAGGATGTTCGCAGCATGAATGTGCTGCCAAAGAATCTGCAGGAACTGAGTGACGCTATTGAATCAGCGTGGACAAACATCCCTGTGGAACATTTCCAACAACTTGATGAACACGTGCCTTGAAGAATTCACAGTGTCCAGGCAAAATGGGTTCTACCCAATACTAGCTAGGTGTTCCTATTTGTGCTGTTTATTTTTGTATCTTTACCAGTTGTGCCAATAGCTCTGCAGGTCACTCTCCTCTTACAGCCATAACATCTCACAACAAGTATGTAACAGTTCTATGTGTAACATGTATGTGATCCAAAGCGAATGCAGCAAAAGTGAACAACATGGCACACAATATCTATAACAGGAGAGTAATTTCATTGTAACTGGATCCATAAACTTCCCCTCATCTCTGACCTGGCTGACAGCAACCGCTGCCTCAATAGTGTGGGCAGCCAAGGTTGACAGTGATTATAAACTCATTCCATCATTTTGCATTGTTCCCTTCCTCTCCAGATCAAACGTAAATACACTTTCAGTTGATTGCTCATAATGGTCCAGAAAGGAATTGGCTTGTGAGAGTCCAACAACAAAATAATACCCCCAAATATGTACAACAGCAATCCATTTCACAAGTCCATGCACTGTAACCCGACATTGGAAAGTACTGTGAATGAAAGATGCAAGACTTGGTGGTGTCTTTCCCCTTTTGGCTCAGGGAGAGAAGTATCTGGGTTGGAGTCATG
Organism: Hoplostethus mediterraneus; assembly: GCA_034670385.1. Taxonomy (NCBI): domain Eukaryota; kingdom Metazoa; phylum Chordata; class Actinopteri; order Trachichthyiformes; family Trachichthyidae; genus Hoplostethus; species Hoplostethus mediterraneus. Next base: position 1,816,753 of record JAXDDW010000062.1, read on the forward strand.
TGTGGACTTGTCACCGCTGGGTGCTGTAGAGGTAATGGCATGTGGTGACGGGCGGCAAGGTGGGCAGGAGGAGGCAGAGGGAGGGAGCGAATGGGTGGGGGGGCGGGGGGGCTTATGTGGTGGAGGTTTGGGTGATGCTTCTCTGACTGCTGGTGCTCTTGATCACATAGGTGGAGGAGTTGCTCTTGTGACTGGAGTCAAAGTCGTGCTCACAGTGGCACTGGGAGGACTTGAGGTAGCGCGCTGAACAGCACAGAAAGTTCTGCCTAAGGTCCTGGAACAGGTGGCCCGCGAAGCACATGTAGATCCAAGGGTTACAGCAGCTGTTGAGGCTCGCCAAGAGCATGGAGATGATGAAGGGCATGGCTGAGGGAGAGGAGAGAGACAAGTTTACTGTGCTGAAACACCAACAGAAGACTAGAGAGTTGCACCCACGCTGGTGGGTGTAACACCAGGTGCATCTTCTCTGTGAAAGTTTTGACAAACAAATGATGATGCTGAGCGTAGCTGAACGCTGGTATCCATTATTTTCTAACTTTCTAACTAAATGTAATTTATGCTTTCTTTCCTACCCACTTGCTATCTTCTCCTAACAGATGTACTATTCCATTACTCTTGTAGCTCAGTTCATTTTTTACAAATGCCATTCAGATTACAAAATGTCCTGTCTGGTAAACTTCTCATGATATTGTCACATTGAAAGGTTCATAGACTTCCTTTGAGTTTATAACTAAGTCATTTACCTTTTCAACAGAACACATTTTAGATGTTTAGCTGCCGCTCTCATCCACAGTGACTTTCAACAAATGCAACAGCAGAATAAGGTAATTTCAAACAGCCATTTATAAAGACTAATCTAGAATAGAAACTAGAAACAACATTCAAAGTGCAAATTACTCAGCTGGTTGTTGTCCTCATGTTACATCCTTTTTTAGTATAAATTGCATTGAATAAATATAAAATAGCAATAAAAAAGCAATAACACAAAATGCATTGCTGGATTATCAAGTAGTTGTTTCTCCCTGGAATAGTCCTCAAAAGCATAAGGCAACAAATTCAACTGATCAAATGAACTTTGAAAGTGAAAAAAACAAGGACCAAAAAAAAAAACCAAACCAAAAAACATCTATTATTGCATTTCCATTGAATTTTTTTTCATTCTGTGAGAACACTATATATTCGAAAGTATATAAGAAATAACTAAAGGAACCTGTTTTAATCCTAAATTATCACCTTGTCTCTCATCTACATCAGAGATAGGACTGATTGAATCGGTCAGGAATAAATCAAACAAACACAAAGTAAATACACACGTTCAAAAACAATGCTAATACAGACAATACAAGGTTAGAATGAGTGAAGGGTAAATATTGCTGGCATACTGTGGTGATACATCACTCAGAGTGGCCTGCGGTGGGACGCTGGTTGACATTTACGCTACGTCACCTCCACCATCCAACTGACATTTGGCAAATGAGTTTCGGATTAATGTAATTGGCTCATATCCCATGTTTAACCTCTTCTTGCTGATTGCTAATCTCTGTCTCTTTCTGTCTGTGCTCATGCTCTTCTCCCATTGTCTCTAATGACTCTGAACTGATGAAAATTGTTCACTGTAAATGATCTCTGGAAGGGCAGAAAACCAGCAGACATAATTAATCAGAATTGACCATCAGCCATTAGGGTTTTGATTTATGACAAAAACAGGAGTTTAACTCTTTAACACATCATTTTATTTATTGTCTATGTCACAAGTGTGGACGATGTATTGTATCCTTATGCACAAAATAAAGCAATAAAGTAAGAAAACATGCACTGCTGCAAGTTTTGTCAAAAACAGCATGAAAGAGTTATCGAATGCCCTGCAGCAAGACAGTCCAAAAAAATATTGCTGGGTTACTTTGCCAGATAATTAGCTGAGAAACTCCAAACTTGCTGTAATACAGAGTATATTGTATCTTGCGGCCCTAACAAAATCCATTGCTGGATGGAGGGATACACCACTGAGGAAACAAAAGGTATCTAAAGACATGGTGAACTTTATCAACCATTGTCATCACGGTGGACGAGAGCAGAGAAAAGCCTGGATCTAATGTGAATTATGAGGGGAATTATCAGGAGGAATCTTTAGTCCATTAGCTCATGTGTCTTTCACAAAGGAGTGATTAATCATATGACAAATGGGAAGGCAGAATAATCATCTCCTGGTTGGTAAATCAGACAAATGGCTGCAGCTCAAAAAACATAGGCTTATTAGCAATTCATTAAGGTGAACCGATTAAGCTGATTCTGATTATTATTTATGATGATAATGTCAATTTCATATTAAGACTATTTTACAGGATTGCTATGACATAAATATTGAGGTAATACAATTGTTTAAAGATGTCCTAATATGATATAGTCTTGCTTTTCTCACTGCTTCCCATGACACTATGTCATTATGTATGATCTCGCCTTTTAACAATATTTAAGACTTGGAGCCTGGAGACAGGTCGTGGTGTCCATCAAGTACTTAGTGCTCAGGAGGTGAGTCAGCAGCGTTAGCGGCTGAGAGCATGAGGCTTAGCATGAGAGAGCAGTCTGTGTTTGTGGGGATTTGGAAGTTATATGAATGTCTGAGTACCGGTTTAACCTTCATGTGTTTTTGTTCCCTGTGTGATGAAATCAGGGAGGGGTGTGGGGATCGTGTTCTTCAAATGTGATATCACAGACACCACTGGTCTGATTTTGACGAAACCTGGTGGGTTTTGTTCCAGCATTAAAAAAATCCAACCACTAATGGTGGCGCTATAATTAAAGGTCACATTTTTACAATTTGAAAAGCCATAACTGCTATACCACCGGTCCGATCTTGATGACACTTGGAGGGACGATGCTTCTTGTTACTGATTGGCCTGTGATTCATTCGTTGTCTATAATTAAGGATCAGTGCCAGGACAATCCTGACATCCCATGACTACAGGAGCTATTTAGGTGGAGGAATTCTGGCAATCCACATGTAGCTTCAGTCAAGGATACTGCTGTGTGCTGCTGCTTTGTGTGTCATGATTGCTGAGAGTACACTTTTGAGGAATGGCCGAAAGCTGGACGCAGGAACCTTAAATTTATGCTAAAGTGTCAATTTGATTTATGGCGAAAGTGGAACAAAAAGATGTCTTCATTGGATATGATCTCGAGGGAAGCTGCGGTAATAGCTTTCCAGGGTGGAACCAGTCAATCACAAACATGCTGAAACAATGGACAATGTGTTTTGTACCATAGCAAAACAATAAATAAAGGAGGAAGTAAATAATCAATGGTCACTAGTCTAGACATTCTAACTAAGGTTATATTTCACACAGGTTTCATACAAAAGATTAAAGATATCCCACAGTAAAATAATTCAGGTAGTCTGTTACACAGATTACCTGTAATAGTAGTAATCTGAAAAATGGTGTAATAAACATTAAAGCGTTGATGCTTCCTCTGGAAAGGGCTTTCTGCTACAGGCAGTCTGGGCTGACTCTGCTGGGTATGACTCTAATGGACACTTTATCTCTGCACAGCGCAGGTGACACTCAGGCTATCTATTGTACACAAACACTTGCACGTGTAACTGTCAATTCTGGCCTTTCTCTCTCTGATCAGTGTTCACGTGCAGAGAAGCCATCAGACCGGTGGCCTCATCATCATGTTCCACTGCACTGATGGAGGCTCTGCAGAATGAAATGGATGGATCACTTTGTTCAAAAGCCAAAAGCATTATTATTGTGGTTGTTTGGAAAATATATTCATTCATGTCATTACTATTTCTTTGTGGTAAAGGTTTCTGGTTTTTTTTCACAACAAGATACAGACATATTATTCTACCAAGTCCATATAGCCAGAATTAGATTTGCCTTGAGTTCACTTTTCCAGGAAAACGACAGTCCTTCCAACAAACAAACAAATACAATTAGAATCAGAAGGTATAAAATAAAAAGGCCAGCAAGTTCAACCTCCTATTTTTCTAAGGGCTAGTACTGTTGTGCACCTTTTACTTAATCATATATGGTAGAATGGAAGAAGCATGGAGGCACAATGTCTCCAATGTGAAAATATAACTTAGAACTTAACAATATTATAAACTGCTTTAAATGCTCTATTGTTATAAGGGCCATAGCCCAGTGCAGAGATCAATAGATATACACAGTCAAGGGTGCTTATAGCCTGTCGTGGTTAAATGTCAATACTCCAACTCCAACTTGCCTCACAGGCACAAACAAACCTGTCGTGCTGTCTCGCACACTTGATTAATGATTAGCCATTACACAGTAGGCTTCACTATAGCCTGGGAGGGGCGACAGGACACTTAGGCAGGTTTAGGTTTGTCAGTCAGTTTAATTCTTTCAAATAATCGTGGGTAATTCAGGAATGAGATTTTGTCCTTTAAAACGATCTAGTGTGATCTCTAATGAGCTCTATTTGCTCAGAAATGTCACAAAGATGTATACGCAACTTGTGTGTAGCCTATATGCAATGGCTCTTATGTATGTTTCAGAAAATAAATGAAATGATCCAAACCGTGAGATTACACAGCGTGATGAATTGTTCAGAGTTTGAATGGCTTAATCACTGTAACCTCACTATTAATCCTATTAAGCCGCACTGCACCTCATCAACGTCTACAATGCCGGGCTACCATAACCCAGTAGAAACAATTTCTCATTAATCTGGTCAAGACATTTCAAGCGTAAAGGTCCAGCTCCATCCAACGCATGGAGATGAGGCAAACAGAGTGGCAGCACTCAAAATATGACTTTTGCAGGATCAGATTATGCAGATTATCTGCTCAGCCTGAATACTAAATATATTTAGTTTCACTTTACTAAATGTCGTGCGTAAAGCGAGCAGTGACGCGCACCAACAATGATGCCGCAGACCAAAATCTGACAACATTGGCAACATTTTCACCCGGTATTTCCCCCCAAAAATGTCGTCTAAATTGATACTCAACACAGTGTTTAGGCGTTTAAAAGGTGTTAGAGTGCCCGAGTCTGTGCGCAACATTGGCGCGCACTCGATGCATAATGGTAAACTTTAAAAAAAAATGGACCTACCCTCACGGGGAGCTGCAGGATCCCACGCCGACCACATCTGAACGGAGAAAAAGGGTGTCCAACAGACGATATAAGCCAAGACGATCACAAAAGTCATCTTCACTGTGGTGATCTTCGCCTTGGAGATGAGCTTGACGCTGCTCACGCGGGCGAGTATTTTGCCTTTGGATGTCTTGGGCGTAAGGTTTATACACTGGTCTCGCCTAGTTTTCAGTTTAAAGTTTTGCCATATTTTGAAGCTTATTAATCCGTAGCAGATGCTCAGTATGGCCACTGGAATGATGTATATAGCGAGACTGATCCAAGTGATGTAAGCTTTGGCCCCCCAAGGCTGCACAAAGTCACCCCAGCAGTCATACACCCCCGACCCAACCTCCCTCAGGGAAAAGATGTACATCTGTGGTATACTGAACAACAAGCTCAGAACCCAGGAGAAAACCACATAAAAACGGTCCTTTCTCTTGTGCAGAGACCGAAGTGGCTGACAAATCGCCAAGCACCGGTCCACGGACATCAAAACTAGCATGTAGGTGGAGGCGAACATCCCAACGACCTGTAGGTATTTAACCAGCCTGCAAAGAATGTCCGGTCCGTAAAAGCGAAACGTAATGTCCCAAATAAGCTGAGGGAGCACTTGAAATATGGCCACAACCAGATCGGCGATGCTGAGGTGCTTCATGAAGTAGTACATGCGGGACTGGCTGTGCTTGGTGGTGTGGATGGCCAGCAGGACGCACAGGTTCCCCGCCAGCGCCAGGAACAGCACCAGGGCGAGCACGGTCACCTCCACCTTCGCCACCTCTTCATTCCGCTTCAGGGGGTTCGTCTGATTCAGCCCAATGGTCCCATTGCCGAGGCTTGAGTTCCTCCAGGATTCGTTGAATTGCCAAATGTCACTTTCGTTTGATATACTTTCCATTGTAGCAGACCGCGTCCTCTGCAGTGCCAGTGGTGTGCAGTCACGCAGTGGCTGCGATGATCACCGGAGGGTCTTAAATGACAATGCCTTCCTTGGTTTCTCACAGGTGTCAGGGTACGGAGTGAGACGTGCAGAGGCTTAAAACAGTTTGTCCAGTGGGGAAAAGGATTCACTTTTTGTTTAAGCTTTATCACCCATGCATTGCTAAAATAGTAGGAGCCGCAGGAGTCCACAAAAGAAAACAAATGTTCCCTTTGATCTAAATGTAATCCGAAACATTTGGCAGAATGTGTAAAACCAGAAAAAGAAGTAAACAGGTAAAATGAGCTACAGTCTGGATTTACAATATAGCAGAACTTGCTCAGTAAAATGCAGTAATTGTACAGTTCACTATTTAGGCGTAAAATACCAACCAAAATAAGAGGCTAAGTAAATCCAAAGAATTAGCAGAACATCTCCATTGCAGGGTGGGCTGTGGTAGATCAATTTATCAATTTAGTCCCTACCTTCGAAAATTAAATCTGAAAATCAAAATATTTTGACCAACGATTTGCTTCTAAAAGTGAAAGCCGCAGCATTCATCTCCAGTAAAACCCGGTATGGCCAGCGCTGTATAAGCCACTGGTATATCTGTCCCAGTAATAACAGTAAATAGTCTTACCCGTTACTACCACGAGGTGTCCATGTGCGCCATTTAACACATTGTAACCTCGCTGTCATATGCTATAGGGCTTCGCAAACGTTTTGGGGACCCTCAGCTATACATTGGACCACAGACCCCATTAGATTTTCTTTTAATCAACGGCATCTGAAAAGATGTTTGTTGTTACACATGACTTGGCACAGGCTGACATAACTATCTATATTGCAGGAGGGGACAGTGACTGCTAGGGAGATAAACAACAGTGAAATTAATCTACTCCTCATCTTACTGGGGTCCATTTGGGAACCAGTGCGATACATTCATCAATAGGAAATAGCTATTTAAAAAGTGATAAATTAAAATCTAATCTGAACAGCTCATTCATAACCCCTGACACCCTTAGGAGGCAACATCCTAGAATTAAAGGTTACAGGCAAATACAAAAAAGTTAAATGAGCCAGGCAAGATGCTTGAAAAACTCAACTGAACTTTGCAGTGCATATAGTTTAAGTTTATTACAAGGTAAATTTTGATAGTCAAGAAGTACCCAAAATCCTGATATGTGATACATGTTTTTACCTTGGTCGTTATCATTAAAGGGAATTCATATAACACAACAGAACACATTTATCTTTACAACCCTGAACAATTTTGAATTTTGATGAAATCCCAGTACATATCATGTATGGAATGATTGAATGATGATTTTGAACGTTTGTGAATCTCCCATGCAATTTCAGAAACTGTGAGTTTTTACCATGCAATCCCTATTTCATCAAAATTGTGTTTCTCATGCATGTGAAAAAAAACCCCACTATGCTGTGATCCATGGAGACTTCAGAGGACCTCAGGTGTCAATGTGCATCAGTTATATAAAAAAGATTTGGGCTCCATCAATCCACTGTGAGACAAATAATATAAAAATTGAGAGCATTTGACACGACAGCAACTCTCTGTCGACATCCTTCTAAAATATCACCAAGAATAACATCCCGATATCTACAAGCCTCCAACTGTCTCTGTGCACCAATCAATAATAACAAGAACACTGAATAGAAATGCCATTCATGCAAGGTTAGCCAGAAAGAAACCTCTGCTGTCTAAAAAGGACAAAGCTGCCAGTCTCCAGAGATGACCTGGACAAACATGAAGATATCTGGAAATCCGAGTCCAGAATTTAACTGTTTAGTCGCAATCAAAAATGCCATGTTTGGCCACAACCCAAAATGGTGGGAGTGTCATGGTCTAGGATTTTCTTCCTCTGGACCTAGACGACTCAACAACATTAAATTAAAGCCCCAGGAAACTTGGCTTGAAACAGTAAAAATGAATATATGATATGAAAGTTTAGTGTCTAATTAAGCATCCACAAAAATCTGAGTGAAAAATAAACGTTCAGAAATATTAGAAAACCTTGTTCAGATGAGTGCGGGGGTTCAGAACAGTGGGGTTGAATTAGGCGTGGTATTTCCTTTATGATGTAGAGAATTCATTCATCCAATCATTAAACAATGCACGTCAGTTGTCCCTCCCCCAACAGGTGCAACAGCTTGACAATTTGACATGGGCGGAGTTATCAATCGTGTCAGGATGTCAATCAAATCCTGATCTGACACGCCTACACAGTCCTGAGAAATGGTCTAAACAGCTAAATGATGTTTTTGAACGAGGTTTTCTAATATTTCTGAAAGTTTATTTTCACTCAGATTTTTGTGGATGCTTAATTAGACACTAAACTTTGATATCATGTATTCATTTTTACTATTTCAAGCCTGGGTTTCCTGGGACTTTAAGGGACAGAACGTCAGACCATCAGTCTAGGAGCTGAAGCTGGGCTGAAAGTGGTTGTTCAACAAGATGATGATCATAAGCGTTCAAGCAAATTTACCGAAGAAGGAAGAAGAAGTTTAGTGTTTTGGATTGGCCAAGTCAAGTCAAGTGAAAATCCAGTTGAGATGTTGTCAGGAAGGATACAAGGACATCTGAGTTTTTGTTAATAAACAGTGAACATATATCATTTATTTGTGCATGTTCTTTATTTTGGATATCTTCATTAACAGTTGAGATTTTAGATTTTATAAGGTTACTCTGTACTATATGGAAATAATGACCACCCCCTGTAGGGTTCACGAACTTTAAAGCATGACTGTATATCATATATTCAACATACTGGCAGTTGATGGCCATTAAAAACTAAGGATCAACCACTGAAATGCTTGTGGGCTGCCACATGACTGTTTAACACCTGTGTTGTTTGATAGCCGTAAGAAGAAACACACACACATAAACTGTCACAGAGTTAAATGTAATGGATTGTGGGATATGTGTGATACTGCCACTGGTGTGACTCCTATTTTCCAGCAATGTACAGATGCAAATCCTCTGGGCAAATCCCTCTGATCCTCCCGATGCCAGAGAGTTATTACCTCCTCCTGTGGCTTTTGGTTTGGAAAATGGCAGATTCGTTGGAATTTGAAAGGAGTACCACAAATGCTGAAGATGATTTAGAATTGACTGGAAAAAATAGGAATAATAAGAAATAATAATAAGAAATGTGACACGTAGCTGGCATGGAAGTTTTCAGTGTTCTCACTTTTTTGGTCATTTGGTCAATTTTTGTCATCTGCATGAAATAGGGCAATGGGTGTCGAACAAAACTGGATATGTTCTGTCAGTGAAAGTAACCAGAAGTGGAGGATGGGGTTACTTAGGTGGTATACGTGTCTGGAGCATGGACGTTCTGCCAAATGTGAGAAGACGGGATGTTATGTGGATCACTGCGAATTAGAGAAGGAAGAGGGAAAGTGCTTGCATTGTGAAGGAAATCATGAAGATGCTTCGTTGTCATCAAGGGGAGAAAAGTTCTGGTTCTGGTAACCATGGAAATGGAGGGAAACTGAGAGAGAATAAACTTAAAGATCATAAGATAAATAAAGATCCTGCTCTAAGATTTCCTGATATCACTGATATTGCAGGGGAAGACCTTCAGAAAATATTAACAGGGATTCATATAATCACAGGTCCAAAGGTCTCAGTGATAAAGTATAGATTAGTATGACGAAAAGGGAGCTGTGATTTATGAGTGTAGAAACCTAGGCTAGAATTTAGTTTGACTGCCAATACGTTACGCAATATATTTAGTTTGAATCGTGGGTTGTAAGAAATAGAGCTTTTTTTCTTATTCTTCTTTACATTCTCACAGTGATTAATAGTTGCCGAAAATGCATCACTTCAAAAACCAACCGCCATAAAATACAAAAGATGAATTAGAAGACCGCCACTTTCACCCAGCTGGCAGCTAACTTGTACTTTGCTTTATATTTGAAGTTAATGAACTCAAGTCTCACTCCTACCAGCCACTAAAACCTGTACAACATATGTATCCCATCCCCAAGAAGTCACTCAGCAATTCTCTCAGCCATTCCCACAGATATTGGCCTTTGAGTTGACAGATCTAATTAGCGACATGATTGCAGCCCAAGCCCCCACTGACCTAAGAGGCAAAGGATCTGCATACTTCTGGCTGCTACTTCTTATGTAATCATACAGTACATGAAGTTCTCAGCCCACCATTTTCTTCTTAATCATCTGGTGCCTCATGACGAGGTGCCTCATGACGATATATATTATGCCATGATATTATTCCAGTCTAACATCACTTAAAGCACCAAGGCAAGCCGCTCGCTCAGTGGAGGAGATGCTGTCGGTGCATTTTAGGACTTACGGCCATACATGTCAGAGGCCTGCCAGCTTATTGATTTGGGTGAGTGTTAGTAAGTGAAGTCAAGTAATACATCACGCCAGCTCAAGACATATCCCACCCAACCATCAAAGAGTTGTAAATTACAGATGGGCTAGTTAAACAATACCACATTCAGACTTTCAATGGGCCTCACTTCTTTCCTGTTCCACTGCAGTAAGCTTCCTGACTTTCTCCTTGGGTGTTTTTTTTTAAAGTCGGGATCCAAGGCATCTGCTTCCTAAACAATAAGAGGAAAAGGTCACCTGTGGTGCCCCTGGAAACAGTGTTTATAGGAGCTTGCCCACTCTGACGGGCATTTGCAGGAACTGGTAGTGAATCCTGAATGAAAATGAAACAAACAACTCAACAATACCTCAAATTCCGCGACCCCCTTTAAATGTGTGGGACAAAATACAGGAGCATCTGGTTCTTTGTTGTTTCATCCATTGTGGTGGCATAAACAATAACCCATAAGTCCCGTTTTGCCTGTCTATTATAACAAATGGACTGCTGCAGATGACTCATGTCGCAACGGGGTGACGATTGGACCTTTTAGAACAAAGTGATGAGAGATGTGCTATTATAATCACTTTTCATTACAAGCTGGGGCGATGTCTGATAAGCATAATTGGGTTTTCCACATTCACAATGCCATGGTTTATAAGATCAGGAGCAGTGGGCTTATCACTCTTTATGAGCAGTAAACTATATTCTTCTTCCTGCTGACAGATTTCATCTAATACATTCCAGATGTTGTTCTATGGACATCAGCTGTGGTTGAAAGAACATTGTAAATGAAATCTCTAATGCATAGCAGTGACCTGATATATATCGAGCTTCATACTAAACAGCTGAGATTAAATGGTTTATTGTCTCTTAGTCTTAAAGCCTCCATTGGGCATTATGTGTATATACTGCATACATAGATTTGAATGAAACGACTCATTGATGGAAAAGAAATCTCTTTGCAACTTTCTGATTGCATTGATGACTACATTACAAACAGTACAAGCACACCAACAGATTTAAAACCTATGTAAAGCTGTCACACACTGTCATTTATGTTTTCAATATGATGAGATAAACATAAAGACAGCCAGCCGAGGGGCGTCTCCGTGCCCCAGCTCTGGACTGGGCCTTTAAGCGTCCTGCTCTGCATTCCATGAGAGGGAGGTAGCATTGTTAAATTACACCTCAGCACATCCAGCCCTGCTCAACCAGCCCTGCTCCGGCTGTCAGGTCACATCTGCTGATGGATCATTCTGCATCTTATCAGCCACTGGCTCAGCATCAGAGGTTTGGAAACAATCAGATATTAAGAAATGTATTTATTACGTATTGTCTGTTTCAGTTAAATCATTCATCTTTATCTGTCCAAATGCCATCACAGCACTGTTTTCTGTTTCAAGAGAGGCATTCACCAAATATTTTGATAGATGTTGTTCATTTTATACCTTCACCCCTCAGTAAAACGAACGTTTAACTGCCGAGTCCTTGAAACCAATGGCACTGCAAGGACACGAGGGAGAGGAGAGGTTTTGTAATCTTGGCTAACGGACAGATCTTGTGCTGTGTAGTTGGAGCAGGGGAGACGGCACCTTAACTAAGGGCACCAGTGTTAGAGTGGTGGACACAGTGGGAGTGCTTCAGTTGTGCTTTAGTTCTGACAGTCTTGTTCTCAATGTGATTCAGTTTTGACATACATACATATGAAGCCAAATTTCTATTTATGTTGATTTTTCCATGTTAGATCCTTTAAAAAAAACACACGTTTGTGATCTAATTGCATTTGTGCAAAACAGGCATGAATTTGAACTGATGAAGAATTATTATGATAGATATGTCACTATAATGATAACGACAGAAAACTAAGTGTCTTGATTTGGGGTCATAGCCATGATATATTTGATAAACTGAAAGATGAGATTGAAGTAGTCACTAATTACACTCAATATTTATATTATATATAATGAATTGAATAAATTGCTCCAATTTCACCGGTGCTCACCTCACCTAAACTACAGAGTACTTACTTAGAAACCATAAACTCTAGTGATGTGCATGAAAACTGAACAAGATATGGTTTGTATGAGCAAGATTTGAAGCAATTGTTGCTTTTGAGGCTATCAAACCTGTTCCAGCCAATAGTTGCTGCTGTAAGGATGATAAGGGGTACGCGATTATTGGACTATGATTTTTATCGAGACAAGCGGATTTGGCAGAGAGGTGTATGTGAGGAAGGATAATCAGCTCCCTCGAAGATACCTGCCCTTGCTCGGACAATTACTTGCTGCTTGCCTATTGGCTGCTAAGGTATCTTGTATGTGTGTGTGTGTGGTTGGAATAGGAGGTGGGCTCTGGGGTTTATCACTTTAGGGCTCTTTCACATTGACTTGAAAAACTGCATCCGAGGCTCTAATACCTGTCAGGAACTAGCCTTGTGGCTCTTGTTGCAAATGCAATTAAAGCCAGGCCAACTCTGCTACCAGCCACTAAGTCACAGTGATTTAACAAACCACTTGGAAGCTGACATCAGGGAAGCTGACATCAGGGAAGCCGACGTGCTCATGTCATCTGGAGAATGTGCCTGTGCATTTTTTTGAAGGCTTAGCGTGAGTGTTGGGTTTGTGTAACTTTGTTAAAAAATGCTTCATCTCAAGGGCTTATCAGAATAAACACTTCTGCCCAATACCTTTGGCGATAAATGACATTTCTATAACAGTGTGAATCAGAAAGTCATTACAGAAGCCATTACAGCAAATCCATCACACAGCATCAATGCCAATTGTATCAAATCAACATCCAAATTAAGCGTTTGGGTTGTTGCAAATTGTGCAAATTGTAACATACCTACCACGACTTGAACCAAAAGTGTGACTCATTATCCTGAGGAAACATTTCAAGCTTATCCTGGCGAGAGATCCACAGGGGTCTCTGCTCTATGCACTCATACCTGCAGCAAACTCTCCCCTCTCTAAAACAGTATTTGGTCGAATTTATCTCTGTTTTGACAGCACTCTGAGATAAGGGTGGAACAATTATCAGACTGTTCATATGCCGGATAAGAACCCTGAAGATTTATAGGGCTGTACAGGCAAGTATTACACTATTCAAAGGTCAAAGTGATAAAATAAAGGTGCATTCATAAAAGCTCTTGGAAGAATCCTCACACCTCAAAATATTGACATTTGAGTTTTGGTAGGAACTAGATGGTTTTTACTACAGTTAGATTAGTGTTGATGGTTGTGTAACTGACCTTCAAATGTATGGACTATGCAATTGAGATGCTCCCGTTACTTTGACTTCTACCTACAGTTGATCCAAGGTCTCAACTTCATGCTTCAGGAGTCATTTGAGTGTAATCGTGTTAGTGCTAGGCAGTGGGTGACAATTATGAAAGTGAAGTTTTGCCCAACCATCCTGCTCAACACCAAAGAGTGTGGAACCAGTGGTTACTAATCCCATTTACTTGAGAGAAACATAATCCCCTTAGCACGTGAAATTCAGCTTATTAGTCGGTCTTCTACCACCCCATTAAGAGAAAGACTGAAGATTATGCTCACTGTGCATTAGCGTCCACTTTTCCATTAAGTCCAAATGGCCAAGGCTCCTTTGTCTCAGTGATGAATGTCACTTCATCTTCTATTTAGCATTTTCTTTTGCAGAGAATACCCAGTAAAATGGTACAAAGCAATTTGCTACTCAAAGTGACAGTATAGTAGTGAGAGTCAACTTGCTTAAAAGGATAATGAATTGTTTTCTGATGTAAAAGGTTTGGTTCGCTGTGTCCTCCTCTCTGTTAAATCCTTTCAGTCCTCTCCTCCTGCTGCTCTAACTTCATGTGCTTTTGTTCTGATCATATTCTGTCAACATCTGATTTGTCATAATTGAGCGATAATTGATATTTCATGTTATGTCACAAATCTGATTGTCTATCAGTCTGACCTAGTTATGTAAAGTCCTTTGAGACTTGTTTTTTTTTTTGATAAAGGGCTATATAAATAAATAAACTTCCATGTGTGTGCTTAGCATTGTGATAGTAATAACACTAGTAATAACACTAGTAATAAGACCAAAACCTTTTAGTAATAACACGTTGTTGTTAATTGTTATACAGTATGGTTTGTAGATTCATAAATTTAAAAAATGAAACATCATTAACTCAGCTGATGTTGGCTGGCTGGCTGCTGGTGAACAACCACATACTCATCGGTCTCTCATTGCCCACCACATTCACTTCACAAGTCACGCTCGGGTTTTATAGGAAGTATGTTATTTTTGTATCATATTTTCTCCTACACAAAAGTGCCAGACTTCGCCACATATGATTTTAAATGACTTTCCATTCAGCTTACAGCTGCCAGAGGCTCTGATTTTGTCACATTTGGGATAATGCTAGTCGCCTACCATCACTCAACATTGCATACACTCAAGTACCAACACAGAGCATCGGAGTGACTGATTTACCAGGAACACATGGATTTTGATGTGTAAATTGTAAATGTTCTCTTCACCAGGTAAGTTGACCAATGAGTCAATCTCACAAAAACCTGTGTACGGCATCTGCCTCCTGGAAGACTTTTAGGAAGGAAGTTTACCAAAGTAAGAGATGAGAGGGTATTTTAAATGGAGATTGCTGTGGTTTGACAGATGGCCACAGCAAATGTCTATATCAGTCTATAGCCAATCCTATGAAATATACTCTTTTCATCTTCACTTTTATTACTGATTCTTGGCAAGTTCTGTTGACTATTTTACTTGTTTAGCATGAGAGAACCACCGGACACAAGGAGGATGAGATGCTTTGTTCTTTAAATTTATCTTTGCAACAAAACATCAAACAGCGTATTTCACATACAGCTTGTTCAGGGTCACTCTAGAACCAAACATCCCTGCCTCCTTGTGTGGTTTGATCTTCTCATGCTGAATAATGGATACCTCCTCCTTCTGCCAGCACTGAGGAGCACCCACTGGATTTGATTTGATTTGTTAGTTCATATCCTGTCTTCTCTACGCGAACTTTCATCACAAACCATATTTCTTATCACTATGTAGCTGTCTTGGTCCCTGCTGCAGCTGCCATGAAATCATCTCCAATTACTGGCTCATTTGGAATTACTGGCAACAATATCGGTCCAGCAAAGGGCATCTCAGTCCAACAAAGAAAACACATTGATGTTACCTTTGAAAGGTATAAGCCACAGGGAGCCATGTTGACAGTGTATGCAATGGAGTAAGACAGATTTTGATCAAGATCATTTTGAAACCCATTCTATTTGTAAGCAATTAATCCAAGGAAAATTTGGGACACAGATCCTGAATCGGGGCAGGGTTTCCTTAAAGCATCTCAATGCTGAATTCATCTCTGTTCCTGGGCCGGTTCCATACAGAGTTGTGATCTCGAATATTATGATCAGACTGTCTGCAAATTGTCTGCAAACTATATTAGTTAACATACCCTGTGGGAAAACTGTGGGAGTAGATTTCAGCCAAAGGATTTAATAACAATTCTCGAACCTTGATCCATCTTGATACACCTTATCTGATTCATGGCTTGACAGATCATTTAAGTCATTATGAAGTCTATGAGTTATGCCTCAAATAAGATTAAACATTATTAGATTGTATGGTAATTAATTCCAGACTGCAATACTAAGGTAAACCACATTATCAGGCTGAGTAATGAATAAGTCCACGTACAAATGTGGAGAATATTCTCAGAATCCACTACCTAAATAGCATTTACATTGTTCTGTATTAAAATGAAACTGTGATTATATTATAAGATAATGAAGTCCTTGGCTAACAGAATCAATTGAAATATTTCTCCCTCCCTCCTTTGCTAGTTGAATTGGAAATACATAAACATGTTTTGGCACTTCATCAAAATGTGTTTTGACACAAATGGCATGACAAGATTAAAAAGAATGAAGCCACCTGATACTGTGTGACTGACTGAAAGTAGGAGTGCTAGTATTGCACAATGAAATAAAGTACATAATTAACTTGATAAGCTTAAATCTTAAATCAATGTGATACTACTTTTCATTTGATTGCTGTAAATGAGAATAAAGTAATGCATATCTAGAACAGAATGTGTATAGCCTCAGTGCCAAAATTACAAAATAAATGTGAAACTTTGCGATATATTTGTGTCTCAGAAGAGAGCAAAAGACTGAGCAGAAATATTAGTTGCATGGATTTTGCTGGAGATGATGAGGTCCTGATCCACCAGAGCCTACAGTGATCGATGAGGAAGGCCCACTTCTAACCTATTATGTTGCTGTGTTTTAGAGATGTTTAAAGGAGTGTGTAAACAGTATGTGAATAAAGAAATCTATTACCTTTTATTTTCTCAGTATGTAAGCTTGGTAAAATGTGTGCAGCAAAGATAGCGTCTGAGGCAGAAACTGACCCGTGTATGTCAAATGATACGCGCCGCATCTCTACAGGTGCAGAAACTATTCAACAAGGTTGCCACTGCTCCAGAATCCCCTCAAGTGTTGTTTTTACTGACAGGCAAGTGTAATGTGCCTCATTTCAGGGGTCCTAATGAGCTCCAGAGAGGTTAAGCTACTATTCACTGTGGAGAGTCGATAGCAGTTCTGCGTTCTATTCTAAATGGAATGGAATAGTTGGAATGATCTGGGTTATTTTACAATCATTTTTACATTCTGCCTTCAAGATATATTTTGGCAGGTTACAATAATAATATCTTTCAATTCTAACTTTTTACAATATAAGACCATCAAGATACATTCTTGGACATGTGTCAAACGACAAATGGAACTGTGGGAAGGATGGCCCTGTCATGAGTCTTCATAACACATGATTAGAGAACTGTAAATAACATTGAATAGAGGAATGTGAGTTTTAATAACTGTGTAATATGTGCCTGGTGTTTTATTTTATGTAATAGCACATTCATTTATGAGAAGCAGTTATTAACGATGAATAAAAAGTGATATGTTGTGTTTTATTATTTATTAATGATTTGATACCATTCTTTTACTGGTCTAACCAGCTTTCACAGCTTTTCTGAAAAGTGAATTCCGTTTTAGCATTAACCAGGCTCTTAGCATTCTTCTCTAAGTGGGTTTACACTCAGAGGTCCTTGAAAGACAGAGTATTCACGAAAAGGATTCAACCTTAAACCACCTTGTCGATTGTCCATGAGCAATCTCTCAGTGGTGCAAGCTCCAACTCACTTATGAAGAGGACAGACTACCACAGAAGCAGAATTAGCCATAAACCATCTGGATGAACTGTCCACAGAAATCCTATGGAAGGCAAGTCCAACTTATAGAAGTTGAAATGATAGAGAGATTAGTGAACAAAGAAATCTATTATCTTTCTCTTTTGGATGAACATTAATAGCACTAAAGCAACAATGTTAAAACTGCAATGCATAGACGATTAACAAATAGTTAAACTATTATTTCCCTTTATGATCTATTTTGATCCATTTATGCTTGGTATCTTTCAATTAATGAGATCCATACGTAAGCACACAGAAGTGAAACAAAATTTATGTATGCATACAAAACATTTCAGTCTGCTATGCACGAAAATAGTAGACAGTTATAAACTCATTACATATGTTTAATGTATTCTCCTATAAAGAGAGAAATTCATTGTTCACTCACCAGCTTTCGTCTGCTATGCAGAAAATAAGATGGAGAATAAACTATTGACAATGTTATTTTACCTTAAATGTATATAGTTACCCCATGCGTCATCAAATGACGAATGACTCTCTCACTGCAAAGAGGCAGTAGGAAGACTAAGTGGGAGTTTATAGGTACAAATGACATCTGTCAGTACAGGCAGCAGAGAACATTACCTTTGTTATGTATCTTCTTTGGTCCTGCAGCATGATAAAGCAGCCAGTACAGTAAATAGCCCATTTAAGAACACAAGAGATAACAATGTCATAACACACAGCATTATACAGCTGGCCTCCAGTGAGAAGCCTCTTACAGATAATAGAATTGACAGTGTGAACACGGTGTGCCGTCTCCAAGGAACCGTTTAATTTACAATCCATTGAAATGATTACAAGCACAATGTTCTGAACATATTAAAAACCGCTGATGACTCCTCATCCCCCCCATCCCCCCCATCCCCCCCTACCCCAGTCATATCATGTTATTAACGATCCCCATGACAACTGAAGGTGCTGTGATCAGGGTCCATTAAAACACATTCCGTCCTCTGTCCATTTCACGGTCTGACAGAGATCATTCAAGGGCACCTCATAGAAACAGAAATAGGTTCACGGAAAAGGCTGAGAATGAGTTAATAAAATCATCTCTGTCAAAATGTCAGCATACTAGAAAAAACACTGAGCGGTGATTCAATTACACTGCCTACCAGGACAAACCTAGTAAGTTCATGACCTCACGCTCCTGCCCTGGTCAGTCCGTCAATCTCTATTTCAGCTGATGGAAAATAGCTTACATGCATTCATATATCAGCTATTTTCTCTCTATGCATATATACAGTGCATTGCAAAAATATTCAACCCCCTTGGCTTTTTGCACATTTTACTGTGCTATTAAGTTATTTCAAAACATTTCAAAACACATTTATTTGTGATTTGCAAAGCACTATCTATCAAAGTGAAAATAAAATGACAAGAGAAATCAAGTTTGCAGTTTTCAACCCCTTCACTTTGTTCGGGGTAAATTGTCACACTAGCACTAGGAGAACCGTTAGTCAGATGTCATATTTAGATTGTGTTTATTATTCTGAACATGACCTTCTCCTTTCAAACTTGTTTTAAATGTGTCTTTCTTGCTAACAAAGCTGAGACCAAGTCCCTTCACTAGATCTTAATGTGACTTAATGGGATCTTGGAGTGTAGGGTGGACTCTCTGTCAGAATACTTAAACACAGTATGGGATGTATGGTTCATTTATGAGGAAGTAATGTGTTTTACTGTGTATGCATCAACAGTGGCGGTTCTACAAGATGTTTACTCATACATGAACAAACAACAACATGTCAGATATTCTTTGATCAGCAATATATTCAGACCAAACCACAAATATGTTTTCTATTTCTAACTCGACATATCCAAATGGAAGCAGGCCATTGGCAGCAGCAGGAAGAAGCACAGCAAAGTTACCAGTGTTAGTGAGTGTTGATTTCTCAGTGACTATTGTTTTGAGTGGACAAGTGTTGTTTGGAGAGTTAAAGTTACTCTGGGCTGAGGACTTAAATAAACACTGGCCCAGTGTTGACTAAATTCACACAGTTGTTTTCCTGTGGGAGTCAATGTTAACTTGAATTCATATTTCATTAAGAATCTATCCAATAAATTCAACCTGTAGTTCTCCCTGCTGGTAAGATAAGATTCAACTTATAGGAGATGTTGCATCCGCATCCCCTCTGTACTGCCTTCTGTGGCTCTATATGCACTGCTTTCCAATTCAATCTTCACACTAACTTAAATAATTTATAATAACCTTATATAACCTATTCCTCAAATTACATTCCAAAATAAGATACCAGAGAGGTTGTGTTAAATAATTAAATAGTTGATACATTGACGAAATAAGTAGTACTTGTACTAGTAGTACTAGTACAAATAGTTATTATTATTATTAGTTAGTATTTTTTTGTTACAAAGTGGAACTACAGAAGAATATTATGTAAATTAAACTTAATATCAGCAATCAATAATTGTCTTTCGGCCAATCAAAGCGCCCGGTCAACATCATAATATGCTTCACAATATTCTTAGTCTTTCTGAAAATGCTTGGAGAAAATAATGTTTCTCCAACAGCACATGAACACAATCAGATGTCTATTTTTTTTTCTCTTTTACCTTTTTTGCATCATAATCACAGCACACAAATTGATTCACAGTGTTGTGATGGCTCCCATTAAAAAAACAGATGAAAAAAACAGATGATTCAAGGGAAATTGTGTGCTAATCTACACTGAAGAAAAAAAAACATAACATAAAGATAACGGCAAATACTGAGAGCTTGACAAATTGGCAAATTGGCATGTTCAGCTGCAGCGGCTGAGAGACAGAGAGGCTTGTAATCATCACTTGAGCATGGCGTCTGCTGCCTATTTTCTGCTGTCTATTGTCTGCTGTCTATTGTTAAGTCTCCCAATCTCTTTGCTCTTCCATTTGAACTTGTGGTTTTTGCTACAGTAATGGATGATGCTAGGCAGACCTACTGTATGTCATTATGTACCTGGGTAACATCAGATCTGCGGCTCTGGTTTGCCTTTGTAAATCAGCTCCAATGTAACCAAATCACCCCTCAAAGTGGCGTGCACTGGTTGCTGCAACTGACAGAATATAATGTCATTAGAAAATTATTATTAAATCACAAGAGTATGTAAAAAATTAAACAGCATAACTGAAGTGTAGCCTGAAGAACGAACAGCTGCCATTGCACCTTGTTTGGGTTTAATAAAGCCTTCAAAGCGTAGGCTAGGTTTTCAAGTACTGTAAAACTAAATCCTCTCAAAACTAATTATGATCATGAGAGGTAAAGACATGATCTTGTTTCTATAAATAAAAAGCCCTGATGAAGATTCATTTCACCTCTAATTAACCTTTGGTCTAGCTCATTAGCAGGTGTCACCCCTCCTTAGCCCTGAGCCACTCAACATCATGTTAAACATGACGACAAGCACTGACAGGGAGCAGCTGAGCAAATCACCCAGAAGAGAAGAAAAAAAAAAAGAAAAACTTTGTAGTAGACAGAGCGGTGTTGTTGGAATTTGTCAAATCTTCCACTGTATGGGGCATCCTGGTAGCTAAACCACACTTACAATGCACACAGGACAGAGTGGGTTTGACTCCAGAGTCATGCTATTCTGTTCCTTCTCTACAGCTATGAAGAGAACAAAGCATTAACCATATCAATCAAATATCATGTGATTTATTGATCGCTGAAAGGAGGAATTTGTCTTTTTGCGCGCCCCTCTTCACAGGGAGGTCAAACTACAGTCAGCTACAGAACAGCGCCCCTGGAGGTGGTAGGGAGTCAGTGTCTCGCACAAGGACGCCAGCAGGGCGGTTGTTTGTGTACACAGGGGGCTTTAACCCAAGCCTTCTGGGGCCCATACTACCGCCTCCTCACCAACCAATCCCTGGAAAAATTGGCGTCATCATGCCTAGAGGAGGCTGTGGACTCTTCATTGCAGAAATTCCATTTACAAAACCAAATATTAACACAATCATTGCATTCAAATGAAAAAATAACTGCAACAGAGGGATGCTATTGAATTAGTAAGAAGGGCTCTTCACAGGGAAATGGTGTTTAGAGACCGACAGGACACCTTTGCTTTCCGTAAGGATTTATTATATTAGAGATAGAATAAATGTTTGTAGTTTCCAGGTGATTTGCCGACTCTTTTCAATATCTGGCTATAGTTGATGAATTATGTTTACTGTTGCATATTAAGGGCACTGAAATGTAAATGTGTATTACCGAGAGAGATTGGACCCATCACCACAGCCCTGGGGAACACGAGGTACACTTTGTTAATAGAAAATCTTTTCACAGCCTCAATGTGATGACGCAATATTGATGAGAAATATACCCACTGTGCCTTAGTGATGTGCGGTGAGCCTATTAACCTACACATTTACACTGCATTACCCAATTTCCAGCAATCCTATCTAGCTTTTCGGCGTTATATTTTTTGTATTGCTTTTTTTAATCATTATATAGTATGTTCTTCTTGAGAGAAATGTTAGTATGCCATTTCTTTCCCATACTTCCCACTTCTACAGTCTACTTTATGTGGTGGAACTGTCAGCAGCTTCTTATATAACTCCACAATTATTTATAGACTAGTTTATTGCTTTTATTGTTTTATTTTATTCTACCATTTGTATTTCTTACATTTATATTATATAGGAGTGCTTCTATTCTATTCTATTCGATTCATTTCCCCTGCTGAATCATTTTACTTTTGCTGCTATCACAATCTAATTTCCCCACGGGGATCAATCAAGTTTCATTTCATCTTAAATCGCTGCTCTGGATATGTGCATGTTGCATTGGATTGGCTATTTGTTACAAACCTGGACTTTTATGTGAAAGTGCTCATAGCTGGATCGGAGATCCTGGATTGACAGAGCAAGTTGATTACCAGCTTTGTGTGACCTGTTATCCAGGATTGTCAATGTTTGGTTTTGTGAAGCCAGCTAATGCAGTATCCTGGATATGTAGAGCTTGCTTCGTGAAAAAGGCCCCTGATTGAAGGACGGTCTCCCTAGTCATTACACCAGCTGCGTCCAATGACTCAACCATGTCTCAAATTCAAGTCATAAAGAACAAGATGGTTATAGGCAGCCAATGTATTACCTTCAACAGTATTGCATATATACTATACAAACCACAAATTTATTTGAAATAATATACCCAGAGAAACCACCATGACAACATATAAAAGTATTTTAGTATATTAATGAAAGAGGGCATCACTGGGATACAATATATAAAAGTATTTTATATGATATTTCCCCCCTAGAATATGTTTTAACATTGGAATTAACAGCCTCCAGCTATGTGACCTTCCAAACATATTGACAATCTATTTTTCATGATGTAGCGGGAAAGAGTGTATTAGAGCCTATCCAGTAACTGAACAAGCTGACTAAACATCCCTGGCTTCCAGAAAGAACAGGTGCTATGGTGAAACGGACTTTTGGGTGATGTAATATCACAATGAGCAAACTTTAGGTATTCACAAAACTGCAAATCCTATGGAACCACAAGTATTGTACTGCGGCCTCATGGCATTTTGGAATACCAGTAAAAAAAATAAGCACAACTAATGGTCTATATTAAGTTCAGAAAATATTATTTTATTCAAAACCATGTTCAAAACAAATATTCTATAAGTATGATATACTCTAGCCACACAAACATCAGCAACATTTAACAACCTCCGATGCTAAATGAAAGTGTGCAATGTTCATTTACTTCAAGTAGTATAGATGAATGTGTGCGTCTGAATTGGAAGGCAAGCACGCACTTTCCACTCCAAATTGCCACAACAGATTGAATTCCCAAACCACCAACATGTTGTGTGTACATTTGTTCACCTGTTTGCTAAAACCCAGCATCTTTCATTCTTTCATTAGTTAAATACCGTGTCGCAAATGTTCCACTGATGACATTCTTCTTTTACCTGGGAATCATTGAGCTAAGTTGCCCCATTCCCATCTGGTGTGAGTGACTGACATGCATACATCAGAGTTGTCTGATGCAATGACCAGACCGAGGTCCTTCAACTGGATTGTAATTTCAACATGATTGAGGCTAACTGGGTTACTCTTATCCGACTGAAGTGTTCATGATGTTGTTTGAGTCAGAGTGGAACTCAGTCAGTACCGCAGCATATTACAGGCTTCCCTAAGCCTCTCAACACGGTAAACCCTCATAGTCTAACTTGGTCACACCTGAGTTTTAAGTGGAATGGAATCAAACCCCAAACTTACAGTAGAGGAATTTAGTGAGCTATGAAAGAAAGCTGCCAATAATCACGTTATATATTACTTTAAGTATACTTTATACTATACAGCCGAAATACACTTGAACCACACTGAGAATGAGCTATTATAACTACCTTTCTGAAAGACTACAGTTTTCTGAGAGGAGAATAGTAGCTCATTAATTGTTACTGAAGTTGCCAGTAAACATGTAGGGCAAATAGGATCCTTTTCCTGTGAGTATCAAAGAAACCAAATTGCAAGCCCAATCCAGCTGCTTGATCAGCTCCTTCCCATGATAATGTGTCAAATCCTAAAATTGCTCTAATTGCTGCTGTTGTTAAGGCTGGAGGTGTAAATGAGAGACCACAGAAGATTTTCATCTCAACATCGAACTGCTCGCGCTTTGAGAGGAAATAAAAAGACAACAAACCACAGTGTCCTCCCATTGCAGTCTTTGTAACTGATTGAAAGTTACCGTTAGCAAAAACTAACTAAAGCAAGTACATTTTTGACTTGGGCATGAAAGCGTCCTGCACATTCAGTTAATTTCAGCAGTAAATCCAATTCTATTTACCCCTACTAATTACTGAGTTCAGGTGTTTCAGCCACACCCATTGCTAACAGGTGCATAAAATCAGGCACATAGCCATGAAATCTCCATAGACAAACATTTAGTCATGAAATTTCTGCCCTACTAGATGTGCCCCGGTCAACTGTAAGTGCTAAAAATCGCCAATCATCTGTTGCCTCTGGAATGCCAAGCGTCTGGAATGGTGTAAAGCACACCACAACTGGACTTGGTGGAAACGTGTTCTTTGGAGTGATGAATCACACTATCTGGCAGTCTGGTGGACGAATCTGGGTTTGGCGGATGCCAGGAGAACGCTACCTACCGGAATGCATAGTGCTTACTGTGAAGTTTGGTGGAGGAGGGATAATGGTCTGGGAGGCCCTTTGCTGTTCCAGCATGACTGTGCCCCTGTGCACAAAGCGAGGTCCATAAAGACATGGTTAGACCAGTTTGGTGAGGAGGAACTGGATTGGCCTGCACAGAGCCCTGACCTCAACCCCACTGAACACCTTTGGGAGGAATTAGAACGCTGATTACCGATTCTCGTCAGCATCACTGCCTGACCTCACTCATACTCTTTTGGCTGAATGGGCACAAATTCCCACAGACACTCCAAAAGCTTGTGGAAAGCCTTCCCAGAAGAGTGGCGGCTGTTATAGCTGCATAGGGGGGTCCAACTCCATATTAATGCCCATGGTTTTAGAATGGGATGTCCACAGGTGTCCACTGACTTTTGGCCATACAGTGTAGCTCAATATCATCCAAAGTCAGCACACAGAGGGAACAGTGGGTTCTTCCAAAATAATAGAAGAGACCTAGAGGGAAATACAGGGTGAAGCACAAGAATGTAATCAGATCAATTCTCTCTCCCTCAAATCACAAGACTGCTGGTAGGACTGTTTATTATGAATGAAGAGTATTTGAGGAGTCTGCCCTTTGTCTTAACCCACTGTGTCCTAGTCTGACATTATATGAACCTGAACCTGCCCACTTGGAAACCAATGTGACCCCATATACAATATGACTTTGCAAAAAACAATACAACACAACACATCATTCATTCTAACTAGACCCTCAGGTGCAGAACTATAATGTTGGACAGTGGCACAATGCACAACATGTTACAGAAATGCAGCCAGCAGGACACTGAAGAAGAGAGAGCCTTGCGCTATTTCTCACATTAACCCGGAAATGTCTACATTTACCAAATTTACTTTGGGAATGTCTACATTTACCGCCCTGCTGGGAAACGTACACATTTACCGTGAAATGTCTACATTTACCACAGAGTTGGGAAATGTCTACATTTACCGGGAAATGTCTACATTTAACTTTTCCCGCACATTTATACAGATGAGATCTCTTCTTGGACTTTCCTATGGGTAGTTGGCTGCAGCCGGTGTCGGACACAGGGAGAACCAGCCTACCAGCCTGATTCTCTCCCGCATCCAGCCAGCGCCTCAACCACAGCCCCCGTATGCTCGTTAGCTACCGTTATTGGCTAATATTACAGTACTAGAGCAAGGGAATGTAACACTAGCCTAACATTAGCTGTAATGTTTTATAACTACTGTTAGCATGGACGCTAACGCAAATGTTAGCTAACAGCAATGGCTGGTGTTGTGCTTTGCACCGTGGGCAGAGGTAGAAACTGAATCTGTGCTCATCGGTCCCCAGATGGGTCTCACTGAGAACTGAACTTGAAAACTGAATCTAAATTGTAAGAACTGAACATACTGAGCGTTGAATTTTTAGTTGAATGCAATGAGGATCAAATTGAGGTTCAATATTATATTTGCTAAATATTCTACTTCAAATTATGTAATACTAATTACATTTTGGAATTGAATTATTAAATTTGAGCACAACAAATTAAAATAAATGCAATTCAAATTCAATACTTTACAGTTGGTACTATGCATTCGGGCATCAAATAACACTGAAAAATTGTACTTGTAATAATTTCTTAAATGTTCATGTTCAAAAACTTTAATCCCTTTAAAAACTTTCAAAATTTAATCCCAACAGTCCAGATTTATGTAACAGAGGACAAACGAACATTTTTCATTGGATTTGGAAATGTCCAAGAATTAGGGAATTTTGGGAAGAAGTTGGACTAGTAGTGCAGGAGATTTTATCAATCCAAATAGCTGTGGACGTTTTTTTGTTCTTGGCATCTATCCGGAGGGACATGATATAAAATGCAGAGAACAGATCTTTGTAGACATGTGCCTTTTACAAGCCAAAAAATCTATAGCACTAACATGGAAAAGTACTGGTAGACCAAGTAATGGGCAGTGGCTCAAGGAAATGTCTCTGTGTTTACCTTTGGAAAAAATTACATACACACTTAAAGACAAACAAGAAAGGTTTCAGAGCATCTGGGGCCCATTTATAAAATATCTTAGGGACAATTTTATTTCATATGTTGAACGAACCTGGGGAAGGATATTTAAAGCCTCTGTAATTGAGGTAATTTAAGCTGCAGATGACTGTAGTGCAATATAACAATATAAATGATGAATATCTATTGTATTGTAAATGTGTCTATTATAATGTACCCCCTATGGTGTATGTATATATTTTATTAATTTCTTTTTTTCCCCCTCTTTCACAATTACAGGCATTAATATTATTTCACCAATTTAAGTTAATTTATTTTAAATCATTTTAATACTGATTGTTCATTAATATGTATCTATGTATTATCTTGTATCATGGTATTTTTCTTTTTTTATATATATATATTTTTGTAAAATGTTGAAAACTCAATAAATATTGTTCAAAAGAAAAAATGTTCATGTTCAGCAAAAGTAACAAATGCTCTTCAAGTTATCTTATCAGTCTATCGGTTTCTACATGATCCTTTTCATTTGGGCTTTGATTAATGTGGATCTCATAGGAATTCTTCATCATACTTTTCAATGCATTCCATCATCCTCACTAGCTGTTTGTGCTAGGGGCAGTCTATTTTTTTTCATATTAAGAAAGTGGATTTCTGATTATTTTTGTCGGCTGACTGTTGTTTAGATTTGTTTTTCTCTCATTATTGTTGACAGGTTTATCAATATCTTTTAGAGACCACATTTACTTTTTCACAACCCTATAGGTCTGTTGCTGTATGTAAGAAACCAAGGTGGCAGTGTAGCACTGCACAGGTCAAAACAAATCTGTACAACAGTGTGCAGCACACGTCCCTAAGTCAAAGAAAGTCTGCAGTTTTGACAAGCTGTCAAACATGTACCTGGAGTGAATCAAGTTTCCAATTATTATGGAATTGCACAACTTGGTATGCCACCATCTATAATGTATGATATTCTGCAGGTTGCATTCCTAATTTTCACCCAAAAATAAATGGTATTCAAGTGAGAATTAGATAGCAGTCTGTCAAGACCAGATGACGTGGAAAACAAGTTGCAACAGTCTACACTGGCAAATATTGTCCACCTTAAGAAGTTATCAATTGTAGTATTGATCTGGGGTGAGATGTCCTCTTGTTTTTTTGATCATCCCCACCGCTGTTAGACTGTTCAACCCAACAGTCTAGTCCTCATCTTTCCTCTCTTATATAGAACTGTGCAATACCCCCCCGTACCCCCCCCCAACAACCAGTCAATCATCTCCCCCTCCACCACCTTGTAAATATGTATATAGCCATAGCAATATATTATAGGCCTACAGTCTCTCCCATAATACACTTTTTGTTATTAAGCTGCATACAGTCTTTTAATATTTAATATTTAATTTGTTAATACTCCTTGTTTATCTTTTTCTTTTTCTTATGGCACTCTATTGTTTGCACACTTGTTTTTTTGCACTATATTGTTTATTCTATTCTGTTTTTTCTATTGTTGTGAGCTGCTATAACGTGAATTTCCCCACGGCGGGATTAATAAAGTCTCTCTTATCTTATCTTATCTTATAAGAGTGCAGCTCCTTGGCCTGGTTTCAAGAGACTGGTTTCTGGAACATTTCAGGTGAAACTGCATTACAAAGCACTCCATGGGCACAATCTTTCACTTGTTTTAAGAAAAATACGTTTTTAAGACAAATGTTTTCTTTAGGTGTATATCTGATGCATGTCTTTAGTATGAGGACACTATGGTCATTTGGTACTCGAGGTTATGTTTGTTGAGGGGGAGCTGTCATCAGGGGCACAGAAGTTCATGTTCAGTACAGACTGATGTTAATGCGCCCGTGCGGCATGCTACTCTACCCTCAAGGAAGGATCTGCCAGATCCCTCGCCATGACATGGCATTAGTCATCCATCTCTTAGGAATTTTGCGAGGGTCTTAACAGGGACAGGGGCTGTCACGGCAATACAGTGAAATAGGAAATAGGAACAATTGTGGAATGCATTTAAAACCAAAGAAGTTTTCAGGAGGCGGCAGCAGCAGCCCGACAAACTTTTAGACAATTCTAAAGACATTCACAGGAAAGTATTGCAAAGTCAATTTAGTATACTTTCATAACTGACACCTTCTGTATTGTCCTGATACGGTAAACTCCACCCATTTGGTAATCCAAGCAGGTTCTAACAAAAATAATAATTTGCAGCTACTATTTGAACCAAGTCTGCTCACTACTGCTGGCAAGATACATCAAAGTAGTTTCCAGCTTCTTTCTGGTTGAAACCGTTTGATTAGGATAAGGACCAAGCAAGTGCACTTCATTTAATTACCACAGAAGATTTATGCGGTTGTCACTTTGTGTTGGAGAGGTACATATTCCTCTTAATAGGCTGTTTTACCACCCAGACGCAGACAAATATGCTAGCTATGATTTCTACTGAAAGAGGGGAAGTGTGTGCATCTCTGTGGATCAATGAGAACACGGTCTGCTTCACTGCTTGCGAAATCCAGGGAGAGATCAGGAGCCACTCAGTTCTCTCCTGTGGTTTCAAGCAAGAGCAACACCCCTGCTGTTCCTTGAAGCCAGGGATAACTACCTTTGCATTGTGTAGGAAGGAGGTAGGGAAGCAGCGTGGTGGAATGAGCATGCCACATTGATACGAGTCCTGTTATGAGGCCAGTGGCGTCTGTGATGCTGCAGGGAGTTGTTCTGTGGCCCTTGGACTCTCAGTGTGTCCCTGCAGTGTCTGAGTGTCAGAGACAATTGAGTCAGAAGCATCATGCTTGGGTCCAGGCGCCAGGCAAGCTGTTTTAAATCAAGGTCAGGTCCCTGCGGTGTTCCTGCTCACTCTCCCATGCTCACACATAAACAACACCTCCCCCGTTCTACATGTTTACACCTTACCTTTCTTTGACCTGGCTTTCCGCCAAACCTTCAGTTAATTGAATTGCACTGACCGCTTTTTCTTTCAAGGAAAAACAAAATCAATTTCAGAGACATTTTATACAGGTAGGTACTTAGTTTGAGTCACAGGCAAATCCCTCGAGCTGAGCTCACACTTGTTGTAAATCGCCTTGGAATGACTGTAAAGCTCTGTTAATCTGAGATTGCCAAACAATTTAATCAAAAAGTACAGAGGATGTCTCTCAGCACCACCTGTGCACCTTCTGGCATCATTAGTACAGCTGCTAATCCAACAGTTAAATCACTGCAGCCAAGTCCCGATGTGCAGCCCTAAGCAGTCCACATGAATCTGAAAGGCCATTTTTAAAAAGAATGTGATTGCATTTAGTTGCGCACACAGAGGCATTGAACAGTGTAATTGGCTAACACAGCATAGTGCCAGACGTCTTTTATCCTAATATATTGTATATTACACTGATGATTTTTTCTATGACCATGGGTGTGATTTTAAAGAGGACTTTGACCGACTGAACGCAGTTGAAAAAGGTGAAAATCTGGGTGTTGTTGGTGACGACGGATCCATGGGCAGCTAATGTTGGAGGATTTGTAATTCTGTAGAGGTATATATACTAAAAAGGTGAAAGTGAGTGTCTGGGGTAGGTGCAGACAAGGTAATTGTAGAAATGAACTTGTAAAAGTGGGTTTTAAGTCTGTTTTCAAATTTAGAAATTGTTTCTGATTCTCCAACATGGATATCAAATCTTTAACATAAGCAATGTCAAAATGGATTCAAATTGATTCCACAGCCCCCCTCCCTCACTCAACGAGGTATGATGATTTTGAGAACAAAGATTTTCATGACGATGAAATACTGAAGACACAACGACATTGTTAAAATATGAAACGTTTATTCATACCATAACATCTAAAGTAAACAGTACAATTTATAAGATAGAAATGTCAGACAGGAATGTGCACAGAAATCACTTCATGAAATGCTTCCTGATAAAGTCAGTCAAAGGTTAATTGCTATTGATACATCGCTCTCCTTCCCTGTCCTCCATCTCTCCTCATGTTTTACAGCGCCGCTTCCCCTGGATGAGAGGTGGAGTCGCATCGTCCTCTCTGGAGCTGGAAGCCCGCTTTCGGGCGGAGGTCTTCTCTGGTACTCTGAGAAGGAACATTTTCAGAGATGAGTATGGACCCTTTAGTCTTTTGTGAATGGAACAGCATAGAAATATCCAAAAACAAGATACTTCATTAATCATAGTTACAAAAAGTTGCAATGAGTATGAAGTATTTTGTAAATATAACATTCATAATATGTTGTCAACAATGTGCCCAGGTAAGTGTATTTGAGAGGAAAACTACTCAGGATTTGTCTGTTGCTGAACTGCTGTGTACCAAATGATATCATATGTGCTTCGTGCCAATATTGACGGGGCATTTTTGATTTCAACACGCGCAAGGGAGCTGCGAGGGTCCCCGAGTGTCTTGTTCACACAATTCAGCCAATCAATTTGATTGTTTACAATGCAAGAAAGGAGAGGCCACTGTCTGCGAGAGGAACACCACCGGGAATATACTATAAAAGATGTCAGAACCTTTGAAAAAAACTACATAGGCGAACACGGCGTCAAACGGCATTGAATATACTAGAGTACAAGCTTTGTCCGACGAGGTCGGTTCATTTCAACGGTGCCGACCATCTAATATTTGGACAATACCAGACACTGGTTTGTTAATGATGCAAATGTGTGGGTGAGCATGTGAATTTCATTGCAGTGCTTCATTGCATCTTCATGATTTCAGACTGATGAAGTAGTATACTTGTTGTTGCTGGTTATTCCAGTCAGTTCAGTCGTGCTGCTCAGAGATCAAACTCCCTGATATGTTTCAACCTTCACAATGTTAAAATCTCTTTACCATCAATAACAATGTTCAATACATTTAAAAGAAATTTGGTTGAAATGTACTTTGTTTATTTCATTTGATAATCATAGACTACATTATAGGTCTCTGAGGCATAGTTTAATATTATGATGTTCGGACCTTTGCTGGGGGGGGGGATTTGGACGTCTTGAGATTGTAATTGCTTGCCCCTGGTCTATATCAGGAACAATAAAGTTGCAGCAATAAATTACTAGCTGGCCGTGACATTCAGTTCTGGAATATGTGATAAACCCGTCTACACCTGACCATCACTGCATCAGCTATGGCCTTGTAGAAGAGAAGTGTCTTAAAATTATATAGACATTGCATTACTGTAATATAAATCTAGTCTTGAACTTGCCCTCCTCTTTCTTTTCTCCTGCTGGTTATCAACAGATGTGGGTGAAACGCATGAGAAAAGTCACATGGAGGATTTGAGGAGAGGAAAAAAACTAATAGCAAGAATAAGACATTTTCAGGTCAAGAATCTGCCAAAATTACTTTCACTATTACCAATTTGGTGGATTAAATCCGACAGGCTGGAAAAGGAGCCCTGACATATGGCAAAGTGCAAATGAATGTTTGACTATAGTTCCCTCTACATGGCCAACATGTCATAGTCAATTAACACTGAAAGCCCCTTTACTTTTGACCAACTAATGTAGTGCAGATACTTTAAATTCTGCAGATTGCAATCAAAGGCAAAGGAGAAGCACGTAGCCTGGGTGCATTCACAGCCCATTATGCTGTTAATCATGCTGTTGCGGCGACAGATTGGAGAATTCATTTGGATTGCATCTTGAGGAACAGGCAGATTGACAGCCCCCTCCCCCAGCAACAACCTAACAGTGTGGTTACAAAGTGGTTGCTCAGTCAATTGACAGAAATAATATTATATTATATTCCATGTTATCCACTTAAAAAGGAAGTTATTTTTTTAGTTAACACAGAGCTCCAGTACACTCTTTTTACTTATTCATGTTGGCTGTTAAATGGCTGAAAGGAATGATTTGTTACACGAGAAGAAATCCATCACTTGTTATTGCAATGGTACAAAGTCAAACACATTTTACAAATATGAGGATACCAATTGGATTTTCACTCCCAGACTAAATCTCTTGCATGGATGAAATCATGTCAATTTGCACATGCCTATAAGCCATAACTCTTGGTAAGACAGGATTAACTAGTACTTAGAAGACAATACAAAGTCTGTGGACGTCTCTCATATAGTCACATACATTCACACACATATGAGAGAATAGCTTACGTTTAGGAGCATTCTGATACTGTGCCCATAATCCCAACAACGCCAGAGATTTTTAGTACTCATTGGGGAGCGCGGTGAAGTCAGTGTAATACTCAAGCTTGACACATATCAGAGGCAAGGGAAAGTAAAGCAACAAAACTGATGTCCATAGCATTGAAGTCCCAAACCACACAGGGGGAAGTAGGCAATGAGATGGAGACCACAGTGAGGTGACAGCAGGAGCTCAGTGTGTTAGATAGTGTTAAGTGATAGCAGCATTACTGAATCACATCTGATGGACTGGTGGTACCCGAGATGTATGTTTGGAACGGCATCTGAGACTCTGCAAGTGAGAGGCAGAATGAACTGAATCGAGATGAGGAGGAGGAAAGCGTCGATGGAATTACGCTTCCCTGTTGGAGGACAGATCTCCTCCAAAGGAAATGCTCAGGTAACAGAGGTCTCAGAAACCATTGGGGGTGGGGGGCTAAAACCCACGTGGAACCAATTACAGCTCGACATCAAGAGCCGTTTACACTGCAAACCTGTAACCCTCCAGCCAATGAAAGACCTATTCATCTTGACTGGATGGATAGCAAAAACAAAATTCCACTGTTGGAATTTAGGTCAGAAATCCAGGTGTTTAGAGGGGTGGGAAGAAGTCTGCGTATTGTAGATTATTGGTAAGCAAGGAGTCCGCTGCACGCACATACAGTTCAGGACTCAAACGATCAACAGACAAATTCTTGTCATCTTTGCCTGGAGGATGGAGATAAAGCAGAAGGACACATCTCCTTTCACACTTTTCACAAGGCACAATAAAATCCTGGTTTCCTGCTATTGAGTTGATGAGGCATTCCAAGGTCCAACACTGCGGGGATATGAATGGCTAACCAGAGAAAGGGATGCGTGGAGGGATGACATCAGGATTGAACAGTGGCAGGCTTGGACTTCACCAAAAGGTCATTTAGACAGAGATGGAGAGTGCAGCCTTGATTATCCGCAAGAACAATAACGCAGATAAAACATGGGGTGAAATCACATTTAGATGTATTGCCTTGACTGTAATGTTTTGGGCCCACTGTCTCAAAATGAATGTTTCTGGATCTGAAATGGCCTTGAAACTCACTTGCTGTTGTGTAGTAAACAGAGTAACATAAAAAATGATGAGCTTCCTTTATTTGAGCTGCAATTTGTCATGTCATTTTCTAAAAAGTGAAAACGATTTATGGACTTCAAATTGACATAAGACTGAAACACATGCGCACACACACACAGTCCCTACATTTACTCACACATTATGACAAGACCAAGTTGGTGAGAGTGCTATTGTGCTGCCTCCGACAAGTGAGTTTCTGCTAGAAGGAAAGCAGTACATAATAGGGGTATCACTGGTCACAGAGGGACAGCGTATTTCAAGCTGGCACAATAATCTTTTCTCCAAGCTTGAGGCACAGTATTTAATTCAAAACTTATGTCACGCCCAGCGAAGCAGGCTTATGTACATACTGCAGCCTCGGCTGCTCATATTGTTTGACTGTGGCTGCCGGGACACACATTGCTTATCAATGAAATGATGGCCGTCTTTATCAAAAGCAATAAAAGAGGGAAGAGGAGGGATATTGAGTCATTATAGAGAGACCCAGATCTTGGAAACTCCACCATAGATTATCTGCAAAATACATAACTACCTGTGTAACTAAATTTTGTGGCAATAAGTACATACAGTACATCTCCAGGCTTAATTGGAAAGAGCTACTTCTCTGCTCTAACAAAGCTGGCGAGGGAACAATGGAAGGCAGCAGTATGCGAGGGCGTCTTTGTATGTGGATTCCTCAGGTTCATATCTGATATGCTACAGTTAAACCTGGGCAAGGGCAATGGTAGATCATTTTGGGCATCACCATGACAACAGCATTTTGGATGTCCATTGTCACTTTTCTTGAGAAACATATCTGGTCCATATTGCAAGTTAGATCAGGGTCTACTCACACGTCAAATAACTCACAAAAAAGCTCGACACACCATAATCCCAGACAGACAGTGGAAACTAGAACTACAAATTGCTTGCTTGCTGCACTGTTAACCTGCTTCTTGTCTTGCCAAAACTGCAGTGCTGTATTAGTTAACATTTTATTATCATTTTATCAGATTATTGTAATTGTATTGCTGTATTAATAAAATATCCAACATTGGGTAACTACAGCTGAGTAGCAGTATCAATGGCTGACATTTTCCTCGAGTTTCTGCTGTTCTAAATGTGAGGCTGCCGCAGGACTCAATAGACAAACACTCATCTTTGAAGGGCACTTTATCCTGAAAGTTTGCTTTTCAGTTAACAAGCCTAATTTTGTTCTCCGATTTAAGGGCAGGATGTGTCACTTTGTAGATCTGATATTGCACTTTTATGACTAAAATTAACTTTCTCTGGTCGATACATGATTATTTGCCATGTTGTTTCAGATCGAGAGTGATAGAACAGTAAGGGTGAAAGAGCTATGATCCAGTGTTCATCCAACTAGAACACAATGGGAGTTGGGGGCAGGGTTGGGAGGTGATGAGGAAGGAAACACTGATATCAAATGTGTTGTTTATACAGAGGCAGGACTGGGCCATTGATGACATTCTCGACTACATCGCTAATGTCTCTCCTAGATGCATTGGGCCATGGATTATTGGACTAGCGGCACAAAGACATATCAATCTAACAAATGTGCATGTGCCGCTGACATGTCTGATGTGAATAGCATTTATCTATATGGCAGTGCAAACAGGCCTGCTGCCCTGATAGTGTCAGTAATTTGAGATCCAATCTACACATCAGCACAGCCTGCAATTACTTACAAAGGCAATCCAACTTCATAAGCAAACACAGGAGATGAAAATGTTTATGCACCTGGGCTGATATGGGTGGCACAGCAAAAATATAAAGATGACATTCGATTTTTGGACAGCAGCGATGTGATGGGTTTTGATTAAAAAAATAATAAAGACAGCAGAATCACTTACTCAAAGTTGCTGGTCGTCTCTGGCCCAAAGATGTCTGAAATGGAGCTATAAGGGGAGGGGAGAGAGAGAGAGAGAGCGTGTCATTGATAAAGTCTCACTCGACTCAAAGGTTATACTGTCCCAACACAACATTCCAATAAAAATCTCCTGCAGCACCGATTTGATCCCGAGTCACTGCACAAAAGGCTATAAATAGATTCGAAATAGACTGATGCTCCGCAATCCGTGATTGATACCCATCCTGATACCCAGACACATTGCTATCAGTCATCTTAGCACTTGTATTCATCTCATACTCAGTATTGATATTCCTGTCTCTCACTTGTAGAAAGCATGATTCACAAGTCTATTTCTTTGCCAGTGAAATGGCACGAGACAAAAATGCCAAAGGATCATGGATCATGAGGCTGAGGATGGGCTGTGGTCAGACGGGTACTGAGCGGTGGTCAAATTGAGGATGTGTTAGGACCGCAATGAAGCTGAAGGGAAGCAAATGAGTCATTTTTAGGAGAGAACAGAGCTGGTGAGGATGTAAAGACTGTATGAGAAGCACGGTGTTCATGTAAGGCCAGGCTGAAGAAGGGAACAAGCTTGGCAGGGTTGTGGAAAGGATCAGGAGGGCTACTTTAGTCTGGTCTGGTGAGGAATGAGATTAAACTGCAGAAGGCTTAAGGTGGAATGCTCTCTGGGGGCAGCGAAAATGTGTCCCTTTAAGCACACGGGAAAAGCACACAGGAACAATAAAAAGCAGCTTGGAGGTAACAGAAGCAAGGAAATTGTCAAGCTGCATGCTGCATTCTAATGGAGTGCAGTCACTCAGGAGTCATGCCACAGGGAGCAGCGTGATGCCACCGCAGTAGAGGCCAGCCCCGCAGAGGAAGGAAGGTTGCTGTGACACAGAAGTCAAGCTGCACTTAAAACAAGCCAGGCTTCTCAGAAACGACTGGACCATGGCATCAAGCCAAGTCCACGGAAAGGCACAGGATACACGAGACATGGAAACACAACTGTATTTGTTTTCTGTCCTGAAATTCAAAACTCCAGAAAAGATTTAAGTTCAATTTAAGAATATTATATCACTGGCATAATAAATTCTCAGCATTGTGTAAAATTTTAATTTCTCCTTCTGATGCTTTTGACCCAAACTAACCAGAAGAGTACCATATGAAAACTTTAGACGTCCTCCAAGGGCATCAAAAAATGAAAACACTGTTCACAGCCCAAAAGTAATATGCTCTAAGTATGGTGTCTCCTTCACAATAGTGAGACATTTCTAGAGAGCATAGGGTTAGAGAGAGAGATAAATGGGATGGAAAAGCTGAGCCTTCGTCTGCCCCCTGTAGTGAAGTAATATGAGCCGGGGTATTAAGCGTGAGTAAATTTAGGAGACAACAACAAATCATGTCAGCTGGTGCTGTATGCTGTTGGGGCTTCAACACATCTCATACAACCAGGCATGCCACATTCTCATGTTGTGGCAGTAAAAGAGAGAAGTAGACAAGACATTGGAAGTGGCAGAAGTCTCTAAATCTCTATGGGTAAACATCAGAGTTTATTCCATATATAGGAATGGACTCGGGCTACATGACAGTGAAGATAAATAACTAATTTTGGAGGAGAGGATTTCGGGGGCCAATACAAGCGGACCAGTCCCAAGACACTCATAGCTTTATGGCTCCCAAATATTTATCAGTTATCATAATGGCATACTCAATTTACCACTGTACAGGATAGTGCCAGCATAAATAACTGTATGAGATTTCATCCATCAGGATTTGTTTACAAATTCATACGCTGTACTCACAACAATAGATAGTCCCCCGAGCTTTCCACAGAACAAAAAAACATAATAAAACTACAGGCCACCTGTCAAAAATCTGCCTTCATAAGAATAGATATATTGCAATATTCTGAAGCCTTTAAAAACAAAGTAAATTACAACATAAAGAGAATGACAATTGTTTTTAAATGAATCATCGAGTTACAGACGTTATTGCTTCTGATGTTCACCTCATGCTGTTAACAATTGAAGGCATTTTCATTGTTATATAAATGCTGTCATAAAATAAGCTTGTAACTTAAAATATGAATACAATTATAAAAATCTACCACAGGTATCCGTCTTTAAAGTTGAAAAAATAAAATATATGAGCTATCATAAAAATGTAATTCATGTTAACAAATGTGAGTAAATCAAACACAAATCAAATTAATTCCACAACTAAATCAAAGTCTCTCTTTAACCCACAGATTAAGGTTAAAATAGCTAGAGCCACCCCCCTGCAGAATATAGCCTATTAATCAGAGGGTAATAGTGTAATCCATCAGAAATATTGTCATGTCAAATGTGTTTTAATGCAACTTCAAAAGGAACCACCGTATGCACCAAGGGTACTTTAGGCAATAAAGGGGACTAAGCTGGACATAAAATAGCAAACTGTGGTCTCTATACAACCTAATTTTGATTTAGTGGCTGTATGGGTGGTCAAAAGTGAGACTGCAAAATTTTTTCTGCAGAGAGAATTTTTTTGGCGGCCGGTACTCCAACAGGGTGGCGGTCATGAGCACTGCTGTACACTATCGCTATGCAGAAGAAGTCAAGTAAACGCAACAAGCAGTCCACCGAGATGCACACAAGACAAAAATGGCAACTTTGGGCCAAAGTTAAATAGCAGACTCATTTGGCAAATAAGTCGTGCTCCAGGAGGAAATGATAGTTATCAGGAAAAGCCCTCACAAAGAGCATACAGTCAAAATTATTAATATACCGTTTCATGCCTTTAGTTGAACTTTTTTGTATATTTTTTCAACCTGTTAACTATTTTCGTATAATAGCCTAAATATGATCAAGTCACTTCATCACTGAAAGTTATTTGTGGCCACATAACAAGAGTCTATGTTCATGGTATAGGAGGTCACGTTCGCTGGCCCACCAAGTACCACCAAAGCCCTTTTCTGAGCCAGGAAAAACCCTGCACATCACTGTGTGTAGTTTGGGTCAACACACATTTGTGTCACCTTTCAACACAACTCTGTTTATAGCAACATATGTTGTATCAATATATGTTGTTATTGATGGATATTAGGTTGAAAATTAAAACAAAGACACATCCTTCTTAAGAGTGCAAGAAGCCTATTTCAAAACTCAATGTTAGCAGACAGGTTACATTGAGGCAGGTCCTTGGAAATGAGATTTTCCCCATCATGGCATACAGAGGAGGGAGGGAGGGAAAGAGAGAGCTCAGTCAAATAGTAATTCTAATTAATAAAAAAAAAATTGTGTTGATACAATGATGATTGTAATAGCAAATGTTTCCACCACCAAGCTATCTTTTGGTGCAATTGAATGCATATTGAAAAATGTTTGAGGGATTGACAACCTATGAAGAGTCAACTGGAACGTGCCTGTTAAGAAGCTTTGTTCTGACTGACTGACTCATTTAGAGTGGAAGGGTGGTCTGATTCCTGTAATGCTCTATTGACAGCACAGAGGCTATCAAAACCAGTTTAGACGGTGCAGCAGAGGAGCTTGTCAGGTTGCCGAGTCCCAGCTGCTAGGCTATAAACAGAGGCAGAAAGTGAATGTTGTCCTGTTTCTCATTAGAAATACAAACTGAATACTATGCCATGGCTCAGACAGTGCACAAGCATGATTTCACACCAATTCCAATCCAAGCTTAATTCAGGAAAAAAGCAAATCATTACATTACATTCATTTAGCAGACGCTTTTATCCAAAACGATGCACAAAAGGTACTTGACACTATATGGGGATCAAACCCACAACCCTGAGACTGAGCGTCTCATGCTCTACTGACTGAGCTGGGAGCTCCAAGGCCTCAGACATGAAGCAAATGAGAGTTGCTCAAATTACCTGATGAGGCCTCTAGCCTGAATAATTGGAAATTGAAACAACATTCAGTAGTCACACATTCATCTGTTTTATTTAACAGCACATGATCAAACAACTAGAATTTTTTTTTTTTTTAAATTTAAAAGTGGCTATGGCCATGATTATTGGCACCCTTTCCTAATGCTTAGTTGCACAGCCTTTGGCAATGATCAGACCTCTCTAGGTCAGCCTTGAGATCTTTGGATCTTATGTGAGGTGTTTTCTCAATGGCTTGCACAAACCTTCGACAACATCTCAGATCACTTTTCCTCTTACCACCACGTCCTGGGAGATTCTTAACAATTCCATGAGCAGCAAACCTCTTAATAACATTTCAAACTGTGGAAACTTGAATACCAAGGTCTCTAGAGATGGCCTTAGAGCCTTCTGAACGCTCATATTTGGTGATAAAGGTTTTTCTGACATCCTCAGACTCTTTTCTCTTTACCATTTTCACAGATGACAGAAGCAGAACAGACTGTTATCACTTTAAAATGGATAATGGGTTCATTGTGTGGGCAACCAGTCACACGTGAGTTGGATTACACTGCAATTTACACTGCAATTTACACTGCATGAGAATCTATTTCCTTCAACAAATTGATTTGAATTATTCTAAAAGGGTGCCGAAAATAAAGGTCATGGCCACTTTTCAATTTTGGTACTATAATAAATAAATAAATAAATATATATATATATATTATTTTAAATTCTTATTGTTTGATCATGTGGTGTTGTAAATCGAGATGAATATGTGAAAACTAAAAGTTGTTACAATTTCTAATTATTTCAGAAGATATTGTATGTTATATGTATGTTATATGCTATATGCAAAGGCCAATAATCTTGGCCAGAACTGTCTATAAGCTTGACACTTGCAAAGCCAATGTGCTATTGATTTCAATCGTCAAAGTGATACAAATCTGGGCTCTCCCGAGTTCAAATGTATAAGTAAAAGGAAAATGTACAGCTACTGCTAAATATGTGTCTTATGATGCACTGATTCTGTTCTGGCCTTAGAATAAAATCTGTGCCATTGTGTTCAGACATTTGTCAATACTCACCCTCTGTGAGTGTTCCAACAAAAACAATCTATCAGACATGACAGGTACTTTTGATAATAAGCAGGGTGGCAGTGTATTTCTTCTCTATGCAAGCGCCCACGCTGTGGTATTGTAAAATAAAAGTAATTTATTTCAGGCTAAAGTGAAGGTGGGGAATATGAATGTTGAAAGAAGTCTGATGCCCATGTGGTGTGAAAGCAAGAATGAAATACTCCTGCTGAGTCATAGTCAAGGTTCACACAGAATTCCTCTGTTTTATACATGATCCACAAAACACTCCTTTTCCCTATAGGCATCGCTATTAGGAACACTAGGAGTCCATATACAAGTAAGCTCACGTAGTCGGTCTAGTCATTGCAATAAGAACCTGAATAGTAGCATTCCTTGTTCTGGACTGCATCCTCAAAACATAGCATAAAATGTCATTGGGTTTTGTGGGAAGCAAATGGTAGTCGGAGCCAATATAAAATCCAATA
This sequence comes from Hoplostethus mediterraneus, assembly GCA_034670385.1. NCBI lineage: Eukaryota > Metazoa > Chordata > Actinopteri > Trachichthyiformes > Trachichthyidae > Hoplostethus > Hoplostethus mediterraneus. Next base: position 1,858,064 of record JAXDDW010000062.1, read on the forward strand.
TAAAGACGGAGAAGTTTGAAATAAATAGAATACACATACCATTTGAATTGAAAGTTTAATAGTTGCCAGAACTGCCTGTACTGCCTATATTCAAACCATCTCTTATTGCAGAGGTCTGCTGTGAGAATGCACTTGTAGTTTGAAGTGAAACAATGCTGTTCCTCATAACTGTCACCAATGACTAAATAGGTAGTCTACAATTTGAGTGTCATCAGATAGGAACATCCTCTGGAGCTGGTTACCAGATATATGGCTGGTACTAGTTTACATCTGCTCTCATGAAAAATATTTTCAATACATGTCTAGCCAAGTTTAGAACCGCTTCAAAGAGGACCAGCCCCAACTTTCAGCCAAGCAAGATTCTGCTTCCCAATTGGGGGCCTATTTTTACAGAATTATCGGTATTACAGACTTCACTGTCCACACTGGATGAACCCTAAAGCCGTATTGATATGGATTCCTACACAGCATTTGGTTGCTTTACACAGAGTCCCAAGCAGTTCAGGCTCTAGGACCATGGTTCATTTGTATGTCAATTTTAAGAACTTGATTTGATATGATGGCGTCATGGTGGCTCATTCCTAGCCCTGACCCTTTCTGAGTGGAGTTTGCATGTTCTCCCCATATTCACATGGGTTTCCTTCGCGTGCTCTGGTTTCCTCCCACAATTCAAAGACATGCAAGTCAGGTGGATTTGAAACTATAAATTGCCCATAGGTATGAATGTGAGTGTGATTGTCTGTCTCCGTTAGCCCAGTGATGGACTGGCAAGGGTGTTTCCCTGCCTTCATGGACCTAGTAAACCAGTACTGAAAAAGTACAGCGGTATTAGAGTTTTGATCTAAGCCAGAATTTTGAAAAAAACTTGATTTTTAAAATCCTTTTTTATTATGCGAATGACAATTTGATCTAATAGGCATCTTTCTCTTTAAGAGACATTAAGCACAATGTCACCGCTGTCAGTGTTGTGGTCGTTGTGTGTGTCACTGCAAGAAACAACCCAATATTGCAATATGAGCTACAGCAAAGTGAGTCGAGCCGGTAGAGAGCAGACCTGCCATCTCTTGACTTTAAGAGATGGCAGGTCTGCTCTCTACCTGCCATCTCTTGACTTTAAGAGATGGCAGCAGCATCATTGACAAAGAGGAGGTGAAGTGAAATATGGAGATTAAGTGGACGAAAAAGGCGGCCCCTAAACACAGCAGCACCGCTGTGCAAAAGACAGACTGGTTATAGTTGAATAGTTACGTCCATGAAAGAAATACAGCGTGATGGACAACACTGTCCAGGTTTGTCACAAAGTCACAATAATGGCCTTTGACAGCGTTTCCCCTTTTTTTTTTAGGAGTATTGGAATTCATGAAACGAAAATGTTGGTACCATGACAACGTTACAAGGACCTCAGATTCACAACACTAGCCTAAGGAAGCACTTTCTTCATCATCATCATCTTCATCCATAGTCCATTATTCAGGGCTCACCTGCTGATTGAAACATCACTGTAAGAGGGGCTGGGTGACCTAAAATTCCCTGCAGATGCCTCCTCTTCATCCTTTAACATCGTCAATAAGCTCTTTGATTCTGCAACTCCATCTAAAGAAGCAGAAATATGTATCATTATGCCAGACAGCAAGTGGGAATCAATCAGTGGTGAAAATTACCAGTCAACAGGGGTATGTGCTCAGTTGATGCCCTTGACAACCTTCGGACAAGTGGCACCATATATTTCACTTGTCCAACAGATGAACGTTTTCAAAAAGCATTTTAAGCATAAAAACAATTTGTGTATCCAATGGGACCAATTTTGTAGTTTAATAAGTCAGCCAAACTTGTTAGCATTACAGAAAACATATCAAATCTAAAAGTGCTAAAACCATAAGATAAACATAGTAACTAAATAAAATTATAGATTTTTTTTTATAGAATTGATTGCGCATTATGATCGGGGGGATGGGAGAGGCAGAACAGTCCCATGGTAACGTACACCATCAGGTTTTACTTTTTGAGTATGTTAATGACACTTCAATACCTTCCATGTGTGGTTGCTGGACCTCCTCCCCTTCCTCACTGAATTCCTGTTTGATCCGAGTCTGCCTGGTCTCCAGGCGACCTCGGACCTGGGCAATAAGGCGAGAAAAGTCGCTGCTGTGTTGCTTCCCTGCAAGACAAATGAGGGAAGTCTCAATACCCACGAGAGACGTCCTGTTGTTGAACATGAACAACAACATTCTATAGTCTTGTTGTGTTCTTGTTGTGTTTCAACATCTAAAGAACAGAAAGCACACTTTAGATTGGGGCAATTTGCTTTAATCCAGTTTAAGAGTCAAGGATGTTGGTACAGGTACGGAACAGAAGTGTGATTGAGGCAAACTGAATAGGAATATTAAAATTCAAGATCGCACCCAACACTTCACTACACACCCACTTCTCATGAAAGCAGTGATGAAAGGGACTATTTGCTTGTCAAATGCACTTTTCGAGGGCTTGGTTGTGCCAAAAAATTGCCCAAGCAACACAATCTTAGTGAATCTGGACCTGAGAGTCAAGAATGTATAGGGTAATATTTTTTTCTAAACATAATTTAGGCATCATGTATTTTTACAGAAACATATAGTTTTAATCACGATCATAGCAATCATGTAAACTGTCAAATCAAACAAGTTTCTGCTGGGGGAAAATTGACTAGTTTGAATAAATATTAATCCACTGAGATTAATATTTTTATTTTTTTTCAAATATGTTTATTATTTTTCAAAAGACAGAAACAAAAAGAAAAGAGCATAGGAAAGAAAGATACAAAATACAGAACATAGCACATCTAGAAATTATGGTATCAGTCCATGGTCATAGTTAGACAATAAGGCAAATGACAAAAGGAAAACATCTATGAATAAATAAATGAATAAAATGAAGTATACGCAAACTCATATACATCTGTGCACAGTGAAGCATTAAGTTTGTAGGTCTTGCCCCTTAAGGTATCTCAGTACAGGGTCCCATGTCTTATCAAATACCTCTCCTCTATCTTCATTACAAAGCCTCAGTCTCTCAAGATGTAGTGTGTTGGACATTTCTCCCAGCCACAAGTCAAATGTCAGCACAAAGTCCAATTTCCACTTATGCAAAATCAGTTTTTTCGCAATCACCATCCCGAATTGAATAGCCTTCTTCTCATATTTGTTGGTAGAAGAAAGTACATTTGTAGCTCCCAGAACCGCTACAAGTGGGCTGGGTACCAGGCTTTTTCCAAAGGCCTCAGAGAAACAGTGAAAAATGCTTTTCCAATATGAGTGAAGTTTACTGCATGACCAGAAGGAATGTGCAAGATTACCTATCATGGATTTGCATCGATTACACATGGGTGAAACAGTTGGGTAAAATCTGTGTAGCTTCTCCTGTGAATAGTGGAGTCTGTGTAATGTTTTAAATTGTATAAGGTTGTGTCTCACGTTAACTGAACATTTATGTACATTACGTAGACATTCCTCCCAATTCTCGTCACTCAACTCCATATTCAACTCGTCTGCCCATGCCTTTTTAAAAACCTCCGTACTCAGCAGAGCTCTCTCATGAAGGATTCGTGAGATTAATATTTTGACTCGTTTTCGTACCGGATTTTAAATATGGTAAAACAGCACAATTTTTAACATTTCTAAAAACATGTATGGCCAGTCGGTACAATTCTGTCCCAAATATGTCAAGATTCCAGTCCCTACCAGACAGAATGGCATTACAACATACTGTACAGGTACAAATATCATCACCACCTCTGCAGAGCCCTTCAAAGACTTGCTCAAATAAACTCTGCATCCTCCTAACTTTAGAAAACCTCTCGTTTCCTCTACTGATGTCACTAGTGCAGATCTTGGAGCCAAAGCACCTACAGTTATCCTCACATCTTCCATCTCCAGCATCTACAACCATTATAATAAATTACCAAGAGGCACTTGATTTGAGCAACAGTCCCGAGATAGTGCAGGGAAGACATCACCAATGAACTCTCAGCTGCCCAGGTTCCCTGTGCAACACAAAGCATTCCTACGACTGTTGTCAAATTGAGTAATGTAGCTCTATGTCTGCATGGTCTGCATTATCTTTCTCTTTCACAGCCTCTAACCCTGGTTTAAGGTTATGATTGGCACATGTAACCTAATGAAGTGATGCTAACAATATGAAATGCATTAATGCATGATAGCCATCTGTTTGACATTGGTTTAATTCTCTCATACACTCTTTAATCTAACAAAGGCAAAATGTGGAGCATGTTTCTTTTCGAAATGTAGCATTAATATTTATAATGGAGACAGAGTCATTTTTCTTTCTGAGACAACAAGATCTGTAATGGAATCAGACCATTCAGATGAATACTTTGACTTGACAGGTTCAGGTTCAACCTTGCGGGGTTGCATGGATTTTACAAATCAAGGTTTTATTCGTGGGTTATGTGAACGTAACTTAAGATCGCAGATGCAAACACCAAACAGCTGTGTGGTGAAAATTCCTTTTACTGCTTGATGGGGGCCAAGCAGTCATTAAAATGACATTATGGGTGAGCATGCATGGAGGCAGGAAAAATGGTAATAAAGGTTAATTGCTGGCAATGATCCAAAAATAAATGAGGTTAATCACTTTGCATGGAAAACTGCAGCATCTGGAAATCTATAAAATCTACCTGAGCCAAAACGGAGACTGGCGATCAGAGCCAAGAGAAAAGGGAAACTTTTTGCCCAAATGCTCTATTTAACATTTGCTCTAGAGTATAATCTAAATATCTCCAGTGGTAATTCAATGGAAAGAAGTGTTAATCTGCAGTGTTGTGATATTGCTGTAGCTACTACATATGAATGTAATACAAAAGACTCAAAGACACACCGATGAATAGAATAAGTTACTGCACAGGAAAACGCAGAAAAACCTTGGGTGAATTATAAAAGCGCCTCTCTCGGTGGATGTCTGGCCAGGACACAAAGACATGCCTTAGTTGGAGATGCAACACAGAAGCAAAGTGAATGAGAACCACATTCACAAGGTTTCTTTATTTCTATTTCTCATCTACTTTCTGTGGCTAACCATGGGAGGCCGATGCCTGACTGATTCATACTTACCCAGCAAAGGGAACGGATGCAACTTAAGTGAGAAACGTTTAAAGTGACTATGCAGTCCCGTTCCGTCATCCACAAAAGAAATAGCCTTGCATTTCTATGATGAACTCAAATGTATTTATATTATATTTTTATGACAATTCAGCAGCAGCAGCAGCAGTGTCTTGTCCATCTCAGTCCTGTCATAGTTTATTATGTCAAAGCTATGCACACATTTCTGTGAAGACATTCTGTACATTTCTGCTCAGGCAGATTCAGATACATTTTTAAGGGAAAAACCTTGGTAGCCAAACACAAGTGGATGAATCACTTGAATCTTGAATAATTGTATATCACAATTTTAGTTTACATGAAAAATAATCATAACATTTAATAATATTCACAAACTGCTTTTCATTTCAGCAGCACAAAGCACATTCAGCTCCTTATTTACATCGACACATCGCAAACACGTGTGTAGCAGCAAGTTGAGTTGTGCTTGTTGCTGGCAGGAGACACAGAGGTTGAACTTCAAGTACGGAACAGAAGAACAGAATGTCATTTCTGTCATTTCATCGATCCAAAAGCAAAATTGTTTTAGTAGCCGAAAACAATTCATCACCTGTCATTTGGAAATATTTTGGTTACAAATTAGGTCAAACAAGATAGTTTGCAAACTTTGCTTTAGAGCTGTTGCTTTGCCAGTAACAGTAGCTCCAGTAAATACATTCAATGACAACAGTGGGGAAGCAGTTGGTACTATTTAGCACACAACTCCTCTGGTCTCCTCCAGCTTGTGAGGCTATTAGCCATTTAGAGGGTCCTAGATACACCCTTAGATATAGATATAACCATAATAAAAATATAACCATCAGGATTAATCATGTCTCAACAACAGGTTACAGATAGTGCTACTACTACTAAAACATAAGGTTTCTCACATTAAGAAGAGGCTGCATCCACCAGCTGGACCCCTAATACTTCAGTGTGTGTGTGTGTGTGTGTTTCACCTTTCCCCATGCTGGCAGTGAGTCATCCACATCCTCCTCTGATAAATCAAATGGGTTATCACAGCTCTGCGGCTATTTATAGAACCCACCTCCTGTGAGTCACAGCCATTTCTCGGCCACTTTTAAAGTTACCCCTACAGAGCTATTTCCAACAAGCTTCTCATCTCGTTCTACCATGTCAACATGACTTTGCATATTGTTCCATAACACCTCTGCCCCGAGGACGAAAACAGAAACCAGGTCCAGATTCCTTCACATTCGTATGCCTCTGAGTGGCTACCTGAGCACATAGCTAATAGACATAGCTGAAATACTTTCTTATTGAACGGCCCAGTAACCAGTAACACTACAAAGTTTTATGTCTTTACCTCTGTGGAAATCTTTGATGTTGTCACCTCATCAGTTTTACATGTTTTCATTCCAACCCTTATTGCTCAATCAATCACTCTCTAGACAGAGGAATTCACTGAAACGCTGCTTATTTAGTTTCTGCCAATGTGTTGTGAACGGCATTGGAAGTTGGCTCCTAATGGAAGGCCACCACTCTAGTGGAACGGAAATTATACCCACAAGTCTTTACAGCGCTTTGCAATCTGTAGTGACAGCGAAAACAAGATAGCTATCCATTTCAGTGAACACAAAACAGATCAACTTGACCCGAGTTCAAAGGGGAAGTGTTTTATCTGGAATAAAAACATTTGCCCAATTCCATTTGAGCCGTTTGTTAAACTGCCTTCCAACAAAGAAATACTGTGCTCATTTTTTTCTGGTAACTGGCCACTTTAAGCTACTACTGACATCCGGTTGGGGCAGTCCATTTAGCTACTGTGTAGATAGGGTCTTTCTGTTCATGAACTACAGCCACTTTCACAGTGACAGGATAAATGTGTGATATACCCAAATTATAAACTATTCAAAAAAAAAAAAAAAATCACCTGATGAAATATGAACCAGTATCAATGCTGTAAGTGTCTCTGAACTTAACTTACTGTAATTGGAGTGCATCTCATTAATCTCCTCCTCAGACTGATTCTTCGAGAAGACCATCACCTGCAACATGTTTTTCGGTGGACAAAAAGAGAACATCATCAAGCAAAAAACACAGATGGCAACAAAATGAAAAAAATAGCAGAAATCTTATTAAAACAATATTGAGTAAGGTCCAGTCTGTTTCAGCTGGCTGGTTGAAACTGGCTGATCAGAACCCAGTTTTGCTCCTTATATGGCAAGTGCTTGTGAAGAAAAATGTGAAGAACTAAACATATAAATAGCTAAAATTCAAAAAGCTGTTAGTACACACAGATTTGGCTTTTCCCTGCAGTTGATTCCTTGTCTTCTCATTGGCCTCCACTTCTTTGGCAATGTCTTCAGCTGTTGACAGAGGGTGGAGAGACCTTTATTACCCTTGAGATCACAACTATTGCCTGTTTATTTTGTTTTGGTCCATGAAGGCACCGCATCCATTGAGATGTGCACAATAAAATAGGTTACAAATTGAGCCCCAAAACCATAAACAAACAAACTACTTTGTGCAGCACTGACGGACTCTGAACAATTGGAATGGTATTAAAGCAATCAGACAACTCTCCAGCTGTGCTGTCATTTAAGGGATCATCAAAGGAGGTGGTGCCCAAAGGGTGCCAAGAAACTTGAACGTTCTCATTTCAACAGACACCCAGGTGCATCCGGTGTTTCCTCATTGATAGGACCTTGATTACTGAGCTGTATCTGTCGTAAAAAAACAATTGAGGGCAGATTCTATCGTTTGGGCGGCCAGTGCACAAGATTATAGCGTATGTCATACAGACATGGCAATAACAGGTCTGCCCATGATAGTGCTCTAGTTAGGCCACCGAGATGAGTGGCTTGTTGGCGAGTTGTGTAGAAAGCAGTTGTGATTAAGAAACTTAATATAAAACTGTATATAAAAGTGTGATTTTTGTGTAAATAAAAACCTTTCAGTGATTTCCTACAGGTGGAAATTGACTAAATCATTTCAGATATAAAGCTTTTAATCAATTTATGTCCCAAGGAAGTTGCCAATTCAGTCTTCATGGGCAGTCATCCTAAACAAAACCGAACCAAAGACGTAAAGGCTATGCTTCAGCACAACATAGGACTTCTATTACAGACTTGCTAAAAAAAAACATGCACACATAATCACATTTTCCAGTTCTAGATGAGAAACACAGTGGACTGAAGGTTCTCACCTGATTTGGGATTGAGTGAGTCACACTGGGCATTGTAAATGTGGACAAACTCCTGGTGCCTCTTGATCATCTGGTTTCGAGCACCTTGCACTGAAAGGTGGCACTCTTTCAGCTTCCTCTTGAGTTCCTGCAGGGACAGCAGGTTGTACACTAGCTTCCCCATCGGACGTCTGCTGTTGCCTGTGGAGCTGCAAAACAAAGGCCCATTAGTTCACTTCGGTGATCACCGGATATAACTTAGCAATGCCTAATGGGGGGGGCATTTCTCTACTCTGTGGTAATAAACTGTTGACTGTACTGTATGTCATAACCTTTTTGCCAATTGCTGCCAACATGTGAAGATTCATAAAAGTTTCACATTACAACTTTTAATTCCTTTTATTAATTGAATACTGTTGAGTAAAGAACAGACTTAATTTGCAGAAAGTACATTTTATGACACATTTTTATGTGATAGCGTTAGGCTCTTGGCAATCTTGTACATCGTATGCTTGCTTATGTAACAGAGGGTGCCAACACTACTGTTGTTTATGAAAAATCACACTAGCGGTTGACCATCTTGTACCTGCAAACAGAAAATTGTGTGGCTGCATTTGAGTGAACTGGCTACTTTCAGTACCTCCTCAAGCTATCCTTCTTCTCTCCCCTGGTCAAACAGGTGTCCAGATGCTTATTGATGAAACTTTGCGAGATGCCTACGGTACACACGGGGCACTCGACTGCAACAAGACACACAAGCAGACAGTAAATATGGGAAAATGTCACAGAATTGCTGCTCTTTCTAAATTGTCCCAAACAGTTTTGATGCTATGAATTGCCTCTCATTCCGATCCCCGTCCACCCTCCTAACTTCACTTGATTATTAAAAAAGCAACATTAAATAACATGAACATGAAACATAACATGAAAAGCAGCTGAGATAAAAATTGCCCAAATTAAGAGATCCAATCCAGCAGCCAATATCAATTATCTGAAAATAGCCACATCTGCTCTTCTAAAATGTCCGACACCACAAAATTAAAGAAATCCTCGGTTAACAAAATGGTAACACTTTCATATCCTTTAACATTTCTTAAATATTGAATGATGAACATAAAAAGGTAACTTTCTCCACACTAGTTATTGTATTTTCATTGCATGTTATAGTTTATTTAGACTAACATAAATATGTGGCATTAAACAAGCACTCGTTTCTCATTTTTGGTTAAAAAGGGGCGATATTACATTCCTGACTCAGAGGCAGACAGGATTCACCTTTGATGACTGGCTTCATGTCTTTAAACGGTGACAGGTAATCAGCCTTAGACGGCTGTGGCACTGGAGGTGAAATTTCCATCTCCTCCTGCTTAACTGACATCAGGACCCGGGCTGATGCCTCCTCCTCGTCCATCGGCTCCTCTTTCACAGACAGAGTAGGTGGAGCAGTCGGTGAATGTAGGTCAGAATTATTTGTAGTGTGCGTGCGTGCCATCTGGATTTTCCCCCGGAGAACACAACGTGTGACAGAATCAACTCGCTGGGCTTCCTTAGCAGGAGATGTCTTGGGAAAAAAGTGACTCAGAATGGAGCTGTTACTCTTTGGGGCTCCCTCTCTTGGAGCTTTGCATTTGACAGCTGAGCTTGGTGTCTTCGGGGACATTGGAGGAGAGTCGAAACTTACTTTTGACAACTGCTGCCTGGAATAAGAGGACAGCAGAGTGTTAGTGACTGGGAAAGTGCACATAATATGATCTAGACCAGTGGTTCTCAATCCTGGTCCTCAGGGCCCGGAGTCCTACTGGTTTTCAATGCGGCTGTTAACCAGGGACTGAGTTACACCTGGGACACTAGGTCAACGCAATTAACTACCTGGTAGGATAGAAAACCAGCAGGGCTCTGGACCCCGAGGACCGGGACCAAGAACTACTCTAGACAGAGCAAGGCAAATCCTCCACATCCTTGTTCAACGCTGAAATGTACCCTGGTACACAGAATTGCTCTGGAAACGAATGTATATCCACCATACAGATTATAATTATCATGTGTAATCACAGGCACAAGGTCTTAAAACATATGTACTGGAGCAATTAGAACGAGAGGAGCATCATGTGCCAATATATACCATTGACAGTAATGTGAGCTCTTTGACGTTAAACTGCACTCGCCCAATTATCTCGCCCATTTCTGCTGAGCGAGAGAAAAAAGTTGGCAACAGTCTTGGAAATGTGGAAAGCAAACAAATTGCAGCAGGGCCATTACTGGACCATAAAATGGAATCAATGAGGTGTGTGATATTCTGCTTTCCATATTGAAAACTTTTGTATTTGTCCTCAGTCTCCCCATTAGCGTACGTACACGCACACACAAATGTGATGTGGAAAAAAAAAAAGAAAAAGATCCAGATGAAATCCACTCGCAGCTCCCACCCCACCCATCAGTTATATAAAGCAATTTACCAGGCCTGTGCAGTCACAAGATGATTTACTCCCCTTGACATTTTGCACTTTTTATTGTACCAAATTATTTAAAAAATACATACATTTAATTTTTTTTAATATATTTTTCAATGCAGAGTTCACTATTCTATCAAAAGAAAAGGGAATTGTAGAAACAATGCAAGTATAACATGAATAACTGAGAAATCTGCTTTGTATAAGTATGTTCCCACTTTAACTAGGCTACAATGCCAGAATTTGTTGTTTGGAATGTGAGTTTGGAATGATGAGGTTTTATCCAGTATCTGGTCTGAGATATTCACAAATAAAGTTTTGACATCCCAGTTGGAAAAGATGATGTAGTGAAATCTTTACAGCTCAACAAGGGCTGCACCCCCATGATACTTCAAATGCTAAACATCAAAATCATAAAATAATCAGACCTTTTAACTTTGTAAGGTCAATCTAGGTTTGGTTCTATGAAGTTCTGACTGTTTACATCACGGTAACCCTCATTTAAATGGAAAGCTGGATGAATGATTTAATGATAAAATCTAATTTTCTAGTCAGTTTTGAAGCACATTAAGACTAGATAGCATCAAATTAAAATTGCATCCACATCTTATGCATCAGTAGATAGAGAATTAACCAGTTAAGACACAATGATTATTCTAGGCTGTCTGATGTTAGGTTATGTAGCTAGACTTAACCAGCTAATGCATCAGAAAGCTAACAAATAGCTTTGGCTAAGCCTAAAGTCCTTGCCTGCCCTTCATTATGATCATGAAAAAGTGATATAGTCATTAACTTAACTAACAAAAACCAACAGCCTTTGACAGGACGTGGCAGAGAGGTAGGTTTTGATTTGTCCTCACTGAAATATTGAAGTTTGTGATTCCATTATAGTGTTGGGTTTAACAGATTGTTCTCATGGCTGCATGACATAGCTGGCTTATCTATGAATAAATAAATCCAAGTAAATTTGACATGTTAGTGTGTGCTTGACAGCTGAGGTGCTTACTCTTACCTATCGTCAGTGGCAGTGCATGAAAAATGTTCATTGTAGCAACGTAGGCTCTGCCTCCTGTCCAATATATTAAACTGGTCCTAATCTGTGATCATAGGCTGAGAAGTTCAAAACAAAACATAAATAAAGTCAACGGCAGATGGACGACATGCCTACGCTACTAACATTCTGCTGGCTGCTACAAATTGGCTCATACTTTTTACGGCATGCATTTACCACTTTCCTGATCTGGCAACATTTTCTGTTTGTATTTAGAACATTTATTGGCCAATTTTGACCTGTTGCCAATCAATCAGTGCACCTAATTATACACCTGCCTACCTCCTCTAAAGTGCCTCTGATGCCAAATTAAAAAGAAAACACAAACACCTCTTCAACCAACGTTCTGTAATCAATATTTATAGAATAAATCAACATCAATATTCTGACTACAACAGTTAATATAACGTGTTGAGACTTAATGAATGCCACTGTCATTGTTTTACTGCCTCTTTCATTCTGGACTTGGCGCCATGTCAGGAATCAAATATTATAGCAGGTGACCTGGGGATTTAGACTAATAAAATATGCTTGTGCGCAAGCAATCTACAATACGAGCAACCTGTAGACTTGGAGATGGACACACACTGGGAATAAAAGCCCTGAGACAGTTAATGCAAGGCAGTGTCATTGGGCTTTTCACTGCATGCCTTGTGAAGTAACATGGATTTTGAAGATTTTGCTGATTTAATGACACTGTGCTTAAATAGTGAATAATATATCTTTTGATTTCTGAAAAAAAGTGCCAAAACCTGCCAATAGAATGTGTGGCTAATCAAGCTAGTCGCGTCTGTAGTGGCAATTTAAGTCAATTGCACTTTGTCTAGTTGGTGATAACTGCTCAATAAAGCTATAACACAATAGATGCCTCTTAGGCCTTTAATGCTTGCAAGCAGAGCTGAAACCACACACACCTGGATGTATGCAGAACGTAATTCAGTTCCTCAGATACATTTATACACATGACTGACCAGTTCTACAGACACACATAGTAAAAGGTATGAATGAAGATATGCAAGGCCATTCACCGTCACCCGGCCGTAAAGGGGCTTTCTCCCCTGCAATAAAAGTTCTGGTCCAACTCTTTACGACTTGACCTTCCTTGACCCCAGAACCTACTCATTTCCCAGGTCAAACTTTCAGCCAGGTCGAGAGGAAATGAATGCACGCACATGCACACACACACCTCTTAGCTCAGTGGTTTTCCACTGGCTGTAACTACACATACATATTAAAAACACACCTAGATTATTATTTTCCATCACACTTCCCTCTCTGCCCAACTAAACATATTGGAAAGAAAATACTGAGAAAGCAAGACATGATCTAAACCTACGGCTCGATCTGACTGTATCCATAATATATTATTCAGTAGCAGGAAGGGACCGATGGCCATTCATAATTAAAGGCCAGATCCGTCTGGGAGTTATGAATGAAATTGGTGGGAAGCTAATGATTTTTTTACCTGCGTTACAAATGAACATAAGGCAGAAAGAAAATATCACACCATAAGGGTTAGAATTAAAATAGACTGAAGGCTACAGATTTATTTCCAGAATTAGCCAAACTGAGTAGAACAGAATATCTAGAGTGGGGTACTAGAGGACAGAACGACGTTAGGCAGTCTGTCTGAAAGCTCATTGATCTTCACAACTACAATGCCTGATAGGAAGTCAATGGCACGTTCTCAAAGTACACACACTAATTGCATTTAATTCGTCCCATCATATTGATCCCAGCGTTCTAAGTCACCTACAGTTAGAGAAGAGAGGAGTAACCTTCTATAATTAACATTTGGTCTCAGGACCAAAGTGTACGGATAATTGCTGCAGTACTTTCTAGGTTGGAGGTTGGTCACTTTCAAAAAATCAATACAAGCATGTATGTCAACCCACCCCCACTGGCCCACCCACCCCTACACATGTATATACATTCACACGCACACACATACACACAATCTGGACTGGGATAATTTTCTGTACAGTGATACCTTTATGTTTGTCGCCCTCTCTGAGCCCAAGTAAAGCGAAAAGATATAAGAGCAGCACAACTCTGACAGAAACAACAATTACAAGTGAAAAACATCACGACTGCTGAGTGAGGAGATTTATAAGTTGGGCAATTCAAATGTAATATTGGAAATGTGTTTATTGAAAAGTTTGCAGATGTAAAAGTTGTGATTACTGCATTCCATTCAATACTCCCGCTGTGTCAAAATATGTTTTACATTAGTTTGCTCTAAACCACTGCGGTAGCCTCCAGAACAGTCTGAGAGGCCTCGATTAAAATGAGTAACGTGAAACCTAGCTCACCTGACACTGAAGAAGACACCTAAATACCAAAAAGAAGAGCATCATCCGTCATTTGGAATTGTTTTGGTTTCAAACGCAATGATGATCAAAAAGAAAAAACATACTGTGCAACCAGTGTAACTCTAGAAGGCATCCCTGTATCCAGCCAGCTCTGGAAGGCAAACAGCATTGCATCATTTTGCACTGTGATTGATTGTTGATTAGTTAAATCTAGGTTAAGTCCTTTCAAACGTGCTTTTTGATGAAGGGCTATAGAAATAAACTTGACTAGCAACTTCAGCAGATCTCGAGGGATCTAGATGCAAACCCTTACCCTGCTGGCAAGCATGACAACTACATCAACTGAAAAATATCTACAACAGATGACACTATGACAGGAGCTTTTACACAGATCCAAAACTGAAATCACTTAAAGATGAAAAATAAATGATAGTTTGCTCAAATTTAGTGTCTCTATTTCACATTACTGGAAGTACCACTTAAAAATCAACCAAGACTTTCCAAGGGTCTTTCAAAAGATTAGCCAGGGCCGTAAGGGTGGGCATGAGGGAACAAAAGGGAAATGAGGTGGTGAGTGTGCTACAGCAAAATAACAAAAATGTTTTATGACAGGGTCACCTATGGAAGGACCCCACTTTTCAAAGGCTCAGTGCTAGACAACAGGAAATGAAAGGACAGAGGAAAGAGCAGCTACATAAGCCACTCATTCCACACTGATGGCAATCTGAGGGTCTACAGTTTGAAGGGAGACCTTTCAGAGTGCGGATGCCATTGATTGATGTAAGGGAGAAACATCATGCTTTACTGACTGATAACACAACTCTGCGAGATTATGTCTAGAAAGATGCATCAGAAAGGATTATGATGCTCACTTTTAAAGCCAGGTTTACAGATTGACTTGCTGAGGATTCTGTTGTATCTGTGCAGTCTTTTCTCCTTTGAAACAGGGGGATGACTGAGAGGGGAAGAAATAGGAGTGTGTGTTCTGGCAGGATACGACCCTAAGCCAGAGGGGCTACATAACAGAGTTTGATTCTAGGGATTTATTGTCACATTGTAGAAAAAATGTTGTACATTTCATCAGTTTCCAGTGTCTGATGAAGAAAAATACTCAAATTTTAAACATTCGGATAATCCCTTTACTGTTAGACATCTCTGGACACAACTGCATATGCCTATATCCTGCCATAATGAAAAAATATCAGCCCTAAACCTTAAAAACACAAACATATAACTACCGCAAAGGGACAACCTTGAATGACCTTGGCTGATGAAAATAAAATCCCCATCTGATTTACAGAAAATCCTTAATTCAGGAGTAGATTACCGGTCTGCAAATTGTAAGTGTTTCTTAAATATATGTTAACGGTACAAATTGGTCCCCTTGAGGACAATTGCTCATCTTGTCGATACCAATAGCCTCTCCTAAATTAACCTGTTAATCTGCATCATTAGTTTGTTCCCTGTGATTCTCAGAGCCACAGTGCTGTGAACTCAGGAGATGTTTACCTCATCACCTGCTGTTTTTAATGGTAGATGGGTTTTGTATGTCATATTTCCTGATAACAGTATCCAGCATACTAACTGGACAACATGTTTTTAAGGTCATCTCCAATATCTGTGGTTGTTTGATTTTAACATCTTTGGTGCTCAGCGGTCATTACTGTGCTGTTTTTGCACTGCACTTCCTAGAGGATTAAACAGTGTGGCCAGTACTGCGAAGTCTTTTTCCTTGGATTTTCTGTAGGTACTGGTCTTGCCTTTGTTTCTTCAGCCATGGTGGCTATTGCTGGTCTAACTAATGACCAAGCTTCACCTATTTATTCCAAATAAACCGCTGTTGCTGCTGCCAAATATTTAAAATGTAACAGCAAATGTTAAAGTTTAAAGTTAAATCTCATGGTATTATTTAACAAAGTTGTTAATGTAAAATAATGTAACTTGACTAACACCATTTAAGAAACTGGTTGTCAACCCGAATCAAACCATTTTAGATATCCACTTCCCAATAAGCTGAGATGTGGGAAAAAAGCGATATGGTCAGATGAGTCATCCTTCACCGTATTCTCGACACATGGGCGTGTGCATGTGTGGCGTACACCAAGAGGACGGTACACACCTGAGGGCTTGACCCCTTGGCCATTTGTCACCTGTCTGTACAGGCAAATGCCATTACTGATAAATTAGTAGCCGTCATTGGTAATGTCGGTATGGTTACCTTGCAGCTTGGAAGTTTAGGACCAAGTCATCCAATAAGCGGTTGTTTCTCAGATCCTGTTCCGTTGTTTGCTATAAGAGAGGGAGTAGGAACAAAATGTGACTGAGAATGTGAGAAGGTCTTCGTAAAAAAGGAGCTGTAGTCTGCCTCCTTTTTCAAATAAATGCTACTATCTACAGAAGATGAACTGCAAATGCGTCATCGTGCTGAGGTGAGCATCCTGATAAATGTGCATTCTGGTCACATTTATACTTACTGAATTGCAAACAGGACACTGCAGCTTATAGGAGAGAAATTTCCTGATGCACAAGGAGCAAACTGTAAAATTAAATGCAAACACACAAAATTTCTGGTATTTATTATGTAGTTAGCCCACAGTTAGGTAATTACATTTTTTCCACCAAAGCTGCTTGTGTTTTAGGCAGCCCCATGTAATAAAAAAGGCAACCCTCGGTTTGAAATGCACCTATGAACAGGATAATGTTTGGCTCAATCATAGCTAATACTTTGAAAACCTCCTGCTTAATCGCCAAATCTTTTGTCATCAACCTAAAGGATGCTAGGTTGCAAGGGCCAGTGTGCCCATCGCTTGTGGTTAGCTACGTGAAAAGTAGGGCAGGCCCACTGTTGGCAGCCTTGGAGGAGGTGGCTACTTTTGAGTCGTCACTAAGAAAAAAGTCCCTTCCCTTGTGCCCAAAACAGCACTTGTAGGTCTTGTTGTAGTAAGGAGTACTAGAGAATGAAGTACTAAAATATTTATAAAATAATTTCCACATGTAAGAAGAAACTTGAGGTAATGATATGACATACAAGAAATTGCCAACAAAACCATACCTGCCCACTTGTTACTTACAGTTGTGAGAGCACTTTGTCATCATTGAAATACTGAGGAAGTCAAAACAAATGGGACACCGGAGTAGGGCGTCGACATTCTGTAGAAAAGAAAATAACACTGGTCAAACAAGAAACTCCTCAACTATTAGTTTAAATAAATAGATCTATAACCAAGAGACTAAACTGGAGAGGACGAGTTGGCCCTGACCATGATGTAAACACAATATGTTTTACATATATTGGGTCACAGGTTAGAGCATTTGTAATATTAATATAGGAAAATATAGACTTGGCTGAGTACCCAGTAAAACAAGGGGAGTGAAAATATACTGCAGTGTATTTTGTCACCTTCAAGTCGTCAAGTTTTATTATCCCACTAGGGGAAATTTGGTTGCAGCCAGGTATTAAAAACACTTACAATCCACCATAAATACAACATAAAGGCAACATACCAGACAGAACACAGAGACAACAATCACTGTGTTTAAGATCAGGGGCTGACAATCCAACTTCTCAACTTCAGCCTCACATTTCTCAGGACCTACTGGTCCCACAATCGTGAATCAAATATATTTATTATCACAAGAGGTTGCTTTATCAGACTGAGCTATTAAAACTGTATGAAGAATGATATTTATTTTTTATATTATGTGTTGTTTGTCAAAAAAAATTACTTTTTCACTCTCCGCTGTAACAAAGTGCTCGCGACTTTTTTGTTTGAACCTCCCTGACATGGACGCAAACACACTGACCAGACATATTTTGTGATTTCCTGATAGATAAGAAGGTAAGTGATCTTTCCATATCAAATTTGATACCCTGGTGTGTATATGCTGCATTTTCCAGGACTTTATAATTATGGTGTCAGATTCTCCAAGATACCACAAAACCAGACCCCCTTCAGTATCAACCATTACCCTGGCAACCGGACAACCAGAACCAAGATTATCCCTTAGGGAGTTTAATAATCTGAAAGCACTCACTCTAAACTACTCCTGGCTGCAGTTTGATTGACATTGATGCCATATTTCATGTTCAAGTGATCCCTCCAACACTGTGATGCACAGTTGAATAGGCAGTCGGCATGGCAAGGTCAATTTGACCCTAACCCTAACCCTTAGTTTGAACATCATTTGAGCTGTCTAATATTAAGTTTTAGAAAGAACTTTTGATATATTCTGAAAGCAACCGATGTGTCCCGATTTTTAAATAAGTATAATAAACAAAAAAACATTGATTATTTATCCTGTACTTGTCTCTTTGAACGTTGTAATTGCTATTTACTAGAATTATCCAGTAGAGGGAGCTCTGCGCTGAGCTGCAGTACTAGTAGAGAACAGGTAATGGTGCCTGAGCTGCCAGACTGCTAAAATAGCAGTTTAAAAAAAAAAGCTCAGTTCATGTGTGTATTTTATATTTACTTGTTTGCTTGTTCATTGTATAATTAAAGTTAAATGTTCTTTTCATATATTGAAGTTTAATATATTTAATTTAATATCTTTTACATTTTTCATCTATCAAAAAGTTCTTTCTGTGTTTATTTTTATTTATTTGTTTGCTTACAAGTTCAATGTTCTCAAATATAGAAAATTTTATAAAATATAAGTTTTTCAAATTGATTTGAAAATTTTGCACTTTTTGACAAAATATCCGTTGAAACATCAGTAATCGTTGGGCTAGGACTCTCCTAAATCGGCATCGGACCCAAAAAATCTGGCATCGGTCGGGCTCTATACAGTACAGTGCAAGACGATCAAATAGCTGCAGAAAGTGCCTAGTGCAATCATTTGTGCAAATTCAGCCTTCTAATCGCAAACAAAGGAATCTTTGATTTTTTTAGTCCTCTAAGTTGGGACTCTATATCTTCTACCTGAAGGTAGAAGCTCTGTTCTGTAGAACAGTCATCATTTTGGTGCACACATTAAAGGATTTCAGTTTTCTCAAGAGGTAAAGACGTTGTACCTTCTTAGAAATGGCATCTGTGTTAGCCTGAAAGCACAACCTGTTATCAAACACAGTACCCAGATATTTATAGTTCTCCACCAGATCAATCTTAGTTCCCTCAATAACTGTATGTTTGGGGATGGGTGCCGACTTCCTGAAATCAATAATCATGTCCTTGGTTTTAGACACATTCAGTTCAAGGAACGACTCCTTACACCATGACACAAAGTCATTGACAACCAGACCTGTGATCTAGTTTCAATCTACCACCCCCCAAAGACCCCCCCCCCCCCCTTTCAGGCTAACTATGACTGAGTCATCTGCAAACTTTATAATGTGTCTATTCTCAAACTTGCTCTGACAGCTATTTGTGTAAAGAATATAAAGAAGAGGAGAGAGTACACATCCTTGTGGTGAACCAGTGGACGAGTGGAGCTTGTCTGAGAGCACACCATTAACTCTCACACACTGTGATCTAGGCCTACCTGTCAGAAAGTCTAAAATCCATCCAATGATATTAATATCAAGATCAAAATCAAAATCAGAGATAAGTTTCTCTACAAGCAAATGTGGCTGGATGGTGTTAAAAGCAGAAGAAAAATCAATAAACAGAAGTCTGGCATGAGTCAGAGGGTCCTCAAGGTGACGATACAGGCAGTTCAGCAGCATGAGGGTGACATCCTCTACACCTCTGCCAGCTCTATAAGCAAACTGCAGAGGATCATCACACCTTTCCCTCAAATCCAATCATCCGCCATCACTTTTACCCTAAAGAGTGATTTCTGAGTCACAATCTGTCTCCTCTCGGGTTTTTTCCAAGTGCATAGCCATCTTCCTGACAGCTGGAAGGAATCTGCTTCACTGCCCCCTTTCCACATGAAGGACATTAGATACTGACATATACAGACGGGTGACAAATTAAAGGAAAAACCTGAATGCAGATGCTTCCATACAAATGATACATGATACCTGTATAAAAATGCTGAGAAGGCCCAGTTGACCTTGATTTTGGATCAAGGCGGCAAGAGGCACAAAGACTCAAATGGCTAGTGTTTCAATAGGAACAGTGACTAGAGTGGCATCTGCATTTAGATCTACAGGAAACACATCAGAAAGCACACATTCAATGACCGTGACGCTTGTGCATTAGTGCGATATGTAAGGAAAAACAGAAGAACAGTCCGGCGACAACTACATAGAGAGGGATGTTATAGTAAGGTCGCAGTGCATAAACCCGTCTTTACAAAGATTTCAGTGGCAGTGGTCTACAGAGATGTGGAAAAATAAAGTGATATGGTCAGATGAGTCATCAATCACCATATTCTTGACAAGTGGGCGACTGCATGTGGCATACACCAAGAGAACAGTACACGCCTGAATGCTTGACCCCTACGTTGAGGGGGTCTGGTGGCTCTGTTATGCTGTGGGGGGTATTTTCCTGGCATGGTTGGGTGCACTACTCTCTTGACACCTTAAATCTAAATTTTAAAATAGTAGCTAAAAATCTGGGTTTCATGTTTGACCCTGATATGATTTTTGAGATTCATATCAAAAGGCTATTTCAATGTGTTTATCAACCAAGGAGGATAGCAAATGTAAGATCGGTCCTGAATTTTAGAGACACTGAATTCATGATACACACTTTTATTTCTTCTTGCCTTGATTATTGCAAAGTTACTTGGGGTTTGGCTGGAAGCTGAAATGTATACCTGTGCTAAACGTGCTAAATGTTCTTCGAGGTTTAGCTGGAATTGACTGGGGACAGAAAAGGGAGACATACTCATGATATATCAAGCAAAGATTTTTAGATAGAATAATTTTAGATTATGTTTGTATAGTTTTTGCATCTGCAGCAAAGTCTTCTTTAAGAAAGTTCAAGCTAAATCTTTCAGAATGTGGTGCGGGGCCTTTAGGTCATCTCCCCTGCCAGTATTAGTCTACAAGTAGGAATGGGAGAGTGTCCATTCAAGTTGAGATGCACTAATTGGGGTTGCATTGCTGGGCTAAATGGAGTGGGCAGAATCACTGTTTCTCTGCTAGATGTCTTCTTAGTGAAACATGTGAATTTTCAGCAAAGAGTAAGAATAAAAAACCTTTCTTACACAACGCTGTGAGGTGGACTGAAAGGCTAGAAATCAGAGAAACTGATGTAATTCCTGATGTATCTCCTTTTGGCTTTTTGACCAGGACCAGAGTTAGATTTCTTCATTTTATTGAGACTTAAAGATAAAGCTATCAATGCTTCAGACCTAGATGTGGAGGGTCATGCGGATCTCACCTATAGATTTTTACTGATGGAGCCAAGCATCCAGGGAGTAGAAGTGTTTTGGTTTTTCTGTAGCTTAATTTGAAATCGAACAAGGAATGATGATCACAGATGGAACTTCAGTTTTTGTCTCTGAACTGATGGCTTTAATCTAGGCATAATGGTGGGTTGAGGAAGTAAAACCAAATCCTATTAAATGCTCTGATACCGCTGCTTTCTTGGCTGTAAAGAGTCTCTTCACCTGAGTAATGACATTCTTATCTGTCTTTATAGAATAGAGAAGTTAAAAGCGATTGAAAAGAAATGTCAAGAAGTGTGGAAGAAGGAGAAAGGATTATTTCATTACTCAGGACTCAGTTAAAAATCAAATCATTTATGTGGGGAGTAACAGGGCTGATATATTAACTAGATTGAGACTGGGCCATTGTGGGTTAGCCAGCGGTCTACATTTAGTTAGAAAATTGATTATGTGAGTGTGGCAGTAGTGAGTTCTGCTTGTTTTATGTTGCAGGGAATACAGAAATGTCAGGGATTTATTCATTTTCTTTGGCAACCTGAAAAGCTCAGTCGTCAATTAACGTCGTTGTTGCTTCTGTAGCGGCATTTTTTAACGAAGAAGCAGAAGAAGTGAAGGGGAAAGTTCTAACTCCACACTATTTACCGTTCGTACACAATGCCTCAACATTGTTTGCCCTCAGCAAGTGAAGCAGTATAGCTAGCGTTATGATAGCAAAGATTAGCTTAGCTACCATCCATGGAGCGCTGGATAACATAGTAGCAGCATCGTTTCTGAGTTGTCTGATTAAAAACGTACCTAACTAATAAAATAGGGTAGAAAGGTAGCATTTGCTCACCAATGCCACGGTCCTGTCACCACTTTGTTTAGTATGTTAGCGAACCACGACTAGTAGCATGCAATGTTAGTCAAGCTAGCAAACGAACACGAAACTTACTTTGAGACATGTAAGATTGGGTGTTAAATCCGCTCCGCTTTGAAAGGCCATGCTTGACAAATCTTATAAACATAAAGTAGCAATATGAGCGATTATATAACTCGGTGTCTAAACGGTTCAGCGATAGCAACCACGGTCCCGCGCTCAGTGATGTACTCCGCTTTCATAAACCGACATCCGGTGCGTTCGATTTCATAAACCGGAGATGCGGGAGAGAGATGCAACTGTTAATGCAGGGAGAGCCAATGTAAATGAAAGATGTGTATAAATTATGAGTATGAGTATAATTTTGCTGGAACAGGTAGCAGTACAGGAAAAGCAGCATAGACATAGAAGCTACAGTACTTAATAGTAACTTTTAATAGTTTAAGGATTCAGGAGCCCATTTAGTACATTTATGGATCAGTAAAAAAGGCTATTGAAACATTTGAATGCACGCTTGCTGTATAATCATTTAAAAGATAACAATTTGAGATATCACAGAGACAGATACTGAAGCAATATTTGATGTAGGTCATTTTTGTAATGTCAAAATGCAGACTTAAAAAAAATTGAGAAATACAAAAGAATGAACTAAGTCGTCATTAAGCTTGTCCAATCTTCTGGAACACAGTGATGTGAAATGCTCCACAGTGCTCTCAGTTGTTTGTGGAGAAGAAAAAAAAAACTGGGTTCAATTACAGAAAGAAACCACAAGGGCAGACCTCATATTCATGTGCCTTTTATTAACCAAGTCAGACCCTCAACATTTAAACTCTCTTAATTATAACCATGATTGCGACCAGGAAATCTGAGGACGGAAAATGAGTATTCCATACAAACAGACTTAGTGGTGGCTCCTCTACCTTGACAGCCTTGCTACTCTTCATTACAAATTGATCAGGAGACAAGTGATCCTAGATGACAAGTGTAAGTACAAAGAAACATGGTCTAAGCTAGTTCCAACCATACCACTGGAAAAAGGTTCTTATAATTATGTGGCTTTGCCGATTGTTTTCAGTTTCGGGTGGAGTTACTTATGGGAAAGCATTAAACTATCTTACCAGGCTACTAAGGCATCATGGAATGATTATGACATCTTGTCAAATCCATCATATGTTACACCTAAACCCTTGAGCGAGAAAATACTTAGCAGGCCAGAGGGGCCACACACCTCTAGACAGTGAGCACACATTTTCCCTAATGAACTTTAACATAAGCTCTTACCAGAATCCATATGGTATAAAATACTCTACACTCTTCCTGTGTTAATAATATAATATAACACATATTAACTTAACATAATTCTTATCAGTTCAATAACAACCAATTGCCAAAAGCTAGACTAGATGCCCAGCTATGAAACGATTTGCAATGTTGGCAGTTTTACATCTCTAGTAATATGCTTTTTGAAAAGGAAGATGATATATTTGTTGACAGCTCCATTTCATGACATGATGTCCAAATACCTTTTTAGTATATGAAGTATTTTTTTGCCAACCTCACTAAATTCATTCTCATGTGCTGTATTTGACTTTCCTTGTGGCTTCAGCAACTTCAGAAGTACGAGGAAGGCAGAGAATCTGTATTTTCCCATCAGAAACCATCAATTTAAAATAAGATTAAGATCAACTTTATTTATGTATGGCTTGAGTATTAACAGAGGTATACAATTATACAATTTTGGAACAAATAAATAGGTATATACAGGAGGCAGGATATGTGCACAACACAAGCATTGCACTGCATAAGCAAGCATTGTGCAGACTAACTCTGATAAGGTGCATGATATGTATGAATGAAGCCCATGGGAAGTCCAAATAAAGTCCTGTGCAGTGTGTGCAGTGCACTGTGCAGAATAATTCCAATAATGATGAATCATAATACTCGATATGAAGTCTATGTGAGTCCAAATAGCATCATAATAAGATCCATGTAGCAAGTAGCAGGGAATAAGAGAGCCCAGCATGACAGTCTAGATCCCAGCATGAGATGTAGTGCTGAGTAGAGTAGTGCATTGCAGTTAGACACGGCTGGACTCCCCCGAACAGATGATAAATAATATGTCAATAGACAGATAGTTATGACACTGGGATGGCATGCTGATCTTGGAGATAAGGAGAGGTGTATTCCAACAGCTGCCAACTTGTGACCTGTGGGTATTAGATTTGAAGTCCTCAATATTATTGATCAAGTGTCCTTCATAAGGCGCTGCTATTCAATAGTTCTGCACTATGGGTGACCCTGAGCTCTAATGTCCCCATGTAATTGTTGGATGCTATCTGTGTACATCTAGGGGGGTATGTGAAAGGACAAATCCCAATTTCTTTGTGTAAAATGGCCACTAAAATAAACGAAGAATCTTGAGACATGAAGAGTGGGCATCGTATTACTTTGTTGAATCCTACCAACCTTCCTGCACAATTAAGTTGTACCTACATAATGCCTGCGTGTCCCGTGTAGGGATCAGCACACATGAAATGTTTAATCTAGGAAATTACTATCAAACACAGAGAGAAGTCTTCCCTGCTATAGGCCAGCAGTATATCACAGACAAAGTATTAAAGTCAGAACATTCTCCGCTGTTTGCAGGAACATTGAACTGCTTATTAGGCCTTTCCAGAGCAAGACACAGGAAATATTCATATAGAGGTGTAAATATATAATTTATATTTGTTTTCTAATGTGCAATTAGGAAGCTGTTATATTTGAGGAAGAAAATGTCAAGAAAATATCCAGAGGCAGCCATGTGCAGTAATTTGATTTGGCGTAGTTGTTGGGGGGCGCTGCCCCCTGAGCCTTTGGCCAGTGGACTCATTTAACAAAACGAGCTGTTGCCAGAGCATTAATGAGTTTTTCCACATTGTCCAAGAAGTACTGACAATTTGGCGACACGGTTCTCCTCGCAGAGATGGATGGCACTATCTCAGTTTAATCCACACAGTTGCTCTGTATTTGTTGCCCCATACAAGACATCCACTTGAAAATGAAACAGATTCACAGAAGCCGTCGTGTTCTGTGAATGTCTTTTGTTCAATATGAATCGACATTGGGGACATAGTTATATTCTAACACAGAACGAGTCTTGGCCATCTCATTTTATTTTCACTGATTAAAATGCCATATTTCTTGCTTCTATCAGCAATGCAATACCTCAAATAGATTGAGTAAGAAAGTCAAAATGCTTGGGGTTTCAATGGAATCGTAAATGTCAAAGCCAATGTTCAATTTATCGTGTTAGGTCTGTATGATGAAATACATGGAGCCAAAGATAATATTATCTAGCTGAATTTACTTTTAATTTTAATCCTGATTGAAGTGTCTATATTGGAAAATCATCTGTGTATGTGTGTGTGTGTGTGTGTGTGTGTGTGTGCGCATTGTTTGAAATTCTTCCTCTCTGTTTCTTCTAACTTAAATCACGAGAGATATGATGTATTGTTTTGAATTCTGTAGTTCTACAGTTTATGTTATTCGGTGCCTATACGTGACGCACTACATATTTTTCTACATTTTTCTACTCACACACACACACACAAAGTATAGAGATGTATGGAATACTTTAGGGACTGCTTTGTATCAGGTGGTTCAAGCTGGAGTGCATCCAACTTCTATCCTCTCATACTCCGCTGAGACATTCTGATAGGTCTGGATGTGTAATTACTGGATGCTCAGCTGAGCAGTCATTGCATTAGCAAGGTGACATGCTGTAAGAATGCCTGGGAGACACTCCACTGGCAGGTTTCTGGTGCTTTATTAATAGAGTAAACCCGTCATCTGGTTTTTACATCTTTGGTTACTCAGGATCTCCTTCAGGCTGTGATTTACATTTCAGAGTAGCAGGTTTACATTAGAAGATTATCTCCATAAAAGACGAGGTTACTAAAGAGGAAGTGGAAGAGACGTGTGTATTTGCTAATAAGCCTTGTCTTTGAGAGGGATGTTATTTAATCTCTCCTCACATGTAGAGAATATGATCCAAATCATATCAAACAAATGTGTAGTCAGGGGTTGGTGTTCTCCTAGCTCCCCAAAGAACGCTGTTGAACAGTGTACTGTGCCTAAAGCCTAAACACTCCTGTCACTCTGATGTGTTTGCACGGGTGGAGAGCAGAGAAAAGAAATCATAATATTTTGATGAATCCTTCTGGGTCTTTGGCCGGTTCTGGGTGGTTCTGGCCTTTTTGCTATGCTTTTCATTTTGCCTTTATATACCGCTTTTTAAAATCCAAAATTCTTGTGATTAATCCTGAAGCATTCATTTTGCAGATTATATGCAGTGTGGAGTTGCAGACAGTGAGAAAATCTGCATTGCCCTCTTTAGTTCCCCTTAGGAGAAATGGCAACAACAGCAACAATCCAGTATCATCCATACAGTATCAGCTTTGCCTTCTCACTGTTATCTTGTTATATATTCTCTGCATGTATACCTGTGCCTAATGAGGCTCTGAGTGAGTCATCACACAGGGCCAGACTGGGATCCTAACAATGGTCAGAGCTGGAGGAACTGAGAACAAACACAGACGAAGCACTGGAGCCAGAGTTGTGTCTGATGTTAAACAAAGGACTTGAACAGGGCAGATGGCCTTATCAGATGCCAGCTACTGAACAACTCTGTAGTGATTTATTCTCCCCTTCTTTATTTCACACTTTCTATAGTCTTACAAAGGGTGTTAAACCTTCCAGGCAAAGTCTATTATTTAAACAAAATCAATAAATATGGCAATATCCTCAGCCGCAAAAACACTGAACATTACAATATGCTGGTTATTGCTTAGTTGTATCTATAGCAAATAATTGAACCAAAGTGAATTAGTGTCCTAAACTCCAGATGAAATGTAATTCTGTCTTTGCACGTGCAATACAAGACATTTTCCACCTTTTGTGGACAATATTTTATTTGTATTTTATTCTCTGTAATTGTCAGGGTAGCTTCCTCAGTTTACTCACCTGTGACAAAGTGGCTGTAATTGAGCAGCTGATAATGTTAGGTAATGAACTGAACTGTCAGAGGCCCTTATCTGCAGCCTGTCCTTTGCAGCATATTTGTTCTAATTATGTGTTATCATTTGACCAACATAGTTCATCAGACAAGGCAGACATTTGACATGTAGAATCATGCTTCCTGACAGTCTACAACCAGCTGCCTAACATGATCCTATTGCAGTTTTTGATCAGTAATTCATGATAAAGTTGCAGTTATTCTGCTTCAGTGGCAGTTAAATGTACAGCAAGCAGTCCTTTTCTGACAGCTATGCTATCATGTTACATTACCCATTGCCAAAACACTGATATGGCTGTTTGCTGTGGGAAAATTACTTTCAAAATACAATCCTTTGCATATAATCCTGAATGTATGCGTAAAATTGTAATCAATTTCTTATATTAGTTTAACTTCAGAATCTATAAAATCTGTAGACCATGAAATTTTAAGATTACTTTTATGGCAGTGTACACTGGATAGGAAAACAGAAATCACAGGGATGCGAATGAGTGTGACACCAACTCAAATGTATGTCAAATTAAAGGAGAAACGTGCGTGAAATGATTAACATCCTATCAAGAATGGTGTTCCCTCCCTCCAGTACAGTCCAGACACTTGGAGAATCTCTGCCAAGGCTCATTGAAGCTCTTCTGGCGGCTCGTGGTGGCCCAACACCTTACTAAGACACTTTATGTTGTTTTTTCCTTTAATTTGTCACCCGTCTGTATTATTATCAGGTAAAGGTGGCCATTGTTTACCCGAATTTAGTTATTAAGCTTATTAAAATACTGAATAACTGGGTTATGATAGTTTTAATATTCTCTTGTTCAGAGAATTATCTAATTACAGTAGAAAATCAATGAAAAGTAATTCATGAGATATTTCAATATAGGCCTATTGACAAAAAGCATTCTTGTCTGAGACCCAGAATACTGAGACCCAGTTCCTATAGCGCCCAAAGAGTTGTCACACAGTTTTAATATTCTCTTGTTCAGAGAATTATCTAATTACAGTAGAAAATCGATGAAAAGTAATTCATGAGATATTTCAATATAGGCCTATTGACAAAAAGCATTCTTGTCTGAGACCCAGAATACTGAGACCCACTTCCTATAGCGCCTAAAGAGTTGTCACATGGACACTTAAATAATAAAATCACTATAGGGGCCATTTGTTTTCAGCTGCATCAAACTAACACATCTGCCATCTAAGACCATGCAGACCCAGCTCTACCTCGGGCCCTCTGTGCAAGCTCTGAACAGCTTGGCATCTTTCTTCTTCAAAAACTTCACTTCAAAAGATCTGTCAAAACTGCTGAGCTACATTTGACATGCCAAAGCAATAACATCATCAATATAAACAAGCAATAAGAGCTCAGAGCTTTCATTTGTAGTCTGTTTGTGTGTGTGTGTGTGTGTGTGTGTGTGTGTGTGTGTGTGTTGTCAGGGGACATTATCAGGAGTTGTTTTTATTGATCGGGTGTCTCTATGTGTGTGTGCGTGGACAATGAAAACAACTATGCCTGCTTGGTTTCTCTGACTGAGTTTACTTCACGATGCACGCCTACCTCATCGCGTAGTTAGACATGTCACCGTATCAGAGGTGATGCCATCACCTTTCAAGTTCCCGTCCATCCACAATGTGTGTTGGGTCATTAATGGACAGAAACTCACAGGGTGTCCTGATACGTGAGGTCAGGGCATATAAATGAAGATGCATCAAAGCAAAATTATTTACAACTCAAACCCCATAAAGAATTAAGTATTTTTTGGGGGATTTCTGCAGCAGTTTGATCTTCGTCTGACAAGCTGAACAAACAAACAAAAAAAAGAAAAAGAAATGTTCTCGTCTTTCTCCCGTCCCCAATGAAAACTCAGTGGCCAGAACAAGTTGAGTGATTAGGTCCCCTGCCTCTGGAACCATATGAATGTTCCCACTGCCAGAGCTCTCTCCCCTGGGGTGGCAGAGTGGCGCAGTGGTCTAGACTGGAAGGTCGCAGGTTTGAACCCTACAACAACTAATGCATCCATCAACAGCCAAGTGTCCTGTCAACATGTCCTTGAGCAAGGCACTAAAGCCTGCTCACTCATTGTAAGTCACCCTGCATAAGTGCCTAAATTATTATGGCAGGATCCTCTGCTGGAAGGAATCACGTTGTGATCAAGGGACACACATGACTGAAGGGAGAGCCAGGTGTTGACCTCACTGACACATGTGAGAAAGAGATGGCAAACAGATTATTTCTCAGGGTAGTGTTAAGGCACACTCTTTGTTCCAATATCAAGCATAAAAACAAATGTCACATACCCCTATATTAATCTGCCCAACACATGCCTCACCACAATACGGCATTCTCACTAAATTCATGTTTTGTCGACCGATTGCAAATAATTACAGAGAAAAACAGAATTTCCTTTTTGAATTGACATCTAAAATCCATGTAATGCTCTGTCCTCATTCAACAGTGAAGTGGTTCCATGAATTGCTGCTTGCTGATAATGCATGTTTGGGTCGTGATTGTTTTGTTCGTCTGTTACTTGTCATTTACAACACAATCAGTGTACAGTATTCTGTCATCATTATGTCTTGACGTGATGGAAAAAGAAGCACACTCTTCTCTCCTTTGTGTGAAATGCATTGACCCACATAATATGGAAATAATAAATAAAAATGGAACATGACTTCTATGTGTTTACATTGTTTTATTCTAATTATGGAAATGTCCTCAAGGGGTTTTAATTTAAGAGAGTAACTGCTTCACAATTAATTATTTTGATGCAGCTAAGCTGAAGGAAGAGAAGGTGAGGGTTGAAAGAAATTATGATAATGTTGTTCTGCTCTGAGTTACACAAGGAGATTATGCATTATTGAAGAGCTTAATTTGCCCACTAATTATAATAGCAGATAAGCCAAATTGGGTCACCGGAGTGGAGAGTGCTTATACAACTTATTTTTCAAACCAATTCCAGACTGGACCGGTCACAGCATCTGTTCTTCATGAAGCATACCTCACTGTAAAGAGGCAGAAAATAAATGTCATATTTCTATAGAACTACAATATGTTATTAAACATAATCTAACAACTGGATGAATACATTTTATGCTTATTTACTATTTGGCTCTGTCCTAAATCTGCTTTTTTACCTGTTTTACCTAAAAATGGTTTCAGTTTCTGTCTCCTCGGTGCCCTGCGCTGCTCTGTTCCCGTGCACAGCAGGGGGTCAAACAGAAATATGGGTTCAGCTGGGATGGCTGTTTGTTTCTATTTTTGGAAACAAAAAAGGTTTCCTTGATGTTTTTCATGCAACATAATTGCCAAACAAGGGTATTGCATGATGTATTATTCATGTTGTTATTGTGTTATTAGATTTGACACTGAATACAAGTCACACATTCAGTCAACATATTGATCCTCAACTTCTGTTTTCATAACTTCAAAGGTTCAAAGGACATCACAAAGTTGCCACTTCTCAGTGAGCTAGACATTATTCTCTCTCTCTCTCTCTCTCTCTCTCTCTCTCTCTCTCTCTCTCTCTCTCTCTCTCTCTCAGTTTTCTTTCTGTCAATGTAATTACAGTCTAGTTTAGCATCCAGCTCCTATCCCATCCTGCCTTTCCAGTAAACTATACATATATATACTGTATATATGTATATGTATTTGCTTATCTAACATTTTGGAGCTCTAAATGTAATATTTCTAATATATTTAATAACAAACAAGCATTATGTGTAACTCATTGCTTCTAATATCTAAAAGCCTCTTAAGTACAAGGTTTGGAAATGCTTGATTGAATTTATGACTTGATGTGACAGCCAGGCTCAACTAAAATTATAAACATGTTGCACAGTACACCTCCAGGAGATAAATGGTATACCTTCCAAAGTAATGAAAGATGTGAAGACAGATGCTTGTTTGGCATGTTTTGTTGACCAAAGGTTTCACAGATGGAACAAGCTGAATTTTGTATATGCAGGATGTTTAGTGAAACACTAGCAAACCTATTTCAAAGGAAGGTGTAATAATGCAATAATGAGTGTGGCCAACACTTCAACCTGAGTCCCTAATCCTTAAAGAATAATCAGTGCTGACTACACACATTGCAACACACTATGTATGTAAATCTGTTCATCATCTGTCTAAATTACAAGGTCTCAAAGTCTCTTTAACATTGTGCCTTAAAGTGGTTTGTGTGTTCTGCGCTGCAGTTTCTCCATCATGTGGCGACAGAATGAACTGCATAAAACTGCATAAATTGCATAAAACTGGTCAATTGTGAGTGGAAAAATTTTGTCATTACTACTTTGATGTCATGGGCATTTTATTCTAGTTTGACCTTTTGAACTCTACCAATTAAATACAACGCAGAATATTTGGATCACAGAGCAATAATGGTTTTATTTGGACGCAAGGGTTCTCAACATCCAGACAGTGGTATGGTGTACATTACATCACAGGGTTTCAACCAACCAGACACTCATCAACAAACAGCATTACTAGACAAATGTTTAAAGAGAGGGTAAACAGTATGACAACAACTCCCACCCTGGTCCCCACCACATGACAGGCACTCAGTCTGTTCCCTTACTGTTCTTTTGAATATTAGCTTGATATCTGGTCATCTTGACAAACAGTGTTATCCATTTCAGCATACATTCCAGAAACCAAAAACATGTCCTCGTAACATCACATGTAGCAAAAAAGGAGAGTGCACCAAGTGCCTTATAAACCGTGCAAGAAGAGGATCCGTATCAGTCCTGCTGTTGCCAAAAATACTGCGATGCATTTGATTTGAAGGGGAAGGAGCTACAGTAAATGACAGTTCACAGCTCAACCACAGCACAGGCAGTTCACAGGGAAGAGGGAAAATAAAAACAAAGAAATGAAAGAAATATTCTGAGATGATTCTACTGAACTTCATCAGTAGATATTGTGTACAGTAGTTCATAATTCCTATCCTTCAGGGATTCACCCACACACAGACAATCAGCTCATGATGATTCTTCTGTAGCTCAACTTTTTACAATGCATTCCTTTGATTATTTGATGAAAGTGTGTCATTGGTTTTACTATTGGAAAGCATTGGGAAGTAAAAATGATAACAAAAACATCCATTTATATTAAACATGACAACTAAGTGACAACAGCAGTTAAAAAAGTAAATATAAAAGTCCAATAAAAATTGATGTGCACAAAAGGCACTCAAATTTTCTACTAGACAAAGTATTTATAAATTAAAAAAATGCCAACATCTCTGTGTGAAAACAGTCTAGTTAAGGATGTTACTTCCACCTTTTTAAATTGTGTGCTTTCTTCATGTTTTAAACATATACCTGTTTTTTTACAACATTATCTTCATAGATTTTCGTAACCAGGATGATCAAGATTACACTTGTATTTCAACTGAGTGGATGATCTTATCATTATGAGCTCATGGTCATAATGCCCATGTAGGGTTATCATGTCCACTGGTTCATCACATACACAAGAAGCAATACCACTAGAAACCAGCAGAGGATGTGAGTGCATTGTATGATTTTGAATGCTGTATTGCCTTTCTCCTGCCAGGCCTTAGCCATGAATCCACCCACCAGGGAGGAGCTAGAGATGTAGAATTCTGTCTGTGACAAAAAAAAAAGCAATAAAACATTCCCAATTTAAAGTCTGTATCGCAGTAAAACCGCAGAATGTATAGAAGGATCACTAACCTGAAAGTGGAATCAGTGCCTGGTATGCATGCTGATATTGTTTCTTTGAACTTTTTGCTGAATCAGGCATTATTATATAATTTGTCTTTCAATTCTAGTTTAGTAACTGCTACGCAGGGCTTCATTCATCATTACCAAACACCAAAACAAGTTGTACAAGCCCTCTTAAAAAAAACAAAAAGGCCAATAATCAAGTCATTTGTGCATTTTACCAAGGCAAGGCACCACATACAGCCATTGTTTAATTGCCACATCATATGAGTCTGACAATACAGCGCAAAACATGCAGAATAGGGCAGGCTCTTTGGGATGCTGAATACAAGGTCTCTGGACTACAGCTGTCAGAAACAATTGATAATGACAGGAGATACAGTAGATATACAAACACGGAAACGTTCTCTATTTAGTTTCGCCCCTATGAAGAAGGGAACAGTCTACTGTCAGAGCATGTCTCTATCAACTAAGATAAGAGAAAGGCAGGGAGGCAGGAAACCACTTTGATAATAGTATGTCACAACATCTACTGTGTGCTGCTCAGGCAAAGACTTGGTTTGTCTAGGTAAGCATCACTTTTGAGATTTAGAGGAGGAACTGTCAAAAGGTACTTCTCAGCATATCTTGTGCAATAATACCATCACACAAATCAAACTCGAACAGGCGAGGGTTCAAAAATTCTGAATTCAAAGATGGGCGTGTGTGTGTGTCAACGATGGAGAAAACAGCTTTATTCAGCTTTCATAGACACTAAACTGACACTGAATGGCTGTTCAAGCTCTATCAGGTATCTACAGTACGATTAC
Source organism: Hoplostethus mediterraneus (assembly GCA_034670385.1). NCBI lineage: Eukaryota > Metazoa > Chordata > Actinopteri > Trachichthyiformes > Trachichthyidae > Hoplostethus > Hoplostethus mediterraneus. Next base: position 1,891,841 of record JAXDDW010000062.1, read on the forward strand.
TGAATGCGATCTAAACATACAGTACAAGGTAAGTGGTATGATCGCCATTAAATCAACACATCCAGGGAATGTATTTGCTGTTTACCGTAGAGGATGAAAAAATGTCTTTTCGTGGTTGGTTTCAATCTTTACAAATTCACATCAATCCCTTGCCTGTTTTGTGTTGGCCTGTACAGGATTAACACTTTCCAAAAAATGACTAACAATATATTATGTACAAGTTTAACTGAGTTTTTTTTTTTTACCACAGGATTCCTACTATTAGTTGATACATTAGTTTTCTGCATCTCATTTACAGGGTTTGGAAAAAATATGAAAACACCAACATCATCTTCTCGTAGTTTTGATCCAATGTTCCCTTAGAGGTCGAGGTTAATTCTCATCACGACTATTGTTTTTGAGGGATCACCTTTACGTCAGGAAGTATTTTCTTTAGCGATGGGAGTGGTGTCCTCCAGGATGAAACCCGGAGTCGTCTGGTCCCAATTCTTTTAACAGAATGGTGATGTTAACCACACGAGTGGCAAATTTAAAAAATAGACATGATCCAAATTTAGTGTTTTTGAGAATAAAGGGCATCTGAAACAGCATTTTGATAAAGGTTTCAGGTGAATACTTCTGCTTACAATGACCCCCACATCACATCTTTATGCTAGTATTTCCATTATTTTGTCCAAACCCTGCATGCAGAATTATATAATGTTGCTTTATGCTATGTTGTTACTTTGCCGAACATCCATTATATTATAGTACAAACAGAAAGCATGACAACTTCAAGTAAGTCTTTATGTACAGCCAAAAGGCCCGAATGGTCAAACACGTGATCTTTAAGACCGGATGTCTGAGCCCGTCCAGATGGGGGGGTTTCATACTCATCACCGGGACAACCTGTGCAGGGTGGAAACGAATACCAAACTTCACACAAGTATTGCTTCTCTTGCATTCAATGTATCTCTGAAAGGAGAACCTGGCCACAGATTTTTTTTAATTTTTTTATCTTGAGGTAAAACAAAAAGTTTGCTTCGAGGTTACTTCTACTCATTCTCTACATGTCTGTAGCAAAATCAAGTTTCAAAGAGCGTTGAGCTAAATGCTATGGGAACCCCTACATCTTCTCCAACTGCTTCATCACCATGGTAACACAGGCTCACTTCAGGAGCTTCCTGAATTCATGAATTTAGTCGCGCACAAAACAGAGATGAAAACATCCACACCTGCCTGTCACAAATCAGTACCCATTTCTATAAGACACCCCCCCACCCCACCCCACCCCCACTTGCAAAGCTTGAAAACCTTCTCAGTTACCAGATTCTACCTTTGCTACATGGTGCCAGACTTATCCACAGCTTCATTAGCTGTAGTAACGTTGGGACCAGCAGCTGCAGTGTTACTTGGAAACATCTTCTCAGTCGGGGTAACCGCAGGGCTTCCCACCCCCGAGGAGCTGGAGCTGCTCGAGCGGTGTTGGGTGGGAGGAGGGCGCACCGGCCTCATGGGAGGGGGGCGTAGCTGAGCCCCAGCCAGCCGGGCGGAGAGGGTGGGTTTGAAGGTGGTCATCATCTCAGAGGTGGAGCTGCTGCTGCGGCGCATGGCTGCATCCGGGTCGCGGATCATGATGGTGTGGAGCGGGCTGGCGGGCTCGGAGCTGACCGGGTTCTTCATGGGCTCGAGGGTGTCCAGGACCACGTCTGGGGCCTGCTTGGCGGTGTTCTGGCGCTCCAGCTCACGTAGCTCGTGGAGGGCTGTGTTCATGGTCTTCTCTATGTCCTAGTATAGGAAAGACGGACATGAAGAGGACAACACAGTCAAGCATAACGGCCGGGTCAGCAGAGGTTCATTCATTATTCACCTACTACAACATGATCGCTCAAATGAAAGTTATTGATATTACTGTATGATCTGTGTTGTCTTGAGACCTTTGCGTATTAATTCATTTTAGACGGTGCAATGAATATCAGGTAACGTTTTTACTTAAAATGGCATTTTTGGAATGTTCTGCTCAAGTTATATCATATCAAGTGCTCAAATATAGTTTACAATTTTGACTACTGCGACTAACTAGGATAAATATCAATACTGACAACTATTGACCTACAGAAATATTGTAAACCGGCGGCTGTACGCCTGATTGATCTTGTCTCTATTTCCTGTAGCCTTTCGCTAACGAGGAGAACAGGGTGCACAACGTCCACTGCTCATTATCTTGTTATTCAGCTGCAGGTCTCCATGTCCTAGAGGTGTGTCTATCTCCCTGCTGCAGTCTGGCCCTGACATTTACTCTCAGTCCCAGCTGCTCTCAGACAGACAGCTACGGCAGGGAGCCTGGCTCTGTCCTACCAACCCCACCCACCCTGGCTACATGCTGTAATTGTCATATAATGCTTGGAAATGACACCATCGAGCCACCAAACAGAGAAATAGGAACAAATTAGACCAAAAGGTATCACTCTTTCACACTGTCCTTTCCCTTCTGTTTTGCTTGCTGAGCTCTGACTGCCTGCAAAACAAACATTTAAAAATCAATCCCTTTGTAAGTAAAAATAATGACATCGTTTCACCTCGCTATCTCCTGAAATCAATGTCATAAATGAGCTCCATCTGAAATTTCTCACCCATAAAAGATCACTCTCATTATCAGTAGTGCTCATCATTCTGCCATTAAAATGTGCATGAGTGGTTATCAATAATCACTCAAGCTATGAATGGATGGATGGAAAGATAGATAGATAGATAGATAGATAGATAGATAGATAGATAGATCGATAGATAGATAGATAGATAGATAGATCGATAGATAGATAGATCGATAGATAGATGGATAGATAGACAGACAGACAGACAGACAGACAGACAGACGGACAGACAGACAATCAAGTCAGAAAGCCTCACCTCAGCCAGAGCCTCAGCCTCCAGTGACTTGTGGTCCCCTAGGCTGCTGTGACGGGTGGCCCCTGGCACAGGCCTCAGCGGGTGGCCCTCAGGATAGGCCTTCCTGTCTGAGTAGTTGATGCTGCCTGCACTGCCAAAGGTGCCTAGGCGCCTCTTTTCTGGGCTCTCCATACGGCCCTTGCTGATGGACACCTTGTGGGGGCTGCTGGGACAGGCTGCAGCCCGTGGTGGAGTGTCAGCCACCCGGGTCGGGCTGTGGGTGTCTGTACCGCTCCGACGACGTGGGACTGCAGCTCCGTCAGACCGTAACCTCACCCTAAGGAGACAAACAGTCAAACTAGAAAAAAACAAAACAACCCCAAGACAACAGTAGTGCATATTCTGTGTTGTATTCACCTCCCCATGACTCCTCCAAAGTTGTAATCAGGTGATTGCTCGCACGGTGACGGGGCATCATTTTTGGATGAGCCCTTGTCATCCAGCAGTGGCCCGCTGCTCGCTTCACTGTCTGCTTTCTGGCTGAGATTGTCTGAGAAAGCATCGTCCCTGAGAGAGCAGAGACATGCATGTGAAGTCCATATGCACCCACTGTGAAATTCACTCAATTTTGGTAGCTGACATGAATTGAGACACATTATGTTAGTAACATATTGTAAATGTATTCCTACTGATCAATAAAAAAATGTGAAAGTTAGGTCATTTATCCTTTAAAAGAGTGCTAACGATTACAAAAGATCCCATTACATTACTATTAATTACTACTATCGTCAAACACACATTTCACTGTTACTCACAGGTCTTGTACCACGATGTACTGATGTGGGATCAGACCATCCACGCCGTTATGGCGGCCCTCCCACCAGTCTTCAGAGGCACGGTTGTAGAGAAGCAGAGAGGCTCCCTTCTTAAAGGACAGCTCCCTGGGAGTGCGTCCCACGTAGTCAAACTTAGCTATGGCCTCGATCTGTTCAACCTCTGAACATAAATGGACACAGAGACATTGTGAGCGCATTGCATGGCCATGGTTGTTTTTGAAAGGTATAAACAGAGCAGATACTGGATCTGGATTCCTTGTCTCCATTAACAACATACAAGCAGTTCTTGCTCTAATTACCAAGACGCCCACCTTCTGTCTAGAGCTAATAATAAAGAAATTCTGAGAGCACAGCATCTGGGCTCCTAATCCAATGTTTGCTCTCTCTACAACAGTCGTAATCGTTAACATCCCATATATATATATATATATATTGTCATTAAAGCTCCAAGGAGTGAAGCTCAGTATGTCTCATGTCTCAGTTTACATTTCAAATCCCTCAAGTCAGGCACGCAAGCCCAAACCACAGAGCTAGAGATGGAAATAAAATTAGAAAACACACACACACACACACACACACACACACACACACACACACACACACACACACACACACACACACACACACACACACAGGTTACAGTCATTCACTGAGCCAGTGAAAAGCCATTATTGTATGAACATCTTGAATATTTTGCGGATGAACCGAGGCCTGTCTGCAGTATCTATCTGTGGATCAGCCAGCAGGGGTCAGCCAGGGTTAACGACACGGGTAATATATATATGTATAAATATATATATATATATATATATATATGTATCAGCGCTCAGCAAGAAAACCCCAAGTCAAACAGCAAGCCCAGTCAGCTTTATTTGGAACTCCTACCAGGGGAGAGCAAGGATGTAACAGGACAGTTATAGTCAGAGAGGAAAAGAAAGAGGAGAAAGGGAGGGAAAGAGAGAGAGAGAAGGAGAGAGAGAGAGAGAGAGCGAGAGAGAGAGAGAGAGAGAGAGAGAGAGAGAGAGAGAGAGTGGCTAGGGCTGCTGTGTCTATTCCTCCTTCTTTCCAGTGTTTTCGTTTTGTTCAAATTTGGTATCAATTCACCACATCACAGGGTGGTTGGTTTGTTCTTAATCTAACAACAATCACTTTGTTGTTTGCCCGAGGGCTGTTGTGGGAAACTGCTGCTTCCCCATAGGACTGACGATAGAGACTGTAGTGCAACACAGGAGCCCTAAACGTCATCTAAGACCGTCAGTACTCAGACAGGAAACAGCAGCTCCTTGCGGGGGCAGCCAGCCTTTGTTCAGCCTTCCTTGGAGAAAGTGTCAGCATCATTATGAACATGGCCAACAGCACAGATGAAACTCTGAGATAGTTCCCCACGCTGGCCCCGCATGCTGCACCCTGCAGACCTGTCCATTCACTCTTCACTGACACAGGAGATATTGTCCCTTGCATTACCCATGTTTGGGCTTTTGTGTTTAGCGCAGTTATTCAGTCAGAGCTCTGGGGAGAATTGGGAATAGTGCACAAAGGTGAAAGTCCCACGGGACATGCTCACTAATGCACAACAAACAGAGAGAGAGAGAGAGAGAGAGAGAGAGAGAGAGAGAGAGAGAGAGAGAGAGAGATGAAAGAGGCTGTGCATGTTGCCAACAGTGTTTTCTCAACTTGCCTTGAGCTTCAAACATCATAAGCCTTTACAACCATAAGCTGTTGCAGCACACGCCTAGCTCACCCTTTAGTCAAAAGCACTCAATGAAAAAGGTCAGTTCACACTTGAGACTCTTTCATCCACAAAGCCTTCTAAAATCACATCATACATAGTATTCCCATGTGAAATCCATCTAATACTCTTTGCCAAGATGTAAATGGTTTGTTATGATACTATTTGAATGATCAAACAGCCACATGGCATCTAAAACGTTATTTCATAGATGAATTTGAATTTGTATATTTCTATACTCTAGAAGTCACAATACAAAAATCTCTGCATGAACGAAGACATCACTGCACTGACCTTCATCACTGGTATGTGGTTCAGTTCCGTTGTCAGCCTCATCGATGGTTCCCGGTTCACTGTGGGGGCTGTCACTGCAGGAGACAAGGGGAAGTCAGGGGAACGGGTAATTAAGAGGATAAGTAATGTAAAGTCTGCTTAGGGCAGTGGGTGTAAGATCAATGCCTTCTTCAGAAAATGGGTCAAACATTTAATTTGAGATGCAAGAGAAGGATTCAGATTACTGGACCTGATCCACAGGATGGGTTACCTAGTGGATGGGTTCAAGTAAGCTATCGTTGATAAAAACATATTGGAGCATGTGGATGATGAATCAGCATCTTTAAGATGAAAATGAGCTAATAAAATGTCACATATATTATTATATTGTATTGCCTTCTTAAATGAACTCCATTACAGTCAAAGAGTGTAAATGTATATGCACTTTACCCATGTGTTTACTTTACCCTTTGCTCTAGCCTTACTTACCAGTACTCTTCTCCTCCAGTCATGCACTTTTCATACACTGGGCCATCCAGTTCACGGTGACTAGGAAAGATGACTTCATTATGGATGATGATAGTTTTGATGACCTCGTTGACATGTGCCTGGCAGGCTACCGGGTCCTGGCCGTCTGGGATGGGCATCAGGGTCGGACCAAAACAGATAGCCAGGTTGTAGGGGTCCATCATGTTCTCATCGCTGTACTGGGACAGACTGGGGGAGAGGACAGGGGAAATGTTCACAAACCTTTTTTTTTTACATGTGTGTTCTTTTTCGGCACCCTACTTTATGTCACTTTGTTAAATTGACACCTGGGACTTTTCTACTGTTTGTCACTGAGTATGGAGGATTAAATGTGACAATATTAAATAAATAAATCATTAAATAAATCATTAAATGTGGAAATAATTAAATAAATCATTAAATAAATCATTAAATATGGAAATAATTAAATACATGTGGAAATGAACAATTAAATATATTATAGTCCCCATTTTAATTAATTAATTGTTCATATATTTCCCCTTTTATTTAATGATTTATTTAATGATTTATTTATTTAATATTGTCACATTTAACCCTCCATATCTGAGCAGCTCCAGTGGTGCATCTGTGGATTACCTAGCTTGCTAAAGGCTCCCCTGTGATACTTCTTGAAGGCTGGGAACAGCTTGTCCATTTACATCTCCTGGCCAGGATTACTTATATTAGTGTTACACTGTTGTTGAACATACGTATATAAGGATTAAACTTCTATCACATTCTTGAGAAATACCAATCCAAGATGTATTTGAAATCTAACTGCTATGTAGCAAAGGCACCCCCTACAATATCATTCCTACAGTATCACTGGCTTCAACTGAGCTCCATTTTGACAGATTATATGCTTCATTCCACAGCTTAGTTGGACTATGTCCAGAAAGCGCACCGATTAGCCAACCCCAACAACAAATCAACTGAGCCAGCACATTCCACAATCTTCTCTTATTTGCCAAGTCAATCTACATTTCCATCTGCTTTAAGAGGAAGTAATAATCAAACCTGGCACATGTCAACAAGCTGAAGTAGGGCAGTAAAGCCACAGCTGGAACAGCTCCAACAATGGAGGGGGCATAAAACAACAGAGTAAAACTTGGGATATGAAATCAAACTCTTTGTTCTGCAGGGAACTCCAGTAAAGGGGGCATTAATAACGTCCATTAAATGAGACAGGTATATTACGTCAGTGAGTGGTGAGTTTCCGAGCCCATAAATAACTTCTAAAGCACTGCAGACAGATTTAGAAATAAATAGGATGTGGGTCTGTTCAATATATGTTTGGAAACGGTCTTTCCATCTGACTGCAGCTATTCTGGAGCTGCCTGATTTATTGTTTATTGCAGGGCCTTTTCCCATAAGACTGAAAGCTAATGTTTAAGATTCAGTTACATAACATCTTTGATGCCGGTGCGTAGAATAAACTTCTACATAACGGTTGCGGTGTGAGGTGTAATGTCAAACTCACTGATTGAGAAAAGCAAAAAGGTATCTCATCACGATTATGATGGTGCGAGGAAGAGTCACAATAATCTGCTGGATATGATGTGCTCTCTCAGCTCCAGACTCCAGCTCTGAAACACAGAAGAGAGGGACAGAGAGAGTCATAACAACACTGCTGCGTATTAACACATGAATGTATGGACATTAAGCCTGCAACACCGCCGTCAACAAGACCCTATCGTGGAGATGTTGATCAAAGTGAGGCTCCAGCACAGAAGCAAAAGGCAGAGGCAGATTGTTAAAACTGTCATTTGACACTTTAATAGACGCTGCCTCCTGCCTTTCACCAGAGCCCTGTGGCAAACCGAGTGATGGAGCTATCGGGGACAGGGGGGGAAAGGGTTGTGCGGTTCGCTGACTGCACACACGGCAGACTGATGTGGCCTGCACTCTCCTCCTCATCTCCTCCTCCTCCTCCTCGCTTTCTGTTAAATAGCAGGCAGAGAGTTCCCGGTGCTCAGATTGTTTCCATGTGCTGCACTGCACGCATCCCTCTCCTCCAGCAAAGCACTGCAGGATTTCTGAGAAACTGGAAGGTGTGTCCTCCCTGTACTATTCAACCAGTCCGCTAACAGCTACTGTGGCACTGAATAGTACTCTGCCCTGCTGTTAGCTGTCCTCCATTACTCACTGATGGTAGAGATGAGGTCCAGGAAGCGCTCTTTGGGGAAGAGCGGGTTCTCCAGGCCCCTGAAGTAGAGCTTCAGGACCCCTGCCGCGGAGTTGATGTCGTGATCATTCTGATCATCAATCAAGGGATCTTCACCTGGTATAGAAGTGGACAGCATGATCAATAACGGCAGACGTTTAAGTAGAGGATCAAGAGTCTAATGGGTTTATCCTGTCAAGTATTTGTGAACATGAGAGAGGGACTGCAGGGTCATCTGTCATTACTCACTGCCAGACAGTGACTCACCTCTCTCAAATGAGTTTTTAATATCATTGACCTCCACCTGCGATCCTGGCACCCGGAATATGCCTTGCTGCTGCAATCCTAAAAGAAATACACAATTCAGAGATTCAGATTTAGGCTACTTTGCTATTTTCTCCACACCCCAAACGCCAGCTACACGAAAGCCCCGCTGGAAACACAGAGAGCAGCAAATGTAATCTAGTCACATAAAGGGGAGATGCGTATTTTCCAGGAGAGGGCCCCTCAGTGTGGCTGTGGCATATGGTTTCAGTTAGAGAGCTCCTAATCAGTTTTCTGGAGTTTCATTAGGTCCAGATCCAGGGGAAAGGCCTGCAGGCTCCAGGCTCCAGCACTGGGCTGAAGACAGATACAGATGTGAAGGTAGACAGGGAGGAGTTATGGCGGGGGGGGGGGGTGAACTGACTAAACAAAGACCAACGGGACTTTCAAAACTCTCTATGTGCGATCTACTGTTATGTGCTTGTCATATCACTGGCACCCAGCTGAGAGCCCCAGGGACTGAGGTGTAAACGCAGACTAGGTCAGTCCCTGTACCTGGGGCTGTTTATGGAGGTAGATGACCTCTTCCTTTAGTTGCTGTCACTTCTTATGACGCTGGAGGAGTTTTTTTTTCCAAAGGAGTTCATTGTTCTCTTTCCTTTTAAAACCCTTTTATCCATAGGTAGTACTCACAAACTGCATGATGTGAGACTTACCGTAGAGATTGATGTATCTAATACAGCTCTCAACAACAAGTGGGATCGGTTGACCTGAATCCTGAAAGAAAATGATGCAAGAAATGAGGACATTACAAGGAAACAAAATGACTAAACAACTAATCCATAGAAATGCTGTTAACCTTTACACCACTATAAGCGGTACAAGACTTTGTATAGAAATGCATAGCAACTGCCTTGTGCCAGTCCATATCAATAACAACACGGAGCAGTCTACGGCCGCATCTCACCACAAAGAACCACATGGCCCTGATGGCTCATAAACATTGATGTTTAGCAAAATTCATGAGCAGCATAAAACAGAAAAATAAACATATTTGTGTATTCATAACCCGCTGTCACGGAAAGCCAACAGTTGGGGAACACTAGTAGCATGCAAGCGTGGCCCATTAGGACTGTGAGGAGGAAGGGAGCTGAAGTCAGCATTATATCGCACCATTAGTCGAGTAGTTTTAGTAGCGTGTGCCCCGACCTACACCCTCCCCCCCATAGAGGTACCTGAATGCGGGTACGGGCATTCCTTCTTCCTCTGGGACAGAAAGCGGCAGAGCAATGAGGTAGCAGAGGAAGGGAGGCAGAGAACCACAGAGTTAGAAAAGCTCAGATGATAGACCCCTCTGGAAGTTAGACAAGGCTAGGCACAGGGGGCTGGCGGTGGGATATAGCAAGGGATGCAGTAAGGGTTGGGGGTGCAATGAGGGGACAAGGCAGACCCGCCACTGTCTCCTGTCTCTCCGTCATACACAGAGGGACTGGATTTAAGAGGAAAGTAGATGCTAAATTGGTCTGGAAGGGAATAAAGAGACAGCCGACTGCCTGCGCGCCCGCCCCGGCAGAACCACGGAAGGGAGGAGGAGGATTAGAGGTTAAACAAAGATGTTGTATCATCGTCAAGTTGGAAGAGGGAGGAGCGGGAGGCGAGAGTGAGGAAGAGAGAATGAGACGGAAGGCTCTAGTCGCCTTCCCCTCCAGCTCCACAGGGGCTGCTCAGTCATACACCACCACCAGAGGGTACCTTGATGAAGGTCTCCATATTGCCGTTAAACAGCTTATGGTTATACACGGAGCGTGGCCTAGGCTTCCGCATTTTCTGTGGTTTAGGGGGGAGAGTGGGGGGCCTGGAAATGATGGACAAGGGGAACAAAAACACCATATTCTGTTAAACAGGAGAACAGAACATGGAGGTTGAAATGCAGTTGAAAAAAATCCTCTGCTTGGGTAATGGAAGTGTGTGGGATGGAAAAGGTGGCCTTTAATCAAATGTTGAGAATGACACCAAAATAATCTGTTTTATTATGTAAATCTTATTAAAACTAAAACTATAATATGAATTCTCTCTTAAACACAGTTTGGTGCATCATTCTGTACCCACAGATCCACAGTCATAATATATACACATGGAAAAAAACAAAATGCAAAAAGGGTTCACATTATAAGTACAGACAGTCCATGAATGCATGCACACACGCACACACGCACACACACACACACACACACACACACACACACACATTTGTTGTAACATGTGTGACAACTATTGCAAAACCTTGCACAATGGATGGAAACCACTTTTTACACATATCTGTGACCACATATGATATTGATCATGACATTCATTTGGACATTGATAAGAAACTCTTACTCACTGACTACAGTATTAGCGATATATTTAACTATATTACTATATTAGTTGTAGTAATACAGTAAAATATCAAATTTTCATTTCATTGAAATAGTTCATCAAACATTATTCATGATATAATTATTGATTTGCTTTTGCCCTCCGTTTCCCTTTTGACAGTGGAATTTCAAATTGGATGAATCTGAGCTGACTGGAATAAGCAGGGCTTCATGGTTGAAAGACAGGGGTCAGAAATAGCTCAGCTATCACAGGGGATCTTACCTCGTAGTGCCACACTCAGCCCTTTCCCCTGTGGAAAAAAAGCACAAGAGGGAAATGTCATTAAAAAATATTAGTGTATTTATTGTACACATTATACAGACTTAGTGCTGCTCCAGTGTCCAGCCCCATTGAAGAGTATAATCAGAGACAACATGCTATTGAGAGAGGGAGATGAATGGTGCCTTGGTAATACTATTCGTGGGACAAAGCTATTGAGCAGTCGTTGCAGAAACCTCAGGGGACCCGAGCCCCCGTGGGGCACAGGCCTCTCTCACAGCAAAGAAAAGGGGTTGGGGTGAGGCAGACAGATGGGGGCTGCAGTGTTTATGTCGGGGGGGGGTGGGGAGGGGGTCATCTAACACTGGTGACACGGAGCGATGTCTGTGCCGTCTCACTGAGCCTTTTGTTACGACGTGAACAACACACGCACATGTGCACACACACATACAAATGCTAGATACACAGCATCTCAGCACCCATGATGAACATATACACCAGACAAAGTCATCATCAGCTACACAGGGTTTGCTAGGTGGACAAAGTGTGTAAGTGTGGGTATTTATCAGAGAGTTTATTTTTAGTTGATGATAACACACATCCTGCATGCTGTCTGCATATGGAGTACAATAGCTTGGCTTACACAAGCTCATAAATGAAGTCAATCCAAAGACAACTGAACGCGGCTTTATGAACTGGGACTGAGAGGGGGACTTTGTCTAGTCGTGACTGGACTATTGACTGGAAGGGAGTCACTGTATTGCACATTCCAACATTGTTGTTTCTTTACTCCAGCTAACCGTGGGCTGAGAGAGTGAAGGCTAACCCATTTCTCTACACGTCCTTTTGGGAGATGGGAACGTCTCGATAGCCCCGTCTGGCCAGCGGACCCCAAAATGACAAGTTACAAGTTTCTCAAGGACGAGCAAAAACACAGTCGATGTTGGTTTCGCCTCAATTTCATATCCAGAAATGACAAAGGGCCTTAAGGATAGAAAAAGGTATCTACTCTACTATCATAACATGTGACAAGAACAAATCCAATTTGTTGAACAAGAGAACTGGTGAGTCTCTATGCGGGATGAGGGCTGTCCCAGGTTGGCAGACGTCCCAGCACCATCTTGCCTGGTGCCCGTGTCGACATTGTTGTTTTTCTATACAGCAAGATGAGCTGTGAGCGCCATTTGGCACTCTCCGTGGTCAATCTCATCTCACACTCACACACACACACACTACTTTGGGCATGCAGCAAAGGGCAATAATGAGCAAGACGCCGCCCTGATTGATCACCTGAATAATTAAACATGGGTGGTACCTGGAGACACCATATGCCGTGTTTATACACGCTCGCAGCTGCTCCGCACAACCTGGTCATGCAAACAGATCGGTCCAGCTGAGTGTCCGTCGACATGAAACCCAATGCGCATATGAGTGTACAGTATGCGAGTGTGGTCGCTTGCCACAGAGCTTGAGATTTTGAGGTAAAACAAGACGAAGCAAAGTAAATCGGCCAGCAAGACGTGGCGCGAATGTACGCCGCATGTACGATCTGGAGACACGCAGTGGTTGTGTGTGTGTGTGTGTGCCGTGCGCGTTGTACGGCCTCAGCTGTCTTCGCCTGATGCCCTTTTCTATTAGGTGAAACCCCCCCGATGCAGGAGCAGCTGCTGAAACGGGCCTGGTCTGGGCCTGCTGATTGATTGGGCGTAAACTGTTCACGGCTGAAGTGACAAGGGTACCCTTGGGAAGGGGAGGGGCCAGCCGGAGCGTGTTTTCTCTTCGCCTGGAAATGGAATCCGGCTCCTGCAGCACCCTCCCCGCGGCTATACTACATACAGACCCGCCAGATTATTCTCTAACCAGGGGGGGGGGGGGGGAGTCAATACCTCGGGGAGATGCGATCGCTTTTTTTTGGCGTGATAGCCATCCTTTTGAATATTAACTCTCATTTCGTCTTTCTGCTACACCCCCACCCAAAAAAAAAAAAAAACCCACAAGCCCGTGCAGCCTCCGCCTCATTCGATGTCGCTTATTAGATAACACCTGCACCATTATAACCCTGAGGGCGGCTATTACAGACCCGTCGCAGGATTCTGCGGGCCATAATTAGAGGAAGAAACACTAGGTCAGACGCCTGCCATTAACAGACACCGCAGACACATTACGAGAGAGGGCCCTTACCTTCACCCAGTGTCTGCTTCAGTAAGTCATGCTTGGCCTGCAGTTTAATGATGAGGTTGCTGCCGTTCAGGTACTCCTTGAATTTCTACAAAGCCAGGAGAAGGAAACAGTGAGTGAACAGCACCAATGCAACGTAAACAGCCCACACAAACTAAAGTCCATGTCACTCAAATCAGCACAAATCCAATAAGTTCTATTCAGAATTTAATTTCAGAGCATGGGGCAATGACGGCTTTATTTTGAAAGGCAGTGCACGGCGATATCCTGCACTGAGCGAGGTTAAGGCTAGCAAGCACATCAAGCAGAACTAGACATGAACTCACTGAAAAGTAGAAGACTTCGGTCTCCTGCTGGTTAGCCCTCCTCTTGGCTACGTTGAGCTTGCTCATGTACGACTCCGAGGCCACAGACTTAATGGACTCGGTGGAGCGGCTATGTTGGAAGGCGTCCGACACATCGAAGTCCTCCACCGTCAGCATGTCCTGCAGCGTCTGCATGGTGGCGTCCAGGGTCTTTCTCACCTGCACAAATGGCCGGAAACGCAAGGAAACAAAGAAACTGACAAATGAAGCATCATCTCTTACTCTGTCTTGGTCGTATTCAATTCTTCCTGAGGAGAAAGGCTTTTGTTTTCAGGCCTTAAAGGAACAGAAGTAGCTGGTGACATTTTCAAGGGCAAGTATGAGTGATTTACAGTACTGGCATATCCATTTCAAAGACAAATTGACCCCCAAAACAATAAATGACCTTGGATTCTACTAGAATGACATCCAGCAGCCTGTCCTCGCCTCATACAGATCCAGGGCAACCCTCAGGTTAGACATACATCAGACTGAGAGCTGCAAAAAATGTGCCTGGCAAAGATACAAGCTGGATGTAAAAAATACTGAAGGAGCCTTTTTGTTTAGGGCTGAGATTGATAAGGCTAATTTCCTGTAATGGCGTGGCTCGTCCATTATCCACCGGTACACAAGTCACAGGGAGACGGGGACGAGGCAGAGCCATGGGCACAGGCAGGTCTGTCGGGCCCCCGGGTTATTATCACCTCCATTAGCACCTGCATATCTGCTGCTCCCATTGAGGAAGCCTTCTCTTCCATCACAGAACACACAATCACAGATGTAACGTCATAGAAAAAAGCATTATTATTATTATTAGTGCCATCACAATCTAAATATAGTCTCATCTCTCGGAGAGCAAGGGTCACTGGAGTGTAATTGCAATGAGAACAGATGGTACGTGGCCCTCCTCCTTGGCTCTGGGGAAATAGAGACAGGGCTTTCTGCCTGGTGCCGGGGGGTGGAGGGTGAGGGTCGGGTGGGGGAGGGGAGGGGAGGGGGTGGGTGGGGTGATGGACAAAGAGCCGTCATCAGTTCTCACCTCTTCATTCTCAATCTTCAGCGTGGCCAAACGGGACTGCAGTTGGTGGTAGCGCATCAGGAGTTCAGTCTGGACAGGCTGCTGGGCGCTCACCTGGCACACCTGAGGAGGAGGAGGAGGAGGAGGAGGAGGACACAGGTAATACTGGACGAGCCACGCGGCGGACCCTTTTAAAGCTTGAAAGACAAGTCGTGAAAATGTTAAATGGGCGAAACGAATCTATTCAGAGGCCCTCACCTCGTCTCCCATGTGCGGCAGGTACTCAAAGCGCATGGGAGGACAGAACACCTGGTTATGCATATCCATGATCTTGTGCTTGTCGCTGCGGGAGTCCAGGTTGTCCACCGCATTCTCTATGATGTCCAGACCCTCGTGGCGTGACGTCTCCAGGTTGTACTCTGCAGACAGGTAGGTCCTGAAAGTACGTGCCAGGCTAGCATGGTAGCCCAGGTCACAGCACTGTGGAGGAGATGATCAATGATCAGAAAGACACTCGCCGATGTGCTGTTGAATACAGTACGGGCAAAATGGAGCGCAGAAACAGTTCCACACACAAATCAACACATAAACATAAAACTTTGTTGTACAATTTATGTGATTTCATCATCTGCCATCATGTTAACCGGACATGATTTAATTGATATAGCACTTCTCAAAACAAGGTTACAGTGCCTCACAACCAAGAAAAATTTAAGTCAACAATGACAAAGATCAATAGGATAAAAAGACAGGATACAATAAACTAGACAAGGCATAAGCACAGTAGGACAGCAATGATAATTCCAGTTCCGTATCATACAGAGCTGTAAAAGTAACCTAGTTAGAGGGGAGGGGAGAAGGGGTTTACAGGCAGCCTGAGGCTACTGACAGCTCTCTGAATCACAAAACTCTTTAGTACTGAGGAAGTCGTCTCTCCAGTTTGGTGGTCGAGCCCCCCTGGGGTACCGACAGACCTGGGTACCGTTACTGAATAGCTCCACTGGAGCAGATGTGGTTGAGTGCATTGCTAAAGGGAGCATTGATGGTATTTGGTACATTTACTGCAGTCATTTTTTTTGTCGGGCTGTTATTTTGCACAGCCCGACAATATTTCCTCATACTTTTCTCATCTTATCTTGCAGTCACTCGGCCCAACCACCACTGACCAACCTCACCATAGCATACCAATATCGTACCACAGGTTTCCAGATTTGATTGACGAACTGTAATAACTCTTCATTAATTCTGGTCAAGGTCCAACAATCTTTAAAGCACAGGCAGGAAGCGCACTGGTCAAAATGCTGGTCTTGCTGGTTTGAATTGCACTTGCACAGTTTCATTTCAATGATGCTGATGATAAAGCCGATTTCTTACCGCGGGAATGACACTGACATGACAAACAGACCCTTATCCTCCTCTTCCCTGCTTGCGGCAGCCAGGCCAGTGATGCTCACAATCCTATTCCCTGCATGTCAGCAGGATTTGGGATGACATGGCCCTCTCAGTTGCCAGATACTGGAGCCAGAAACCCAATCAAAGTTACCCAGCAAAGGGGCTGGGATAACCATGAATCAGGATCTCTGTATGCAGCTCCCTGCGCCCAGTTTCCTGCAGGCTATCTCCTTTGCACTCCGTACAGTCTATTAATGAAAAGTGCATGTGCAATCTGTCTAATCTAACCCACTAGATTATTTCAATTGCACTACTTGTTTTAATGCACATGTAGTTGTTCATTCAGGTAGGG
This sequence comes from Hoplostethus mediterraneus, assembly GCA_034670385.1. Lineage (NCBI taxonomy): Eukaryota > Metazoa > Chordata > Actinopteri > Trachichthyiformes > Trachichthyidae > Hoplostethus > Hoplostethus mediterraneus. The sequence goes on from JAXDDW010000062.1 coordinate 1,908,424, forward strand.
AAAATACCCACAATCATCGAAATCTCACTGAAATATATATCTGAAAATCGTGTCATGCCTAACCTCGATAATATGCAGCATCTGTAACTCTGGTTAAGTTAGTGCTGCATGGTGGCCAGGCCTCAGGCAGGGCAGCAGCACAGTGGCCAGCAGCCAGTCGGAACAGAGGTTGGCAGGTTGGCCTAGGTGGAGGGAATCTGACCATAAAATGGAAAATTGCGGGCTTAGTACCAACAGCCATGAGCTGCATTCTAGTGAGCTGGCGATTGGAGGGTTGATGGTATTGCATCTCCTGTGCTCTTCACTGCCAACATGCCATTAAACACTGCAGCCTGTCCTCCATCAAGAGGGAACTGTATGTCTGTGTATCTATGGTAGGTAAAGACAGTTTCCATTGACCTTGTGTAAAACAAACAAATAAGACCAATAAAGTCTCCTTGATCTTGATCTTCATCTGTTTGTCTGCAGGGTAAATGGTGCCAGGTAACCCACGGCTGAAAATGCACTGCCAACCACATTATCCACATGCATGCCTGCATGCACAGAGCCGTTACCCACCAGCTGACTTTGACTGGCTTCCAGCCGTTAGTGGTTTGCAGAACAAAGTCACCCCATTAAACCGTGGTAATCACAGACTTCCCCTGCATTGCTACTGGGTTACACTAGCATTGCACCTTAAATAATAGTGACTTTTATTCAGGTGCTTTTCTATGTATAGATCTACCACATACGTTTCAGCAGCAAAAACATGAAAGCCATTTTCTTATTTTATCTGTAGAGAATAATATGCATTCAAATTTTCACTTGTCACTAGAAACCAACAGCGTCTTTGATTCAGTTTTAGAAGGGCTGCTTCCTCTACTCCTGACCCATGAAAGGAGAGACCATAGAAGAACAGACAATAGAGAGAGAGAGAGAGAGAGAGAGAGAGAGAGAGAGAGAGAGTGTGTGTGTGTGTGTGTGTGTGTGTGTGTGTGTGTGCGTGTGTGTGCATTCCTGGGTCATGTTTCTGTGTTTCACTTGGCCCCATCACTGAGCCTAGTCGGTGACAGGGACAGGGCAGGCAAACACAAGGCCATGCTGTGTGTGTGTTTCAGCAAAGCTCCCAAAAGCAACAACGCCAATAACAAATGAATCAGGACAAAACCAAAGAAGAAGGGAGCAGGAAGCAAGAGAAGCTGAAACCATTTCCTTCCTTCAGCACTGATGAAGTCCCTTGAAATCATCAGTCAAAAATATCCTAGAAATGCCAGCTGGGTGGCACTTCTACTCATGTAAAAGCCATTCAGTCACCAGCATAAAAACTATTACAGTAGAGAAAATTGAGATAAATCTATTTAGTGGGACCAATAGAGCAGCTTGGTAACAAACAGACTGAAAAGACGGGAACAGATGGTGAGACTTGCTAAAGTGTTGCAGTGTTACACCAACTTCAGAAATCCCAGCTTAGAGAGGTAAACAAACACATGTGCCTGTCGCATACTTACATCAATCATATCAGAGACGTCATGGATGTAATATTTCGCCACAACAGCATTCGTTGCTGCCAGGTTCAACAAATAGTCATTCCGGGCTTTTGTGCATTTCAGCTTATTCTCTGAGTACTTGGCTTGCCTCTGGGGAAGGAGAAAAGAGACAGAGCAGGAAAAACCATCAGTGCAGGAAGATTAAACAATAGGTAGAGTTGGAGTATTTGCTCAGTTAATAGCAACAGTAGACAGCCAGCTTTGGTTCCAACAGACGGCAGGAAAGGGTCTAGGGAGACAGTCTAAGACAGGCTCTAGAGAGGCTGCCTCAAGATAATGACACGTTAAATGGCACAGCCAGGCTTGCCAGTCACTAGTCTCTCTCCCAACACGAGTACAAGAGGCCGCAGATGTTAACAATGAAGCAGCTACAAAAGAGGGTTTTGCTTTAGTGAATAATATCACAAAAATGTGTCTATATATGAAGCGAATCGTAGTCAGATATATACCATTTCTAAATTGTTTACACAGATTGGATATTTATAGTCTTACTGTGCCATGTTACCATGGTGATCTGTAGGACTGGGTTATAAGAGTAAATGGAAAGAATTCACGCAAAGGTATGCAACTGTACTGTACTGAATTTATGAACAACATGAAGCATAAACAATCAGAAATATCAGTACTTTTCATAAAGTGACATTTTGACTGAAGAAAAACACAAAACGTAAAGGAAAATATGGTACTTTGGCTAATATCCCAGTTAAATGGATGAGCTGCACTTGCTAGGGGATTCCGATTGAGAGAAATTCAATTTGACATCAAAAAGAATGAACAATAAGCTTTTCCTATATCATAAATATTGGATGTTTGCAAACTGACTGAACATTGACAAACATAGTTTTCTCTCATTGACTTTAGCAACACATTGACTTGGACATGGCTCAAAAAGCAGAACTGCTGTTTGAAGCACTACAAAAGCATCCCAAAGATAAAGCAGAGACATTTTGTTCATTATTTCAATTATTTGTACAATTCACTGTGCACTCACGCAGCCATTATTATGCTAATGTCAGCAGTAGGTCTGAAAAAAAATAGATTATGTTTTGATTCCTTCCTCTCATTCTTTAAACCTGTTTGCAGGAGGAGCAATCAGACAGCTTCAACAGCCTAAAAAAAAGTCACAAGGCACAGAGAAAAGACATTGCTACAGCCAGTTATAAATAGTGTTCAGTTCCCGTGCCATCTCTGTGGATGGCAGCCCAAGGAGGGAGAAAAGCCGTCGGCCTCGCAGTCTTTTGATTCCCTGCGCCTGAGAGATAATGGAGTTTCATTTGCGTGAGGAAATTCCAAATGAAAACCCAGACTGAAAAATGCATGCATGTCTGTGAAGTACAGCGCGGTCCAGAGACGACCAGTCCTCCGCTGTGTTGGGGGAGTAGCACTGAGCGGAGAGAGGCATTAGCATGAATTGTAACTGTGCATGAGCTGTAACCAGAGGAACCACGCAGTTGGGCCACTGACCCGGAGTACTGCTGCTGCCTCGGTGTGTGTCTGTCTGCAGACCCACGCTCCAGGCGGTCTGTAGCATCTTATTGTTCTGCCTGTTTGTCTGTCTCTCTCTCCAAGACTCCCACACAACTCACTCACAACAAACAGAGCGCTGTCTACATCCATAGACTCTACAAACCTCCTCATTCAGCATCTAGGAGACGCTGCTAAAAGTCGTAGTCAGCCTAAATGCCCAACTGAGGGTTAATCCTGAAGCTAAATGGCGCTACGTCTGTGAACAAACACAACGTCATGTAGGTATCTAGCCATACTAACCTTCTCTTTCATCTTCTCGATTTTCCTGACGGAGCTGCGTCTCTGAGGCCGGTCCTCGTGGCGCAGGAGGTTAACGTTGAGATCGCCAGACTTACTGAACTGCTTCTCCTCCTGCTTCTCAGCATCCTTCAGCTTGCTCTCTGCACTGATGCTCTCGGTGTGGTACATGTGGTACGTCTTCATCACCTGCAGGAGAAGCATGTGAGAAATTCAAAAGATGGATCATCAGGTCCAGGAGATTTACCTTTCTTTAACGCATGCAGTGAATCTTCCATTTCTGCAGCAATTAAATTAGAGTCACAAATAAATGTGAATGAAGAAAATATTACCGTTATAGGCAACTGATGCCAGATAATACTATTACTATTACTATTACTATTACTATTACTATTACTACTACTACTACTAAATAATAATAATAATAATAAAAAATAATGATAACACTAATACACTAATCATAATACAAGTGATTTATTATTGATAACAAACCAGTAGGCTGCCAGATCATACTAGGTCATCAGTCTTGCAAACAAAGCAGCAATACATCAAAATAGAATGAAACTAAAAACTGCCAAAGCCACAAAAGTGAATCAAAAAAGCTTGAATTTTTTTTTACTGACCAACAGGAGCAACACTGTACATTGAGGAGTTTATGTTTAGTAATGAATGGACTACCTGTATCCATGGCAACAAAATAAAGATGTCATCATGTCCCAGTACATGCAACATCTCTTTTTGGTAATACATTTAATGATATTTTAGGCTAGAAATATTGAATATATGAGTTTTGACTGCTTTTCTGGTACTTCTGCCAGATTATTTTTACTTATTATTATTCTGCTTTTATTGCAGACCAGCCTTCATTTATGCGTACACACAACCCTCCACAGCTACTGACCAGCCACGATTTGAGATGCAGTCTTTACTGAAAGCTACCAAAGAATGAATTAACAAATACAATTTAAATCTTTACAAATGCTGTGAGGAGCATGTGAAACGAGGTTGCATCATCATTACCCAGCCCACCGCCCAGAGACCAGACACAGAAAATAAGGGAGAGAAAGATTTGCTTAGTTTACCAGTAGGGGAATATTGCTCAGCAAAATTTAATTATGTAATATCAATACTTAACATTTTCTATGAAATCATAAATAGTGAATCGACTCATTACTGCTTTCTGCAGTAACGCAGGGGGTGTTGTCCTGAAGCCATGCTAGTGAGGGCCCAGCCATCTGACAGGACCACACCATTAGTATTCTCCTCAGCAGCACAGCCGTTCATGAATATGTATTGGTGGGCCACTGCTGGGACTGGGAAAAGTGAAGTCAGGACATTAACAAAGCTGTTCCCACAGGCAAACAAAACCCGACTCAAAAACTCTCATCTCTCACAGAGACTCACAACAGTCTGCATTCAAAGATGCATCTATTTGATGTATCTATTTGATGTGAGACTGGAAATGGAAGCTGATAATAATATGGAACTTATTATGAGCTTCCTTTTAGACCAAACCCCAAAAAGCATATGTGCTCTTGTGCCTACATGTCCATAGACAGTCACACACCCACCTACCGATACCCATCACCACCCCATGCATGTACCCCTTGCATGCATAAGGCACACACACACACACACACACACACACACACACATTAGCCATATAGCCAGCGGACGCCAGCTGAATGACGTTTTCATTGGAGGGCTAATTGAATCAAGGTGCCCAGAGCCTGTGTGTGGTTTTGCCCATCTGGGGCTATACTTGTCAAATGTACAGCCCACCTCCTGTCCCCTCCTCACCCTGGTACTGCTGGCTCTAACTGTCCGTCACCTTAGGCTTGTTCATTTCCAGCCCTTTTGTTCTCTGTGCATTTACCTCTCCACTCCGCTCTCTCTCTAGTCAGACGCTGACTCTTTCCTCCCATGGTGACGACAAGACTCTAGTGACAGAAGACCTAGAGGGACGAGACAGCGGCTTCCTGCTTGTTTCTTAACTTGTCCCAGATGACCAGTGAGAGAAGTGCTCCCACTGTGGAGGGTTCAAGTCTCTTCCCGGTGCCCTTAAGCCTCATAAAGGAAGGTCCAGATGTGAGCTGCATCTTAAAAGCTCTCACAACCTAGGGACCTGAGAGCACTCCAAATTGTCTACAGACACCTCAGGATGTTAGACAGTCAACATAAATAGTCATTTATTTGTTTCCTGTAGTTAAGTAAGTAATGCTCTCTTGGCGCTGCACTTAGGCAGTATGGTTCCTTTTATCTCTAGGAAAACTACTCAACAAAATCACATGGTTGCCAATGGGTCAGGGTGACATCAGTTTAAAACCACAATCTTGACTATTTCCACTGACCTCCTCTTACTCTTGTGTTTGTTATATTTAAAAGTACTGCCACTTGAACAGGCTCCTTTTATACCCCACCCTATGCAATAATAAATACTATTCCTCTATAGCCAGCACTGCAACTCTTGAGACAGCGAGAACAACAGAATGACAAAGATCTACAAGGGAAACACTTCAAAGTAAAGCATACAACAAAAAAACATTCCTCTATTATGGTAGTGACAAAGCTGACAGTGGAAAGACTCTCCTGCGAGAGAGAAACTAGGCTAACACACTGTTCCTCCCCAGGCTGTCAAAGCATTTCTTTCAAACTACCCTGAAAACAAACTAGATTTCCAGCCAACTTTCAACCATATGACTACAGGACCTGCAGCTAAAAACACAAAGTAATTTGCAGGAAGACTGAGCTTCAGCTGTGTCTACAGGAGATATGTGTGTGTGTAGCTGAGTCCTCTGTGACAACAGCTTACGGCTATTTAACTCCAGAGCAGGCTTTCTGAGGTGATGAAAGAAACCCCAACAGTAAAAGAATTGTTTATTTTTCCCCACAATAAATCACATGCACCGTATAACAAGCAGTGAGTGACCCTCAACAAATTTCTACAAGGGTTTGTAATGATATTATGGTAAAATATAAATATGGAGCAAAAACAGAGGTTTCTTTATTCTGGGCTAAGTGTCATCAATGATATTGGTATTTGTTGTGAAAACATAAGAAAGGAACTTGTTGTAACAGCACAGATACAGCAGCCTGGCAGCATCGGTTAGCACTGTCGGCAAACAGCAAGAAGAGCAAGTTCAACTCCCAACCCCGGTCCTGTCTGCGTTGAGTTTTCATCTTCTTGTGTTCTTTGCATGTTTGCGTGGGTTTTTCCTCCCACAAGCCAAAGACATGCAAGTCATGTCGAACGGAGAATCTACATCGTCCATAGGTATTAATGTGAGTGGGAGTGATTGTGAGTGATTGCCTGACACTGAAAGAATGAATGAATAAAAGCTACTGCCAGCAGACAGAGCTGCACTTCTGCCTGAGACAGGATTAACCTTTTCAGAAATAGCAGTGCCCTGAATTACAAAGCAGAGCAATTGTGTATGAGACTGAAGAGCTCACCTCAGACCCAAGGTGGTTGCATTTCAGTAAGATAAGATGAAACCTTTATTGATCCCCAGGGGGAAATTGGGTGACTGCAGCAGCAAATAGTAATAGGATACAGCAGAGGCAATAGAAGTTTGTAAGAATAATAGATTACAAACAAGTATATAGCAAATGGGGGTTGTATAAACATACAACAACCAACAATTAAATTCAAACACGAGAACATAAGTAGAATCTATGAATGAAATATATGAGAAAAAGTATAACAGTAGAACGAAAGAATGAACGCAGAATATATACCATATGAAAATATATTAAATATATGGAATATATGCTATATATACTGTACATATAACACATGTACAAAATGTGCTGATTTGTACATACAACTCGGATTGGAATTTCCTTATATACACTGTTGCCCAAAAAGTTGGAATAAAATATTTTTTACCTCTTCTCATGAAAAATGAAATTGCGCCAAACAATTGTTAAGCATGAATTTGTTTCACCTGGGTAACTGGGCCTCAGTATGTAATCATTGCACCTGGTCAAAGGTGATTACTGTGATTACTGATGTGTATAAATAGGAATAAAAAGAGGAATGTGTCTAAAAACAAAATTATTCCAACTTTATGGGCAACAGTGTATAACAATATATTGTGTAAAACGCATGTTCATTGTCTGTTCTCACTATCACTACCAGGTACTACCAGGAGGTATCATACAGAAAAAGTGCAGTGCAGTGCAGCAGTTGTCATATAGAGAAGTCAGAACCTAGGAAAGCAAAAAGCAGTTCAGGGTAGTTTGTATTGGCAGTTTACACACCCTACTTTAACACCGTCCTTGCTGGCTAAGAAGCGTTGTACAATGTGTTGGCTGAGTGTGCCTAAGATGCTCCGTGTCACACCAAGGGTGGTTGAGGCTTGAGGCTGAAGGTGCTCCATAGCTCCATAGGTTGTGGTAGGTGCTGTCTAGGTTTAGCGTACAGTTTAGTCCTCATTCTCCCTTCTGCTACTTCGGCTGTCCGGACCTAACAACCTCCTGCTGCATCCCCTGCCTTGGTGCTGCCTCCACCGCACACGTCCACAAAGAACAGTGTGCTGGCTGCCACTGATTGACAGAACATGTAGTCTGTTATAGACACTGCAAGCCTCCTCAAGAAGAACAGGCTACTCTGTGCCTCGGTGTTATCAGAACAGTCCAGTTTGTTGTTGATGTAAACCCAGGGGTACTTGTAAGACTCTCCAGGTGTCAGCATCCACTACCAGCTCCTTCAACTCATTGACATCGAGCTGCAGATGGCTCTATTTGCACCACCCGACAAAGCTCTCCACCAGACCCCCCGTTACTCCTCCTGCTTGCCGTCACTGATGCATCCGCAAAACAGAGGAGTCATCAGAGAACTTCTGGAGGTGGAGTGAAGGTTGAATCTGAAATCTGAGGTGTAGAGAGTGGGCAGGAAAGGTGACAGTACAGTCCCCCTGGGTCGGAAATACTGCTCCAGAGGTAAACACGCTGCGGTCTGTCTGTGAGGTAGTCCATGATCCAGGAAACCATGGCATTGTGTCAGTTGTTAAAACACATTCAGCCTGGTGTATTCATTAAACAAACATCATGAATGAGTTCGCTAAACTTCCACCTTGATGTACGAAGGCGAAGTGAGGAAGTGACTCTCTGGTTCAATTTAGATGTTGAGGTCTTTGCTCCTATTTTTCATTCCAGGTTTAGTACTTATAATTCAAGCCACAGACACGAGAATCTTCACTCTCAGACGAATACCTCAGCAGCAGCAGCAGCAGCATACTTACATCTCTCCCTTACCTCTCACTGTGAAGCCAGGGAACCACATGGAGGTTTTTCAGGTTTCTTTCAACAAAATCAACTGTTGGCAGACAAATACCACATGGCAACTACTACTACTGATTTGGATGTTTCTATACACAGAAAAAAAATGTGGGTGTGGTGATGAAGTGATACTGAGTCACTACCGCAACTGTGCTAGGGTCATCGAGAAGCAAATTCAGGTGTGTCCTCTATACCTGGACACTATCAACTCTGTCAAGGTTTACAGCACTGCTGCCAGAGACAACAACTAGTGTATAGTGAAGTGTATAGTGTGTACAGACCTTGGTTAAACATGCAGCCTTTAAAAGTATTTCACCAATAAATGTTGTTTTGGAAACTTAGTGTGAACCTAATGAACATATAGGCATGTCGATTACTCATCAGCACTCAACACTAGTCTTTTGAGGTGTCCAAACGGACAGATGGCACGGACAGAGAGACATGCCAGCAATGCCCTGTGGTACTTTGTCTCTCATCGCATTGCATGGATGAATAAGTCATATAAGGCTGCTCTGCCATCTCTTCTAGTTCCCCTCAGGGGGCAGAAGACGCTTGGAGGTCTTCCAGTCTTGGGGAGCAAACTTCCTCCCAATAAGAAGTGATCTGTGTGACACTGCTAGATAGATAGATAGATAGATAGATAGATAGATAGATAGATAGATAGATAGATAGACAGATAGATAGATAGATAGATAGATAGATCGATCGATCGATCGATCGATAGATAGATAGATAGATAGATAGATCGATCGATAGATAGATAGATCGATAGATAGATAGATAGATAGAGATAGATAGAGAGATAGATAGATAGATCGATAGATCCAGTGAAGCAGCCTAGCAGGACTGGTGCTGAGGGAGCTAACACTGAGACTGTGGGTCCAGCCACGGCCACCAGAGCTCCTTAAATGTGGAAGTGATTTGAGCTCAGTAACTGGCCGACTTGGAGAGAAACGCAATGTTCCATTTCATCATAACAACTGCCCACCTCCCGCCCTCCGTTATCATCATCATCACCATATGTACTAAACAGACACAACAGTCTGCTAGGGAAAGCGGGGGTATACAGAGAGTGAAAGTTTCAAGACAGCAGGCAAAAGAAAAGACAGAAAGGCATGAGAGACAATCTAACAATCTAAAACAGAAAGTAAGTATTGGGTGTTTGTTTGTGTGTTAGTGTATACTCTTGGACAAATTACTCAAAAGAAAGAAACCTTCCTCTGAAGTCTGAAATGATCCCCTACCCCTCCAACACGCTAAACAAAGCATGAGAGAAAGAAAGCAACAGAGGGTGTATAATATTTGAGAAAGAGAGCGCAAAGGTGAAGAGAGGAAATTGCATGAAATAAGGTGTTTGTGGGAGAGAGAGAGAGAGAGAGAGGTAAACGAGACGTGTTCAGTGATGGGATAGCGGTGTGACGAATCGATTGGGAGGAGAGGCTATAGTTTACTTACAGTGTAGAGTTCATTTGTCACCTTCACCAGTTCCTCGTGCATCTGGATCCCAATGTCCTTGCTCTGAAAGACAAGCAAGCGGAGAGAACAGGGATGAGGGAACAGCTAATCAATGCGCCTTCAGCAATGACCTGTCAAGGCAGATACAGTATAAACCATATAATGATGCTGACACCACAAGTTGTTCTGTTGAGGTAGCTCTCCTAAACGGAGCCTCTTAATATGACCAGCATGCAGGCCTAAATAAACACAGAGCAGACTGAGGGGAAATAGTCTGACTGAGCATGTCGTTTTTTACTCGAACCACTTAAAGGTGCCACAAGCCCGTTTAGGGAGTGATGTTAGAATTCAATTAAAGTTTGGAAACCCACAACCAACAAGCGTACCCACTTCCTCTCCCCCCCCCATCCCGCTGCCAGCCCTTCCTTCCAACCAGACAAACATGAAACAGCATGTATGAGGGGAACGGCTGACAAGACGGGACGGCGCTGCTTCCTAAAATCAGCTGACTCAGCGAGGCCCACAAAAAAAAAGAATTGCAAAGGCAAGTGTAGCTCGGTGGGGCTCTGCAACTCTTTCATAACATCAATTCCTGCATTGCTGTTATGAATATTAGACACATGTTCCTATGGCAGCTTTACTGTACCTGTCCTCTCCCTGTATTTGAACAGTGACTGTAGCTCTGTGAGCCATGTTGCATGCACTTTTCATTTCTGTTTCACCTTAATAGTGCAAAGACTGCTGGGGCCATCTTACATCTTTCTAGACTCTTAGACAACTTTGGGCGGTTTCGTTACAGTCATGCCACACATCGGATCATCAGTGTGATCAAAAACACGGGAACACACCTGGCCTGGTGGGAGTGATTATAATGAGTGTGACAGGAAGCATCTTTTTTTGAAGAGTCGAGCAACATGGGTGCGAGAATGCACCCGCGATATGACGGATGTGAAAATGTGATGCGAAGAACGGAAAGCAACACCTTTTCTAACTCCGGGGAAGTATAAGACACAAAACCCATCTTGAATATGATCATTAAAAAAAGTGAAAGCAAGCTGGCTGAGCTCTCCGGCTGTGTTACTACAATCAGTTTCTTAATATTTGTTCCTACTACTCCCCAAAGTCTCCACCATCAACTCCACCAACAGTATTATCCTGGCTTTTAGTGTTTTTAGCGTTCAGCCTGGCCTCCCTGGTCTGATGTTTGTACAGGATTTATAATCCCTCCTCCCATAGTGACCATTTTACACATAAATCATTACGAGACGTATTATTCTCCGTCAGATCAATACAGCAAGGAACAGCAGCTCTGTTCAAAGCAAACCTCATTTCACCCATATAGACCAGGAGTAATGAACCCACACAGTGCACATGCATGCACAAACACACATGCACACACACGCACACACACACACACACACACACACACACACACACACACAGACAGACTCAAACCACACCCACCCACTGTTCACAGAGGGATTACTAAATAGTTGAAAGCGAACATATCTGTCCACACCCTTCTCGACCATAACAACACAGCCTGAAACGACATGCTAATGATGACTCAGAACTGAGGAGACTTATCAAAGAAGGAGAAACCAATAAAACACCAGCAGGAGCTTGCTCAAAAAAGATTCACGGTTCCTCCCTGGCCAGACAATTAAATGTGCTCAGAAAAAGAAACGCCAACGGTGCTAATGCAGAACCCATTCCTTGTTTTTACCTTAACACCAATAATGTATGTGGAAGCCAGTCATTAAGCCCACATCAAATGACTCAGAAGAAAATCTGTGAGTGGCTCGAGCAGCCGGTGAATGGCATCTGTATGCATCACTGCCTCTGATGTGAGACAGACTGCAGAACGTACTGCAGAGGCGGGTGGGTGGGGGGGGGGGGTTCGACCAGGGTGCCAACTGCTGTGATGCAACAGGCAGTAAGAAGTGAGGTGTGACATGAGGGTCTCTGTAGCCAAAGCTGTGAAAATACCTTCTTGAAATGTTCCCTCTATGAAAGGCGACAAGCAACACATTTGCACCGACTGTAATTGCATTGTTTAATCCATTTCTCTTGTCGTACTCCTGAACAATACCCTTCACCACTGAGATTAGCCTGCAGCAGTGACGTGACGCTCACAGCGCACCTGTAAAATAATGGAAAAGTCCTTGGGAATATTTCCAGGGCTCCTTAAAACCAGTCATTACCAAACCAAACAGGCAGCAGGAAACCAGTACTGGCCCACAGGGTCAGGTTTATGTTTAACCCGGGCATCAAGCTGCATGGAGTAGAAAGCAGCATCAAAACATCCAGATAAATATTCCTTCCATGAGGAAAATAATAATTCATAAAATAATAATAGGTTATATCTTAGCCTGTTTATTTGTCCGACTGTCTGTCTGTCAGCAGGATATATAAGGAATAACTGATTATATTTTGGTTGCTCGGATTTCTGCCATTACACAATTATTGCTTTTTAGCCAACTATGAAACTAACAGAGATAGAGACTTTATTCCAACTCCTAAGGATATCTTTGCAGGGTCAAGAAATCAATTGAACCTGAAGTTTAAGTGATAGGAATGATGTCTTTGGGTGTAACGGCAAGAGAATCGTTCAGCGTCGGTGGAGGTTTGCAATTTCCGAGTGTCGTCTGGTTTCAATTTAAAGTATTTGATTTACTCCAAAGCTACGCAGCCTTTGGCACAGTACTCATTGTCACATATGTCTGCAGTAGATTCATCCATTCATACTTTCAAACGCAATGGGCGCAAAGATCAGATCTGATGATAAAGTGTACGAATGAACGTTTCTACCAACACAGTCTCATTCATCATTGTTGTTTGTATCTGACTTTGTTCTCTGGCACGATCAAAACCTACAAGTGTTTGGAAACATGCAGGAGGGCAGTATGAATGCCTTATTCTTCAGTAGTGCCAAACCTCATTAACAACAAAACGTCTCAGTGGGCTACATTCGTAGAAAAAAAAAAGACCTAATAGGCTGAAATATCTCCCATTTTAGCCTGAATTTGATCTGTGCCCAACTCCAATGGCGACTGGACACCAACAGTGAGGTCCCTCCAATTATGGACCTCATCCTCTGATCCGTGACTCCCACGTTGGTATTCTCGTACGGACATAAATATACGAAAAATGTACAAAGAATTTAAGAGAAGTTCTGTGAATGAGGCCCAGTGACTTTGAAAGGAAAGGGTAGCTGCTCTGTTTCCAGCTCCGGTGCTGTTTCTGCAGTCTGTTGCGTGTGTTTCCCTCATTCGCAATCCTGCTGGCACACGCAGCATGTGCGTGTTCACACACACACACGCGCGCACACACACACACACACACACACACACACACACACCTGAATGTAGCCTGGTTGGGCAGTGGTGTGGGGCTCACCTACAGGAAAGCCTGCCAGGTGAAAACAGGGCGCTGGTGTTTGGATAAGACCTCAGTCATCTCTGCTATGTGCTGACTGAGGGCCAAATGCTACTCACACTAGCGGGAGCTGTAAGGCCTTTGGGCCGGGGGGGGGTCTCAGCTCCACTTTTCCCCCTGCTACTGCCACTGCTTCACAGGCCAGATGGAAACTCATCCTGCCCTGACACCTTCTACCAAACTCCAATGCGTGCTGAGAGATAGAGAGGCACTAATATGAGAGCTCAAAATACCACAGTTCACAAATCAATCTGCATGCTGAGGCCAAGAAGTAGGCAATCTTTCATTTCAACATTTGCAACTGCAACTTGTTGGAAACTGTAGTAACCAGGAGGCAGGACAAGGAGGCCCAGTGCTGTTTATGACTAAGATCTCTGAGATTTGGCAACACTTGAAAGCTTCAAAATAAATTGCTTGGTCTCTTTGCATCTTCCCTGGACTCTGCCTGCTTGTGCGCTGGCGATAAGGGAGCGGGTAAACATAGAGAGGGAAGGATGATAACTCCGACAGACCTTCTTGAAGAGGCGGATGACGTCCTCGCTGATCTGGGCCAAGCGGACGATGACATTGTTGGTGTAGATGTCGTTGAGGGTGGCGTGGTCGCGGCTCTCCCGCCTCGTCTGGTTCAGGACCAGGTACCAGCAGTTCACTGAGGACAACAAGTGCTGGTCTTTCCTGGAAGAAAAAGGGGGTTGGGGGACTGTTATAATGTCTATCAGAACAGATCAACGTTTGGATAATGTGCATGGTTGGTTATCTATTCATCACTGTCATTCGCTTATCATTGTTTATCCTGATCCCTGGGTTGAGAAATGTATTGAACTTCAGATATCACAGCATTCTGTCTCTTCCTGATATTTTCTCTCTACCTCTCTCCTTTATCCATTCCTGCCTCCCTCCCTGTATCGTTTGCTCTCTGCCTGCACCGCCACGCCCCGAACAAGGCCACGGTCTGGTAGGGGCATCAACTGGTTAAGTCCTTAACGCTGGTGATCATAATGGTCGAGAGAGTCACGGGCCCTGATTGCTGCCTAATCAGTTTAAACTGCCTTCGGGTGCTTTCAGACAGACGCACAAAGATACAGGCACACAGACGCAGAAGCAGACAGACCCACAGACGCACACACCAAATCCCTTCAAAACCCTAACCCTCGTCTGGATCCTATCACAACATTAATTGATCAACTAGCTCTGGGGAAGAGACAAAGAGAGAGAGAGAGAGAGAGAGAGAGAGAGGGCTATGAGAGAGAGAGAGAGTGCAGGATGGGGGATAGGGTTTCAAAAGGGATAAGCAGTGCCAACATCAAAGACTCCCCCTTCAGAGAGCTTCTGTAATGCTAATCAAATCTAATGAAGCTGATATCTAGCCGCTCCAGAGTACCATCCCCGTTATTCATTCACTTAACTCTGCCCCTCAACACACTTACATGAAGGTATGTTGTCTCGTTCTGGGATTCTCATAACACCAGTATGGGGAAAAAGACGGGATGGCATGTGCAGCAAAACTGAGTCTGGCTATTTATCGATGGGCTCTAATGTCAGATTGAGAATGCAGATGCTCTTTGTCTGAGAGGCGAGTCGATTACTTTGGGATTACAGAAATGTAATAGTAATTTGAAAGAGTTGAGACAATCCAACAATTAAATCACGACACACTTCCGCCTGGCCAATCAAGACGTTTGTAGTAATAATAGAATGATTAAATTGAACATTAATTTGCTATAGAAATGTGGTGAACCATCTCTGGCAGAGTGTGCAAAGGACAGGGAAGGGCTTGGGTTTTGTCTAACAATAGCAGACCTAATGTAGACCAGTGCCTCTCTCTCCTCTGGGATGGCCTATTTCTACTGTCCCAACATCCCTCATCCTGTACCAGTTCTGCTTGATCGACCTATCTGCCTGTGAGGGACACAGCTCCTTGCTGTATAATTGCTGTTTGGGTATTAGAGATTTCTAGGGAACAAGCACTCTCTGCTAATCCCTTAAAGTGGTCAGAGATGTTTCATCACTTCCCTAAGCGCAGTGGGGCTCCTTCTCCCCACTTCCTCCTTTAATCCTCCACAGACTCCCATCCAAACATTATTCACTGGCTGAACTCTCAGCCCTTCACTATAAATGCTGCTCCCAGACATGAACATTTTCATCTACTGCCACAATATCGTCTTAAAACTAGAGGACACGTGTTCATAAGTAAAGCTGCCTAAGCTCTACAGAAAAGAAAACAAGCTGAAAGTGGCCAGGTATCCTAATTCTCAACGTGGACTCTTCCCGGAAAGAGATACAAAGGACACGAGATCTCTTTTCCCCAGCTGCTGTCCTAAATTCACAGGAATTAGGAGCAGAAGGTCGGTAATTAGGCCTGCGTGCCAGCCGCATCTCTGGGAGCTGTGTATTTTCACACCGTAATAAATGCAGCCCTTAGCCTTGATTTATGGGACTGAAGCGCTGCCTAGTCTATACTGGTTCATACACAGAGCCTGCTATCACACAGGAACCGACCTTACATAGCACACGGCGAAAGTCCTTCTTACATTTCTCGGTATTTTACAGCCGCTTCCCCTCACTGACTTCCTGTGAATGGCTGAGTATCTGTCAGCCGCCTGCAGGTCAATTAATGTGGAGAGCCTTCAAAAGGGGGCTGGTTTGTGTAGGGGTGCATGCCCCCTGTATATACGCAGGAAATCATTAACATGCAGACGGCAAATGATGAGCTCTGAGAGGAGAGAGAGAGGGGTGAGGGGAGGAGGAGAGAAGAGGGCAGCTTTCTGGCACCCTACTACATCTGTGTCATCCATCATCTGTCTCTGTGTTTTTTTGTTGTTGTTGTTTTGTTTTGTTTTAAATCTGCACTCCCTCACTGTCTCCAAATACATATAATCTGTGTATACATGGACGAGTGTGAAGAGGAGAGACAGAGGAAGTGCATGGGGGAAGGGAGAGAGAGTGTATGGTTTCAGAACGCTGCAATAATCCCTTGATTCAAGGATGAACTGACGGTAAACTGTGTTCATGGTGTCTATGCCCCTAACAAGTATGCATTGTATAGAACTGTGCCCCTGCTTTAGTCACGGTTGTGCTGAATGCCACCATCGACTCACACGCAGCAAAAGGGTTTCCAGGCGGAAATGTGTATTTATCAAACCAGGACTGTGAAGGCCTCTAATCCCCACCACACTGCCTCGCTGCTGCTTATCAATGAAACAGCCAAGAAAAGGGAGAAGGAGCCAAATGCAATATCAAAAGACAGAGGGGGCACGTGGGTACATGCTGCAAGCTTTGCCATTCAAATACATTCCCCCCCCCCTCCCCAGCACTTTCAAGCAGCGGTCTCAATATGCTACATTGCTGATTTGCACATCATTAAGCAGGCCCCTTTTTTTTAGGAGGCGACACCCTGCCAACATTTGATAATGCGCAGCTGCACAGACCTACTGGCTGGGCCACGGTGTGGCGGAAGAAGAGAGAAGAGGCTTTGACAGGATCCGCAACGCACACTGCAGACCGGCCAGTCTGTCGGTGCTGTACATACTGACCTCCCCCAGCTGGGCTTGTCAACCTGACAACACGGGAGAGAGGGGAGTGTTGCGGGGGAGCACACTAAGGCTAGAGCTATAGTTTGACCTCTGACTCAGCCACAGTTCAATAATAGTTCTAGTAAGTGTAGCTATAGAGCCATGGCTTTAGCTTGGTGCTGGCATCACAGGGACCTACCAGCATCACGGGGGCATTATAATTAAAACGTGGTGCCGCAATTGTTTGTTGCGTGTTTTTCCCAGATGCCCTTTAAAAGAGAAATGTGTTTGGGACACACACACACACACACACACACACACACCTGCGTCCATCTGATGTGCAGTGCTGTGAGCTGGACTTACGTAGGAAACACACCTGGTCTGGATATCCATTTCTACTTTTTTCAAAGCTTCGCCCCTGCTGACCATGAAATGAACAGAGATCGCTGACAAGACCATCACTTGGAAGAGAGCAAAGACAACACTAGAAAACGTTTAAGCACGAGGAAAAGATCTGGTACTGTGAGATACCACAACGTATTCCCGCTGCACCTGCCCAATATGGACACACACACACACACACACACACGCATTACGTTACCTACGTTACTTTGAACACTATTGCAAGCTCTGTCTTATCTCTACTAGACAGGTTATATTCCCTCTCAATATTACATGAGCTGCCTTCTAGCGGGGCTGTGTTACCTCTGATTATGTGTATCCCTTCTTTGGACAGACAGACAATATAAATCCACTCTAATGTGATGGGGAACATTATAAATCCCATTCATGATAACGTCTGCTTAATTAAAATCAACTGAGCTATTGTCTCGGCGGCATTGAGAGCCGGTAAGAGAAAGTGAAAGGTACGTGGGCACTCAGTGGGAGTGAAATACAAGGCAGCCAAGTAACCCTCTTTTTTTTTTTTACGGCGGCCACTTAGTTACACTGCAAGAACAAAACGGTCCATGCTTGGGTTGCTGCGGTGCATCTGTAGCTGCAGTAGCTGTAACTCACAGCGGCATTCAGCTTGCTAATGAAGCTGTATTTGCACTGTAAGGGTTCAGCCAACGGGCCAAAGGCTTCCATCTAGCACATATGGAGGTCTGTCCTGGCCAGGGTGACCCTCTTTCACTGCTGTTTTGATTTCCCACAAAGCAATGCAGTTGCTTTGTTACTAGGCAGTGGAGGAGTCGTATGGACTATTCCTCTGCATTATATACAGCACTTGTCAGGCTTGTTTGTATCAAAACAAGTAAATAAAAGATGACAGACAAAGACGAAACAAACTGCAAATAATAAGTGTGTTCAGAATACAGGGAATATGGCTCCCCGGGTTTATTCATTCATGGCGTGATTAAGACCTTGACCACGGAGTAGAGGCGTTCTGCCAGAGGTTAATCAAGACATGTCCACCTTCACATTATGATACGTGGACTCTGACTTTGACTAACTGTAAGTAACTTTGTGCCCTCTTTTCTTTACACGCCCGACACCCTGCTGTACATCTAGTACTCCCATCAGACATCAAGTATGATATGAATTGTCGAGTTAGAGGAAGAACATGATTTAGACAGTGAATGATTGAACTTTGAATGAATGGAATTATATTTTTAAGCAATTTGACGACTCCCTACAACAAAGCAAACACGTTTCCTGACATTTCTGTCGTCGTGGTGACAGGTGAGGTGTCCGGGCATATTGCTGGAATATCTCAGTCCTCTGTCTGCACAGATCTTAATGAAAATGAGCACACAAACCGAAGAATATATTGGCTAGACATTGATGCACAAGAATATGAATTGGAAAAGACAAGATTCAATGAACATTCAATTGGTATGTGATGCAGACATGGCCATAACAAGTGTTGACGCAAAGTTTCAACGCAATGAGCAATGCAATTTGAGATTGGCTTTTTGGTGAGTTGAGTAGAAAAGAGTTGTCATTAGAAGGTGGATTTGAAAAGGCCTTATTTCCCCTGGTTTCACAGGTATGTTTTTACCATTCACCAGCGTTTGAAAGAGCTGAAAGGTAATTTACTGGCTATATATTGGAGAGGTAGCTGACGTGTCCTTAGCTCTAGATACGATTTGCAGTTTTATCCAGCATCCTTTATTATTCCTTACCACATGTAAATAATCCTTCACGGATATTCTTACTAGTAAAGAAAAAAAAATGTAATAGTGATGTTGCTGAAAGAATGGAGGTGCAGGTAGTATTGGGTAAATACAGTCTTACATGTATGGAAGCATGAAGACTTGAAGATGTAAACCCACTATTCTAAAATCAGCACTCAAGATGTGAGTGAATGGTGAGTAATAGTCTGAACGAGTCTGGTTTACGTACCTATATTTACTATTAGTTAGCTAACATTACCTAGACATATTTGCTAATTTGCTTGATAAATTTAGTTATAACATTTGCTAGTAAAGTACAACAGCAGAAATCCAACAATTTGTATTTGCGTTCTGGACTGTATTACGTGTGTTTGTGTTGAGTAATCCCACCCAGTGAAAAAATGAGATGGGATTAAGGGCATTCTTTTGATGTAAAACGTAATTTTGACATTTTTGATATTTCAGTGATTTCTTACGGGCAAAACACGGAACAGCGTTAATCAGTTCAGATTTTGCAAAGTATATTATAGCATCCTTTTATCCAACTATGTCCTCAGGGCATGTTGCAAATTCAATCTTTGTGCCATAAAGAAAAAACCCCAGGACAAAGACATGAAAAGGAAAAGAGGTCCATGGACTGATTTTCCACCGTATCAATGGGAACGACAAAGAAGCCAAGGAATTAAATAAACACGTATGCGAGTGAAGGCATGCCCAAAATCCTCAGCGCACACAATGGATACTCCAAGTCTGAATAAGAACGGCTCAAACACATAAGACCCGTGTATCTTTACCCAGTCTAATCTTTAACACTGTCAAATATAACTGGGAAGACATTTTTACACACCTATTTGAGTTAATTGAGTTCAGAGGAAGCAAGCATAGTCCTCATAAACAAGTGTATGCAATCAAAGTGTCACATCTCATTGTTGTCAACTCATACATCAGCACAGTGTGTGTGTTGCCATTGCCAATACCCTGCACTGAGACACTAGACTTCCAGCTGTTTACAGTGCACCACGATCTTGGCAGCACACACGCCTGTAATATACACACTAGGACATGTGTCAGAGGATTAGTTGATTTGTGGTCCCAATTGTCAAGGATCTATCCATCTCACTGTGGATAAGATCTACTGTACAGTTAAGGGTTAAGCCACTGCCAGTCCTGTCTACTGTCAGCCAAGTGTTGGAGGCCAGGGTGTAGCCTGCCTCCTCTAAAACAGCTGGCCTCCATTAGCCAGTCAAATCCCCAGACAATTCTCTAAGACTTCGACATACTGGGTAACACACGCAGCTCCCCGGCATACTGTACAGTGACCGTGTGTAAATACGCACATAGATTTGCACTCACACACACACACACACACACATATCTCTACACTCTACATCACCTTATGCTCAGGGGTGTAAAGAGTACCAAAATATTTTACTCATGTAGAAGCACTTTTACAGAAATTTCACAATTTTACATAACACTAGTCATTTAGCAGTCGCTTTGATCCAAAGCGACTTACAAAGGTGATAGCCAAAGCTATGTGGGGCTCGCACCCACAACCCTGACACTCATGGAAGAGTCTCATAGTCTACTGACTGAGCTAACCGGGCCCAAGTTGAAGTAAAACTACTGGTGTAACAGTAACAGTACCTAAGTAACAGTAAAAAGTAAACTCAGAGTACTAGTTTTTTTTAACATTCTTTTCTTCATCTTTTCATTCGTCTTTACATACTCATACTCAGTATTTTCAGAAACACAAATCAAAATGGGACAAAGCTTTCGTTGAGGGCTGAAATCAAGCTGATTTGGATTGGATGACATTTACTGACATTCCCTTACCTATACATCATTTCCCTATAACTCACCAACTCCGTAGTTCCCGTATTTCGTGTTTCCCCTCAATCATCCAAAAAAGGTTGCTGTGGGAGATTCTTTACTCTATAGAGATTAAATTATAGATATAATTGATAAATCCAATGAATAATACATTATTATAAATTATAGATTATGTTAAGTGTTATGTTAGATTCTGAAATTTGTGTCATTTTTCAATCTGTGCTAAAATGAAAATGCACATCCTGATTATTCATTAGTGTTACCACATTGGTGTTTCTTTTGCCATCCAACAAGCTAGCATGTCTAGTGAACTAACTAGCAACAACCAGGCAAACTCAGACCAATCTAATATTAACTAAGCTGCCATCATGAATACATTTGATATTTGATTTAATATTATAGTTGGTTAACTTAACATTTCCTCCACGTGCTTGTTCAGGTTTGATGCAGTTGCAATTCACGATTGGCCAGTTTCTGATGCAATGTCGACAGAATATGTACTTACTTAAGTTAAAGTTAAACTACTATGACTACTAAATCACAGTAAAGAGAGTAAGTATAATCTGTTCTCTTATAAAATCAACAGTATATGATGGGGCTTCACTCATCAACTGAGCGTCCTCATCACCATTCCTGAACTACTTGACCTTTGAAGATGTCCTCAACATCTCGGCTGTAACAAAAGCAATTCCCACGGTACATAAACATAATGGGCTATTTTGCCGCATAGCTCTGCACTGTAATCAAACAAGGCATTGTGATTAGCAGCAGGGCTGGGTCTGGCAGGCAGGTTATAAATCTATTACTGGCAGTTCTCCATGACAGTGAATCAGCCGCTGATCAGGAGGGAACACAGGTGACGTGGCATGCTTAAAGGCTGGCTGCTCCCTGGGATCATAGTGAGGTCTAGCTCTTACAACATTAGCAAAGACAACTAACAAAAGGGACAAAGGATAAAAAGAGAGATCAGCTTGACCAGATAAACAGAGAGAGGTATCCAGTTTTGGTGTTAAGACATCTCTAACGACAACAACAACAACAATATAGTTACAGCGAGAATGAGAAATGCAGCTGGAGTCATTTCTGGGCAGACTGAGGATGGAGCGAAACATAGATGAAAGACCACGAGAAACATTATGGGTTGGAAAACATGATAATGACTGTATTGAAGCACAGACAACACACACAAGCTCTCAAGAACACATGCATACTGCAGGGCTTACTTGAACTGATGGTGTTCTCTGGAGCTGCGGATCTTGGAGGAGAATCTCTCCGCCAGTTTCTCCAAGCTGCGGGAGTACTCCAGCTGAATCTCTGCCTTACGGCGGAAGAACTCCTGCAGGTCCTGCAGCAGCTGGATACGAGACTCAGACTGTTGCTCCAAGCATTTGAACTGCTCCACTAGCTGGTTACGGATCTCTGTCCATCAAAACATAAGACAATATTGATGAGTCAACTGTTTATGCTGCTGCCACAACAGTGCAGAACACGTCTTGGACCAAAATCACCCATACTTGTCATAATACCGTTAACGGCATATCACATTATAGTCTGCCCAATAGGAATACATGCTGAATTATTATGACTTATTTTTCATGCTGTGGTGAGGAAATGTTTCTGTATTGGCACTTAAAGGTGCTTATGTGTAGCATTTATCAATATATCATTGAAAAATTAATTGTTGTCTAGTGTGTATAATTACCGTAAACAAATAAGAACATGGTCAAGATGATTGATAAACTCAATCTAACAGCTCAATCTAATGCCACACTTCCCACCAACCCTGTGGCTTCCTTTTGCAAAGAGGATCTTTGCTTTTTCAGTCAATTGTTTCCCTTTGGCTTTATGTTGTTGGAAGTGATTTTTCAATAGACCTTTCACTTGTTCCATCAGCTCCACTAGCTCCACAGCACCCTGTTCCTGTTTTGTGCTATAAAGCAAACTAGCAGGTTTCCCCCAAAATCACAAAGTAAAATGCAGTGTAGAGACAGGTAGCAGCTGCCAATCTCCTCGGTGATGGTCTCATTTGTTTGCGGTAATTATAGTAATTCTCAATAAGAAAACCTGTGTGTGTGTGTGTGTGTGTTTACACTGTGAACACATAATCAAACTGATTTTAATGAGCCCCCCCCCTTGAAGTAATGAAGTAACATTTGTCCTCAAGGGGAACCTGACACTAGCAGGCTGACTGCAGTTCCACTATGCCAGTAGGAAACCCACGAGAGAAACCTGATTCCATGTATTGTTGTCATTTGCAGCAATGCTGCTGCTACTCAAGAACAAAGAATGGCCTATTTTGCAGAACAAAAACATATCCTGCAGAAGAGAGATACTGGAAATGGACAGAATACAGTATGTATACCTTGTCAGAAGAAAGGGAAGCCCCTAAACTAATGAGCATCTTTATTACCAAAAAATAAAGGTTTTTCATGACATATGAAAGACAATTTTCCTGTCACATCAAGCAAGATAAAATGTGTTATTTCCCTCACTGCTCTTTCTGAGGCAAAGCTGGCAGTTAACTTAAAAAAAAGAAATATCAGATGGCAACCCAGCCAAACATTAAATAGTGTTGGCTCCATTCCTGTGCTTCAGGAGAGTCAGATGCCTTCAGCGTTTTAATGTGATCTTGGTGAGTCTTTTTCTCTGGTTTCAAAGCATTTTGTCTGTATGATCACACAATCAAGGCAGGTCTTTCTTTGGTTTCTTTAGAGAATGTTGTATTCTTTGATTTGACGAGCAGAAGAAATTCCAGCAGCAATACATAATCTGGCACATACTGTATACCTGTATATGCTAATCTAACCTAGCAGCTTCCATATCTACACAATAAAAATACCAGGCTTTAAATCAATGAGGCATTGCATGTTGTAACATCCTTGTAAGTTAAAATGTTTTTCAAATGTAAAATTGACTTGTATTTTACACATATCTGGGCCATGGGGGTGACGCTCCCCCAGGGAGATGGACTGTTAACTGCATGCCACAACCACAGCAATGACATAGGCCATGTTTCCATGCTGTTGAGGGTGTAATTTGGCCAGCCAAGCCCTTTCCGTGGATATATACAGGCTCTGACTACTGGGGAAGCTAGCCATTTGTGTTTAGCGACTGAAGAAGTGATGTTGTGCAGGGGAGCCTTTCTCTCCCTGTGATGTTGTGCCGCCTGGCCCCAGCCTCGAGCGGCATGCTACAATCTGTGGTTAACCATTGTAACCGTTGTCCCAGCCCTTCCCTTTATCCAGGGGCCTCCCTCTCTTTCCCAGCTCCTTAGGCTTAAGCTTCTTTTTTTTGTGAGAGCCCTACAACCAGAGGGTCTCATGACTAGGACCAGCCCTGGAGACATGCCACTTCTACTTCAAAACATATCAATCCTAACCTTCAAGAATGTCTCGCTTTCCCTGACACACAGCGATTTTATGATTTAACTAGAGAGAGACAAAGCAGGAGAGCCAAGAGAAATGCCCGAGGAAAATCTAACAGTGATTTGCATGAATGACAGGGAGGACTTTTGAAAACACTTTTCCACAAAAGGGAACTCTGAACCAACAGCTGCTGCAGTGCATTTGACAGATGAGTTTGGAAAAATAGGTCACGCGCGCCAGAAGTGTGTCCTCGCCTCTTAGAAACCATGAGCAATTCGAGAATTATTCCCTAAGCATTCCCAATTCCTTGCATGGAGACCTCATTCGCTGTGGTTTATTTTAAGTGTCTGAACCCTCGGTGGTGCTTTTCAAACTACAGAGAAGGAATGCTGCGAATTTGTGCCTGCAGTTACAGATTGCTTGTTTGTGTTTTCGAACACCACCAAAACAAGTCCAGCACACTATTATTAGACTATCATATAAGGAAAACATTCAGAAACCCGAAAGTGGTCTCAGATCTGATTTGCTACCAACTGCACAGGGTAAAAACTTGCATATTGCTGGTGTTTACAGACAAGGTAAAGATTACCTCAGCTCCATGAGTGGTTTGAGACATAAATGGTGCACTGAGGCACTAAACCTTAACTGTTGAGAGTGATTGTTGGTTCAGATCAATCTTCAGAGACTCAGAGACCTTTCTCCCTTTATAGTGTCTGTACATTGTATAAGCTTAGTCCCTCTAGCCTAGTCTTAGTCTTAGTCAGTCTTCCACCCCGTTTGAAAGTCTCTGTTTGTATTGGACTCTAATTTACTGTATCTTTTCCATGTCTGTGATACTTTTATTTCTTGTCTGTCACCAGTTATACAGTATAACAATCCCAAGATTAAATCTCTCCATTTTTCAATGAGCATAATAGTTATATTCTGCTTTTTTTTTTAAAAACTTGCCTGCTATTTTGGTATTAGTCTCAAAACCGAAAAACAGTTTTAACAAGCCTCTGTCAGAGACCTTCAATGTTGTTTTAAGTCTTGTTTCTTGTAACTCGGGTTTTCCGTCAATCTATCTGCATGACCCAGTTTCAGTTTAGCTGAACTGTTTTTCTTGGGTTCAAAACAAAAAGTGTTTTGAGACACTTACCACTCCGATAATAGTGTAGCTGGCATGACATTGAGTATGTTCAAAGTAATATTTTCAAAATGGGCCTGTTATTAAGATCATACATCCATGGTCTATGGAATGAAGAAGGACTTATGGCATCCATTATTAACTGTTTAATTAAAAGCAGGGTTCATTCTATGAGAGCAAAGTCATTTATTAAAGTCATTTATTAAAGCACGAGCTCAGTTGACGCTGTGGACGTTTCAATTTGAAATGAAAATGAACATTAGCATTTCAAACACTGTGATTACTTTATTCACAATATCATGGAGCAAGTATTCCCAGTGCAGGTAGGATTACTGGGGCAGTCTACTAAAAATACACAACTCCTCTAATTAGAAGTAGGCAAGTTAAACATTTTAATGTTGGTTGATAAAGCTCGCAGCAGTTATCTGTGGCAGACATGCTGGGTGTCTCCTCTACATGTTTCCATTTGAAGATGGAGCCATCTGCTTGTTGGGAGGGGGGGCTGATGGAGAAAGGGGGACTGGGACTGGGACTGGGGCAGCTGAAGTGTGGTAAACCTCCAAATCTACTCCTCATCAACCATCACACAAATGTGCAACCATACAAATGAGAATTTAAATCCCATGTTTGAAGGCTAAATATAGCCTTGAAAACAGCCAATCATTGGAAGACCAGGATATACAGAACGATGAAAATAGATTTGAGCTTATGGACTTGAGATCAGTAAGGAGTTCTTGTTCCTTGTACTTGTTAAATATACAATGAAAAATAACCTTCTTGTCTTATGCAAAAGCATTAATGTCTTCCATTGCATTTGACTTCATCAATCATAATTTCAAAACAATAAGCACTGTTATACATCCACCTTATAATTTAGTCCAATACATTTCTCTCCAACCCTCTAAATAATGTTCAGTATCTGTGGCTGTGCAACAGCAAAAATCAATGCCAAATGATTGCATTAATTCAATAACTGCAGAACAGTTTTTAACAGTGTCTTTCTGGAACACTAAACTGATGATGGAGCAGTATTACTCCTCAAATCTACAAGAATCACAAGGCTTATTCACGTGCACTTTGTACTTGCAGAGAAAGTACAGATGGCTTAAGACGCACTTGTTTATCCATAACAGTAATTTGTTACAACAATGGACAACAATGTATTGTTTGTATGCATACGTGCATGCATGCATACATCTGTGTATGTATTTGTGTGCAGGTTTATGTGTACGACCTGATAGACATATATTATTGTGGGGGAGGGTGTGGGTGAGGTTGTGAGAATGAAGCCAGTGGGCTGGATCTCCCTGTATCCATCACCGGCTGCTGCCAATTAAGGCCAATTGCAGCCGGATGCTTTTAACCTGTGTGTGTGTGTGTGTGTGTGTGTGTGTGTCTGTGGGAAAGCGTGAGGTAGACAGGAGTGGACTAGTGAGTGGTGATATGGAGCAGAGAGCGAGCGGGACCAGTCAAACCGGACACCTGTCCCAGACGAGGCAGCCGGGGCAGACCTGGAAGAGCTGGTCAGTCAGGTTGGAGCTGGTGTGCGTCCCCGTGTCGCTGACCTGGCAGGATGGGCGGAGGGTGCACCGGCCCGGGAAGACGACGCTGGAAAGCGGCGGTCATGACCGGCGATTTTATGTCGTGTGCGCAAATGCTTCTCCGTATATTACTATAGTTTCAGTGTGACAAATCCACTGAGCTGATGGGCAGTCCTGCAGGACCTAGCCCATTAAACAGCCCTCTGAGAGCAGACAGTATATTCATTATAAAGGCACTACACAGCCCCGACCTTGACACAATATATCATCATTATCAGGACCCCACCCCTTCCACTGGACACCTGCTCCATGGGATCGTGTCTCCTAGGCAGCTCAGGACAGGAATTGAAAACTCGGTGGACACTTGTCACCCCCACAGAACAGGAAAACCTCTGGAAACAATACTAGGATGCAGGAAATCCCTGAACTTTGACCCATACCAGACAAAATCCTATAATGGCAGCTACAGTACATTGTGCCGATGTGCTAAGCAATGACTGCTGCAGGGATAGAGGAAATTAAATCAGTCTGTTAGGATTTAGGTTGGATGAAGTCAACACTGTTTACTTAGGTCATAATTCACTATATCTTCCATTGTGATTTCCTTCAGGCAACGAGGACAATTATAAACAGCTGCTGCATCATGGCGATGCAGCTCGATGCACCATATTGTTAATATTGTTGTTCCCAAACACATTAGAAAAGGGTAAAGTCATTTACTCTGGCATTTCTTCAACTTTGCCAGCCTCCCCTCCAGTGTGTCCCTGTGCAGGACAAGGATGCATTCATCAGACGAGATCAAGACGTCACTCATTATCTTGTAAAAATGAAACCTGCAGCTCCTCCTGAGGTCAATCCAGGACACTAGTGGTGATGCATTGATGCAGCATTTTGTTGCAAGTTTGCTGTTTTGCAAGGTCACGTGACATCTTAATGAAATTAAGTTGAAATAAAATTGATTGCGAGTGTGTGTTAGGGGTGGAGTGAATGAGCGATAGTTTCTGCAGAGCATCCTGAGGGCAGCTGAATGGAGATAGATGGGGAGGCTGGACTGTCCAGGGCAGCAGGCTGCCTCAGAAGGGGCATTAAAGACGGTTCATTTCACTTCAGGATAATAAAGCTAAAACACTGTCTCTTCACAGACTGTGGGGTTTTCTGAGCACCCTCTCCCCAGATCATGCAAACCCCCCCACGACACAGTTAAATCAAATCATGTTTAGTGCACCGTTGAGTGTTTCACTACAACACAAGATACAAATTCCTGATTTTTTTTTTCTGACAACATGGTGTACTGGCGCAGTGAGTCTCTGGTGGGTGTAGAGGAAAGCACAAGATGTTTCTGCTGTGTGTAATGTGGATACACGATGAATTGTAAACAGCGTCAGAAGGCATTAACCTCTGTCCCTGGGCATTCGCGTCTCTATACGGTAAGACACACACACACACACACACACACACACGCACACATCAGACAAAAGCACCTCCAAGCCAAATTCACTCACCTAATCCCCAACTCAGCTCTGCAGTATCTGGACTCTACACTGCAGAGCCAAGTACAGTCAGCCAAATACACATGAAAACCCACATTCAGACCTTAATTCACTCTATCTCTGTCCCTCGTACTAATTCTCAAAATACAAGTTACAGTCGTTGAACTAATCCGCCACTGCTCTGTTCCGTTCTTAATCCCCTAATGATTAATGCAATGTTGTAACCATAAGGGCACGCTGCCGATGTGTTGTCAGTCCCTTCAGCTCTGCTCTGTCTGCCACTATCCCTCCCCGTCCTCTCATTAGCTCAGACTGCTGCAGCGCTGCACAGCAAATATCCTGAAAGATAAGGCGGCAGTACCTGAGACTAACCAATGTAGAGGAGAACTGACGGTGCATCCTCAAGCCAGCTGTCATCTGTCAGTCTCTTCATCGCCCCCTCTTTGGTAATTACCTGTTTGTTTATCGGAGCTTCCACCAGATGTTCTGTCAAACTAAAAGCGATCCAGACTATAACAGTATTCATCAAATGAGCTGAAAACAACTGGCTTGTTGCGCTTTTCAACCTTTTACACTCATCTCTCACTGAAAATGAATCACTTACTATCTGAAGCAAACTGGAACAAAGCTTGATGATAATCAGCAAGACTGCTCATGCAATATGGCAAGAACTTGTAGAAACTATACTGAACCTTGAAACTCAAGGCTTTGATGGTGCAATTCAACTGATGGCAACTCGAAATAAACAAAATTGACGGTAACTGGGGTGTCCTGGTGGCTCGGTGGTCTAAGGCACATAACACATAACCGCAACGTTCTGGGTTTGAATCCGGTCTGCACATCATCCCTCCTCTCACCCAATCTGTCCTGTCTCTCTCTACTAAATTGAATAAAGGCAAAACCATTGACAACAACTATGAAAAGAATTACAATGAAGTTTCATGGCTACTCTGACAGCAGCAAGCCATCCTTCTTAGATTTGGTCATGTCAATTTCTTCAGTATCGTTTGAAAGGGACAGAAATAGCAGAAAGGTATCAGGTACCAAAGTCAAGCACTTCAGAAAGACTTCACAGTAGCTCCACTTCACGGTGTGGAGCAAGGAGAGAGAAATCATCTCAGACATTCTCATCTCTCCCAATATTGATTTTGTTTCTGCTCCCAGTATCATTATTATATATATATATTATAGTATCATATTATATGAGTCTGATGCTTCAGGGAAGCCCGGGCACTAGCCACCACCAGAAACACACCCTTTTAGAAACTAGCTGTCCATCATGGCTTCAGCTCTGCAGGACCACAGAGAGCAGGCTGAGAGGTGTCTCCATGGCAACACGGGCGTGCACCAGTCCCCGGGGAGCAGCTTATTGGAGAGGAGGTGGAGGCTGCAGGATGTAGATAGGTGGCAGAATGGAGTGAGAAGGCACGTGCAGGCTTATGAATTGTGACATGGTATAAAATTGGCTATGACTCTGACCAGGTAATCAAGCTATGGCGGCATCAGAACAAACGCAGTAAAAACGAATTTCCTTGTGAAGTATTTCCTTGTGAATACTTCAATCATCAACATCTTCTACCAACTCAAACTAGAATACTCCCAAAAGGTCTTTACAGATACACTGTGACAGGAATCTGACTTAAATCTGACTTGTAAATGCTTCTCTTCACTCTACAACATTTAGCTTTTATAAAAGGCTGGTTTACAGTGAGTAAGCTAGCCTCTTACCAAGATCACCCACCAAGGGACAGCTCTGCCACCACTGGATGAAGGAAGGTGAAGGTGTCATTGTATAAGACCACTGCAATGATAATAAACAATGCAGTAACAATAGATATAACAAAATGCCACAGTTATGCACTCCTAATACGTTGGGACTGTGCCACATGATTCCATTTCTATCATAACTGGTGAGAGGGATCTGTGTGCTACAAATACACTCTTTAATTATCTAAAGTCTACTGTGGGACATGTGCTTCAGTGCTATATAATAAAGTTAATCAGGCAGGTCTCAAGAGTCTCACTGTCTTTACATGACTTTCAAATAGCAACTTTTTTCAAACTGCAGTTGTGTAGTTATTTTTGCACTGCTTTCTGTGTCGGATACTGTCTCTCTGAGGGAGGTTGTATCAGAGTTGTTATCGCTGGCATCAAGGAGCCCAGCTGCGTCTCCCATGGAGACACATTGGGTAATAACACCAAAAGCCAAACCCTGCCATCATTTCCTGTCAGTTTCCAGTTGGGGTTGCTTGCTCAATTCTCCCAACAAAGCTTCCTTTCCATTTTTTCTTTCCTTTTTTCGCTTGGGTAAGAAAGTGTGTTCTGAACAATGGTGGAAAATGAACTGCCAATAACTTGAGGGAGTCAAGTTACATTGCATCCTCGAAAACTCCCTGGGGAGTGTTTTGAGACCCAGATATGGTATCCTGAGGTAACTCAAAAAACAGTTTTAAAACATGGCATTTTAAAACACAAGCAAATTGAGTTTGCAGTGAAAGACCTGCCGCAGAACTGCTTCATAACTCTCTATTTATGAGTTTCTATTTCTATTCTATTTCCGGGTTAAAAAGTGACTCGGCATTGAACTCACAAGCTCTTAATCTCGGGGTACACACCCTTACCACAATGCTATTCACATTATTAATGTCCCTCTGTATTTGGACACAAGAAAATAAGCTCCAAATTCACTTCCCAACATCCAAATTGAGATTTAACAAGCTTGTTTGGTATTTCAGATAAACAATGTTATTAGCTGTAGCTGGGTTTGTCCCCCTGCACATACCGTTTCTTAGCTTTGATTCAGTATTTTACGGCGCTCTTCAGACAGTCAGCAGTAAAAGGCAAGAAAATGAAATTGTTTTTTCATTTAAATGGAATCTCAACGCCAGCACACGAACGACAGAACTGCTCTGTGATTGTGTTAAATGGTAATGTATGCCTGGCAGATCACTCATCCATGCAGGCCTGATCATCTCTCTATTCCTTGTAAAACGGGAAACAAACTCTCAATTGATCGAGCAGCAGCTGCATTCACTTCATATTGGGACTGTAGAGAACAGAGCTACCAATGTTTAGAGAACACTGAAGCACTTCTCTTTTATGATTGGCATTTATGGTGACAGGGGGGGGGCACCGTGCTGGGTCAGTGTGACGCGGATATGTAGCTTTCTAAATATATAGCGATGAATATAATATCACTAATGGGTAGCTTGGCAATTCAACAATTTGGTGAAAGAGGACACTTGGTTTATTTGGACACAATATAGAGATAAAGAGATAAAGAGAGATCATGCTGACCCATATTTCGTCAACCTCCTGCTTTTGCTCCGGTGAATTGTCGGGTTCTTCACTGTTGACATCTACAATAGCATCGACTCTATTTTTACAGCACGCACGTCATGGAATCTTACAAATTACCTCTTCATCGAGTCAGAAATAGCATTAACTTGAACTGCCTGTTTGCTGCACTGATTACTGCCGCTCCACATCCAACCGCCAAAACTCCTATTGGACGCACGGTAAACAAGCCGCCTCCCCAGATCAGAGACTCGATAGCTCGTAGTTATTGTTCACTTTGCAAATATTCTCTCACTCAACGCCAAGCTTGCCAAACAAGTTGTCAGCTGGAGGATCGTCAGCTGATGAGTCGGTTTCCTCACCTCCCATAACGTCTCCTCTCACCCCAGTTTCTAGAAGGTTTCCTGCGTTAAAAAGTAATGAAATACACCGTTTCAGCAGAAATGCCAATTGGAGCGGTGGAGAGCAAGGGGAGAAGGAGGTGTGTCTGTAAAGCCGGGGGGGGGGTGGGGGGTGCACACCTCGGCCTGCTCACATTATAGCTGCAATTTAGAATTTATGTCCAGTATTGATTGGTTTCCCCATATAGAAGTCATGCAATACAATACGTTTACAGTCAAAACACGTGATTTAGTGTTGAGTATCTCTTTAATCTTCCTCTGCGGAGTCGCTGTTTGGAGCCTGGAGCAGAAACAAACGCAGACACTCACTGGTCTCACAAAATTCTCCTCATTGTTAAACCGCACCTCCAAAACCTTGAGGGTCATTAGAATCACAAGACATGACAACCACATTTTATTTTCATATATGCCATGACAAGTTTGATAACTTCAGCCAGGTCACACGAGTTGATGTTCTTAGAGAAAACACCACAACATGCTGAAAAGGATACATACTGTTTCCTTTCCTATTCCAGGCTAAATCATACTAGTGTTGAAGGAAATATTGCAGTTACTGAAATTGTGTCATTTCACTGACAATTTATTTTATATTTTTTCAACAGTTTGTGATCAAGTGTAACTGAACTTAAACTTCCTCTTTCATACGTGAATCAGGCCGTTGGCACTCGAGCGAGAGAAATAAAGCTCCCAATATCCTGCAGCTGTCTGTCAAGTGGCACGTACATTCTGCAGACATGTTTGAGAAGTTCATCAAACCACTCGGGGTTTTTATTACGTCTGCTGAGGTGGTTCAATTTGTTTGCTTTGGGTCTGGCAGAAAGGAACCTGCAGAGACCAGCCTCTCACCAGGCCGAGCAGCAGACACCTGAACTCAGAGGTATAAAAACGAACTCTGTATGCGTGTGCGTACGTGTGTGCGTGCGTGTCAATAATGACTGCCATAGGTGGATGTACAACAAGTTGGCATCTGAGAGACACTCACCTGATGAGTCACTGCAAATGTTCCCTCACCTCCCATAACAGACGATGCCTCACATCCGTTCATCTCTCTCCTGACCTCAGTTTCTAGTATGAGTGTCCTGCTCCCCAACACAGTTGCAGATAACTAGTAAAATGATGCCTAGGTGTAGTTGACTAGCGTTAGTGTTCAGATGTGTTTCCATTGTCGACTGATTTCAACGCGCGCGGTAAACGCGGGGTGTATACAGTGACGGTGTTGCTGCTTTAATGTCAAACATTTCCATGTAAAGTCTCCTGCACTAATCTCCCTGATCAGAGTCGTTACTCGTAGCCTGGGGCAAGAGCAAATGGAGACACTCCTTGTCTCCTGTAATTTTCATCACATCAAAACTGCGCTTTCTCCCCCAATAGCATGTGTGTGTGTGTGTGTGTGTGTGTGTGTGTGTGTGTATGAGTGAGTAACAGAATGCCAGGGATGTACATGAGTAGGTCTAGGCAATGACTAGTCTCAGTGGCCTGAGCGCTATCTAAAGGGCATCTCAACAAAATAGTTGAGTAGAGTCTGAATCTGAGAAACATGGTAGAAACAATATAACACAATATTTCCTCATGATTTAGGGTCAGGCCACAAAACAACAGAGAGCAGGACAAAACTGTGCCGCACTAGTACAATGAATCAGCAATACATTGCAGTGTAGGAGACAGGGAAGGCAGCCAACAGAACAGGCAACCTGCTGTCCCTCCAGTCAGAGCACAGCGCAGGGTGGATCAACAAAGGGAACAACACCAGATCAACAGCAGATCAGTTTAATGAAAATAGGCCATTGTCAAGACAACAGCACCGTAGGGTGCAGACCGGTGGTCCAGAGTGCCAGACTCATCACATATACTTGGGACATTTTAAGGGTTTAAGTTTTGACGCATAGCTACAAGCATTATCACCAGCTCTCTCTCTCTATCTCTCTTTCTGTCTCTCTCTCTCTCTCTCTTTCTCTCTTTCTCTGTTGTGTATTTGCACAAACATTTGCCAGCCAGCTAGTTTATTTATGATCAGAGGACCTTTGAGGCATTCGGTTTTGCATGTTGCGGCAGGTTGAAGGTTCAATTCATCCTTGTCCTACTGTTGGGGGAAGCATGCATTTGTACTGAAGCCACGTGTTGGTGTCTGAACGTTGAGAGGGTCATGCAAGTGTCACAACAGCTGGTAACGGGCTGGGACCTGAGACCAACACTTATGCAAGGTGCATAAACGGTATGAAACCGGTGAACGGGAGGCGGGAGAGCTCCAGTTCAGCAGCCACGAGGTGGTCCTCTGCAGGAGTCCGAGCTCCTCCGTCAGTCCTCCTCTATTCAGTGTATGAACCCTCTCTATTGAAATGCTAATGATAAGCTCTGCCAGCTGAACAGCTTGAAAAGTGAACACCATCTCCCAGGGTCCTTCAAAGACCTCGACTTGGCAGCCAGCCTCATGGGTCATCAAGAATTCATCAATGGCAGAGGGCTTAGATTTCAGGGTAGCGGTTTGTTACACTGATGACGGAGCAATGAAATGCATCAAACCGAGCGAACTTCAAGTGTTTTCTTACTTAGCAGGTATCTCATTTAAGGAGATGAGCTCTTCCGCCATGATAATATCATGGGCCTGACAAACTGCTGCTGAAATCCAATGATGATTGTTTTCTGTAACCAATCTATTACCACTCATAAATAATAAAGCAACCTTGCAATCTTATTATGGCACAATCAATGAGGAAGACATTGATGATTTACCCCCTCTACCACATACACATTACCCAAAAAGCAATAACTCACAACAAGACAGGTGCAATTTCCAATCTGAATCCCATTATGGTTAGATCACTGCCTAGGCTAAGTCATAACATTGCCTTTGTTGTGATCTGGATGTCAGGGAGCAGAGCCCTCTGCGTCTGGGAGCTAGAGGCTCTCCATGAATGAGAAACGAGGCAGATTCTCCATATATTAGCATCCTTAGCCCTTTACTCACTTGCCCTGTCTAGTAAACCCTGGCTCTATGAAACAAGAAAGCGGCGGAGAGAAAATCCAGTCAGTTACGATGTTGACATGTCAGAGCCATTTTCTCAATGACCAGCATGTGCCGCTAGACAGAACCGGAGTAATACAGTGGACCCGGACTCAGACGAAGATAAGGCCAGATGATAAAAACCAACAGACCAGTTACCAGAAGAGCAGTTCATACACTGTCCATCATACAGGGAGGAATGCTGCTAAAGTGTAGATCAATCCTGTAAATCCTACTGTAACTGTTCACTCACTGAGTCCTCTGAGCATCTGAGGTGGAGAGACTAGTACATGACTCAGGGGATCATCAGCCAAAGCCCCTGAAGCGTAGCATTAGTGCAGCCACTGAGAGTGAGAGTGTTAGTAATGGGGCTAGGGCCTTGAAACTGAACTCCAGCTCCACTTAGCGAAATGTCTGCTCACAACCAGCCTTCCTTCTCTCTGTTTGGTGAAAGTCGTGTAGTTCCCCTCACGGTACGCAGCAGAACAACCCTGTCTTCATCGGGGTGGCCTGTGTTATTCGAGCCATCTCAGAAGCATATTTAGAATATGTTATTTCACAGTTATTGTCTGTTTTCTTGTTCTCCATAATGCTTTAACATTTGTAATAATCAAGTGGCTCTACAGCTCCTCCTGCACAGAATTATATTAATATACTTGAACAGGGCAGGATTAAATGGCAAGCTTCAGACTGAAACCATAACTGATATGGTCCAATTGAACTCAACGCGGTGATAAATGTGTCGAAAAACAGATTGGCAAACATCACAATAAGTACTGAAACCACAGCCCTGTCATTCAGCCTTTTCTAGAGCTAAATCACATTGTAAATCCATCAGATATGATTGTGATTCTGAAACCATTGATAGAAAATGTTGTTACAGGTAAAGTGCTGCGGAGCGTGGAAAGGGAATGAATGATTAAAGCATTAAATAGCGTGTTATACATACTGTCAGGTGTGAGCAGTGAGAGAAAACACTGTCAAAGCAATCACTGACAATGCATAAGAGGCCAATCGCGAGGTCAGAGTGATCGGGTCAGGGTTGAGGCTGCAGCCTTGTCATCACAAGACACCAGTAGACATAAAATAGGGATAATGTGTTTCACAATAAAGCCAATTCAGAGTGGATTTCATTTAATAAGAACATAGTGGAACAGTGGCATGTATGAAACAAACCTGTTCTCACACTGAACATCAGTAACCACATATTAACATAGCAAGACATATGCAGGCCCCATAATGTAAATGAATGAGGGCAATAAAGCAGCGAGCCCATCCTGCACTATAAAGACTTCAGCACAGGGATCATTTTACCCAGCAACAAAGCCTGCAGAACCGGGATCCTCACCGTATTGCTCCCTATCCAAACGGAAAAAAACAGCATCCAACACATAAATTCGCCTTACTGTTGGGAAATACATACAAATGTTTTCACAAGAGAGAGAAGAAAAAACATGAAAATAGAAGTGGTTGCTCTTGTCATTGGACTGACTGTCACGGTTTACCTGTCATGTGAAGGGAACGGGTCTTCTGTGCGTTACACTGTAATAGCCATAGAGATACATACAGCCTGCCTCAGAGCTTGATTGCACTAAGTATTAAAAAAAAAAAAAACAGCAAAGGAAACAAAGTGATTGTTGGTCAGGGAGACCCGACCGACAAGGCTCTGCAGACACAATGCACTCAGAGAAATACATGAGAAATAATAATCATACCCCACCTTTGACTTGGGTCTCGTAGTCAGCAATGATCTCTTTATCCTTCTTAAATTTGGTGGATGACATCGTTGCTTGGGTTTTAGGGTGAGACCCTGTAAGTCGGTGGGGGGGGGGATTGTATTGGGTCTTCGGTGATGATCCTCGAGTTGCAACGTTTTCCTCTTTTTTTAAAAATTTCTTTCTAGTGTCCGTGCTTTGGGAGAAGAATAAATATTCCGATAGGTGTATTATTCCCTGCAGTCCAACAGTTTTGTTCGCGGAAACCTGTGTAGAAGCAGCTCTGGAGCAGCACTCCCACAATTGTAATCAGGGTTGCACTCCTCTCTTTTCTTTGCGCCTGGTCTTTCCTCTGGCAGAGGGACGGGGTCCTCCTGGTAGCAGCGAACCCAAAAGGCTTCGGCGGAGAGAGGGGGGGAAAAAAAAAAAAAAAAAAAAGACAGAAGCAACCTCAAAACTGGAACATTATGAAGAGTGAAACGTGACGCGTTGAGATTTCAGCCATTCCAGTCGTCATCCCGCTTTATCTTCTGCGGCCAAAATGAACAGCGATGCGTTCGAGGCAGGCACACACCGCTCGGACTCTGAAAAATTGCGCTGCAGGGAAACAGGAATTTAAACGAACGTCACGTGAGTCTGCTCCTATTGTTCGCCCCCCCCGCGCGCGCGCCACCCCTCGCGCCCGTCCTTAGGCACACACGCACACGCACACACAAACACACACACATTTATTACTCACTATATGATCGTCTTTACAGTTAATTTTATTACTTTACATGTTTTGCATACAATGATACTGATACACTGATACATAGTAACACATAGTGATCATATTTATATAGTATACACACACACACACACACACACACACACACACACACACAAACACACAGACTTTTATACATTTTTATACAGTGGTTATACATTTTTATAACCACTTGTACTGTTCACAATTCGTATATAGTGAGATTTATCTGTGTAGAGGTATAAATAGACCTAAGGATGCCAATGTTACCCCCTTTAGTGTCTATTGCCATGGGAACCCCACACTTCCATCTATACACATCCTTCACCATAGCTCCTGTACATGTGCTGCATACCAATGGTAAATGCAAGGGAGAATCTCATGTTGCCCTATCACACACACCTAGTGCAGAGACTTGTCGCGAGAGGGGAAGGCATGGCAACCACCCTATTGCTTTGATATGTGTGTCGATGTGTGTGTGTGCGTGTGTGTGTGCGTGTGCGTGTGCGTGTGTGTGTGTTCTGTGTTCTGTGTCACACAGAATTACACAGCTCATGAATAATTAGATTTAAAGGCAAAATGACCTTTGTAACTGTGGACTTGCTTGCATAAACATGGGGGGGCTCCTGGAGGATTGGAATCAGAATCAGAATCAAAATCAGAATTCAGAATCAGAATTCAGAATCAGAATCAGAATCAGAATCAGAATCAAAATCAGAATTCAGAATCAGAATTCAGAATCAGAATCAGAATCAGAATCAAATTTATTGGCCAAGTACATTCACACATACAAGGAATTTGACTTGGTGACGTTGGTGCATTAAAAAACAGAGAGGCACAGCAATCAAATAAAGAAAGTCAAACAATCGAACAATATACAATTAAAGAAATAAATAATTAAGTGTGTGTGTCTGGAGGGAGCCGATCACCTTCTCTGCTGACCGGATGATACGCTGCAGTCTGGCTTTGTCCCTGGCAGTGGCACCAGCAAACCAGACAGTGATCGATGCGGTGAGGATGGACTCATTGATGGCCGTGTAGAACTGCACCATCATTTTCTGCGGCAAGTTGAACTTCTTCAGCTGCCGCAGGAAGTACATCCTCTGCTGGGCCTTCTTGGTGATGGAGCTGATGTTCTGCTCCCACCTGAGGTCCTGTGTTACGGTGGTGCCCAGGAATCTGAATGACTCCAGAGTGCTGACAGGGGAGCCACACAGGGTGAGGGGTGGGCTGGGGGTCGGGCTCCTCCTGAAGTCCACTACCATCTCTACAGTCTTTAGAGTGTTCAGCTCCAGGTTGTTAAAGGGGAATTCCGGTATTTTTAAACCTGGGCTCTATTTGTACAAATTTGTCATTTATATCGCAAAATAGGTACAAAAAGTTTTGGAATTGCTCCGGTAGATCGCCTCAGCCAGCAGTCGTGAAACAGGCTGCTATGGCTGCAACGTAATCAGCAGGGGCAAGTGCGCCAATCAAAGTACGTCCACTAAAAGTGCTTGTTTTTGCCACTGACAGGCTCAGATTGTTATTGGAAGTGTCTGACAACATTACAGAAAGTATCCCTACAGAGATAGACCTTTTTTTTAACCAGAAA
This sequence comes from Hoplostethus mediterraneus, assembly GCA_034670385.1. NCBI lineage: Eukaryota > Metazoa > Chordata > Actinopteri > Trachichthyiformes > Trachichthyidae > Hoplostethus > Hoplostethus mediterraneus. The sequence continues at coordinate 1,947,627 of JAXDDW010000062.1, forward strand.
CAGAAGTCTCGCTCAAGGAGAAGTCTCGCTCTGAAATCTGAAACACGAGGTGAGTTGTTGCATGAAGAGGTTAAACAAAGGTTTCTGTTTAAAAAAAAAAAGAAATTCTCAACTTCTCAACTTCTACTGTATAATGACGTGTTGTTTTCTTCAAACATTCACAAACACATTAATCATCTTCTTCAGTCATGTTGAAAGGAATCACATTTGCACACCTTCTCACGGTGTTCATGAGATGAGAGTCATGTGTTTCTTGCGAGCCAGGAAACCATTTGTATTCACAACATGCAGAGATGCACATTTCCAACACTCTGTGGTGGCAGGGACTGAGTGTGTTCCCTGACAGGTGCTGTCAGCGAGGTGTTTTAGTGTGTTTTTAAAAACCATGGGACCTGGTTTGTCGTCTGTCACCTTACCTGCTCTCAATTCAGAAGGGAACAGGCTGTTGACTCACAATAAGATGGTGCAAACCTGCAAACTGCAATCTGCCGTGCTCTAACACACTGCAGCAGTTCATTTCCATGTGCACAAGATAGGCTTAGATTTATATTTGTAGCTCATGTGGAAACTTCTAGGGGAAAAGTGTTTGACTAAATTTCGATCTAAATTCCCAAATATTTGAAAAAGCCAGTCAAGAAAGAAGCTTTTTATTTCACACCTAATGCATGCTGGGATAGGCTCCAGCATGTAGTCATTCAATCAATCTTTCAGGAAATAGTTAACTAAATGACTTTTATGTGACTCCAAAGCCACGTGTAAGGCTCATTATTAGTTACTTCTGTTAGCCTGTGGTCTGCAACACCAACTTACAAGGCACTGTAATGTGGAGGCATGGTAGTACATAAATGAGGTGGAGAGATTAACCAGTCGCTCTGGAAAGACTAATTGAACTATTAAAGAAATGAGGGAAAGAGAGTGCCTCTAAACCTCTAGAATATCCAGGCACACTGAACATGCCCCCAATGCATTCGCAGGAATAATCTATCAGGTTTGATTTCTTCCCTGGCCCTGTGTTGTCTATAGATATTTTCTGGCTGATGAACACAGAATAAAAGAAGAAGAATAAAAGCCTCTTAGGAATTTTAAATGGCTTCTGGCAGTGTGTGTGTGTGTGGGTGTGGGTGTGGGTGTGTCTGGGTGTGAGAAAGGGAGAGACTCACTGTGTTATTCCTCCCCTGTAGCACACTGTCCGGTTTACCTTTGTTCCTCCTGTGGAGAGTCTTTAGTAAGTTGTTTTGTCAGTAAGTAAGTAAGTTGTTGTCAGCTACACATCTGAGGAGTGGAGCGATAAAATAGGGGGGCACTTTACTTGTGACGCCCCAGGCCGGGACAGGAGGGCCGAGAGAACAGTGGCATCAGGATGGATTCTGCTTCTTTGTTTACCTCAAAGAAGTCAGCAGAACCAGCTTTGCTTCGCCCCCCCTCACCCCTACTCTATCACCAGAGTATGACTTCACTGTTTTTAAAGGCACAAGGATCCATTGTTAAAACCTCCCTTTGCTTTCTAAAAAGCAAGAGTTGGAGCCGCTCTAGTCTCTGCACCAAACAAGTGAAAGAATACCACCCAGGGATACAGTACCAAAATATATAATTATGTTGAGGTATATAAATAAAGCGTTTGGCAGCTACAACATCTCTTATTTTAATCTCTAAGTGCATAATGACAATCCTTGTATGGCACACACACGAGTGGAACATATTATTTCAAATCAGCGCAGCGAAATGTCCCATGGAGTGATCTGATGTGCTGTACTGAGAATGTGCACTGATAAATGGATTGATGGTACTTCAAATGACTCGTTAATATCTATACCTTCACCTCCAAATCATTACTTACATCAGTACTAAAAAAAATAGAGAGGAATTCAACTGAATACCCAGATGAACCTTTCCTCATACAGAGTTTTGTGCATGTTTTCACATCACTCGTAATGCCTTGCAAATTGTCAAACCTCCATGAACTCTGAGTCTAACAAGATCACCATTCACTAGCCATCTAATCTAGATGTTACAGCGTGTGAGTATGGGTATGTTGTCCCAGAATCCCGATTCCAGCCTCCAAATTAATGTTTGTTTCGACCCGATGGTTTAGAAGTTAGTCAATGTCAGTTGCAGATATAATACAATGAGAGAGAAATCTTTGCGTCCTGGGCCACACAACATACGGTGTTACTTAAGTCAAACATCATGCTATGGTCACTGTATTGTTAAAAAAATATTTTCAGCATCATAAAATGGCTTCAAACATGAAACTAATGTCTATGGAAATATGGATTGTTCTTTGAAGCTGAATTCAGGTTATGAGTCACTGTTTTAATTTATCCAGTTCAGTCAGAGCCACGTCTCAAGGCACTTCTGGTATTTGAAGCACTGACTGCAATGCAAGTTTGACTCTAGGCCAATGATAATGATGAGAACTTCTCCTGCCCCGTGTATTTCCTCCAGATCCTGAGGTGTGGTTAAATCATTTTAAGTTTGCTTGACGTTAATGTTTCCACAATCCTTCAGAAACATCGTACAGTCACACTGAGACAGAGGTGGCTCAGTTCCTCGACTGTACGCTTCACATTATGGATTACCTTTGTAGCTCATATAACAGTTATCTACTGTACATCCTAACAGGTAACACCACATTGAGAGAGACTTTGAGGACTATTTTCACTGGAGCTCCTCTCAACATCGTGAGAATGACTTATCATATTCGATTTTTTTTCCCAGTGTTTTTTCGTGTCTGTGAATAAAGTCACTTTGGTGCTGTCACGCTTGGCTTTGCGTCACTTTGAATGTTATTCCCGCTGACGGTGAGTGACATTTGAGCATAGGAGTGTCTCACTGTACTTCTCTGCAGATTGTTCCTCCTCCTCCCTCTGCTGACACTGAGTAGAAAAGGCAAGAATGGGAGGTCTAACCGTGCTGCTTGGACAACCCCTAACCAAGTGTGGAGACTGTTAAACACGCCACTTGGTTCCCTGGAAAGACCCCAGACGAGCCTCTGCGGTGTGGGACGCTGCCAGATAAGAGCACACTGAGGTCAGGCAGGACTGTGGTTGGTTCTGCTCGGCCCTCCGTCATGACACCAAACCCTGAGCTTGCAGTACTTTTTACTCTCTCTCTCTCTCTCTACTGTCTGGCTACTCTTTGTATGTCTCTCTTTCCAGGGGGGTTGTGTACATCTATTTCACACAAACTGCAATGGTTTAGAGAAAAAAAAAAACCTGCCTTGGTAAATGAGTTTCCAAGATGATTAAGTAGGTAAAAGTTTTCTGGAGAGTCTACATCTGACTGTGCTCCGTGCAAAAACAGCCATCTGTTGTGTAGGACTTTTCATTCCCTAACGCGCACACACGCACACGCGCACACGCACACGCACACACACACACACACACACACACACCTACTCATCTCTCAGGCTTCACACTGACTAATCAGTTTGAAAGAATCCATGGAAATTGACCTAAGAAAGAAAGTTAGGAAAACAACATTTTTTCAGATCAGCATAGATAGATATGAAACAAATGTACAATATGACTTTCCTTATTAAATAACACATTATGATTTTTCTGTTGAAGAGTGCTCTATAAATAAATAAATAAATAAACTGTGTTTCACTCCATGTATCTATGGACCTGAGTCTGCCAATAAAAGCTTCATTCATTCATTCATTCATTCAGTTATTTCCAGGTGTTTGGTGATATATGGATATATATTGTATCATTGGTATTTTTTATCTGAATTATGGCACTTGGATTATGGCACAAGGGATAGTAACATCTTATCCTGTGTATTAATGAATGGAGAATTCTCTCAAGCACTGACCCAGAGTTCAAGCGGGTACTTCCACAGGACAGAGGTACAATTAATCACACATGCAAGTGTGACCGAGGAGAAGCCGGTTATTGTAGCCACCATTCTCTAGATTACCCCCATTAACTGCAAAGGATAAATGGTGAAAGGAGGTTATGGGTGATGTGCCAGAAACAAGAAAAACAATCTATATGAAATGACTGGAGATTGTAAATTGCTTTTCCTTTCCTGTGTCCTTTATTTCATTTATACCCGTTAGATTAGCTTTGGTTATTTTGTTGCCTTGTTCAAATCTATCTATCTATCTATCTATCTATCTATCTATCTATCTATCTATCTATCTATCTATCTATCTATCTATCTATCTATCTATCTATCTATCACATTACATTACATTACATTACAGTCAGACGCTTTCAAGTAGGTAGGCACGAGAACTACAAGTCACCAGAAATCCTAAGTGCATTTCCTTCCTCAACAAGCAACTAAGAGCAGAACCAGTGCTGAGGTAAAAGTGCACTAAGTTAGCTACCTGCTTTTTATTGAAACAAATTAGACAAATAAGTGAAGCAAATAAACAAGAGCTAAGACAAATAAGTGAATAAGCATCTCTCTCTCTCTCTCTCTCTCTCTCTCTCTCTCTCTCTCTCTCTCTCTCTCTCTCTCTCTCTCTTTCTCTCTCTCTCTCTGTACAAGCCACCTCTGACTAAAAATGTGGGAGATTTGTAATGGAGGCTACTGCATGGCATTGTGCCTGTTAGTGCTCTTGTCTCTTTAATTAATCCATCAGTGACGAGTGGTTGCCCTTTCTGTAACATAAGAGACACGGTTTTTCACTGTTTTATGGAGAGGCTAGGTCCTCTCTTTGTATTGATAACCACACTTCTGACTGCACCTGGGGTAGGCTTCACGAGTCCATTTTTATCTCACAAAAAAGGGGGAATTGTTAACTTCTTCATGGGACAAGCAAAATGGCAGTGTTCTTGAGCAGGAAATTACTATTTGCTAACTCACTAGAAGGATGATTTTCTAGATACTGTGTGGATGTATTTCTTGTTGTGTTTTTGTTTCTTTGAAGGGAGCAGTTAGGAGGGTTGAAAAATGTCTCGTTTTTTATGTAATTGTAACAGTAGGATAAAACTGATTTGTGTCTTTGTTTGATAATAATGGTATGTTATGTCTCTCTCTCTCTCTCTCTCTCTCTCTCTCTCTCATGTTTCTTTATTTCTTTTTTATCATCCTGTTGTGATATCGGTTGAATGTTTTCAGTGGTCTCCCAGCTCCAAAACCTATACCGTGACGCCCTCTACCGGTCACTTATGGTAAACCTGTACCCGGAAGTAGTAGCCAGGCAGCCTGTCAAGTGATGTAGTTGCCTCGTGCATGGCAGAGTGGACCGGTTCGAGTTAGCAAGTTTAATACAACTGGCCCCGACGAGATTGTCATCAACTTCTACAATTCAGCCGGTGGGCTCATCACAAGACTTTACTTCACGGTTTTATAGATATGCAATACTAGCTACCATTATTTGAATTCACAACAAACTTTTAAGCTCATAACAGCTAACGTTAGCCTGCTAGTTAACTTAACATTAGCTATTGAGCTCTAGGTTTGTGATGTTTAAATGAACAATAATACATGATGGCTTATTGAATCAAAGTACTTATACGTAACTATATTCGTTCTTTTAGTTACGCTATTTCCTGATAAATGGCCCCTTTCATTCCTGAGCCAGGCAACATGTAAAGATACTGATAACGTGAATTGATTGAAAGCTTTCTCTCTTCAGGTGCTACAAACGTTTGTGAGCCACTGAGCTCGGCACTAGCCGTAACAGCTAGCCAACTACACCACTATGTCTAGTGAGGGGCAGCCCGCAAACCTGTCATCACAGGGGGCTGGGGAAGCGCACCCGTGTGCCCTGGCAGGAGGAGCCTCCCTTATGTCCTCAGTTGAGAGTGAGGCCGCCAGTGGGGCCGTAATCACGGTCACCATCGGAGCCACGGTGCCCACAGGGTTTGAGCACACTGCTGCAGAGGAGGTGATGGAGAAAATTGGGGTTGAAGCACGAATCAGTAAAGATCGTGGCCGCATATACTTTCAAATACGTACTGACAAACTTTTCCAGGTAAGATGTGACCCAGACCCAGTGAATGCCTTATTACCAGTTGGTGTTTCACATTGTTGAATTGCATTATAACCATTACATGTTGATACAATTTTGCCACGGGCAAAGAGATGTACTCAGAGCTCACTATAGTGATGAAAACTAACAAAAACAAACAAAAATAAATCCGCCCAAAAGTAGAAGTCACATGTCGTCACGCCTAATGATCTAATGTGGTTCAGTCTTTATTTGTGATGGTGATCACGTCTCGCCCTTTGTTACAAAAAATCAACACTCCTGGTGATGTAATCATGAGACAGACCCTGAGGTCACAGTGATTGTATGAAGTAATGAGTAATGTTATGAAAGTCAAAGCTCAAACCTTTTTATGAGTCTGGCAAGTCAGTCTCTAATTCATCATCATTGTAGCATCTTGAGGTTTTTGATCTGATCTGATTGAACGCTTCCATTAATAAGCCTCACAATATTATGGAAAGGATGGACAAATTGAATTTTCTTTATCTTGTTATAGGGCATTTTTGTGCTTTATTTATATATGTTTGTAATCTATTTATCTACTGTATCTAGTCATTCATTCATTCATTCATTCATTCACTCACCTCTGCACCATAGGTCCATCTTCTGAGATCTGTGGACAACCTGTTTGTTGTGGTTGAGGAGTATGACCACTACCAGTTCAAAGAATCCAAGGTAAACTACAGTCTTCCAGCTCAACACACCTTCCCAAGTCAAATCATAATCAGCCAAAAGTGTCCCTTCTTAGTTTTTAAGGATATTGCCACAGAGCCATTACTGAATGTTACTCTCCATGGGTACAGTGCTGCTAAACATGATGATGAGCTGTTGCTGAAAACAGAGTTTCAATGTAGCACAAATAGGCGCATATGCATTACTGTCGGACAACAGATTTAAACACTATTTTGTACAGGAGGAAACACTGATGGACTTGCAGCAGCTCGCCTCCAAACTCCCCTGGACCAATGCTCTAGTGGTCTGGAGACTAAACAACTCCCTGAAAAAGAAAAGAGGCCGTCGGAGAGGAGGCAATGGCACCAAGGTGAAACCTAACAGCGAGGCCCCGGAGGCCGTCGCGGCAGAAACCGATCAGCAGCAACTGCCAGAATCGCTGTCGTCTGCTGACGGCCAGACTGAGGAGGAGGTACCTGACGCACAGAGCAACAGCCAGGACTCGGAGGACGCCGCACCCGAGGTCAAGCTCCTCAAGTTCCGTGTGACGTGCAACAGGGCCGGTGACAAACACAGCTTTTCCTCCAATGAGGCTGCCAGAGACTTTGGCGGCGCTGTGCAAGAATTCTTTCAGTGGAAAGCAGACATGACGAAGTTTGACATTGAGGTAGGCACGGTTGCTGTGAGTGGGCTGGTGCGTATAGAATAACATTGCGCCAGCCAGGTGAAGGCGTAAGTGATTACTGTAGGGATTAACGAATGAAGAGCAGTTCTGTTTAATCACTTTTTCCATGAAGGTACGCAGATGTGGTACAAACAAGTTTTGACTTTGAAAATGTGTGGGAGGTTGAAGGTAGATGTTTATCTTTAAAAACTTTCCCATTCTGTAGACCTGAAAGAGTTTCAGTATTCCCCTCTAGGAATTTAGTAGCAGTTGCCAGTTGTCTCTCCCACTATCACTCCCAGTACCTATTCTGGTTTGGCTCATATTTGGATACATGTGTGGACTAGTTGTACTGTTGTTGTTTGTTTTGGGTGGGCACGATTCAGTTCACTGAAGATACACAGACTAGATTCTAACACTAGGTTTCATGATGTGGTTTTTGCATCGTCGATGTTCCTGCAGGTTTTACTGAACATACATAATGAAGAGGTGCTGATTGGCATCGCGCTCACAGAAGAGAGTCTTCACAGGAGAAACATCACTCACTTTGGACCCACTACTCTGCGCTCCACCCTGTGCTATGGCATGCTCAGGTAACTCGAAAACACAGGTCACCCCATATAAACCCTTTCACCTGACACTGCTATAAGATCTAGCCCTGATTTTACTTCATAGCCCTGATTTTACTTCAACACTTGCCTTGGATATAGCAGAACATTTTAATTGCCCTCCCCCCATCATGTCTTCAAGCCTTATGGGATCACTTTATAAATTAGATTGATTTTAGTTGATATTTCCATTGCCATCTATGAGAATCTGTGCTGTTTAAGTAGCCCTCAATCATTTGAGAGATGGTAGAGGGAGGATAGTGGTTCGCACAATAGCTGAAATCCCATTGAGTTGTAGTGAGATGCGATCAGGCCCTGCAAATATCTCAAAGGAACATACCAAGAATCTGTTATGGTCAAAAAGTAAACAAAGTTTCTGCAGTTCCTGTGAAAAAAAACAACGGTTCCTGTGTCTGTTGGTGGTCTGTTGGTACACGGCAAGGGGGCAAACAGTCCACGAGTAGGGTGTGTTGGGTTGCTGATGATGTTGCGAGGGTTCCTCATACACCGTTTCTTTTAAATGTCCTGTAAGAGTGGATCCAGTGATGGGAAGCTGCAAGGTGGTTCCCATTCTAGGCTGTGATACAGCAGCTCTCTATTGTACATCTATAGAAGTTGACATGCCATGTTTTCAATGGCATATTGGCTGTTTTCAGCCCAGAGACAGTGTTGCAGGTTCATCTGAGGTCCTCATTGATGTTGGCGCCTACAGACTTGAAGCTGTGGATTCTCTCTATTGCTATCCTGTTTCATGTGTGCATGGTCACGTTGTAGTTTCCTGAGGGGAACAATCAGCTCCTTTGAGAGAGTACAGCAGTGGGCTGAGTATGCAACCCTAGGGAGTCTCAGTGTTCAAGGTTCTTGTGTTGTCCTCACTCCTGAGAGTCTGAGCCCCAGTTGGCAGGGAAGTCTGAGATTAAGTATGAGGTGCAGTCCCAGTGTGCTGAGTTGAGAAACCGGTTTCTGTGGTATAATGCTAGCGTTGACTGCTGAGCAGTAGTCAACAAGTGGATGCTAGCCTTGATTTAGAGGCATGTTTTTGTATTTTTCTTGGGTACTGGGATGATATCAGTAGTGTTGAAGCAGGTAGGGACAGAAACATGGTGGAGATCTCTGAGAAGACACCTGCCAGCTGGTTGGCACATGCTCTGAGTGCCAGGCTCTGGATACCATTACGTTCAGCAGCTTTGGGTCATCAGTACTATTTGATTCTCACCTGCCCCACATATTTCATGAGTGCACCATTTCCTCTCCACTGAGCTGTGCCCGTATACATTTCAGTTGGACAGAGCACAGATTGGGAACTGTAGGCTGAATTCTCTCTTACAACCAGGACCTGTTAAAAATCAATGTTATTTTTGTTTGTAATTATGTCTAAAAAAATAATAATAAGTATGTAAAAATGTAAGTATGTTCTGCTAATTTGCTTTGAAAATGCTTCTTTATGCAACATTAGTTTTGTGTTAAAGACACCTATCGTCTTGCAGTGGTTCTTTGAATTGTTTTACATTCCCACTCAACTGTTGTGTGAGTGGCGGCCCCAAACAGACATGTTCATTTTTAATCCTCGTTAAACATTATTCTGCATGAGTATGAGTGTGTGTATATATAGTATTCATACCATCTTTTCTGTGGACACAGGTTGTGTAAACCTCAGGCATCAGATATAATCCTTGACCCAATGTGTGGGACAGGAGCGATACCATTGGAGGTAAGACGGAAGTATTTAAGTGTTTATTTCTTTAGTCAAAATGGACTGTGTGCTTGTTTTGTTTAGAAGGAGGAATGATACAGTGGAAATATACAGCATGTGTCTTGAGTAAGAATACAATGTTTCTAATTGCACAATGGTTTTCTTTCATCAGGGGGCCATAGAGTTTCATGATTCATTCTACATGGCGGGTGATAACAATGACATGGCAGTTAACCGCACGGTCAATAATATATGTCACATCCAGAAGCGAAGAGAAGACAAAGTCGGGTGAGAGTGTAGACGGCATGAAGAGTGTCTGCTAGAAACACTCCTCTGACCATCTCATGATGAGTGTCGTTGTGCTTATTGTCTTTTGAACAGGGCACCTGGATTGCCCATTGACACGGTGCAGTGGGATCTGTGTCATTTACCCATAAGGACCAGCTCCGTTGACATCATCATCACTGACATGCCCTTTGGGAAGAGGTACCATAACATTGGTGTAGATGGTTGAGTAAATATTACCTAAAACTAATCACACTGATTGATGCCTCAAATATACCTCTTGGAATCTGCAGTGCCTTCATACAGTATTTAATCCCCTCGACCTTTCCCACGTTTCGCAGTGGTACAGACTAAATTCTGAATGGATTCAATTCTGAATTTAATAATAATCCATAATGTCAAAGTGGATTTTTAAAAATGTTCAAAATTGTATTACTGTAATGGAGTTACAGTGCAGCCAAATTGTTTTGAATGACCAAGAACCTAAGGACCACTCTGGCAGAACTACAGAGGTCCTTGCGTGCAGTGGGAGATCTTTCCAAAAAGACATCAGTCATTGCAGCACAGGCTATATGGCAGAGTGACCAGAACTAAGCCACTGCTGGTTTAAGAAAGGCAATGAAAAGAAAATGTAACTTGTCCTAATGCAACGCCCTATGTCTGGTGGAACCCGGGCACAGCACATCGCCCATCTAAGACCATTTCTATTGGCGGTGGCAGCGTGGGAGCTGGGAGACCAATAGAGAGAACAATCAATGGAGCTGAATATAGGAAGATTCTTGAAGGAAATCTGTGTCAGAGTGCCAACGCTTATGTTCCAACAGAACAGTGATCCTAATCATACAGCCACATCAGCATTGGACTGGCTTCAGAACAGCAAGATGAAAGTCCTTGAGTGGGCCAGCCAAAGCCCAGACCCCCTGAAGATCTGTGACTCGAAGGTGGCTGATACAGCTGTATCAAAGAAGACGCAAAGATGATTCTTCAACTAAGTATTGACTCAGTGACTCGAGTCACTGTGAGTTTCTCGAGTCATAGTGTAGATTATTGACAATAAATGAATCCATGATGAATTCAGGGTGCGACATCACAAAACATGAAAAAAAGTCAACACTGTTGAATACTTTCTGAAGGCACTGTACGTCTATCCACACTTACACCTAAAGACTAAAAGTGAATTCATGTGTTTTCTTGAAGAATGGGCTCAAAGAAGAAGAACTGGGACCTTTACCCTTCATGTCTGAGAGAGATGGCCCGTGTGTGCAGACCAGACTCAGGGAAGGCGGTCCTGTTGACTCAGGACAAGAAATGCTTTTCCAAGGTATCGCATTAAAAAATACATTTCCATGAGCCAGATGAGGCCTTGCTAACTATAAGACATGTCTGGCCACCATCTCCCCAATAACAATTTCACCCTGAAAATCATTCCAAGCTCAATGTGTAAAAAAACAAAACATTTCAAGTTTTTTTTCATCCCGAGGTTGCTAGCCAGTACTAATCAGCATGTAAGCCTTGTTCCTAGTGTAGAAAATTGGCTCCCGTGTCGGTCAATGATTCTAGCGGTCTTTGTAAGCAGGATCTCTATATGGCTTCATGAACACAACTAACGCTGTGGTGCTCCAGAGCTGCTGCTGTTTACCATGGCGCCTGTTGCTTGCAGCACCAATAGAAGCACCCGACAGTAAACCTTGAAAGGTTTTGGACCATCAGGGCTTCTGCCGGGCCCAAATTATTACAGCGCTTCCAGTCATGTCTTAACTCGACGACTGACGTCTAGTCTGGCTCTCAATTCTGTGAACCCCGCACAAATGCGTGAGTCACAATAGGATGACACATTTGTAAATGCTGGTGGGGTTTTTTTTCACTTTTATATCGCCCCTCCATTGGGATTACGAAACCTAATGTGGCCTATGTGCTACAAAGCTCGTCCACCCTGAGTTGAAATAGTTCATCTCTAAATAAACCAATGACAGTCTGAGTGCTCTAGGACTGAATCAGCTCAGTTATTGCAACACAGAAGAGGCTTTTACCAGCAGGATTTGTCTAAGCAAAGAGCTTTTCTTACATATAACAAATGTCTCTCACTTGTTATTTTGTCCTGACAAATATACATTTCTCCAGGCTATATCGAGGATGGGAGGACTGTGGAAGAAGTCGCAGACTGTTTGGGTCAACGTAGGGGGTTTGCATGCTGGAGTGTACCTCCTCAAGCGGACGGGGGCAACGTTTGGCCAAACTCCTGAGGATATCTATGAATCACTTGCAGTTGTCAACACAGTGGGGGATGAGAAGGACAAGTCACTTCCTTAAAGGACAATTCCGGTATTTTTAAACCTGGGCACTATTTGGACATATTTTATGGTCTAAGTGACTAATAGGTACAAAACGTTTTGGAATTGCTCCAGTAGATCGGCTCAGCCGGCAGTCGCGAAACGGGGTGCAATGGCTGCAAAGTAATCCGCTGGGGCAACTGCGTCCAATCAAAGTACGTCCGCTAAAAGTGCTTGTTTTTGCCACTGACAGGCGTTTGGAAGTGTCTGACAACATTAGGGAAAGGATCGCTACAGAGATAGACCTTTGTTTAACCAGAAACCGAAGTGAGGTGAGTTGTTGCAGGAAGAGGTTAAACAAAGGTCTATCTAAGGTGTATCCTTTCCGTAATGTTGTCAGACACTTCCAATAACAATCTGAGCCTGTCGGTGGCAAAAACAAGCACTTTTAGTGGACGTACTTAGATCGACCGCAGTTGCCCCAACGGATCACGTTGCAGCCGTTGCAGCTCGTTTCGCGGCTGCCGGCTGAGGAGATCTGGAGCAATTCCAAAACGTTTTGTACCTATTAGTCATTTAGACCCCAAAATACGTACAAATAGGGCCCACGTTTAAAAGTACCGGAATTACCTTTTAATCCTCACCCTGCTGTGACGTTATTGAAGAGGCTATGTAGGATTAACGTTATTTATTCAATTTTACAGCCTTTATTTTCCAAGCTGAAATCTCATGCAGCAAGCGGTTTTAGTTTTGCCAAGTTGGTGTGTCTCGTTTGTATTTTTGACAACTGGTTTGTGGGAACAGTGGGGCTAACCAGAAAGAGAAATGCTACTCTTGATTATGTTCAACAGCAGTTTCATAGTTCTCACACCGTCTGTTTGCGTGAGGCTGTTCATTTAAGAGTCCGGTTGTTATTCAGGAATTTGTTCAGTGTTATTCCTCTCAGACCCTCTGTGTCGTTTTTACAGGGACTGTACTTTACTTGACATTTGCTGAGATTAATAAATGTTGTTTGCAAAATGTCGCAGTTGACGCAGATATTGATGCAACAATACAGACACTGTTACCCTGTATCCAAACTGGTTGTATTGACAGTAACACTACACTACACAGATGCACCCTGAGTACAATGGGAAATTGGCCCATTTTGTAGTCAAAATATTTTTCTTTTCTTACACTCCAACATTCTTGATTTGCCCACGCAGTTGGTGGAGAAGACCGAATCTGATATCCTGATGTTAAAGGTGTGTGTGTTTGTACGTGTGTCGACTCACTGTCAGTCTGTCACAATGGATTTATGTGTGTGAATTTTGGCAGGCAGTAATGTTTTGCTTCCTTCAGCCCTCTAACACATGAGGTAATGCTTTCAGGGCTTCATAATTCATGGGTATTCCCAAACGGGGGAAAAATACAAAGCTCCTTTACTAGCTCTTCTTAAAACTAAGATATTAGCAGGGAACAAAATCCATAAATATATTTAGCTTCTGCAGTCACCATTTTCATATGGATTGTGTCAGGGTCTTGACACTGGGATTATAATGGGGTCTTAGTTCAAAATCACCTTGAGGCAGAACCGTGTTATTTTCGAGACTAACACAGACCTATTCAGATATAAATGTGCAAGGGCCATAATATCAGCACAAACTAGTACAGGGAAACGTCATCTAAACCCAATTATTCCGCTTTGTATTTGCAGAATAAGGTTTGCTGCGCTCTAGATAAATCCATTGTACAATATAGTAAGGATTAAAAACTGGTGTTATATATGTTATTACTCTTTGAAAATATAATTGATATAACTTTTGCTTTACAATAAGGTTATAGCTCCCTCGTCTTATTTACCAATACATTACTATTATTTTCTTCCTTGTTCCTGTTTTCAATGAGTAATCTGAGCTGTTGAGAATTTCTAGCGAAATTCAAGGTACAAATGAAAAAGCTCTCATTCCTGCATACTGAAAGAGGAATACAGAACAGAGTATAACCCGTGTAACATACCGGCGATGTCATACCGGCGATGTCATACCGGCAAGCCAAGCGGAAAAGCTGACGCGTTGACGTCATGTGTAAGATCGCATAAAGCAGCGCGGGAGTTTACTAAGGGACTCCACTGACCGCCGCTGGGGAGCGGAGAAGTACACTTACTGTAAACACGCAATGATTTGGATCACATTTCTCCTCGTGCAAGCCGTCCTCCTATACTTGATTGTCGCTCAGCGGTCGAGGTAAGTCTGCCACTCTCGTGCTTACTTCACTTGTGTTTCCTTTCGTCAGTGTAATATTTCTTAAACTGTAATACTGGCCTTTTTTTTTTTTTTTTTTTTTACAATGATTTTCTTTCTTGTGATTGTGATTGGTTTTCTTTAGTCATGTTTTGATATAGTTAGTATAGTTATAGTATAGTTCCTTTACATTTTACATCTATGGCGACCTTCTCATGATGAATTTATTGGTGGTTTATTGGTTTGAAGTCCATTTTAGGCTAATTCTGAGATTAACAATTAGGTATTTTTTTTTATCATACCATTCGTCACCCTACCCAAGCAAACCGCGTCTATGTTAGTTTAGTGGGTTGCTCCAAAGCCATTTAACCCTCCACTCTGTTTGGAATGTGGTTAAACTACTAGACTGCTAAAGATAAACCACTGATCTTCATAGATGAAGCATGATGTCTTAAGACAATGTTGTAAACTATGTACATGGAATCAGCTTACTTGTAGTTATTGACTTCTAGTCCTAATTGGTAGTTTAGCACACAGCAAAGGAAATAATTGTATTGATAATTGTCCATACCTAGGGACTACATGTTTTAGTGTCCCCACCTCTCATATTGCCATGTCACAGGCATGATTACAATGAAAAGTGTTTGCAAATAAGCCTCCATTTAAATGTCAGATCAACTCCTTTAAATATGAATTAGGAATTTAGGCTTTTGTTTATTTGAAAGCACAGCCAAATCACTTCCATTTGTTTCTTTTTTTTTTTTTTTTAGATCGAAGAGTGATCCACCTTTAGACAAAGGAGTCATCCCATGGTTAGGCCATGCACTTGAATTTGGAAGAGATGCTGCTAAGTTTTTAAATCGAATGAAGATGAAACATGGCAACATTTTCACGGTGAGAAGAAGAAAACTGCTACATACATCTACATTTCTGCTGGTCCTCGAATCATGTTTCCTCTGTTCCAATCAAAATAATTGCAGCTGAGGAAATGAGAAGTCCTTGCCTATTCAGAAGAACCAAGTTGATAAAGTGTGATTACGGGAAGTGGGTAAAACATGGGTCTGAATTATGATTCCTACAATTTCCCGCCTATTTTCACTTGTGCATGTTATACAGTGTAGTCTGGAACAGGCTATAGTACTAATGCCTCACCAAATGTAACAGGGTATGAACTGTACAATGCGTCTTACAGATGTAAGAATGGTGTGATTTGTCCATGTAATATGTTAAACTGGCTTTTGGCACTGTGAACATTATGGAAATAACATACTGATTTCAAATGATCCACTTTATCATCCTTTGTTTATGCAAAATACCACATGTCATATATTATTGGACAGCTTTTTTTTCCCAAGGGTTTTGATCTGTAGAATATTCCAGCCAAATGGTAATCCATTAGAAATGCAGGCAACTGTCATGAAGTTGCATTGCAATGTCACATTTCTTTTTAAACCATTTGAAAATCCCAAAAGTGCTGTGATTAGTAGGAGTTAAGAGGTTTATACACACACAAAAACATATTCTACACATTTTCAGTATACATGCGTCACCTTTGTACTAATTGACCTACAGGTGCGCGCTGCCGGCCACTATGTGACTGTGCTTCTAGATCCGCACTCGTATGACGCAGTCATCAATGATCCTGTTTCCCTGGACTTCACACGCTATGCACAAGTTCTCATGGACAGGATGTTCAACTTGCAGCTCCCCCATCACCGGCCTGACAAAGCAAAAGCCATGATGAAACAGTATGTTGAAACAGCTTTCACAACGTGTCACAGAGTTACTACACTGTTTTCACAACATCATCAATCAGTGTAGCACAAATTACAGGATTCCCTCTTGTGGTACACCTTGTGTCAACCTTTCCTCCCTGTCCTCCCCTTCACCTTTTGTGTTCTTAGCCACTTCAACGGGATGAGTTTGGCCTTCCTTAACCGCACCATGCACCGGCACCTGCAGGCCTTGCTGAAAGCTGAGACGCCTCAGAACAAGACAGACTGGAAAGAGGAGGGACTCTTCAGCTTCTCTTACAGCCTACTCTTTAAGTACGGAAGAAGTCCTCCCACGCTCTTGACTATGTCAGAAGCATTCACGTCAAAGCCTCGGCTAAACAGTTTACCCCACCAGCCAATCCTCTGTTTGTAAACACAGTAGGAAAAATGTAGAGCGACACACTGCATCAATATTTGAGATCACTCCCGCTGAACTCGTCACTCATTTTGGCAGGTCTCAGTTTGGCACACGTGAGGCATGTATCTAGCTTTTGGTTGTTTTTAGAATGTCAGGCATTATTTGTAAATGGAGGAGAGAGTGCATACTGATATCCGGAATGTCAAGTAGAATATGACAGTAAAGTTTATTGTAACTTAGTGACATTCTCCATTAGGAGTTGCCGCAAGTTGGGTGGTCCAGAGGAAATTACCTGTTGATTTAAAGCGGTTGCTTGTGTGGAATGGCTTTTAAGTGGAAAGGCTGCGTGGGCTGGCTATCTTTTCATCAAGACGCCCAATGGCGCCCATTCATCAGTTTGATAGTGTTTTGTGCTACTGGCGCCAGTTAAATAGCTTTATAACTTTTGCCTTTTGTCCACCCTGCATCGTTTTCCCCTCAGGGCTGGGTACCTTACGCTTTTTGGAGAACAGAACAACAAAGGCACAGACCCCTCAAGTGTGTATAAGGAGTACCGGACGTTTGACAGTCTCTTGACCAAAATGGCGAGGGCCACGCTAAAACCAGGTAAGGAAACACACACACACACACACACACACACACAAAGGCTTATAAGTATGAAAATGACCACAATGTACCTAGTTATATTCCGCTTGATCAGAAACTTCAACCCACAATCCTGTCATTCTCTGAGAGCACAAAATTCCCATGATGAGAAAAAGTGATGCAAGTCATTGTGCCTTTTTTGTGCCTGGTCATGGTGTGTATATATTTGTCATCGTATAAGATAATCAGGTATGACATCATGAACGGAAGTTCCCTTAGGCTTTCACACATTTGACCCATCGTCATAACGTCATCGTCGTACTCCGACGTGACATTCGACACCTTGCCTTTCACTCCGGCCATCACATTCTTACACAGTGACACCCACGTGTGTTATTGTTTGGGACAGAATCTGCTCCACCCCTACTGCACTGTCACCTCAGTGATTTGTAATGCTTATTATACCTCCTCCAGTCCTGCCTGTCATACCTGTTTATTGCTGCTATTTTGTTCCTCTCCCATAAATCTATCTATGAGCTGTATTTATTTATCTGATAGCTTAATCATATTCCAAACATTGAGATTGATCTCATCTGCTTATCGTACATCGGTGACTCACTCGCTCACTCAGTGGTGTGTATCTGTGTGTTTGCGTGTGACAGATGAGAAGAGGTCAGCTCAGAGTGTGCGGCAGAGACTCTGGGAGTTTTTGGCTCCAGCGGGTCTGACCGAGGACTCGGGGTCCAGCCCCTGGCTTCACGGCTACAGACAGTTCCTGCAGGAGGAGGGGGCTGATGAGGAGACGCAGAGGAAGGCCATGCTGATGCAGCTCTGGGCCACTCAGGTAGGTCAGCCCAAAGAGGAAGGGCCTGTTTACAAAACAGGTATTTTCAGTCGGTGATCAGGTCTCGAGATAAAAGCGAGTTTCCCTTTCGATCTGATGAACTGCAGATCACTGTGAGGTTGCGCTTGAGGAGGGTGCAGGACTCTTGTACGCCACATGGGTGTGCTGTTCACCTCTGCATTTAGTTCCTCTGCCTCTGTGTGAGCAAGTCATGAATAGGCTTCATGGATACAGCATAGGCAAGGCAGGGCTGTCGTACTCGAGTCCGGTCTCACTCTTGAGTCCGGTCTCACTCTTCAGTCTGGTCTCACTCTTGAGTCCGGTCTCACTCTTGACTCCGGTCTCAAAACCACTTTATTGATGTTTTGCATTTGTCTTGGTCTCAGCCACTACTGGATGTTGACTTGACTTTATTTCAACTACATCACTGTCCTCACGTCAGTCTTCATTTGTTTCCAGGGTAATCTTGGTCCTGCTGCGTTTTGGCTCTTGGGTTACTTGCTGACACACCCTGAGGCCCTGGCAGCCGTGAGGAGGGAATTCAGACACATCTCACAGATGGACACTTCACAGACTCCTCTGCTGGACAGGCTCGTGCACACCCCTGTGTTTGGTGAGCTCTTGATCCCAGTTTGTGCTAAGAGGCCTTTAATTGGTAGTAGGGCCTTTCTATTGTTATCAAGATGATGTTGAAAGAGAAGTTCAAATTAGTTTTATTCATTTTCCATATGCACAGGACACATACGTTCTATACAGGACAATGACATGATTGTGGGTTTGTACACCATATTGTGGTTAATCTGGTTAATAGATATAAAAATAAGCAAAAAAACAATAATTATTAGAAAGAGAAAGACCAGCCTACAACTAAGGGCAAAATTAGCAATAATGGCGACTGAGAGAAAAGCACGAATAAACACTCAATAGACTGCAAAATTACATTAATCAAAAATGTTGAAGATATATTTCTGCAGGTCCATTCTACAGAAAAACATGTAAAAAAAATGTGATGAAGACTATTTTCACTCTCTCAGTGGTGGTTATTCACAGCTTATGTTCTGCCTTCTGCCCCATCCCAGATAGTGCCTTGGAAGAGACACTGAGACTCACTGCTGCCCCCTTCATCACCAGAGAGGTAGTACAGGAAAAGACTCTGCGCATGGCTGATGGCCAGGAATACCTACTAAGGAAGGGAGACCGAGTATGCTTGTTCCCCTTCAGCAGCCCTCAGATGGACCCTGAGATTCACCATGAGCCACAGGTTTGTAGTCCTGTCCTTTGAAAGTAACCGCTGTCCAGGTCTCCCACTCAATCACTCAAAACTCCACTGTGCTGTTACCAGTACTAGTAGTAATAGTATTAGGGACAAGCTGGAGGCTGGCTTTAAGTGTATAGAGAATTAGTGTCTGGATGGTTGTTTATGTAAGGTAGAATCACACCTACGCAAACCTGACCTTCGATTACCCAGTGAGAGGTTAAACCCACAACTGTGGACCACTGTGGGATTAACTGGGCACGGGAACAGAAACACAGCTAATAGGCGTGGGAAGGAATTTACAAGGCTGCGTTACACAAACATGTCCGCCAGTAACTGAGTATAGGCTCACTGCCAGACATTAAATGTAATAATTAGGAGGATTTTCATAGATGATTATGTCATTTCTCACTGGTTACGTCTAATGTCTGAAAACTTGTGTTTCCACTCCCAGAAATACAAGTATGACCGCTTCCTGAATGCAGATGGATCAGAGAAGAGAGATTTTTATAAAGGAGGGAGGCGGCTGAAATATTACACCATGCCATGGGGCGCCGGGACCAACGGCTGTGTGGGAAAGCAATTTGCCATCAATGCCATCAGACAGTGAGTGTCCTCAGACTGTCCCAGGCTTTACTGCATACATACAACTTCAGTTTTAGGAGACTCCTGCTATAATGTTTTCTCTTTGTGTTTGTGCTTTCAGGTTTGTCTACGTGGTCCTGTCTCATCATGATTTGGAACTTTGCGACCCGAACGCTCAGATGCCGGGGGTGAACGCCAGCCGCTACGGGTTTGGGATGCTACAGCCAGAAGGAGACTTATTGATCCGATATAAACCTACAAGTTCACACAAGGACTTTAAAATCAAATAAACTACCATTATACTTTAATTTATGTACATTCAAAATGTTTATAAACTGTAAATATGCCCTATTTTTGTATTCCATAATTGTATTATATGATCACATATTTTATTATTTAACTTTAAATATAAATTATACATTGTGTATGAGCTTGTGTTGTCAATTTTCTTGGGGTGTTGGGGTAAAAAAAACCAAAATCAATCTCCATTTGGATGCATTACGGCCACACATGTTCTTGTTGGACATTGATTTGTGAGTAAGACAAAAATGGAGGACATGGAGGAAATCAGACTAGCACTCAAAGTCATTTTCTGCAATGTTAAATAGAAAGCCTGGGTGTAATGAGGGCACTGACTGTACTGTAAACACAGCCAACCACACATTTCTCTCACTGACATGTGCCTGCTGTTTGCAGAGTGAAGCTGAGTGGAAAGTTTAGATTGATGTCATTTGGAAAACAACTGATTACTTACTAGCAAGAGCAGACACACTTTTCCAGAACAAGATCCACCCCCATGGATCACTGAGTGTGTTGTAAAGTTTGTCGGAGGACGAACGAACAACATATGCTATCGGTGTAATAAATTTATGTTGCAGTATGTGTATCCAACCAATCTGATCCCATGATATCTTGTTAATAAGTTGAAGTACATAACAATGTGTGGTTACAAAGGGAAACACGTCATGTCCCATGCGGGTCCCATGAGGTTTGGCTTTGGTTTTTGTGTCACCTAAGTTTTAAATCCTATTGTGTGGATTAATGAGCAACTGTTCCACTGAACCTGAGTGTGTCATGGAGCCAAGCCAGCCTAACCGTCTCTGCCAAGACTGTGAAACACAAATAACTTTTGCACAGAGGTGCCTACCTTTTATGCAATGTCTTAAAAAATGAGCTCAGATTCTCCTCATAATTTGAAATCTGGATAGAAGTTTTCACCCGCTCAAACCAAAGTACAAATCAGTATAATTTACTGCACTCATATGGACTCAATAGTGAATTTATAGTAGCCTTATCGTACTTTTTGATGCATTTTATCTCCTATGGTATCGCTATAATACCCCTATAGTATTCCTATAGGATATTACATAGTTTATAGTTCTGCTATGGTATTTGTATACTATTCTTGTAAAATGTATTTGAGGATTACTATGGTTCTTTTTCTCCAGGGAAGTTAAGATTTATAATACTGTGTCTAGCACACTGCACAAACCGGAATATGCATATAGATGCACTATGTGTAAATGCTACTGAGCTCTGGCTCTCTGCTTCCGTCCGGTAAGGGTTAAAGTCTGGCTGCGCGGCTGGAGGAGCCTCGGTGAAATCAGCCCCTGCAGGATCCCGTCTACAAGCACCGGCCAGCACACAGACACCGGCCGGCTAGACGAGATCCACCGAGAGTAGCCTATCCACGGCTTCTGTAAAAGTATACTTGTTGATTCGTCTCCGCAAGGGAGGACAGGCCAGACAGGACGTGATATTGTTATTTGAACATGTCTGCGCGTGGCTCATGATGTGTCCGACAACAGCCTGCGGGGAACTGGACAGGGATAGTTTTAACACCTTTACTCTTAAAATGTTGGTGATGATTGTCCGTATAGTCTCTGGGCATTTACGGGAGACATGTAAGTATCTTTTTTTTTTTTTTTCATTATATTTTCAGGCTTTAAGTTTGCTGTTTCATTTGTCTATGTTGGTTTCACTTGGCTATGTCTTTGTCTTCTGTCTTGTCCCTGTTTGGCTATCAGAGTTAGAATAAAAGCCTTAGCCTTTTATCACCTTATATCACCTTTGTAAGCTTTGGTCTGCTAAATGACTGTAATATAATGTAATGTATTGTAAAGCCTACAATTGGTGTGATTGCGAGCTCCTACAACATTATCTATAGGTCTAATTTAATGCATTTTTGTCGTATGATATATTATTGGGGAATAATGGAGGCATATTTAAGTGAGTTAAATTGACTGTATCGATCTGAATATTATCCTGTTGAAAACACTGTTAATACTAGCCTTGGCGTGCAGCCGCAGTCTACATGTCTGAGTTGTTGTATGGGTTGCGGTCATTTATTATGGGCGCTAAATCCAACTTGCTAGTCGGTGTTAGTGTCAGTACTATTATCCCAGTATCTCTTCAGCACAATGCAGAGCAGCTCATTCAAATGTCCGACTCATATGAATTGCGACTGATCGCTGTCCAGCTCTTATAGCTGAAATATCTCAGCACCAGAGGACGCGGACAGCGACAGGACGTAACGTTTAGGAGAGTGACAGATAGGCGTTTCAGCACTGGACAGCGCTCACAAGTGGAGTCGAGTTTGTCATTGCCCCGGCTTCCCCCCCCCCCCCCCCTCACACACACACACACACACACACACACACACACACCACCCTTGTCAGCAAGAAAAGCGGATGTGCCTCTTAAAGCTGATTAAATATCCATTCGGTTCTCTGATGAGTAGATAAACCAGCTGACATTGCTAGCGTAGGACACCGACAGTGTCCGTTTTACAGCCCTTAAATAATTGTTATTGTTCTTTTTATTATTTTATTACAGCCACAGGAAAAGAGGACGGACCCTGATGCGGTCACCTACCGGACCATGTCTTCTTAATCTAACAGTGACGGAGTGTCTTGAGTGAAGATGAATAAAGGGGGATCTCGGTCGACCACCTCGCTGCCTCCGGATGCGGTGGACATCATCCGGAGCAAGACGCACTCCCGCCGGGTGAGACTGAACATTGGGGGCCTCCTGCACGAAGTCCTCTGGCGGACGCTGGACAGGCTACCCCGCACAAGACTGGGCAAGCTCAGAGACTGCAACACACACGACTCTATCATGGAGATATGCGACGACTACAGCTTGGACGATAACGAGTTCTTCTTCGACAGACACCCCGGCGCCTTCACCTCCATCCTAAACTTCTACCGCACGGGGAAGTTGCACATGATGGAGGAGATGTGCGCTCTGTCGTTTAGTCAAGAGTTGGACTTCTGGGGCATCGACGAAATCTACCTGGAGTCCTGCTGCCAGGCCAGGTATCACCAGAAAAAGGAGCAGATGAACGAGGAGCTCAAGCGAGAGGCCGAGAACATGAGGGATAGGGAGGGCGAGGACTTTGATATCACGTGTTGTTCCGAAAAGAGAAGGAAACTTTGGGACCTCTTGGAGAAGCCAAGCTCGTCATTTGCTGCCAAGGTAGAGTCTAAGTCAGCACTTCACCCTGCTCTTCTTATTGCCACTCTGCCAGGGCTGATCAAGTGAAAGTATAGGTAACCTGACTGAGGATAGCAGTGGATTCAAGCCAATAAGCCTACATTACTTTGATAAGCTTTTAATGATGACTTTAATGATGACTTCTCCATAAAGTAAATTAGGGATCCTATATAGTGTGATGAGGATATATATAATTTATATTCAGGAAAAAACAAGAGACAAAATTGAAAGAAAAGAGCCAGACAAACTCAGTTTGACATCCCAAGGTTAAATCTTTCTGAGATTGGCTTGATCTGATGCCTGACTTCCTTTTAACCTGAACCAGTGCTTTTAATCTGTCACTTTCAGCAGCTGGCATACAGGAGAGAGAAAGAATGTGTGTGTGTGTGTGTGTGTGTGTGTGTGTGTGTGTGTGTGTGTGTGTGTGTGTGTGTGTGTGTGTGTGTGTGTGTGTGTGTGTGTGTGTGTGAGAGAGGAGAGAGAGGCCTGGTCTTCTGTGCCACTGTGCCATTAGTTTTAGTGAAAGCATGAAAGCTTTCAGAGCTTGGCATATTAGTCCATTCAAATTGAGTGGTGTGATTTTGATAACACTGATTGGGTGCTGTCCTGCTGGCGAGTCAATTAAAACAGGCTTGTTGGTGCTACCTTTTTAGATTAATACCAGACAACCTGCATTATCTTCCTCTATTGATTCCAGAGACCTCAATTTGCGAGCCAGAGTAGCGCAGGTCTCTTGGGGTAATTGTGGAATGTTTATTGTTCGTTAGCAAAAAGGGATGGTGAGACTTTGATTCAACATCAGGACTGCAACAAAACCCTAACGCACATGATATATATTTTTAGACTGTCACACAATACCCACCCCTCCACTTTCAACAATCAATCAACCCCTCTTTGCTTCAGCATCCACCTCTCTCCCATTCTGTCGCATTTCCATCCCTGTGCTCCATCATCCCCCTCATTGTTGGGCTCATAGCTCACACTCCCAGAACAAGAGTGCTTTACTTGGCTGGATCAATGGATAGAGTCATGTTAACAGCATTTTAAGTGAAGTGACTTTACAAGTATTTGACTAAGTCAATATTCAATTAAAATGATAAATAACTTCCCAATAGCACATTGCCAATACGACTGTTTTGGGACGTTGCCCTCTCTAGTCACTCTCCATTTGTTCAGGAAACTGATAGAGAGGAGTTCAACATCTTCTGTATTACATAGGCAGAGAGTGTCAAGATGTTTTTTCAGATCTAGTTTGAAATGATATTTTCACCCCGTGTCGCTAGCACAGCACAGTTTAAAATGCCTGCAGATATATTTGTCACATTTGTATGCACAGAAATATATTGAAAAGACAGAAGGCCATCCCTGTGGAGCAGCATACAATATGATGTGAATCTTTAGTGAGCTCTGCTGCCGTTTCCAGAGCTCACAGGACTGGGAAGTGGAAAGAGAGGTCAGGAGTGTGACCACACACGGACAGCGCGTTAACTTTGCAGATTCATTATAGGCTCATCGTGGTTCAATGCGCAATAACAAATGAACAATCAGCATTTGCAACAGCTTCATTTTGCTTTTATATATTCATTTGT
Organism: Hoplostethus mediterraneus; assembly: GCA_034670385.1. Lineage (NCBI taxonomy): Eukaryota > Metazoa > Chordata > Actinopteri > Trachichthyiformes > Trachichthyidae > Hoplostethus > Hoplostethus mediterraneus. The sequence continues at coordinate 1,972,474 of JAXDDW010000062.1, forward strand.
AACGTGATTACACAGCAGTTTTCAAAACAAGTCACCATGAAGAACACAATTTTCAGCTTTAAAAGTGTGTCTTAGATTAATTCCATAAATCTCTTCTTACCACTGACCCGTTTCCTCTTCTGCGCTATTCACTTTGAATGATGGAATTTATTACAAATGGTCCAATAGAAAAACAGGAGTACAATTCATTTCCCATTGCTCACATCTGTATACAAGCACTTCAGCTGAAGACACATGAGCTCTTGGCCATCATGACCTATAGTCTTCAGCCCCAGTATAACAGAGTATTACACTATTGAGAATATTCTGCTGTACAGTGTGATATTTAAGGGGCTCAGAAACGTTTGAATGAAGACAGGTGGGCTCATTTAGTTGTTTGACAAATAGGGCCCTTGCCCCAATTTCCCAGACGGTGTCACAGTGAGGTTTAATGGCAGCCTCTGGATGCAGTCCTGTTGTCTGAAGCTTAATTGAAGGGTTGCATCGGTAAAATAGCTTGTTCCCAAGCACAGATTCCACCTCATTTATTTTTCAGTGCTGATGAATTTTTAATTGCACATTAATAACGCTTGACTTGTGCCGGAGAGAGAAGGTGCAATCCAGAGTATCTATAGCACCAGATGTCACCTCACGCCGGGCCCATTGGAGTTATAACCTGCCCAAAATACACATAGGCACCGGGGCTCTCCGAGACAAGCCGGTTTTCTCACAGTCAAAGCGGCACCAGTGAAGGACACCGCGTGCGCAGCGCTTGATGTGAGTGTCGATGCACTAACTAGTGGTTGTGAACCCATTTGAGTCTGCGTTTCCGCCACGTGTCCGCCCACCCAAGTGTTTAACAGAAGTGTACGGACTCTTGGAAACGCAAGGAAAAACTCGGAGGTAATCGGGCATCCATAAAATATGAGCTCTTGTTAAAACAGAACAAGTACGCGCTGAACGCGGTGTGGTTTGTATGAGCGTGTATGGTGGGTGGGCCCGGCGGGAGGGAAAGGGGAACAGGGTTGTGAATGAAGGCCGACCTATGTAATACAGCTCGTCTCAGCACGCTTCCGCTGCTCAGTTCTACCCAGTTCACTCTCAGAGGGATCATAGACGCCCTATTAGTCACTCTCACGACAGGATGGTATTAGAGCGGCATCATCATAAACTCTAAAGCTGTCTTTATTTAAACATGTGAGTGAACTCCACTCGGTTTCCTCGTTAATTTCACACACTCGGGACACTGTAACATCAAGTCACCTTTAATAGAGTTGGGTCTTATGAACGTATTCAAAAACAAATTTATTACAACTTTATCATAACTTATTACTAGAATATCCTCAGAAATACAACACAACCAGAGGCCTAGATATAATTAACAATTTTTGGGATTGATTTCATATGAATTAATTGAAATTACATTTTTTAATGCATTGGTTTAGTGCCAACTTTTTAACTAGACTGAATATCTCAGGGCTTACAGCGATGAGAATACAAATACACTAGCATGCTGTGAACTGAAAACACACATTACTGTACATCTCATTGCGTTACTCTGACTCTATTACGAAACTTATATAGACATTATGTTTGAGGATTTAATGGCAAATTGATGGTTTCAACTTAAAGTTTCATGGAGGCAATAGAATGATGGTGACACACTTTCCACAGCTTCACTTTAGTGTTTACAGACATTTTTGACTCTTCCATCCTCTAAAAGTCAAGCAATGCTCTCTAACCCCATTAAAGCTTTGGTCCAGTGTGGCACTTGAGCTATGAAAACTGACACTCACTTCCTATTGCCTTGGCAGAGCCTGGCTGCACTAATTGCATGGCAACCTCTTCTATAAGTGAGCGATTGACAACCGTGACTCGAGGGAGTCTACTGCACGTTTTACTGCATATCAGATATGCCCGATCAACTTCACTGTAAGCACTTTGTTTTGTTGTGTGTGTGTGTGTGTGTGAGGTTTGAGATCATTCTCCACACGACTGAAGTGCCCGGATATGGCCGCGTGTGCCCTGGTAGCCAAATTGTTTTAAGACTTGGAGGAAATCGATGACAAAGACATTAAGATGTAAGCCAAGCTGGGTCGGGTGAGGACACACTCCAGTCAGCCATTAGACTGGAGTGAGTTCCCAAGGACCGCTGGCTGCAGATATCTGTACATCGGGGAGTGCAGCCACTCATGCTAACTTCCAGTAGCCTCTCGCGGGGATCACAGCGGGACCGGAGGAGATGCTGCAGAGCAGTCACTACTGCTTTATCCTCTCTGTTGTTATTTTCAGCTGTGGCTCCAAGTAATAGGGCAAGTAGTTTCCTCTTTCTCTATCTCTATCTCTGCCTCTCTCTCTCTCTCTCTCTCTCTCTCTTGCTCTCACTCTGTCATCATCTCATCTGCCTGTTCTGTCTCTCTTTATTTTACTCCTTCATCTGATTATTGAGATCCAAAGAACCTAATCAGCATTCAAGTGCTCATTAAGACAAAGAATATCACAATGAGGTTTGTATTTATAGTACAAGGGTGCTATAAATACAGTATCATTCATAAAAGGGGTGTACTCCTAAATCCCAATCCTCATATTCTATCATGCTGTATCATAAAGAACTCCTATTGTTGAATGTTTTCCCTGTATTGTTTATTATTAAGGGCATGCCTTCATTTTTTAGCTTTTAGTAGTCAGCTCTCAGACCTTTCTACTTCTACTCCTCCTCGAGTGTATGTTAGTTAGCCTGACCCCTGATCAGATACTCAAACAGCTTCAATCTACAGATCTACAGACATAAAACCACAGGCCATCCAGGTACTTGCAGGTTATAAACTTACCAGTTTATAGTCTGTCGACAGCAGGAACGATGAACTATGTAAGTTGACACAATGACAGGCTAGCAAAAAAACAGAATAACTATTTACATTGGGCTCACCAACACTTTTTCTTCCTAGCCTCTCCCTGTGTGTATCTTTCAGTATCTATTTACTATATTTTTGGGCTGCATTTGAAATATATCACCATAGTCCAATTGCACCCACACCTCCCTGAAAGACGTTCTTCTCCAAACAGATGGCTATTAGCATTATTGACGTCTAACATGCCTTTGATGCTGTTTGATCAATGTGTGGAAACACATGGATGGAAATTCACCTAAGGGAGTAAAAAAAGTCCCAATAGAGTGGTTGCTAATCAATAGACCAAAGCCTGTCTGTGAACTGCTGAGATGGGGATTCAGTTGTTTGTGTTGTTCCCAGTGTGCCTTCCATATGTGTCATATTTTCTAAGCCTAAATGATTTCTCCTAGACTTCAAAGACTTGTCTCACAACCCGAGCGGAGCCACGTTGGTCTCCTACACATTTGGCAAATTGACTTTCAGATGCCTGCTTGTGAGCTTTTAATAACCTACTGAAAACTACCTTGTGGCTATCTGATATATTGAGGTCCTAAAGAAATGTGCTTTTAATGTGTAGTAATTGAGGTCTTACCCTGGGGGCTGCTGTTCCTTTTCTTCAGACATGACCAGTGAACACTGTTTCCAAGGACAGATTCAGTTCCTGTGGTCTATATATGACTTCCTTCATTGATGGACGTGTTGTGTTAGTCTCGGCAGGCTGCGGCAGGCTGCTCACTTTGCCTGCCATTGTCTAGTCCTCCTGGACCACCTTGTATGTGACTACATGAATTACTCCATGGCTGGTTATACATTGTGTCATTTGCTTTATTTGGTTGTTTGTACATTGATTCATAGGTTTCTTCATATGACGTTGTATATGATTGATAAAAGATAACATAAGTTGAATCGCAAAAGACGTTGAATGCAATAATGATGAGCTCTCTTTAATTAGAAATCATTGTCTTCAGCACAGTGTTTCACTGTTTGAATTGTTTGAGTAAAGATAAACATGCAAGTGGCCTAGACTTCAAACTCCTTGATGGACTTGGTTTCAGCATGTGGTCTATTTGGTAGCTTTTGTAATGTAATGATTTGACTTAAGTGTCCATTGGCTAAATATTGTGAGATCTGGGCAGGTGTAATGACATCTGATTGACACATTAATCCAGTTTTACCTTTCTGTGTGCAGCAGCCTACTAATTGCAGTTTGACCCATATGGTAGCAGCAACTGTGGAGCCTTCCATTTGTTCCTCAGTTTCCATGGAGAGAGGTGATCTACTACACCACATTAGCTTATCACTTAAGCCAGCTGGGGCAAACACTCTGTACTACACACACTCACACACGCACACACTCACACACGCACACACGCACACACACACATACACTCACTCTCTTATTCTTTGTCTCTCCTGTACTTTAGCTGCTGAAAGTTACAGATCAAAAGCTCTGGTTCGGGTTAAAAGGAAGTCAGGCATCAGATCAAGCCAATCTCAGAAAGATTTATACCACACACACACACGCACACACACACACACACACACACACACACACACACACATTTATGCTGTACAGCATCATTCTTTGACAGACCTACCCAATCCATGCTTTATATTTAGCACATTGCTTTATCTAGGTTTCCCCATATTTCTCCCACACGGGTGCACCTGTCCATCTGTAGAGGTCTTCAGTGATGCTGGCATTTAAAAGGTGAGAGGTCAAGCGTGAGGGGACGGAGACACCACTACTTTGCTGCGGACCCTCATTCATTATTCAGACAGGCCTGTCAGCTGAGAGAGCCATCACTCAACCAGACGTACAGTGGTGTGGGGCAGGGCAGTCACCCGCAGTAGTCAGCTGAGTGAAACAGAAGTTTCCGGAGTTACCCGTTGGAACCTGAAGCTATCGCATGCTAAAACTACTTCTTAAGCTACCATTGCACATTACACAATCGCACCATGTTTTCCACCACTCAGCCAGGATGAGACTCAGTTAGAGAGTCAGTTAGCAGATACCTGTACTGGACTGGCAGGCATGCTTGAAGAATGAAACAAAAATTTGGTCCAATACATTTTCTGATAGCCAATCTATATTCTTTGGGGCTTCAACTTAGGTAATCCACCTCCGGGCTGTCACAGTATCTTCATTGGCTGACGTTGCTCTCTGACGTTGCCCCTTCGCTTCTTACCCAAGTACTTTACATGTGCTTTAATGTACCCCATCAGATCTGGATTTTCCACCAAAATGAACTTTCATATATTGTGTATACTCTGCTTGCCCAAACTCGGCATCTATTGCAGCCCAACCGTCCTGGTAGGGGGATCCCTCTCTGAGTAGCCCCTCCCAAGGTTTCTCCCAATTTTCCAATAAGGTTTTGTGGGAGTTTTTCCTTGTCCTCTGTGAGGGTCTAAGGCTGGGGGATGTCGTGTACTAATCATTTATTATTTTCACATGTTGGGCACTGTGAAGCCCTTAGAGACTGTAACGGTGATTAAGGGCTATACAAATAAATGTGATTTGATTTGATTTGATTTCAGAAATAATGAAATTAAAAGTTCCTAAATATAAAAATGTGACTATAAAGAGCAGTAATGTAAAGAAAAAACAAAGAAAAAACAAAAATCTAGGGCCAAATTCATATTAACAAATCTAGGGTGCCTAGGACTTTTGCACAGTACTGTATATAACAACAGCCTAAACCATTCGTATCATCGGAATAACATGCATGCTATACATTCTAGCACTGTCTTCTACCATGGACAGTGCCAGAATGTATAGCAACAACGACATCTCCACTATTTAACTATGTGTTCTGATGCTTGGGCAGAATGGCTGAATGAGCATGGCGCTTCTCTGAGAAGGAAACAACAACAAAATGGGATCTTCAATCTCACTATTATGGTCTAATGCATGAGCAGAGCGCTTCATTTGGATATCGGTTTGATGTCTCCTTTCTGTTTTGTAGAGCGGGAGCTGGTCCACGCGACACTTTGAGGTAGATGCGGTTGAGTAGACACATATTGAAATCAGCCTGTGCTTCTTCCTTCAAGGTCCATTACCTTGTTGTTGCGCGTCCCCGTCGTCATGCTGAGAGGTCTACTGTAGGAAGTGCTATGAAACCCAAATTACGGCTGTAAACTGGAGAGTGAAATTTATTATGTTGGAGGTCTTTACAGCCAGTAGAGACTATAGAAAAACATTGCTTTTAGACAGACAAATGAGAAAAGCTGAGCCCTTTGAAACACTTCCCAGAGGTTCAGACCCCAGCCTCCCCTAGATGGAGGATTAGGTAAACTACTATGGCATCCCGTCGTCTATTTTCCATGTTTAAATGTAGTATATCAACATTGGATTCACCCTCAGTCTCACCCTGCAAACACCAGTTCTCAGCTTGCTTGTGTTTTTTAAATAAAAAATGCAGGCATGGTGTTTTGAGTCCCTCTGTTCTAACAGGGTGCTGCTGCTGCTGCGGTGACTGCCAGCCTGTGCAACAGTAATTACCTGAACCCGATACAGAACCCAACACCTGAAAGCTCCATGGACGAGCAGTGAACAACAGGGTTCAATTAACACAAGATCACCTCCAGGCTCCACGCCGCGGGGCGTCGTGTCTGCCACGCGTAGACGCGATGATTGAAACCTCAAGTTACGCGTGTCGTGAGAATATCACCTTGCATCTTTTTTTTTTATGGATGCTGGGGGACTTTAAGCAAACAAAGTAGAATTTGTTAAACGGCTTTATCGACCCATCACTCCTTTGATATAGATGAAAAGAGGAAGCTGGAATTATGATAAAAAAAGAGAGGCTCTTGTCCCGATGTGACCGGGGTGAAATTGTGTTAGAGTGGGAATAGCAGCAGATGGGTGAGAGAGATACCCACTGTTCTCCAGACAGGACTCGTTCAACAGCCTCAGCTCTTCAGCAAATATAGAAAGAACAAAGAGCCCGCAGTTAGCAAACACAGGAGGTATAATGACTTTAAATCCCACCTTCTGCACTTCTCATTTTACAACTCAAACGGAGAGTGAGTTGTGTGTATTCATGTGTAGAGGGGAGGGGAAAAAAAAGGAAAAAAAAAGTACACATTTCAATGTTAGCAAAACAAATACCTCCTTGATCCTCTGCAAAGTAAAATGCAGATGAAGTTTTAAACGCTTTCGCTTGTGATTTCTGAGGAAAATCCCAGTGTGGTTTGCAGGAATAACGATGCCCCTGAGGTTAGTGTGAGGGGGGAGTGAGGTTAGCACCGGAACCAAATAAGGCCAGGATCAGGGAGATCGGCCTGTGTGACCAGGACCACGGCAATGTGTCACGGGGGAGACAGTCACAGGGAGTTCAGTTCAATTCCTGGATCAATGCTTCCGCCTCCTCGCTTTAACTCTCACGGGACAGAATAACTCATCCGAACAAGGGAGGGTATGGAATAAAACCGTTAGCGGTGAGGGGAACGTGTTGTTGTTTTTTCTTTAATATTTGGTGATTTGCGTATGAAAGACGAGAATCCTTCTTGAATCTTCTGAGGAGTGACTCTGACAGTGAGGTCTTTTCAGCAACAATCCCCCGAGCTACTATCCTCCGGGGTGTATTATTCAGGACGTGTGTACTAAAGAGAGGAGGGCCACGTGGGAGATGTGTGGTGGTAAATGTTATAGTGGGTTGTACTCATCCTAATGAGTCTACACTCTGATGGAGCCTCCGTCTGACAGCCCTGGCGCGGCCCCACCAGATTGTCTACCTGAGAGAGGTAATGGCACACTCTCCCAGGGGACGTCTATAAATAAACACAATGCCACAGACGTGCATACACATTTTCTCGTCTCATTTCTCAGTTTTGTCTTCCTGCCTCTCTCTTTCTTTCAAACACATCTTCCTTTTTTGAGTATTCTATCATTTTCCTCGGTTTCTTTCTGAAACACACACACACACACACACGCATCCTTAAATAGACACATTGATGTTGTAATTTAGTTGCTTCACAGGCTGGAATCTTTTTCATTGCACTGCATCAAACTGTTTGGCAATCATCAGATTTCCCCCAACGGCGGTGCATCAGATTCACCAGCAGATGAACGCCTTCCATAGCTTTTCATTTTCTAAAATCGGCAGAAGATACACAACGCCGACATCCTTTTCTTTCCTTTCCTATCCTTTCATTACGGCGCCCCAGAGCGTGAGGGAGATCTTATTGGTGTAAGATAGACGGGCACTTCACTGATGGGTCACATGGCCTCGTGTCCACGGCGACACAGACTGGTCAGCTTGTGGTTTTACAAAGCGCTCCAGGTGTCGGAGTCGTAACACTGGAAAGAACCAGTTAGACGCTGTCACATGAATGAATCTATGAAATCACTCAAAGGCACACTCAACATGAACCCATATGGATAAATTATACCTCTGAGTCTGTATATAGTATATTTATATATATGTGTGTGTATGTAGGTGTATGTATGCATCAGTGTCTGCATGTCTTGAGAGAGCGGAGGCATGGAGGGAGCGAGAGAATGTGGCGAAGGGAAAGAAAGGCTTTTCTAGGTCATTACAGTGAATAATCGCATCTGGTTTTGTTTCTATTGAAAACTGAATACGAGGTTAATTGTCCTGTTTGTTTTAAAAGCGGCTCTGTGGTGAGAGGGGAACACCCAGCCAAACAACTGCCAATCAAACGTGTTTCAGGTCCCAAAGAGCCGCGCATGCTAGATGGGACAACATAATATGCTCGGTCACCCATATCCTGAGGTGGACGTATTTGAGTTGCGGCAACTTGAAATAGGTATATTCGCAAAGTTATTTTTACGATCAAATGACCGCCATAAAACACACGGTGATGTGCGAGAGGATTCGAGGGCCACGTCCCTGTTGGTCTTCGTATGCTAACGTATACGTATGCTGTGGGACTCCTGTGGGTCTGCCGACTGAGGAGGAACTCATTTGTTGTGATTACATTGGGTGGCAGGTCTTTGGGTAGTGGGTAGTATCGCAGGTGGGCCGTGTGAGTATTTGCCGGCGTGACATCACTCGGGCGCTTGGTCCTTTGGGAGCAGCTGAAGCCAGCGCGACCTCCTCGTGCAGCTTTACCTGAAACCCCCCCGTTGACCGACATGCGAGGGTGTTTCCTCATTAAAAGGATCCCCCAGACGGGTCTTAACACAATCATCTGAGTTTGAATACTCTCCCTAGCACACCACAGTACACACTTACAGTAGGAACCACTGGGTACGGAGAAAACCGACAGAGTGGGTGGATTGTGTGAGTTTCAATCACTATCCCACTAATCCCCCGGGCAGCAAGTCCCAGGAGTCCCCCGTTGTCCCCAGGCAGACCGCCAGAGCCTCTGCCCACTCTGTTGCTCTCATTTCTCTCATCTCCATCCTCCACCTACCAGACGCCCGCCACGCGCACCTCAACCTTACCTCCGCCCGCCTCTGCCTCGGTCAGGCGTGAAGATATAGGACACGGAGAGATATATAGGGAGGTTGCTCTGCGTATTTCCTTGACTGTGGTGAAGGAGAGTTAAGTGGGCCAACCAGCTAGTACCATTAAACCCAAGAATCAGGGGCTGCGCTGAGAAAGGACACCTCTCTGGAGATGGGTAGGGAGGTACGGTGGAGGTGAAGAAGGATGAGGAGGAGGGAGGGAGGGAGCTGAGTTTCATCTTCTTCAACTTTCCTCTCCGTTCTCTCCTCTCTGGTTTGGTGTTATTATTTAAGCTTACTATTGATGAGGATTCTTCATCTGTCTGTCTGGTGTGCAACGTTGATCTCTCAAGCCACCTCGGGCAGAATAGGAGCTGGGAATGTAAACTGAGCAGCGCGGTGTAAATTGAAAGGGTTAGTGATCTGTGGGAAACTCGAGTCCTTTGCCATTACATTAACATGTTTGTGGTCCAGATGCAGCTCTAGAGGGAGCTCTAGAGGAGTATGTGAGTATGAGAGGGTTACTGTGGGGTCACGTGAGTGTCACTTTGCCACAGTGCACAAGTAAACATGAATAATGATCATCCTCCACAGTCTTTTAGCTCTAACACAAAGTAGTGCTGAAGACAGCGTGTCTAAATCAAACCACGCTTTACCTCATTATGCCTCAATACTGCGCTTCATGTGGCCGGTGGTTTCCTAGCAGGACGAGGCTTTGAGAAAATGAAAGGAAGAGAAGGCTGCTTATTAGATCTTCTTCATCAACCCTTTGCCCAGATCAAAATCGGCATTAGGCGGAAATCCCAGGGGCTATTCTATGGAAACCTTGGCTGTGTGGATAATGTCAGCAACTGCATTGCCAAATCTCTGAGGATTTGCTTTCTAATCTTAGTCTGATCTCACACTTACCCAAGTCTAATGCCAAAAAGTGATTACAGAAATGCCCGCAATTCTTGCTGTGCAACATATCCACTTTAAACAAAGATGACACTGATGAGATTCGGAGTCAATAGTAAGGAGAGCAGATTTGCGCATTGGTATTTGCCCGTGGAGTTTTAACACAACTTGGATTGCAAGGTAAATTAAGAAAGAAAAAAATACAATTTCAAGCAAAGAAAATCAGAAGTCCCCATTGGATAAAGGTGTACAACAACAGCATCAATAGCTTTGCAACACAGGGTGAGGCCATCCGTCACAGTATTTAGTAGTATTTAGTATTTCACAAAGGCCTTGGTTGATGGGAGGGCTTCATTTTAGAGGACAATCCTACTTCACTATAAATCAGTGACACAAGGGGATACAAAATACAAAATGTGTCATTCATTAGATCCCACTAGGAAAATTGTCTTTTCACTTGCCCCCTCCAGGGACGTGTATGTGCAGGGTCAGCTACACAACTAGGACAAGCTAATGAGGATTCAGTTTGTTGCTCACAGACACTTCAGCAGGGTGGATGCTGGTCAACGTGCTTGTAACCACTAGACCATCCTGCTGTCTTTACATTATACTTTTCATGTCTTTCACGTCAACCAACAGCCAGCCAGACATTAACCAATACAGTAGACAGTAGCCGGTACACCAGTAGCACTAGATGGAGAGAAGAGGCAGATTAGTAGTGGGAAGGATAAGAGCTGCAAATTAAAACGGCTCCCTGATTGATTTACTGCATGAAGTAAAGCACTGTGGCTGTCGCTGCTTTCCAATTGGACAGGCAATAAGAAACTGTTTACACAAGCTGTGTGTGTTGGAGATTGGACATCATGTGAGGTAAGTTGGGGGAGGCTATAGGAACAGCTTAAATGGAGGGAAATGGTGGTAAAGGAAGGATTGAATTACAAAAACTTTGGCTTGAGGAGAACATCATGAGGGTTTGGTTAGTAGCTGATGGAGATTGGTTAGTAGTGTTTCAGGCTCTCCATGTATGGCAGCGATTAGCTGGGCCAGCATGCTTGACTGTTGGCCAGTTTACACCAGGCTGGATGGATGTGGCCATGTGTTTAAGCTTTTTTTTCTCTTGGAGCGAGAGAGAGAGAACGCTTGGGACACTGAAGTCGAGAGCAACAGCCAGAGTGAGACATGAGAAGCTTTTTTCATCATCTTTTCAGACGTGACTTTGTCTGGCACAGTTGGATTGCAGTATCCCAATTTGACCAAAAACATGTATTCCTCCCTTTCTGCCTCTTTCTCCTGTATCTACTTAATATCTCAGGTTGCAGGTGCATTACGGTGGTAACTGCATTAAACAAATCCTTTTATAATTTGGGTTTTGTTCCACTTGTAAATCAGCCCTCTGCTGTCACGCTCTCTTTATACAACTGGGATGCTGGGCTATGGGCAGTCTGCTCCTGGCCCTCTGCCAGCCACTAAGGATCTGCGGGCTCTTCTCACACATTATGATGGAGAGATTTAGGTTGCAAACGGGGAGTGAATTATTACAGTCATGTTCAATGCAAAGAAGGAAACTGAAATGATGACTTGTTGAGTTATCCACATGTATCACAGTGGAAATGAAATTGCAGCAAACATGCATTTTGTAAACACGACATTGTAGTGTTCCAGTGTGTAGTGGACCCTTCAGTACATGCAGGGGAGTCTTCGCTGAGATGAATTAGGTGTAAATCAAAAAATGAAACAAATCCTTAAAACACAACAGCTTGATTCATAATTATCTATTCTGTCTGCTAATGTCAAGTCAGCTGCAAACTGAGGTACATTTTGTAGCTGGTCTTAAAGACTTGTTGGGAACATGCATATCTGGCCATACAGATTTCTATTAGTAGGAATACTAGTAGCAGTAGTAGTAGTAGTAGTATTGTTTTTGTTGGCACGGAGGAAGGCACATCAATACCTGGAGCACTCATGTTTCTGAATATGCATTTCAGTGTGTGAGGGGTGTAGGGTGATCTAACAATTTGAACAGGGTGCTAGGACGTTTTTCCTTATCAATAATTCAATTCAGAGCACCACTTTAGTAAGAAATCAAATCCTTCCCTAAATATCTGAGGCTGAAGAGAGTGATCAGATCAGGAAGTAACCTGTGTGCAGACTGCAGAGCCAATTAAGCCATCTAGATTTGACTGTTTCTGATACAGTGGTATACTTGCCCCCCGAACCCCAGGTTCACCGAATCCCTTCCCAGGGTTCGCGAAAGCCCTCAGTGTTTTTCTTCAGTATTATATTTGTCTGTGCGGTACAGTATGTTGTGAAGTGATTTCACATCTCCCCTGGCCTCTGTTTTTTCTGTGTCTCTGTTTTTTCTGTTCTGTTTTTGTGAATGTCTGTGTCTATAATGCAAATGCTAAAAAGCCTCATGTCGCCATGGAAACTATCAACTGAGCTACAGGCCAAGGTACTGCAGCCTCCTCATCGAGGGGCCTGAGTAAGCTGTAGAGTGTGTGTGCTGTATACTGGTGTGTGTGTGTGTGTGTGTGTGTGTGTGTGTGTGTGTGTGTGCGCACCTCAAAGTCATTTGGACTGAATGATTTTGTTTTTGTTTCTCGGTCCTCTAAGCTCAGAATGAGTGTTCATCTTTAAAGGTTACATCCCTGTAAACTGTTCCCATTGTAAATGTCAGGATCCAGCATTCGCTCATTGTCTTTTCTTTCTTTCTTTCTTTCTTTCTTTCTTTCTTCCTAATTTTGGCCGTAAATAGAAACGACAGTGTTCAAGCATGAGCACAGAAGATATTTGATGGTAGAAGTTTTGTTTTCATTCTAAATCGTTCTTTCTCTTTCTCCTTTTTTACATTATCATTCCTACTGACAAGGCTGTGGATGCTCAGCTGAATGCATCGCTGACCTTTGTTTACCGCTGAGAGTGAGTGGGTGTCTCAGAGTGCCCCAACGCAGCATAGTTGAACAGGAATCTGTTGAACAGGGAGACATTTACTGGGCTCCAACTGATGTTAGAGAGACAGACAGACAGACAGACAGACAGGGCTGTGGTCTTCTATGGTCATCGGGTCAGGCAGCTTCTACAGTATGCCCTTCCACACCTATTGAATCATTCAAGAGCAGCCTCTGGCACACAGCAGGTACTTCACTTCTAGACAATGAAAAATTAATGGTTTTATATTACACTTTGTGTTAAATGTGCCAGTGCATGTTTGATGGCAGGCTTCATATGTAATGTGTATCTATGGGTGCAACTTGAGTTTTGAACATGCAGCTCATAGTATGTGTTGCTGAAGAACGGTGACGTGTAAGGACGGATGAAAGACATTTGGAGATTCAACTCGTTTTACAGAAACAAAAGCAGGAGCAGGAGCGTGGAAGAGTGAATCATCCCAAAGCGGAGTTGGGATCTGCCATGCTGTTACATAGGATGCTGAAATGTAGTGCTGTGTCAGATGAATGCATACGTCTCCACAGGGGATGCTGAGGCACAAGTGCTTTTAGAAGCAAGGCCATTTCTGTCTCTGTGCATCCTCTTTTCAAATGGAGCACAGTGTCATGTGGCATTACTAGCCACCATCTGCTAATCATTCCTCAAATATAGATATCTTTGAACCAGGATAGAGTAGGATATGACAGACTCTAAGATAGATCGTCAGCAAGGTAGTAGAGATCTAACTAGTGAGAGGAAAAGAAGACAGAAATGAGGAAATACCAGATTCTGCCACACTTCCATTGGCCCAGCACCTTTCTGTAATTGCCACCTAGTGAATGCGTTGTCATGGCTACGGTGACTGGTGGGCCCGGCACACTGGGACCAGTTAAGATAATTTTAGTTTTGATGCATTCACACAGTTTCACAGGTGCAAACGAGGAGGTGAGACGGTGACAGACCTGAGCCTCCCTACTCCCAATGATAGAACCGTTAGAAGAAGAGCATGGCTGGGTTGAGCATCAGCACAACGTCCCTCAAGGAGTGGAAAAACTATCAAAATGATGGTAGTAGATTTGTAAAATTTTGTTCAAAAAAACAAACAGATGGCATAGAATTGGCCATAATGTTAAATGACCCTAATACACATCAGTAGAAAGAAAAAACAATGGCTAGGGCTAACAAACCTACTCATGAATACATACTGTGGTTAGATAGGACACCACAGCGAGTCAAACCTCTCTATAACATGGACACTGGACTGTAGGGATGACATGGTATTATATAGGAGCACGGGTGTACACTCTTGTGTACACAGTGGCCTCTCCTGTTTCAGTAAAATAACCTGTGGCGTCCATAGTAAGCAGCACAGGTAACTCTCTCCACTCAGCGCTGACACCCAACCGTGTCACTGGAATCAAGTGACATCCGCTCTTTATGGTAAACACTGAACAGGGTCGCGAGGCCACGGAGGCAAGTCACCGGAGAGCGGAACATTAGTGAACGTTAATTAGCCGTCAGCAGACACCAGATCAGTAAAGGCATCTTATCGTTGTCCGTGTCCGCGGCTTGGCACAGGCTAGTATCAAGATTCAGGTCTGAGATGCCACCAGGTGATATGGCTTTGCACTCTGTAGCCATGGAGAGGGTCGTAAACACCGGAGCCCTGATTGCATAAAAGAAGAGGTTCCTCTTCATCGGCATAGCAGGCTCACAAAGATTTCACTGACTCTGAATTCTTTACTTTTATTCATCATTCTCAGAAATCACGTTCTTAACAGAGGTCATAAACCCTGTTTCTCCTGGGCTGATGTAATATCTGTCACTTGCATCCTGGTCATGGTCCGTTTGCCTCCAAGCCCATATTGTCCTATGGCCATAGCTGTCCAACAGGCCTGTCAGTCTCCTGGCTGTCTGTGCCTTGATTGCTGTAATTGGGATGAACCTCCCTCATTGATTACATTGGCTCATTGATATATCACTCGCCCCACCAACACCTAGTAGCTTTCTCCAATGGTACCTATGTGTTCCTGTAATAAGAAACTTTGTTATACGCTGTGTGTGGCTAAACTCCAGTCTCAGCGGTGATTCGGCGTGATATATTTTGTTCTTTTTTCATCAGCGTGCCAACACTGCTGACCATTTCGCAGTGTGCAAAGACAATAGCAACAAAAGACAGCTGGAGTTCCAGACAAAAAAAACTATCACGAACAAAGCCAGCACTCGTCATTTTCAGCTGGGCGTGATGTGTCTTTGCTAAGTGGAGATGTGAGTGTGCTGTGAGCAACGAGTCTTGCCGGGGTGCTGCGTTTCAGGCCTACGCAAACGCCCACTGTATCTCAGGATCACATATCTCAGTATCACAGATGCTGTACTTGCTCCATTACTAAGCCTCAACCGCGCAATCTGTTTTTCCATGGCCCTAGAGGAAAGCCTCCCCAGTCTACTGAGGGTTCCCAGACAGGCTCACGCTGAGAGGAGGAGCCTCTGGTCTCTCAGAGAGGAGTGGCATCGTACCATTCATCAATCACACGTTACCTTATTTAACAAAAATAACCTTGATAATAAATGAAAGGTGTATAATAACAAGAAAATGACCAGGAAACATCTGACCAACAGGTGAGTGTTTTCATTGAATTATCTAGAGGGATTCATCCTAAATGAGTCTGTTATAATAATAATAATAATAATGATAATAATAATAATAATAATAATAATAATAATAATAATAATAATAATAAATAATAATGCATTGGACTTATATAGCGCTTTTCTAAGTACCCAAAGACGCTTTACATGGAGGGCAGAACAAACAAAACAAAAACATTTTTAAAAAAAGAGCAAACAAAACAAAACAAACAGATCATTTTCGTAAAAAAGAAAACTAGAGAAAGCTGTATGGAACAAGTCATGGAATGGAGGGAAGGGTTTCAAGTCCGTTACCCCTGCCACAAAGTTGGGCACAACTACTCTGACATATTCTCTCCCAGAGCCAGAAGCATGCAAGTAGATTTTGTTCCATCCCCTCGTATCAGTAAAGAGCTTTACAGAGAATGAGATTTCAAAAGATGGAAAAGGTGGCAGTGGCAGGACGTGGTGTAATCCTCTGGGGATCGGGGAACAATTTATGGTTTGAAATCAAAGTATATTATGAAGGTCATTTGGATTCACTGTCAGTAGAGCAGCTCCTGGACAGTATCTCATCACAGAATAGTCTTCGTTTGGTCTGACATCTACTTCTGGGAGAGAGGTGTTCATATTCAGAAATGTCAATAGTCATTGGAAAGAGGGAGAGATCTGCTGCAGCTGCTGCTCAATATAGTCAACACATAAAAAAAGTCGCTTTTGCTAATAAACGCTCTCAAACCATCTCCAATGATCCTGCACATATTGCACGGAATGATAACGTATTTGTGAGGGAACCTTGTGACATTCCCCAATGGACACCCGGTAACAGGAGATGTTCCAGATGTTTCCAAGAGTAAAGGTTTCCTGTCCCGGGAGAAAGGCCAGTGGCAAAAACACAGATGCTTTAGCAGGGGGTACTGACACGCGACCATATTGGCTTGTACACCAGCCACAAGGGAGCAATCTCTCTCTCTCTCACTCTCTCTCTCTCTCTCTCTCTTCTCTTTATCTCTCTCTCATCTCTCTTCGCTCACGCACACTCATTTTGTCTTTCATTTTCACAATCTCTCCTCTGTTACTTTTATTTTTTCTCACCTTTTCTCTGTCACACACAGCAAAAATATGCACACCATCCAGAAATATGGACATGTGGCCTCTTACACTCAGCAGCACTAAAGAACTTTAGCACAGGTGGAAAAATACACAAAAATTCAAAAGGTTGCAAGCAAACATAGACCCACCAAAAGAGTAAAAACATAGATCACATCACACACATGCACATGCACGCGCACACACACACACACACACTCACTCAGTGCGCACACTAACGCCCTGTGTCTCTGTGCCTTCATCATTTTAGCACCACCTTCACACCTCCAAAAGGACACATCCTGTGCCATGCCGCAAGCCCAGTAATCCATCTCCCTGTCTCCTGCTTAGCAGAGGAGGTTATACTGCACACCAGTGGTCAGGATGGGCCAAGGCCCCCTACTTAAGGCTTATAGGTGGGAGAGAGAAGGCTGCCGGGCAAGGTGAAACAAGCCTAATGAGGTGGAGGTCCCATCTGTGCAAGAGACAGGAGGTCTTGTCAGTTTGGGAGATGTATAATGTCATTGCCACTTGAACTCCTGTTTACAACCAGATGGGGAACTGAGGACAGGACGCTGACGTAAATAGAAACTGTTCTCTGTTTTACATCCACAATTGTATTCAACATTTTTGAATACAATTCAACATTTAACACCAATTTGATCTCATTTTACCTCATTTGTTTTTTTTCTACTCACAATGATGTCAGCCCTTTCCCTTCCCTTGTCTCTACTCTGCACAGTCATTCCTGCATTTCAAGTCACGGTAAAGGCAGTCGCTTGTCATCTTGGGCGGTTGAGTGTGAGAGGTTTATGTGACAAGGTGAAAAGTAAGAGAAGGAAGGAGCGGGGATAGATTTACCAACACCTGTGTCCCTATCTGGAACTTTCCGAGTCGGCGATTGTTTCCCCCGGGGAGGAAGTGTTGTTGCGATTGTGCCGTGCTTCTCAGCAAAAGGATTCTCCACTCTGTTTACTGGCAGCGTAATTCCATCCGTCTTTTCCATGGCAGTCTTTAATGAAAACAAAAACACTGACATTGTATCCAACAGTGGGAGCTACAACAGACCCACAACAAACTCTGTTGGAGGAAGGTCAGCTGTTAGCGCAAAAGGGCCAGGAAACATTTATTGGCAAATCGTAACAGAAGTAGTGCCGTAACGGGCTTAGAGACGCCATCCTACACCCGACCTGCCCACACTGAATAGAATGAGTCTGTGTGCGAGAGCGTTCCCTCTATTGATTCAGCTCAGCTGTTTGAAAAGGACAAATCCAGTTATGATGGGGAAGTAGTGCTTAAGTGAATCAACACCTCACCACAGCCCAGGGGAAAACCCTGAATAAGAGAAGCAGCCAACTTCCCCTGGCAGCCACATCGCCGTTTTATTCAGCTCATCATCTGTTCATGTGGCAGCCAAGTGTATCCTCTTTCTGTCCCTTTCCTGCCTCTCTCTCCCTTCCGCCTTGTCTCTTCTGTCCGTTCTCTCTCGACTTTCCCTCTCCAAATATGTTTCAATACCCAAATCTCTGTAGCTCACTGTTAATTAATCTACCTAACTTCCTAGTTTAAGCCCTCGGAGGAAACAACATCCCTTCCCCTCCTCTCTCGCTGGTGGGCTGGTCTCCCCGGTCCTCCCCCGTGGTCCTGACCCTGCCCTGATTCTCGCTTCCAAACAGCTGATAGTAAAGCCAGGAGCTACTGCAGCAAAGTTTGAAGCGAAGAGAGTAATTAAAGGATGGCGTGTGTGTGTGTGTGTGTGTGTGTGTGTGTGTGTGTGTGTGTGTGTGGTTGGAGGGGGGGCTAGGGGTTTATCTGGTTGTTGGTTGTCACATATTCCAAAATGAGTCCTTCTCAAAGTAGAAGTATTCACACTGCTTTGATTTTATTGAGCAAAAGGATGCCAAGAACACTGGATACCAATGATCTCTGGTTACCGTTCACCAGAGAGGTACCAGGTTCTTTCTATTTCTGAGGGTCAGAGAGGATGTAGCCACCAATTTTGAGAGTGTAACAGAAAAGTAATACAACACGTAGTGTAATGAATTACTACTTCCATGGAATAATAGGTAATAATATTACTTTTTCTCAGCAATGAGCCACTGGTAGTGTAGAAGCCATAGCAAGCCCATACTCTCGTTATCATCCTTTGAGTCGAAGCGTTTGCACCATGAATGAAACAACATGTCACATTCAAATAAACTGCATAGAAAGAAAGCATGTTTTCTGTTTTCTTAGACTTAAAAAAGTTTTAATATTTCTTACCACCATTAGTGTTTTGGAAATGATTGTAATTCCATTTGTTTTCAGGGAGTATTTGGTGTTTAAAACAAGATATATTTTGCCTTCTCCGTTTGGGAATATGTGGCTGCTGTCGAGGTAGGATGAAGGGCTCAGATGGCTCAGAATAAGACACTAAGAGATGTGCAGTACCCAAGATGGCTGTCTGTAAAAGATCCAATCACGAAAACCCATTAGAAACGTGAATGCTATGTTTTGTTTGGACTACATGAGCAGCTCAGTAAAGCTTCACACCCTCTGAGGGACCTCCGTCCATCTGATTATAGAAACTCTTCCCATCCCTCCTCCTGTCAAGCATGAAGCAGAACTAACCTTGTGTGTGAAACCGGTGTGAAAACTGGGCTGCCTCTCTTGCTCTGCAGTCCTTCATGCCCCAGTGAACACCCACTCACACACACACACACACACACACACACACACACACACACACACACCTTCTTCAGGACAGGAGGATATTAAATATTCACTCTCCTGCCTCCTGGGCTGTGGGGAAGGGAGACTCGGGGCTAATTACTGAGCTGGGAATAAGTGTGTGTGTGTGTGTGTGTGTGTGATGCGTGTGGGTGTGTGTGTGATGCATGCATGTGTGCGTGTGATGCATGTGTGTGTGTGTGCTTTGCCAGAGAGGGCAGAGAGGAAGTAGCAGCAGTCTCGATCAGATTCACCTCCGGAGTCTCAGTTTATGCAAACAGGAAACGGGGCAGGCTGCCCTGCAACCTCGCTGCCAGTCATTAAGAGCTAATGATGAGGTAACACGACGCCGCGGCCTTCTTTAACGGTGCATCTGTCTCACATTCATGTTCCCAGCGCGTAGTGATACATATACAAAACATAATGTGAGAATACACACTCCTCGTGCCCTTCCTCTCCTCCTCCTCCTCCTGGTCTGGTCTCTGTCTGGCAGCCTTATACAGACATTCACATTCAATCTCCTCTTTTGTCAAACAATGTCAACTCCACATACACAAACAACACGCACACACACACACACATACCTCCCAGTGCCTTATCAAGGAGACTCACAGGTTTCTGTTCCAGTGCCTGTGCTTCTTCATGACTTAGTCTAATGCTGGGACCCTGTAGCGTCTGTGCTGAGTGTCCTGGGTAGACCCCGCTACGAGGCGAGTCCACATCCCTGTGATCTCTTCTCCGGTTGGCGTACCGCCCAGAGGGGCGGGAAAAGGCGTAGTGGGAGAGAGAGAGAGAATTGATAGAGGTGGAGCCGGTCATGCTTCAGATGTTCTTCTATAGTTAGAGCAGACACACACACACACACACACAACCCACCTGGGTCAGTTTCAACCCCGTCTTTCGTATTCAGCACGAATCATTAGCCGCACTTCAGCCCGGCCCGTGCGTCAGGCTAAATTAGTCTTGATCTGATGCGTGTGGTTTCCACTTAGCATCCCCTTTTAGACTTGAGGCTCAGGAGCCGGCAGCTCCCTGTCCCTGTCCCTGTTTATTCAACCAGTGCTGTCAAATCTGTGTGCATACAAAGTCAATTCCTTTTGGATCCACTTCTGGTGACGTAACTGACCTCAAATCCAAGAACAGTGAAAGCACCACAGGAGCTGGGACTGACTCTGTGACTTTCCCGCGTTACTTTTAAGGGTCGTGTCATTGCTGTCCATTGGCATTTGTAGTTTTAGTCTCTTTGGTGTGATTATTCAATAGCAGGCAACTACTACTAATGGGTTGCCTTTGAGAGTTTATCCATCACCTGGGTCTCTGGGGATCCAGACCAGAGGCAAGGCTATTTTAGGGAAGGCTCTGATTGAGTTTAAATTTGTGTCCTTTAATTCACTCTCTGAGCTGAATTATTTGGCTGAAGTTGAAATGCCTTAGTCTTGGTCTTAACCTTTCTCCTGCCCTTTCTCACTCCCACCCCACCCCTGCAGTGTTTCTCTGCCTCTTGTCCCTGTCTCCCTAAAGGCCAAGGTAGGTGTGCAAGCAGTCACTTGTCAGGATTAATTAAAGCTTATGGCCACTGATTGGTGCCAGGGAATAATCCTGCTTTCCACTGGTCTGGGACACAGCCTCCACTGTGACCTTGTGTTGGATTTCACACTGACTCCGGGAGAGGAATAATAGGTGTGGTACACCCAGCCTGCCTTCTTAATCCACCGCACCATGACCAGACCCTGTTGTACTCAGCACATAATATCATTAGTGGCCAGCTCACTGCTCCACAGGTCTCACTGAACCATGCAAGGTGTACTTTGTATAACAAGATGATACATCGTGGTTTTCTTTTAGCCTCGGGCACTTAAGGGTCGAGGCTTGAGACAGAATACAAAGGGAGAGAGAGATGGTGAAAGGGCGAGGGTGGCAGGGGTCTTACGAATGCATCAATACAACCTCAAACACCCTCTCCTCTCCGTCCCTCACCCTCTCTCAGTATAACAGGTCTTAAATAGAAGAAAGAAATCTGCCCCAGAGATCATATTAGCGCTCACCCTTTTTCTTTTGAAATGCTGACATGACATCTCATGAATGCTTTGGAGAAAGTAGTCAGAAAGTTAAATGGGTCAACCAACATTTTCAGGCACCAGGCAACAGAAAATGGCCATCACTACTTGGGATATTTAAACCAGTAATGAAATGGCATTTTCTACACAAATGGAACCAAGAAAGAAATGAATGAAATCAAATGAAATTTCTCATGACTTGACCTTTGTCCTCTATGACACTGTTAAAGCAATATTTTACATTTTCACACTCAGCATGTAAACCTCCATAGAAGTTCAGGAGCATTAGCTACCCTGGTCATCCTGTCACCATCAGCATTAAGGCTTTTTTCCTCAGATCCTCAGATATTGCTAAATACAAACAGACAAATTGAAAAGTGTCTAGGATGCATGGTGAAATAATATTACCTAGATCTACTTTTCTTGTTTGTAGATGTGTTTGTAGTAAGTGCTATTGTGAAATTAGGTAGTTCTTGACGACAGGTTACCAAAGAAATAGCACTTTATGAGTATACAACACTCTGGGGTATATTCATCTGTACAGTCAAACTTCATGTGTATTATTCAGTTCTTCTTTTTTCATGCCAGTCTCAAGAACATGTTATTTTTGGCTGTGTTTTCCAGATCCTGGCCGTCATCTCCATCCTCTTCATTGTGCTGTCCACCATTGCCTTGTCTCTGAACACCCTTCCAGAGCTGCAGGACACAGATGAGTTTGGCCAGTCCACAGACAACCCACAGCTGGCCCACGTGGAGGCTGTGTGTATTGCCTGGTTTACTATGGAGTACCTGCTCCGCTTCCTCTCGTCCCCCAACAAGTGGAAGTTCTTTAAGGGTCCTCTGAATATCATTGACCTTCTGGCCATCCTGCCCTACTACGTCACCATCTTCCTGACCGAATCCAACAAGAGTGTGCTGCAGTTCCAGAACGTCCGCCGCGTGGTCCAGATCTTCCGGATCATGCGTATCTTGCGTATTCTGAAGCTGGCTCGTCACTCCACAGGTCTCCAGTCTCTGGGCTTCACCCTGAGGAGGAGCTACAATGAGCTGGGCCTGCTCATCCTATTCCTGGCCATGGGCATCATGATCTTCTCCAGTCTGGTGTTCTTTGCTGAGAAGGACGAGGATGACACCAAGTTTAAAAGCATTCCAGCTTCCTTCTGGTGGGCTACTATTACTATGACCACAGTAGGCTACGGAGATATCTACCCAAAAACTCTACTGGGAAAGATAGTGGGGGGTCTATGCTGCATAGCTGGAGTACTGGTGATAGCCCTACCTATTCCCATTATTGTGAATAACTTCTCTGAGTTCTACAAAGAGCAAAAGAGGCAGGAAAAAGCCATCAAACGAAGGGAGGCCCTGGAGAGGGCTAAGAGAAATGGTAGCATCGTCTCTATGAACATGAAAGATGCATTTACCCGCAGTGTGGAGCTCATGGATGTAATGGTGGAAAGAAATGGAGAAAACATGGGGAAGAAGGTGCATGATAATAATGTGTCTCCCAGCCTCCAGAAAGGGACACCCCACCAAACAACATCAGAGGCCAGCCCCACCAAGACCCTGGAGCCCAGCTTCCAACAGACAACCAGGGCCTCTAGCCCTCAGCACCTCAGTGCACAGAAACTGGAGGAGATGTACAACAAGATGACCAAGACCCAGTCACAGCCCGACCTCCTCAGCAAGGACAAAGCAGTTAGCCAGACAACAGAGTTTGAGATGGGAAGCATCCCCACTGCAGCCATCTCAAGTACAGTGGAGGCAGTGACAGATATGAAGAGCATGTCCAGTATTGACAGCTTCATCAGCTGTGCCACTGACTTCCCTGAGAGCTCCCGCTATTCCCACAGCCCCGTCAGCAACGTGCCAGGGAGGGTCAGCACCAACCCCAGCCTGGAGACCACCCTGGAAAATGAGCAGGAGGGATCCCACAGCACCGCCACCCGCCTGACGGGACCAGCCTCCAAGCAAGGCCAGTATTCTGACAGCCCCAGGGGCCTGCACGTCAGCAACCCACTCAAAGGCCACTCGCTCAAGGTCAACTTCAAAGGTGGGGAGGCAGGCTCCTCTCCCTCTTCAGGGCGGGGGGGTTCAGGGTTGGGGGCCCTCTCAGATAGCTCCTCACTCCAGAGCCCCGAGGTGTCGGTCTACACAACTGCCAGCAGCAGGACACCCACCAAAAGCCCCGAGAAGTTGCTGCCCAGCATCTTCACATTCCACGATGCATCCATCAATAAGTTCATTGATGCTGACACGGATGAGGAGGAGCACCTACATGATGGTTCAGGCACCAACCCCTCCCAAAGACTGTTGGAAAATGTCTCTAAGTTTGGCCCTCACTCCAGCTACCAGCAAAGATCCAACCACATGGAGGGCCTTCAGAGGAGGCTGGGGAACAGGATGCTGCCGTTAGAGGGGCAGGAGAACCATATGGCTCAGGAAATGCAGCTACTTCAGGGAGAGAAGAGTCACTCTAACAAATAAAATAACTATAAGTGAGACTGGGGAAAGAAACAGACACGCGAGAAGGAACCAGAGGAGTGGAGAGCAAATGAGAAACACCCTAACCCTAAATTAAACAAAATCAACAATATAAATGGCACTAAAAATGTTTCTTTGCAGAAACATTTGAAGAATTTCAATACATAATATTGATCACGGAAAAGTAAAATAGTTGTGGAACAAGGGAAAATGCTTTTTGTCTGTTCTCAAACTTCTTCCTATGAAGACGCTCACTTCGCTGAGGAGCCTGATATAAGGAAACACACATATATATATATATAAGAAATTGCCTAGGAATGCCCATCTGAGAAGATTCTGCTATTTTTAGATTTTATTTAGCACAGATTACTGTCTAGTGATAACAGTACAGAGATGGAAAGCCACGATGAGAAACCCCATTTTTTCAATATTAATATTACAGTATATCATTTTCTGACAGCCAATGATCCTTGACGGACCCCCTAGGACCCTCTCAAGGATCACTGGGGGTCCCAGGGTACCACTTTGAGAGCCATTGGCAAAGAGGGCACTGCCACTGAGGGGACTGAAACATGGCACTGCAAACTGGGAGAAACCATTCAACTGAGAGACAATTCAAAAGAGTCCATTGCAGTATGAGGGAAGGGCATACATGTTTCTATAAATTCTGGTTATACAGTGTATAATTATGGCATTACTGAGACTAAAATGTGTTGGGAAAAATGTATATTTTACTTCGTATTACTTTCTTCCTCAAAACTGGCCTTAGTTTATGTATTGGCACCCATGTTTTATGTCTGTGTGTGCGTGTGTGTGCGCATGTGTGTGTGTGTGTGTGAGAGAGAGAGAGTGAGATTGTATATAAGTGTGTGCAATAATTAACTTTCATATATATCCATAGCTATATATTGTTCTTGGTGTTTTGACTTCATTGTGAGTTTGAGGAGAATCAAGTGTTTCAGTCCTTTGTGTTCAAGAAGAGTAGTGTCCTGCTCATCATTATTTTTCGCTGCAGAGGGTATATTTAGAGAACACAGAGGCACTGTGAGGCTGCGTCCATTGATTTCCCTCCTGTTCTCATTGTGCCCAACCGCTGGCATGAGAGAGCCCCTTACCATGACGATTCATGTTAACATGAACACAGAAAAGTCTTTATTTTTCTTTGTTTACTTATTTTTGTTTGTTTCTAATTGTTTGTGTGCCCCTCAGATTGGTGATGCGATCTGAGCGCAGTTTGAATCTGGAGAAAAGTCTTGCGTTATTATTTTGAAACGTTGTGTTCAGAGGCGTCGTCATTCCTATCGTAGCTGATAAACTGAACGTGTGCTTCGTATCCGATGACAGTGCTTATGGGCGTCATGTTAGCTGGAGAGGCAGCACTGAAAATCACAGAGATTTTCTATGTTGAACTTCCACATTTGTAGGAGTGTGAATATTTTACATGCATAATAACAAAAGTAGGATATTACAAAAATACACATTTATTATACAAGGTAAAGGAAACAATCAAAGTGTAAATTTATATTTTTAAGATATTTTCTAATGGACTCTTAGATTAATATATTGTGCTAATATAATAGTTTTGCATTTCACTATATGTACTGCATTATTTTGATGGAGTTGCATTTATTAGACAATATAGTAGATACATTTGTATTGTTTGCTACTGTCTCCCTGTAAATGTCCCTCTATCCTTTGTGCAATGTGAGGAACCAAAGAGTTTTTCTTTCTGATGACTGGTACTGATTATAGTAAGGGTTACTGATCTATCCCGAAATGCAATGAATTCACACATTACATTTCAACATAAATTTCAAAACAGCAGAATCTGATATATTTCAGGGAGCCATTTTTTTCACTACAAATCTGCCGTCTGAAGAGAGTTGTTGAGAAGGAACGAAGAGAGAACATCCATTTCGTAAGCTAATTCGATTATTTACACGCCGTGCGTCGTGGCAAGTTGTCCGCTTCCAGAAAACTAAAACATTACGTTCATATGAGTTCACTTGAAATCTCTTACAAACATAAACCCAGCTCGGAGCTACAGCTAGTCACTCATGCACACAAACAGCATGGAGGTACCTTGTATCTCTAGACCTCTTAGTTCAACAAAATAACCAGTATGTCCTTGTGCATTCTGCTCTGTCTGTTGCTAGCACCTGATTCCAAACATGTAACCTATGGGAGTTGATCGGGCACCCTCATGCTCTTTGTAGCATGAAAGGTGTATATCATGCAAGGATGCTGCAGCCCATCCATTTTCAGTAATGACTTCTTTAAACCTGATAAGGAAACTAGAACTATTTACTCGGTATGGCTGTTTTCCACTGCTGCAATCATTCTACATGAAATGAGGTAGATATTTTTGTGCCTTTGCTTTTAACAAACGCCTGCCCCGCACAACGCATCTGTCACTGTCTCTGTCACTCTGTCACTAATGGAGCCCGAATGACAATTAAACAAACTGTATCGCAAATGCACACAGAGAACTGGGTCACCATCCTGTCAGACTGACACGTTAGATCTCTCTCTCTCTCTTTCTCCACGTCTCTCTCTCTCACGCACTTACACTTTCACGCATCATACATTTACATGAAACAGAATCCACGAAAACAAAACAGGTACAGATTCAGTGGAGTGAACAACACTGTTTCCATGGTGATAGTTGAGATGACTGGATGGCTCACATTTGGCGCAAGCTAGTAGCCTAATGTGTGAAGAACTGGATCACCATGCTGTCAGACTGCTATGTTATCACTTTCTTTCTTTCACTCTCCTTCTCTTTCACACACACACACACACACACAACCTCAGCAACGAACAAAACAACACACAGAGCCTGACTACAACAACGTCAGCTACTACATACGCCCCGATGCTAAGGTGTAGCTGCTATCTGTGCATTCACTTCAGCAGCCTGCTCTGGTGGCGTGAGTGAGTGTGTAATGTGAATGGAAGAGGAATGAGGGCCGGGCTGCTGTGTGAGAGAGAGAGAGAGAGAGAGAGCAGTGCGGCAGAGCTGCAGGCCTGACTACCACTGACTTTTCTGTAGCACTACTCCTTCACCTCATGTCCAACTTCAGCCCGCATTCTAGCATACGATCGGGTCAATGTCAAGGAACTCTTACGAAAAACAAAATGAACAATTAAAATGGTGTTTTTGTTAAATCAAAAGGTATCTATTTCGCTTGTAATCTTACACTCCCTTTTGCTCTTTTGAGAGGGATTCATTTGGGCAAGACAATGGCCACCATACTCGGTCAGTGTGCATGTGAATGGAACTAAGTAGCTATGCACACATATATTCCATTGAAAGGACTGTCCTTGTGCTTGAGTTTTTAGTGTAGAAGGACAGTGCAAAAAAGGTAGTCGGGTTAAGGCATCATTTTAGGATGTGTTCATTTCTGTGATTCTATAAATATCAGTCTGGGCGTGCAAAGAGAGGGATTGGGCCAGCAGGAAAGGCTCAGTTACACCGAAGTCTTTGTCAGATGGTGTCTGAGGAACAAACTTTGTAACAAAAGAGTCTTGCAGAGGAGAGGTAAGGAGGCTATTCAGTTTACAGGAAACAACGGCCATGAGTGTGCTGGATTTGTTACAAACACAACACAGAACCGTAACAGGGTATGCAACTGCATAGAAGGGTAACGAGGTCAAAATGTCAAACTGAAAAACTTTCATATGTTGTTTACTAAAGGCGTTAGAGAAAGATAAAGGACTACGAAGATAGGAAAGGAGGATGTGTTGAGAGTGAAGGTTAATTAGTTTTCATCACACAACAGTATGTAGTTAAATACAAATGTATGAGAAATCTTTGGCATCGAGCCTCTTATTATAGTGGACTTATATCCATACAAGCCATAGGATGTTTAAATGGTTAGAAGTCTTTTCTCTGTTAGATATGAATATAACGTTGATGTCCTTTTTTCTTTTTACTTAACTGATTTGTCTGAATTAAAGCCTCTGGTGTCTAGTGACCAAACAAATAACAATGTCGACATACAATGCTACAACGTGGTTCTACTTCAATCTCCAAAAGCACAAAGTCTAATCATTTTCTTCAAGCACAATATACAACACAAGCAGATTAAGCCAAATAAAGACACATTATTTGATCTTCAGAATCTTCCCCCTCCTTTTCAGGGAAATAATCACCTCTGTTCAACTCACACGGAAACTGTATGCTGCCCTATCTCTGTCGGGGAAATTGTTTGTTTTGTAAAGTTTCATACTTTGTACCAGTTGACTTTGCAGAATATTATCTTTGTGGTTCCCTCTTGTTCAACGCATGTAGCGCTACTGAACTGTGACACACAGAACTTGTAAATATGATGTAAAAAGCTATAAGAAAATGTCTATGATCATTTTGAAGCAATTTTCTCCCTTTATTGAATGATGCTTAATAAAAGACAATAATTCAGCATTGGTCCTATAAGCCTCACTTGTTATGAACTGGAATATTTTCTCATCAAACCATCATATAAAACAGGAAAGTTCTGCACCAGTTATTGAGGAAGGTGCAGTGTGTTTAGTGGGATGAGACTGCATTTTCTACACAGCAGCGCCCCCTAGTGTTATGATCTAATACCAAATATAAAATGCTAGTATAAATAATAAATAATAATCAGTGAGAGAGTGCTGACCCTACTCAATCACTGACTTTCATTGTAACCTACCATTTTGAAGGAATTATCTTGTTCGGGATAAAAGTAGAATACCACTCAATTTAAGTATTTATAGGCCCAATTTCTGTGGTCTGGGACAGTCTTTCCTAAACTGGGTTTCGGGGATCCCCAGGGATCCTTGAGGGGTTCCCAGAGGGTCCTCATCGAAATGAGGAACAGTTTAATTTCACTAATTTACTATTTCATTTAACTGTTTTCATTATTTTACCCACTAAATGTTAGCACAATGAGAAAATACACAAGGAAGACTGTTTCCCTGTCCACACTGTTGTTACCTCCCCACCTACAGTGTAGACAGTATAACTCTGTATCAAGTCATACCTTATAATAAAATAATCTCAGATGGGGTCCTTGAGACAAAATCTTCTCAAATAATTTTAAAGATTCACAGTTGTTATGTTATCAAGACAGAGATTTAGAAGAGGCTTATAAAAATGCTCTTGTCAATGTCATTCACAGCTTTAGGCGTGTTCCTGGATAAAAATAGTCTTCACTACACTGCAATTGGGAGCAATATTTTCTATAGAAAATACAGTAAGTGATTTGTCAACAACTTCTATAGGGTCTATATGAAGAATGCAAAATATTATGGATTTGTGCTCGCGTGACAAACAGTTTATCACTTTAAGATTACTCTGAGTCGGCTAATCCTCTTCACATCATATGGGAATGGGAATAGCTTTAGCTTGAAAGTAATGCCTGCTTGAAATGTGACACTGAAAGACTTGTGACGATCCCAATTGAACTGATGTCCCATCCACATTTAATCATGAAGTGGTTTGAGTTCTTTTTTTTTTAGTTTGAGTCTTTTCTCCGGATGTTTCCCTCCAGTATTTAGGCATTTTGAGCTATATGAGGAAATATGTAAAGTCAATCAACCATTATTCAGTCATTTAAATCTTTAAACTCCAGCAGGAGCACAATAATTAGAGGCTGGTCTGATGATAACTCAGAGCCTATACTGCTTTCTGCTACAGAGTAATTTAGAGCCAAGGGGAGTCACAGGTGAATCCTCAGACTGAAATGTAAAAAGACTGGAAAGAGAACCTGGCAGTAACATATAAAACCTCTGGTAAGGTTTATGTGTTGCACAATAAATTAAGCATTTTTGTCTAGGCTTGAGAGATGAATTGCTTACTTTGAAGCTCAAATTTAACAGATGTTGTTCAGTATTATTCCTGGCCAGTTGAATTAATATTTCCATATGCACAGGCTCTCCCAGTTTGAAACAAAATAACATACAGGCCTGCTAATCTGTGATGATTTAAAAACGCTTTCTGTTCCAACGGCAACGCGTAATAGGGTCTCTTGACTCCAGAAAAGAGAGACTTGTGTGTTGTCCTAATCCCTGTCGTAGATTTACTCCGTGACTATTTATGAGTTATCAGACAAAGGAATTTCTATGGGTGGCCACCATCAACCATCATCCTAATCCGGTGCACACAAGTTATATAAAATAGCCATCCAATCCACGTCACACGGGAAAACAACAAATGCCTCAAAGCTTGGCGCTCTACTCGTGTGGCTTCACATCTCTTGTAAGCGGCGCGCGAGGCCCCGGTAGTAGACTGAAGCATCATGATTATTATAGTGGACCTGCTGCTGATGCTCATCGACCTAACCTACTCCATCCTGAGTGCCGTCGTCCAGACTTTCCTTCGGCCACGGTTGAAGTGCATTGACGGTGAGCTTTGTCTGATCACAGGGGCCGGGGGCGCGCTGGGTCGGCTGTTCGCCCTGGAGTTCGCCAAAGAGGGCGCGCGGCTGGTGCTCTGGGACTGCAACGCGGCTGCCAACGAGAAGACCGCCAAGCTCGCTCGCGAACTGGGCGCCAAGGCGTACGCGTACACCGTCGACGTCTCCCGTCGTCAGAGCATATACGAGGCAGCGGAGAGGGTGAGGGTCGAGGTCGGGGATGTCACCATACTGGTCAACAACGCAGGGGTGGTGGCCGGCCGGCGGCTGCTTGAGTGCCCCGACGAGCTTTTGGAGAGGACTCTTCTGGTGAACTGCCACGCGCTCTTTTGGGTGAGAATGAAATGAAAATGAAATGAAAATGACATATAACGCTTGAAACAAACACCAGTTGGGCTAGGCACGAGGGGGTGCAAAAACCATTTGTGAACATCAAAGTTGACAGTCTGACATGAATTACGTAAGACCTATTCACTGTGGAGCTACACGTTGGCTTGAGTCAGGTAGTGTATTTGCTCACTGATGTGTGATGGGGCGAACGAGCTGGTACGTCACCGAAGGGCTTTCCTCGTGAGTGCGTTGTAATGTGTCTAGTGGGTTATAAAAGCAGTTGCAGACAGCAGCCTTGTCCACTTAGCCCTACGATGAAATGAGCCCATGTGATTCTGCTCAAGATCCTCTTAGTGTCGCCTCAGCCCCCATGGTCAAAGAATGAAAGGGTAACCTCACGTGCACAAAACATCAACTACACCCTCTTACACGTGTATTTTCGTTGTGACAGACCCTTCACACACTCAAAATGTATCCTACTCCTGTCCTGTCTGAAAACTGCTTTTCAAATCCAACAGATGACAAAGGCCTTTCTGCCTCAGATGAAAGCAAAGAACCACGGCCACTTTGTAACCATTGCCAGTGCTCTTGGGCTGTTCAGCACCGCATGTGTAGAGGTTTGAACTTTTATTCACACACACACACGTATATCATATATCAACTTATGGGACAACTTGTACATTGCTGATATTTACTTTCTCCTCCAGGATTACTGTGCCAGTAAATTTGGAGCT
The DNA here is from genome assembly GCA_034670385.1 of Hoplostethus mediterraneus. Classification (NCBI taxonomy): domain Eukaryota; kingdom Metazoa; phylum Chordata; class Actinopteri; order Trachichthyiformes; family Trachichthyidae; genus Hoplostethus; species Hoplostethus mediterraneus. The sequence continues at coordinate 2,003,992 of JAXDDW010000062.1, forward strand.
GTTGGGTTCCACGAGTCACTGACCCACGATTTGCAAGCAGAAGACCTGGATGGCATCAAAACCACTTTAGTCTGCCCTTATATTGTAGACACAGGCATGTTTGCAGGTTGTGAGATTAGGTGAGACAGCATCATTGACCACAGTTTTTTTATTAGTGACATTGAACCAAAAGTACTATGTTCCTTTGCCTTTTGTCTGATATCTACCAGGAAAGAGCTTCGGAGTGTAATCCCACCCCTGGATCCCCTTTACACTGTACAGCAGTCCATGAAGGCCATCTTAGGAGAGCAGCAAATGATTTGCATTCCTCGCCTGATGTACATCCCATTCCTTACACGAGCGTAAGTATTGTTGGTTCGATAACTGATCAGATAGTTTATCAACCACTGTTCAGTATCGGCAGAGGGGGAAACCCATGTCACATAATGGATTCAAATACAGTGTGTATTTACAGTAACGCATTGGTACAAAGACAATAGTGTGGTACGTCCAAGTGTTTTGTTTCTTCCTCTAGACTGCTGCCTTGGGAGGCAAATGTTGCAACGTATCGCTTCATGGGAGGTGACAAATGCATGCTGCCCTTCATCAAGAATGTTGAACAGAAGACATCCAATGGCCATGTCAAACCCTCCTAAGACCTGTCAGTCTTTAAACCATTATCTACTGGACCACTGCAAACACCAAAGGCTCAGTTGTGATCTTCCCAACACTGCAAAACCAGTTATCTGAAAGGAGTGCCCATATCTGCACCTATTAGTTTTCTTTGGCCTGCACAATAGGTGTATTTATAGTATTTCATGTTGAGCACTTCTGCATACACGTTGGGTCAGTTCTAGTTTTACATGAACTATGCTTTGCCATAATTGGGCCATAGGTTATTTTAGGATATGAAAAACAATATCTATTCATGAAGTACAGAGGCCAACATCCAAATATGAAAAAGAAACCAGTCTGTTATGCATGAACAAATTAAAAATGGGCTTTGTTGATAGCACGCACGAGAGACTGAAATGACAGGGTTCTTCTATACAAGTGCTTATTTATTCACATTAACAGACAGTGCAGAAACAAAGAACAGACATAAAACAAATCTACAGATAACAGGCAACAGAAAAAACATGAAGCATTATGGTTGTGTCAGAAAGACTACTGTCTTTCATAACAGTAAAAAGGAATTTGAACATACAAAAAAGCACAAAGACAAAAGAAAATAATCAGTGTGACCAGTGTTCCAGAATACTGTTGAGACATATTTCAGTTGCTGTCATTGAAATAATCAAACTGGCAGACAGATTTGTTATATCAGAGCAGATCCAAATCCTGGTTGAAGCTAGCCTCTTTACTTGCCATTTCCACAAAGCAAGCGAAGGACCCAAAAACAAAAAAGTAAATCAATGAAGTAAACTCAGTCATGTCTTTACACTCCAAATTAAAAACCCTTAAAAAATCCCATCAGAGGAGAACATCCTAAATCGAAGCAGAACAGCCATATCCCTGATGAATCCATCCTAACCGTCACAAGTCAAACCAAATCTGTAAAGATTGAAGCAGGTCTCTAGTGTCCTCTGCAGCAGTCTCTAGTGGTCACTGCGGCCACTCCTGCAGTGTATTATGGTCTCCTTACAGGTTTAAGTGAAGATTACATCAAACTAAACTAACTGCACAGTGGCTGCCTGTAGGTAACCCTGCAGGAACTGTAGGGCGTCCGCATTCAGACTGGTGCTCAGCATTGAGGGAACCTGCAAGAAAAGGAAACGAGATGAGAATCACTGATCTGCTGTCTGCAAGATCCCATCATCTGTGCCTTCCTGCTGGGCAACAAACTTGACTTACACATGTATGGTATACATGTACTATATATTGACCTTATTAAAAAAAGTGTTGATTAAACATTGAGTCACTCCATATGTCCATAGAATAGAAAGGTAGCAGCTGCCACTCACTCACAGCAGAAAATTGTGACATACAGCCATGTAGCCCTAGGCTGGCCTACATCTAACCGAGGCCCATCGTAGTGATAGTCTTGCACAAAGTTTCTTTACTTTTTGCACATTTAAAGCAAGTGTATGTGGACACACACAGCAGCAGTGTTGTTGGATAAGGGTTCAATTCCCAGAAAGGGAAGGTTTGGGTTTTTTTTTTTAGATTCAAGTCCATTGCTACATACATTGTCCCACACTAACTAAGAAAGGTTAATGAGGCAGTTTTGTGTTTATAGAAGTAGGCCATCAAGTTTGCTTTTGCACATTTCACTTAAAGAAGAAAGTAATCATATGCAAAATTCATCGACCAATAAATTGATCCCACTGGTTATCTTTTAGGTGCCCAGGGTCTTGTTTTGTCTAGGCTACACATGTCCCACATATCCAAACGTACCCGTCCTGGACAGGCAGTAGAAAGCTTGTGGAGGGACTGGGCCAGCAGGATCTTTGGATTGCCAACAGCCTCTCCGATGGGGTCATGCTCCTTCTTCCCTGCGAAGGCCAGCTGGGAGAAAGCGGTCTGATAGCCTGGTGTGTCCTCAATGTCAATGAAGTGCTCATCATCCGGGATGCTGTCATCTTCTGGCAACTCAAAGAGGCCAATAAGAGCCTGGAGCAGCGGGGTCCTGCACAAACATGAAGCCCAAATGACTGACCTTAGTTTAACTTCCAGAATAACCAATAATTGGCAACTCAACACACACAGTATTTCTACTATATGCAGTACTGGCGACTCAATTCACTCATTCATACACATTTATAAGTGAACCATGTGTTCAATGTAATCTGAGCAAGAAAAAAAATAAAAAAAATTATATAGCTGCTGTTGTGAGAAAATCAGGTAATTCAAAATTTGACGTTGACGCTTGGACTGAAATTAATTTATGAACCGAGTAAGTTTCATGACCTTTGAGTCCATGAATCGAATCCAAGCTCCAAGGGTTTCACTGAATATTTAATGGTCCTCAATATGAAAATAGGGTTGTTTTCTTTGTTGTTCCTGATAGTAACATCCTCACTACATAACAAAGGAAAGGAGAAATGAAAAGGTTGCTTTAGGCTGATCTCTCACCAGAGTTTGGTGTACTCTGTGTCCATCATTGCAGGACATTCAGTAAGGACTTTTGTAATGCCAACAGCGCAGATCTTCTTTTCAACTGGGCCAGACACCTTCTGGACCTCTGGAATGACGATTTTCTCCAGGACCATACCGAACATTCTGCAACACAACATTAACACAATTAACACATTTGTCCACTGCTCCTCCACATTGAGACATGAGGGACTACATCTCCCAGCAGCTGGTCTGGGAGTGGAGCTCCAGGAGGAGCTGGGGAGAAGGACGTCTGGGCTGCTTTGCTTGGCCCTGACCCAGTTTAAACAAAAATAAAAAGTGTGGTCTAACTAAAAAAAAAATTAATTAAGTCTAAGAATCTTAAGTTAAAAATCTTCATGCTACTAGTTAGATTTTTGAATTTCCACAGTTCATCCAGGCACATTCATTTCACAGAAAATTCACCTCCAACATTAATATCCAGGTCAAGAAGTGTTTGGAGATATGACTTGCTAAGCACTTTCAATGTTAATAGTCGCTGGGCTGCTTAATGCGACTGATAACAAAAGCAGGTGGCCAGATCATACATATCTAATACCACAAGACAGAGGGAGCACTTGGATTTCCCCATTTTGAGAATCTCTGATGACTTAAATGTAATTGATGCAATGTCATTATAACGCAACTTTAAAATCTGCCATTGCATTTCAAGCAGATACTAAGTGATTTATGGTAATGAGCAGGTTGTAATGGTAGAACTGGCCAATCAAATCAAAAGGGAGAGCCAACTTAAGCTTTTGTGCGGAAAGATTGATAAAAGCTGCCAAGCTCCCATTGTGGCTCAAAAGCCAGACTCATGGATGAACACAGTAAATAATTCTGTTTACTGACAGTCAAAATGTTGTGCTTTCCACTGAAAAGGCACTTACTTGGGCTGGATGCTGTCAAAAATCTCCTGAAGTGCAATAGCTCCATATTTGACACTATAGAGGTTGATAAACACCAAGAAACCTGTAGGAAAGAGAAGAACCTGTGAGTATCTAAGCATCGCCAACAGTAGAACCCAACATAAACGATAATAGTAAATAATAAAACTAGTGATAATAAAATGAGATAAAAAAAAAAATAGTAATAATAGAAGTAGGAGCGTTGAACTCCTAAAATTGAAGTGAATATGAATGTAGGTACTGTGATGGCTGCACTCACTCTTGATGAACTTGGTGGTTTTGGAGCTCTGTAGCCTCTGGAAGAGCAAAATGAAGATCTGTTTCCTGTACTGAGTGATCGAGTCTCTGACAACAACAAAAAAAAGACAGTCATGAGTTAACCCAAGCAGTTTCACCAGGCTCTGTATTTCATTGATTTTCCATGAAGCAGACATCTGTGATTGACTTACGGGGGCATGTGTTCTATGATGCTGTTGAGAAGGTAGAAACCTTGGTGGTCATTGGCCTTGGAGGCAATAAGCTTCTGGAAGACTCCTAGCAAGCCAGGCTGAGAGAAGATAAGGAGGCCAAGGTAAGTTTGGTCACATGTAATCAAGAAAATAGTGCAAGAAGAAAGATTGCAGTCATTGTCATCAACTATAGTTGACTAAAACCTCACCATCTTGTCTGCCACACACTGCTATCACTTACTATTTTATCTGCGGCAGAGCTGGCAATGTTAGCACCTCCCTTCTGTAGGTAGGCCTGGAGGAGGCGCACCAGGGGGGGGATGTTTCCTGTCCGTTCCCACAGCGCAGGCTGCAGCAGGTGAGGGAACAAGGCCATGTAGGAGGAGGGAATAGAGCTGGAGTGGATCTCCAGGAGGAGAGACATCACCTGGAACACGTATGGAACAAACTCTGCAAACGAGGACAGGTGAAATATGAGTGGAACAGCCACTAATCAGCGAGCTTTCCAGCTTATCAACACATCTACGCACAAAAGAAACTGTTTTATGGGCAAACTAACACACCCTGCACATCACTCTGAAGAATCTCAGTGAAGACAGGGAAGAGGGCCTCCTCAAAGCTGCTGACAGTGGTGGGGTTGGCCTTGCAGGTGATCCGGATGGACAGGCACAGGGACTCAAACAGGTAGTGGTTAAAGTGTGGTTTGCTGGGATTCTGAAAATGGGCGACAGACATGAGAAAAGTTGACATTACGACATAAACACACTATCCCATAACTATCCCACACTACATAAACTATCCCAATTTATGTATTTGCAATGACAGAGATATATAAATAATATCAAAGTGTGAGTCACCTTGCTGACTAGGAGGAGCTTGTGAGTGAGCTGGCCAATCAGAGTAGGAATGTACGGAACAATACTTTCCTGTAGGAGGGAGAAGCTGCGCATGATTGCTTTAAATGGAGAAAAGAAAAAGGATTAATTAAAACAACTTCAGTTTGTCTGCAATTTAGAGGTCAGAGCAGAGTTTCACCTGACATTCAGGTTTAAGCATCTACCTTTCATGATGTACTCATTTTCTGAAGAACCAGGAAGAGCCAGTGCCTTGAACAAATTGTTGAGCAGCTGTTCAGTAAAAGGTGCCATCTCTACTGAAGTGATACTGCAAAACACAAGGAGGACAATCCACTAAAATGCAGTTTACAGTTACTATACATTAGCCATGGAGATTACCAACAGTGATGATATTTTGTGGCCAAGTAACACTGCCCAGCATTATGCATGGGTATTTTTTAAAAGGAGTGCAGCTTTCACATTAATTAAAGGCACGATTTCAAACAAATAATGCAATGGCAAAGTCTATTTTAGGACATTTAGTTCAAACAACACATGCACTGCTTAATAGTCTGTGAAAGCATGCACTCATCTGCAAACAGCAAGAAGATGTGGAACACAATTTGAAGCAGCATGATTGTCGAGTGAACAAGAGGCCAAAGTAAGCCATATTACACCATGCTGCAACACGTGGCATCGTCATAGGCTTTTAAAACAGGGGATTCAATCTTTCAATATTTATTGCACAATTTAAATCCCTTGTCTGCCTTTCAGCCTCACCATGACATTGTGTAACCACTAATCATCAATCCAACTTACTAACACATCACCAATATGAATTGAGGGAACAGTTAGAATGGCTCTTAAATATGGAGAAATTAGCCTTGTACCAAGTTGGAACAGGGGGAAGCAGTTTGTGTCACAGATAAATTTGACAGGAAAGGGTTCAACAGAAAATATGAATCTATTCAAACAATCCAATAATATTTTGACCTGCAGTTGATAAAACTTGAGCTCAACATCTGCTTTGCTTAATTAAAAGATGAGTCAGCATCACTACACAGCTTAATACTCACTGTGTGGAGTTGTTGGGGCCTCTCATGGTGAATAGCCTCTCCAGGGCATGGGCAGCGTAAGTGTGCTCCACTGTACTCTCTGCCTGCAGGTGAGTTATCAGTAGAGGGACAGCCTGCAGCAGCTGTTCTTTAGGGAGCTAAAGGGGAGGACAAAGAGCGCTCTATAAACACATCCATTTGACCATTTGAAATTCAGTAAGTCATGGAGAAAGTAGGAGATCATACCTGGCTTCTGAAGATCATGACATACTTGATAGGCATCTGCCTTCAGCACTGGGAACTCATTAACTAGAATGGGAAGAAAAGGGCAATCCTTTACCTCAGTACTTGTCAATATACATTCATAGTATCATTGTTTAAAGCCTGAATATGGGATTTTTGGAATATTTGAACTGGCAGGTAATATACACAGACTTTTGAAGTGTGGGACATTCTGATTTCTTCACAACTTCTAGATCCAAACGCAATACAGGGGACTGTTGAACTGCTTTAAAATGCATTTAAAACCCATGTTTAGCTGTCATATACTCTCAGTCCTTATATCAACTGCTCAGCTAATACAATTCAGAGAAAAACAATGTCAAAGCCAGCAGTAAGCTAACTGTTGTACCACAGGAGGCATTTGCAATTCTACAGTATATTGTATTGACGACTGTATTCTTACCATTGGAGGATTTCAAGTCTGTGAGAATGTGGTTGACAAAGAATTCTGTGAGATTCACCAACTCATTAGCTTGTGTTATTCCATGCTGAAAAACAATCATGAACAGAAGGTCAATTATACCTTGGTAAACTGTATTATGGTAAAGTATCATATTCAATAACCTTATAGATATTAAAACCAACACTACCTTTTGTGTCTGGGCTTTAGATGCCAGAGATGTGACCAAATAGATGGCAGCATCTTTGTGCTTCCAGTTCACCCCAGGGTTTTTGGCATACTCTCCCAGCATGGAGTTCACATAGCCAGAGAAGATTGCTGTGACAGGGCCCTCGAAAGAATTTACACAGCCCTCGCACCAGGTCACATGCAGCCCTGCGGCGAGTGTCAATGTCTGTGGGAGGTTGGTGATGGGGGTTATCATTGGAATGTGAGACGACATATTTCATCACGATTTGATGGACAATTCGCACGAGAAGTGCTAATATTGGTTAATCTTTACCGGATCCTTCAAGGTCCCTACGGATATATTCCTCAGAGTTATCTTCAAAGGCCTCCTCATCTGCACCTAATCGGAAATAACAGGCAATCTGGTCAGTATCACGCAAGCGTATGTGTGAAAGCAATTACACATTTTAAAAGAGAGCCAGATCGGTTTGAAACAGTGAAATATTGAGTATTGAGGCATTCCATTAACTATGTGTGTAAATGGAGCACCCACTTACTTCTGAACTCCATGTTGGGCACAATGACCTTCTCACAAATGCTAGTGAGCGTGTTCTGGTCCTCAAACAGATGCTTGTAGTGAGGCCTTTCACACACAGAGGCCAAGAATTGGATAGCATTGCTTACAAGCTGCAACAAAGATACGGTGTATTATTAGTACGGGGGGAAAAAGTTAACTCAAAAGAGAACAGAACAGTTACCTCAACAGTCAGGCACCAGTAGTCTCACCAGGTCATACTTGACCTCCTGGCCAGTAGAAACTAAAAGGTTCCAGATAGCGGTGACAAAACGAGGCAGATACGGCTGAAATTCTTCATCGTACTTCTGTGCGTACAGAGCAGCATTGTCACAGATCTGAGACTTCAGCATCTCCAGGAGACCTGCTTCCTCCTCATCCTTCCGAGTAGACAAGATGGACACAAACAAACAGGGAAAAAAATGATTACCTCTTTACAGTACAGGAGTGCTGAAAATGACTTGTGTGAGAAAAACATTATTAAATAAAACATCCCAATCAACTCACATTTGTTTGTAAAAGTTTATTATCCAAAGTCAACAGGTTGTGGAAATTGGACATCCAGGTCTCCATGTTGTCTTCAAAGAACTCTGGAAGGTCCTGTGTAAGAATGTAGATCGGTCGTTAGAAGTCTTCATGGAGCCGAATCTGAAAAAGACCTGTGACTTTTTCCCCACCAATATGCAGAAAAATATCAGTATGATTTGGGGAGAAAAGATGCACATGTGCAGCTCAACTACAGGCTAGCTAATAAAACAACTTGTTTTGTTTAGACTATCATGATATAAAACCTGTTACTGCTCTATGGTTTGCTCCTTTGATCAGAAGTGAGCTTGGGTTTAATTGGGTATAGGGAGAAAAAACAAGTATTGTCCCATGGCAATATATGACATCAAAAATATATTGTAGGGACACAGGGAAGTCTAAACTGGGATGTTATTTGAGAAAAAGAGATACACCCCAAGACTAAAAGATATGGAATACTATAACCAGCCAAAACAGCAAAGCATTTAAGTAATTGGAACTGACCTGGAAGTTCAGACTGTAGAAGAGCTTGGAGATCAGTGTGAGGGAGGAGAAGAGGACCTTCAAGGCATTGATGTCTGTAGCATGAGTCTGACACAACTCAATGGTAGCCTGAAACAATGGAGAGACAACTGTTACTAAATACTAGAGATTAGCAGCATGGCCTCATAACCATGTCCAGCATTGGAACATCTGTTGAATGTTGCGTAACATCTGAATGACTAGCAGCATTTTGTTAATTTAAAACACCAGTAACCACAAACCTTGAACAGTTCTGTCAGAGGTTGGGCAAATGTGTCCAGGACTAGTTTGATCTCCAACCAAAGCTCATTTGACTTGAATTCATGGCGGTACCTAAAAATGGCAGACAAAGTTAGAACATTTCTGTATAAAAAGGTAATCATATAAAACATCTGCTTTTCAGATGCCACTGATTATGAACTGAGGTCTACCTCTTGAAGAGGGAATGTGCAGTACGGAGCACCCCATTGATGATGTGGAAGTCTCCACTTTGGAAGCGGTTAACCATCTCTGTTAGAAGATCAGGCCACTTTTGAGGAAAGTCTTCCCTTCCAATGATGCTGATGGCATCACTCAACTGCAGGAAATACATGACAAGTACAAGGAGGGGCATTGTTGAACTTCTTCATTCACACTTCAATGTACTGGCCAGCAGACTCATTTAACCTGAACCCTTTATGCAGTATAAGATGTGAGGATGCACCTGTTTTTGAATCTGTTCTGGGCTGCTTAGCATCAGATTTACAATGTTGGCCTTGATTGTCGTTCGATCCGGATCAGAGATTTTGTTTGGTTCATCTTCAACCTTTGGAAAAAATGTCACAAACTTAGAACACATACTTCCTCATCTGAGCATACAGGCCAACGGGGCTAACACACAACAATGACACCTGAACTAGGTGTTATTGCATTGCCACTCACTATGCGCCAGTTCCTTTTGATGTAGTTCTTGAATGTGACTGCAGCACAGACCCGGATCACATTGTCCTGGGATTTCTCCAGCAAAGTGAGAAGTAATACAGGGTAGTTCTGGTTTCCCTCAACAGACTCAAGAAACTTTTCCGCTATTTAAAAAAACAAAACAAAAAAAACGAATCAATCAGGCCAACATTCTTTATGAACAATATTAAGTTGGACAATACATTTTATTTAATTAAATTGCCTCACCTGGACGTCTTACTGCTGGATCTGGGTCCAGTGTTTTCCTAAGGAACTCGGTGAGGATTTGTAGGTTAGCATCATTCAATTCCATGCTGGAAGCTACACTGAGGGCGAGAATTAGTTGGTGGTTAGTGAATGAATGGAAAAAATATTTCTGGTGTCTGACAACGGTTTTGTTTGCCAACAGGCGGCTTGCTACAAATAGAATGAATGGTTGGGCTTAGTCTATGTCCTGGTCAGCTCAACGGTAGCTATCTGAATAGTGCCCACATCATTTAGCTATACAGCGTTATCAAATAAGCTTATGTTGCTGTACCATTACATACTGATTTATCAATGTACCTAGCGCCGGCTAGGCTGTTAAAATAATCATTTTTTAAATCATTTTTGCGTTTAAAAGAGCTTTAAGTTTGCTAACATTAGCTAACAAGCCAAAGCCAGTCTGGATGCATTTATCTCAAGTTCACGTTACTAATGCACTGTCGATGACGTTAGCATGTTAGCAGCTAGGCTAGCTGCCTTGGCTAACATTGCCTCAACCTAGCGTTTCATCAGCATAGTTAGATGACTAACGTTTTCACCACTATAGCGAACATTAGCTAGTTGTTACTCGCTGGCCTCCTGGGTGCAGTTGAGTTAACTCATTCCAGCTAACCTGCTGCAAGTTAGAGTAAACTATGACCACATGCCATGGATTCAGGCTAATTCAAAACTAAATTGGAGCTCATCTTAAATTCCATCTTGTCAAAGTAATCTACCCCGTTGTCCCCAACTAACAGATGGCTTTACGTTACATACTACCCAAACATGGCATGAGAAGCAAAATCCCAGTTCCAATGAATAGACTGATTCAGCAAGTCAGTCCTCTCCAAGTCGACTTGCTAATGTTAGCGTTAGCTTGCTAATTTGTATGGTGGCAACCATAATTTCCTAATAATACACATGAACTTGCACCGAATGAATAGAATAGTCTAATTTGACAGTTTGGGTGTAACTAATGATTACAGTAGCAATGGGATGTCCTACCGTTATTAGTGACTTTCAGACAGGGTATGATGGAGATGCACTACAGTCGTGCTCGTCTTGCCTGCTTTCAAAAGTCTCGAGCGAGAGGAACTGCGCGGTTAGTCTACTACGCACGCGCAGATGTCAGATGAAGGCTGTCAGGCACGCCCCTCGCTCTGCCTCAAGTGTGCACAAGTTGTTGAAGATTCAGTATTCCTCAATACTATACTCCACTGTCTGGACATGAAGGGGGGAAAGGTAATTAAGTGCGATTACTCAAGTTTTTGGGTACATGTACCTGATGATTCTCATTTATTCTCATTTAACTTAATACTTACATTACATTTATTTAAACCTGCAGTTGTTAGTCATGAGATTTTGCATAATATATATGAACAATTGCGCTTTTGAATTTGAGGCTGTCTAACTAACCATTGCAATGATCTTGCTCGAAAGAGATCATTGCTCTCAAGTGACTACCTGGTAAAATAAAGGTCAAATAAAAAAAACAAAGAGTTAGAAGTAGAGTAAGCATAACCTCCAGACGTCCATGTAATAAATATCAAATATCAGACCAGCTAAACACTGAACATATACTTTCACACCAAATAGTTCAGTACTTTTACTTAAGTAAAATTATAAATTAAGGAGTTTAACCTAAATAATATTCTCTCAGTACATTTGTACTTTAACTGATTAGAGGGTGCTAAAATTAAAACTCACAATTGTGCAATGAGAATTTCCATGTTCCAACTATTATAACACATAAACCAATGGACACATCACACACACATCACCACTTAAAGACCAGTTTTTTAATGAATACAGACAAAGTCTTCCCATTTTAAATGTATGTAAGCATTCATCTATCACAGAATGACAGACAACAAAAATGCACTTGGTACAATATAGTTGAAATGTAAAAAAACAAAAAAAACTGCTTCAACAGAAAGCACAGCTCATATGGATACTAACACAACTTCATGACAACACAAAATAAACACTTTTAGAGAGCTTAACCCTTTCCTGTCTGACAGGCTTGGGAACAGAGGCTCAGAATATGAGCAGGCTACAGGTTATAGGTCTGATGGATGTTCAGGGTGTCTCGCAGCATCAAGTCGCGGAGCCGCCAAAGTGCATCTGCCATGGTGCTGTGCGCCCCCTTGCTCTTCAGCCAATGGGACGGCAGCCTGCTCTCTTGCTCTTTTGTCAGGCGCACATCTTTTTTTCGAGCTGCAAGTGGACAAATCGAACACATTAAATTTGTTTACTCATTTATTCATTACTCGTTATTCAATATCTATACTTCTCACAGTTGTAGTTTGTAAATGAATACTTTGATTTATGTGTCACGTCCCATCACACAAAAATATCTCATAGCCTGTGGATTGGAGCTCAAAAGGAGGGAAACCTGGAGTGACTGAGACCCACCTAGAAATATATGACCAAGCTATGTCACCCCATCTCGTTATCCTTTCGCATCTCTAACCCTTGAACATCAAAATCACACCAACACAAAAATGCAACTTATAGCATATATACATGGTAACAAAGAAATATAGTATAGTTAGAATTAAGCATGGTGAAAGACCTTAAGCAACACAGATCTGTGGCCCATATGCTATATGTATTTATAGAGATATGTAGATTGAATCGATGGCCATCAAAGGGGAGGATTCACCTGAGAGGGTTTGGTCCCACTTGCTAATGGTGGAGGATTCTGCAGTGAGACCCTCAATGTACTTGAGGTATGCCTCAGAGTGGAGCAGGCGCTGGGGCTTGGGTGGTGGGGACACAAACATCGGGGTGGAGGGCTGTTGGAGGGCTGGTTGTCCGACCTGGCCTTGTCCTGGGTATGGCGGTGGAGCCTGCTGCCCTGGACCCACACCAATCTAACAAAAAGGATGATGGATGATAGAGGATGATGATGAAAAACACATCTCCATTATTACTGAGATGGATTGCGAATAACACAAAATTTCTTATTTGGTCCACATAGACTTCTGTTTCACTGACTGTGTGAAGAGTTTTGACAATGTGACTTCAGTATTGATCGATGCGATCGGAAAAAAAACCTGTAAATGTCAATATAAATATGATAACATGATCATGGCATTAGAAATCTAATCCACCAATCCTGAATCCTCAGGAGGAGGAGGAGATAGTGGAGAATCATCTGACCCCACCTGTCATCATCTTAACATCTGACAGTGAAGAGGAGGAGGAGGAGGAGGAGATAGTGGGGAAACGTCTGACCCCACCTGTTATCATCATAACATCTGACAGTGAGGAGGAGGAGGAGGAAGATGTGCTAAGGCAGTTGCCATCATTGCCATCTTACTATGACCTCTGAAAACTATGATGCTGATGATGAAGATGAGGATGAGGAGCTAGCTCCCCTAGAGTCTGATCTGGACTCTGACACGTCATACAACCCTGTTGTGAGCTGGAAGTCTCCCAGTCCCATGGCTGGACCCATCAGAGGCATCTGCTCTGGACTGGCCAGAGTCTCCAGTAAGAGAAGCAGGGAGGAAGAGGAGAATGAAGATGAGGAGGAGGCGAGGCCCTCCTTCTCCAATACTGGACCCCAAAAGAGGCCCAGAGTCTCTGATCTGGACTCTGACAACCCTGTTGTGAGCTGAAAGTCCCCCAGTCCCATGGCTGGACCCAGCAGAGGCATCTGCTCTGGATTGTCCAGAGTCTCCAGTAAGAGAAGCAGGGAGGAGGAGGAGGATGATGAAGAGGAGGTGAGGCCCTCCTGCTTTAATACTGGACCAAAAAAGAGGCCCAGAGTCTCTGATATGGACTCTCACAACCCTGCTGTGAGCTGGAAGTCCCCCAGTCCCATGTTTGGACCCAGCAGAGGCATCTGCTCTGGACTGGCCAGAGTCTCCAGTAAGAGGAGCAGGGAGGAGGAGGAGGAGTATGAAGACTCCTTCTCTAAGAGACACCGCTACATGGACATCTCTGGCTATTAAGATGCTACATGTTGATGAACTGTAATTTATTTTATTTTATTTGCTGTTATGGATTTTTAATGTTTGTTGTGTTTAGTAATAAATGAGTGAAAACTCAAGTTGCATGTTGTGTGACATTGATTCAGAATTGGAGCATGATTGGATTCTTCACCTATATAACTAGAAATAAGAAACACAGTTGGATGGCAAAGGCTGTGGACTTGAAGGAGAAGTTGAGGTATGAGTTTGGTCCACATAGACTTCTGTTTCGCTGACTGTGTGAAGAGTTCAGTGTGACTGACTTCAGTGTGAGTTCAGTGTGTAATCTACTCAATATATTTATTTTACTGAGCAGTTTCACATCCTTCTCAGAACACACTGATATGACTCAGACACCAACATCAATCTAAACTCTGATGTCACACATCAGTGTGCTTAATTTCTTAGCGATAAAGTGTTTACCTGGGATCCATGAGTGTTTCCTGCTCCAGGTCCCCCTCCCATTCCATTGACACCTGTGAGGACAGTTAGCATCAACACATTAAAATAACTGCAGGCAGCTGCCCCTTGATATTGGTTTGTTTCTACTTTATTAGACAGACATCATATTAAATGTAAGTTAGAAGGACTAACAGGAATACCAATTATTGAAAGAGATTGATGTTTGCTTGGAAATGTATTGCTAGTATCATCAGAGTTTAATACAGTGACATATTGGCTTTTTTGCGCCGAAAACATTGAATTTGTCTCAGTGGCACATTACCAACCAGCTCAATGGTAGTGAACTGAACACATGACTGAGCCTCATCTGAGGCTGTGTGAAAGGCTGTCAACTGGCTTGTCATCAAATAAAGGACCTCAGCCTTTTGGTACAGGTAGCCCCTCCAGCAAGTCAGAGTGGTAGACAGGAAGCAACTGCATGGCATGTGGGGTGGCTATGACAGCACTCTTACCAAGGTATAGCATTCCAGGGAACCCAGGCATAACGGGCAGGAGATGTTGGGGCAACACAGGCACCCCCATGCGATGTGGTGGTATGCCAGTCATACTAACCATGCCTTCAACAGGGCCCTGCAGGGGCATCATAGCTGACCTATATGCACCCATCATACCTTCTAAGGAAGGGACAGTAGTAACACAAAACAGCAACATGCATCAGTGAAACATGCACAGCTACTGTACTAGCAGCATGCATTATTAGGTTAATTGCTATGCCTTGTTTAAACTCTTCAGACAGAAGGCTTATGGTATAGAGGAGTGAAAAGATTACATTAGGCAACAAAAAATGTCATGCACATGCACTACTTACAAGCACTAACTTTAACCTTGGAAGCCAGTTTAATGATAATCTAACCCATTTTTGATTTGGAAACAATGTTAGAGGCAAGGTATAATATGAGATGAGGACACTGCAGCACCGAGTACATGCAGAAAGTGCTCCGATGAGGAAACTTAAAAAGGCAAATCATTCTAGCAGTTCAGCTTCTTATTCCACGTGGGGGATCCATCTGTATCTATGAGGGGTTACCTGACACAGGCGTCATGCTGGGATTAAGCATCCCCATGGGGGTTGGGGGAGGCACCACCCCCATCAGTGCCCCTACTGGGATACCTGCTCTAGGGGAAGCCTGCTGCTGGGATGCCCTCTCACGCTCCTGCTGCTCGGCCACTTTAGCTGCTCGCTCTGCAACGCAATAAATACAAGTATACTGTATACACTTTGACCACTTCTTGAAGCACAAACATCTGTATCAATATCAGAATCCATTCAATAACAGTCTGTCTTTAAAGAACAAAATTCTATTCCAGTTATATTATATATTGTCAGTGCTGGAGAGCTCCTCCTCACCTTCATACTCTGCTTTTTTGGATCCCTCCAGGTTCCTCCACTCTGTGCCCACCAGGCGACTCAGCTCCCCAAAGGAGAAGTCTGGGTGTCGGGCCTTGATGACTGCCCGCATCTCACTGCTGAACAGGATATAGCCGCTCATGTTAATCTTCCGCTTTGAGCCCTCCTTCTTTGAAAGGCCTTTTATGTTTTTTGGGGTTGTCTGCAAGTAAACACAAGACAGCCATTCTCAAAAACACGACCTGCTACACCGAATTGTTGGCTTGAGGATGGATTTTACAGCCAGTAGTAAATACTACCACCCTGACCTGTGGAGGGGTGTAAGGCATGATATCCATGTCACTCGACAGGGAAGTTTGTAGCTGAGGCAGTGACTGATCCCCCATCTCGCCATCATCCTCCCCAAGATCCTCCAATTCCTCGTCTGTCATATCAGCAAACTTGGCCTCCAGCTCCTCAATTTTCTTATCCAACAGAGGGGATGGTTCCTTCTGGGGCACTATGAGCTTCCTGTGTAAGACAATTACAAGAATATACTGTGCAATTAATTCACCTTTTCCCTTTGCCCTTGTTCTTTGAGTCTGCATGACTGACTGTTTTAGGACATTGAATACGTTTGGCCAATTAATCACAGGAATATGAAAAGTACACCACAAAGCAACAGCAAAATGGACCCAGAAATACACAATATCTCCAATAGCTGAGTTAAAGTGTGTTTTAGGTTGGATTTTTCCTTTAATTGTGTTACAGGGTGCTCACCTAAAATAGTAGATCTCATCCTCCACCACCTTCCCAGAGAGGGAGAAGCGCTTAAGACCCTTGAACTTCTTCATCTGCTTCTCACTTTCAATGTAGCGACTCTCACACAGCAGAATATCCTCTTCAGGCACTTCAGTTGGCCGGCACGATAGGTAGTCCTTGAAGGAGGACACTGCACATTTCCCTGTGAAGAAAACAGATAAGCTAAAAGGCATGGCCAATATTCAGTGAATGTAATGAACTACATACATGAACCTTTAAACTAAATAGAACTTTGTATACACATCAAATTCCATAGGATGTACAGAAAGGAGGGTACCTATGACACAGGTCATGGGACAGGCTTCCTCAAGGTTGCTAAGGAACACTTCCTTCTTGTAGAACATCTTCGTGGGCTCATGCTCTGTTTCCTCTGGATGGATGAAGATGGGACCAAAGAAGTAGGCTGCTCCATCTCGCATCCACATCTTCTCAATCCTGTTCAGCAGAAAGACACGTTAAAGCTGCGATGGGCAAGTTGGAAAACATACAGTATAACTCTACTACCAACACAATACCTACCATGCCATGACTCCTTGCTCCCATTAAAACTCATTATTACAGTAATAATTACAGTGCTAAAACTCTCCCTGCAATGAAACCCTTCACATAACGTCACATGACTGTCTTTTACGAAGAATGTTTGCCACCTCAAACAAAATGTTAACATTCCTACCTTTGGTAACTATAAGCTATCTGTATTCATGACTTATGCAGTATGTATGTCCGGCCAGGGCAGCTCAGTCGGTAGAGCATGTCACTTGCTGTCTCAGGGTCGTGGGTTTGAGCCCCACATAGTGTCAAGTACCTTTGTAAGTCACTTTGGATAAAAGCGTCTGCTAAATGACTGTAATGTAATGTATTACCAACATAGTATATGCAGAACAGTATTTACACTACCTGCCCACTCGGTGGCGCACCAGTCCATGGGAACCAATGTAGACACAGTCCCCCACTTTTAGCCAAAGGTTGTTGTAGTAGAGCTGCTCGTAATACTGGCACCCTGGCTCCCCATTGGTCATATCCATTGGAACATCCTCCCTCTCCTGCAAACACAAACAAATTGTATTCCGGATAATTGTTTGCACATTCTTGATGTGAATTCTGTCAAAGTCTATAGAGGTTTTGTGGTATTTACCTTTTCAACAAGTACATCTGTCACTTTGCTCTCCTCTGTCATCTCTGGTGGTTTCTCGTCATGTTTGGGGGCAAACATGGATGCCACTCGGACAACGGGTAGTGGAACATCTCTAGGAACAAACCTAACAGAGCTCAAGGGCATGGTCCACATCTTGATCTTCTTGAAGGACTTGGTCTTGGCAGAGTAGCGTGACTCACAGACATACACATCCTCTGCTCTGAAGCCTTCTGGGTGAAGTTTGAAGTACTCCTTAAATCCCACCCACCCCAAATACTTGGTCAACACTGAACACTCAAACAGCTATGGCTCAACAACAAAATAAGTACCACACAAAATGAGAGGCAGAAGAAAGTCTTTACCTTCACAAACATGACCACGCATTTGCCCACAATCTTGTTCACAGGAGCTTTGTTGTAATAGTCACTTTTAAAAACTTCCTTCTCCAGGAACTTGCGTGTGGCAAGATGGAAAGTTTCATTTGGCCTATAGAACCAGCAACCATACAACCATTTCTCCCCTGCAATTAGTGGAGAAGATTGACTGAATTAGTTGTGGTCTGTCCCTGTGAGCTGTCCCTTACTGAATGGTAACACTGAAGAACAGTAGATACATAATCTAGTAGAAAATAACAATGTGATAAGTCTGCAGTACTGACCAGTATCATCTTGCCAAAGGCGTTCAATGCAGATGATATGAGGCTGGAGGTTGGGCTCTGCAGGCTCCACATACACATAATCTCCCACATGGTACATACTATCCTTAAAGCTGCAGTCCTGGCTGTATGTGCGCTGTAGGCTAGACTGCCACGAACCCCCAACAGCGTCCTCACTCTTCTCAGCTTCTGGGGATTCACAACTTACTCAGTAAAACAGGGCTACATGTTATAATTACTCTGAGACAATGCTTGGATAGCACTTTTTTTTTTGCACTTTGAGCTTTTATATACATTTAACAGCATACCCTTTTTCTCCTCTTCCCTCTTGAGTTTGTCTTCCTCAAACTCTTTGGGAAGCTTCTCTTTCTTCTCCTTCTCCACATCACTGTGCAGATGTTTGGAGGTGTAGCTGACAGCAGGGGACATCAGGATCTCTCCATTCTTACACAGCTCATCTCTGATCCGGATAAAGAACTGCTGCAGTTCCACGGCATCCTCAAATATCTCCGAGTCTGTCCTGTAATGAAGATAAGGTGTGACATCAACCTGGGCTATCGTTTCATATGATGAATGTACAACATCGATGCACAAAAATCAGGTTTTCACATGGCCTGATTTGGTTTTGTGGGGGACGGTCAATAGTACCCCACCTATGCATTCGTCTGGCCTTCTCCAGCACTTCAAACATGTGGTCCTGAAACACGTCCAGCCTTTTATAGCGGCTTCGGTCTACATTTGTCCTAATAATCTCAAAGTTGAGCGGTGGCTTATCAGGGCTTGTGGGATCCAGGGCAGGGATCTCAGCTAGTGAATCGCTGTAGCAGCGGCCCTCATCATCTTGGTGACCCAACACAGAAACGAAGAGGCTGCGGATGAGTTCCTGGATGAGGCGGGGCACATCGGGCACGTGGGCGTCCTCTCCTCCCTCCAGGTCACGCCTCGTCTCCAACAGGACCCTGTGCAGCATCAGAGCATCACGGTAAATCAGAGACTCAGGCTCGTTGTAAGTGCAGGCGTTGTTGAACATGAGCACCAAGTCCTCCACGAGTGCATCCACGTCCTGGTACTTATTGGCCAGCATGTGGCTCTTGACTTTTTCCATGTCCACAGGCTTCTTGATGGCAATGTAGTAATCGGGCAGCTCGGCACGGGATGGCAGCCGCAGAAAGATTGTGCTTAGGCGACGGCCTCGCTTATCTGTGTAGTTCTTGACAGCCTCATAAAGCTCATTCAGCTTCTGCTGTAAGGGGGTTAGATACTTGGACTTCTTCAGAGTAATGCTGTTCTTTCCTGCAATCAAATCAATGTATGTGTGTGTGTTAACATAGTAAGCCGTCTACTCAAAAGACAGTTTCACAAGTAGCTGTGTCACACATTTGTTAGCTATATCTACCAAGTGAAACCTAACTGCCTGATTAGTAACATACGTATTTTCAACTTTGGGGACATCATGTCGTCATCATCAGTCACTGGCCCAAGATCCCTGCGTCTGTCCTTCATAATCTTTTCTAGGATGTCAGCATCATTATAGACCTGGAACAAGACCAAGAGGCTCATCAAGAAGAGCATTTGGTTGCTGCAAAAGTTTCTCAGGCTAAATTCCATTCCAAAGTTAATTATATCCCTTTTCAACATTTAGCCCATCTACTTCTGCTCTGAGCCTAATTCATGAGTGGACTCTTAGGCCCTATTTACACTTGGAAAGAGTTGGTAGATATCAATAAGGGCCTTACCTGGGAGCCTTCCTCATTGTAGTGTCGTGCATTGCGGAACATGAGCTTCATGTCTCCCACCATTGCCTCTTCAGTCATGTACTTGTCTGAGCGGATGTTGTGCTCAATCGTTCTGAGGTCCATGGGTTCTAGGATGACCTTGTAGTAGTCAGGGTAGTCCTTCTTCGAGGGCTTGACCATGAAGAGGTCACATAGTCTCCGACCAGTGACAGATTCCCGCG
This sequence comes from Hoplostethus mediterraneus, assembly GCA_034670385.1. Taxonomy (NCBI): domain Eukaryota; kingdom Metazoa; phylum Chordata; class Actinopteri; order Trachichthyiformes; family Trachichthyidae; genus Hoplostethus; species Hoplostethus mediterraneus. The sequence goes on from JAXDDW010000062.1 coordinate 2,024,306, forward strand.
CATCAATCACACAGGAAAAGAGAGCTTTCATACGGTTCTTCTTTGTGTTCTTCTTGTGACTGGAAATCAGGTTCAAATCAATAAAAAAATACATACACATATTTTTCCAACATAAATAAGATAATGGAGAGTAAAGTGAGCTAAATGTGACTAATGTGTACCTTTTTCTCTTTGAGCTACTGGTGTCAGAAGTGGTAGAGGAAAGCATGCTGTCCCCGTCATCATCATCTCTCTGTAAAAGTTCCTTCCTCTTCAACTAGACAGAGAACAGGTATTATAGAACACATAGTTTATACAAGCTTCATAAAAGGTTCATAACACTGACAATAAAAACCTTTGTGTCCTTGACTTTCAATGACAAAACACATATCAACATATCAGCTCTCATTGACGTGGACGTTGGGACTGACCTGCTGAATATGCTGGAGTTTGAGTGCACGCTTGTAAATGGAGGAGTGAGGAACATTGTAGCGCTTGGCGTTCTCAAACATCAGCGTCAGATCTGCATCTATTTGCTCCACGCTCTCATATTCATTGTTCTTCATCTTGTTCCTGTGGGGAATTACAGGCTCTCACATTGGTGAAGAAGGAGAAATACTGTACTGTACAGCATGTATATGTGATTTCAGATTCAAGGCTGAAAGAAAGTTTCATCATCAATCAAAAGCATCAAAAAAGTTTGTATGCTTGTTTGAGACAAAATTGTTTGGCAATTAAGAAATGATGCGGGAAATAAATAGGGAGGGAAGTGCATTTGTCGGACAGCAGAAACATTCCACATTTGACATTCACAAAGTCTGCTTATTAGATTCAACCTAGCTGATGGAAACCCAGCTGATTTCAAGTTTATTTTTGTGTCATTTCAAATGAAAAAAAAAGAGATCATGGCTTTGGGTTTTCATAGATACATCCGTATCAGATTGGCACATCTGGATTTAGTGTTTTTCTCCCATTCTTCCTCACAGAGCTCAGTTAAGTTGGATGACAATCATTCACACTACAGCCACGTGTGTATATAGTTAGAATGAAAAATTTTGTATCTCATGTTTTCCCTCATGTTTTTGAGGGATTTATATCAAAGTCAAATTATCCAACATACTGCATCATCCACAAAAAAGGTTGGTAAGCTTTTGAATAGGATCTGTTCTTGCACCCTGCAAGTCAGGTGAGGTTTTCGTTCTGCCATACCTGATCTGATAGAGGCATATAGGCTGGGTAATCTGTTGGTAGTAGTCAGGGTAGTCCTTCCTGGAGGGCAGCTGCAGGAAGGGTTCAGAGATCAGCAGGCCCTGGCTGTTCCTGCCACCTCGTACGGCTTCATAGAGCTGGAAGATGGGGTTACTCATGTCCATGTTAGAGGTCATACTCTCTGCCTCTGATTCCCCCTCATCATAGTGGACGGACCCTGAGCAATACAGGAAGAGAAAATTGTTGAAGTTATCACACTGCAGCTTTCTTGTTTAGGTGTTGCCCGCGACGACACATTGTACTTGGCGTCTTTATCAAAATTCAGTGGCTGCACGTCTCTGTAATGATGCACCCAAAATGAGGAGATAAAGAGGTACCGGAGAGAATGCCTTCCTCGTCACTCTCATACTGAAGAGCCATGGTGATAGCGGAGAGGCGGTCTCCCTGGGCTGACCTTCTGTTCCTGACAAAGAGGCAGAGACAGACAGAGAAAGGGAGATAGAGAGTGCAGTTTAACTCAAAAGTTGATACTACTGCATTCCACATTATTTCTAGAGTGGTTTCCAGTGTACCTGATGCGAATGCTGGACTTGATAGGTTCTGCGTGTTCGATCTCAGACTTCTTTTGCATGAAAACCTTTTTGATGGTGTTTGCATCCTTGAACAAATAAGTTGGTTATCACATTAAGCGTTACACAGTTCATGTACTGCTAACGACACACAGAATGTATCATATTCCCAATTCCACAGCTTACCTTGAAAACCTGTGATCCAGGCTCATTATACGTTTTGGCATTCTTTGCCAGCAAATCTATGTCTTTTGACATGGCACCAACACTCCTGTACTGGCCCATCTAAAAACCAAAAACATTTATTGGACAATATTTGAAAAAAAATGTGGTGGATAACTTGGATTCATACTTCCTGGAAGATGTATAATAGCATACCTGGATCTTTTGAGCGATGATTTTCAGATCTATTGGTTCCTTAATGATGGCGTAATAGTCTGGGTATTGCTGGGAAAAGGCAAACTGCACATCAAAACCAAGTTTACAAACTGAATTTTCTATAATCGAATTTCTGAAGGTAGTCATACCACTTTGGAGGGCAGCTTCTGGAACAGCTCACTGACCGGACGGCCAGTAGGCTCTGTGTACGACACCACCGCATCAAGGAGCTGCTCAAGGACCTCTTTCAAGCAAGTGGGTGCATTCTGTCAAATAGTCATACAGTTTAAGGGAGCAAATATTACCATGAGTTGGTAATATTTCCTGATATGATGTTTATTCCTGTACTTATAAAGCTATGGAATGTGTGGCAACAAAAGCTACACTGCAAAAAAAAAAACTTGTTAAGATGGATATTTCTACAGTATATATCACATGAAGAGTTATGTCACAATACATCCATGTTATCAATAGCATGTAGCATGTAAGTGTCACCTCATCCTCTGTGGACCCTCCAGGGTTGTCTGGCGCATCATAGCCATCCTCATCATCCTCATCATAATCCCCTCGCTGAACAAACTCATTCTTTGTTCGCAGGTAGAGGTCCCACAGTTTGCAGGCTGCCCTGTACTCAGGACTGTCAGACTACGTATGCAAGATATATTCATTTTACAGTCATAGCCTGAGCCATTCATAAATATCATCTTATATTCTGCACACAAATGCATTTGTAAGTTATCCTTTTGCTATTAACACAATCACTGAGGATATACATCACAAGTACTGCTAGTTGTTACCTTGTAATAGGTTTTTGCATTGTTGAATAAAAGTTGAAAGTCACTAGTGAGTTGTTCGACATCGTCATACTCTTCCATCTTCAATTTCTGTTGGATCTTCATCATGTCAATAGGCTGGGACACCACGTGGTAATAGTCTGGTTGATTCCTTATAAGAAATGTGGACTTGTAAATCTACTCAGTCTTAGCTTTGTGGTATTTCAACTGAGTAATATAGAAGATGTAAATATTTGCACACGTCTAATGATCATTCCTCTCACCTTCTTTTGGGGGCTCTGATGAACAGCTCACATAGCATCCTGCCCTGGTCATCCTTGTAATCTCTGATTGTGTTGTACAGTTCATGACACACAGCAATCTGCAAGGCAAAGACCAAATACTGAAGTGGACGTGCACATCTTGGCGTGATAGACTTAGTAATCAATTTGTGTGATAGTGTCATTCTAAAAAAAAATACATCAACAGGAGTTAAACAAAGTTAACTGAAATCTGTCGAATTACAGGATCCACAGTTGGAATGTTTGAGGTCCTTCTCCTCTTTCTCCCTATGGAAGACACTAACGATGAAGGCTGGCTATCGTCGAAATCTCCTCCACTCACACTACTAGAAGGGGATGTCGCCCTTCTCCTTTTCAAGGCCATGACAGAACCCCTGAGGTAAAGACAAATTACAGTCGAGTGACAACATCTTATGGAGAAGGAATCAGGTTACAGCTATGAAACGTTGACAGCTCAATTCATTATGATTAAAACATGACACATTGCTAGTTTGCAAAAAGCGTCTAAGTCGCGTACAAACATTAGACATTAAAGGTTTAATCTGTATGGTAAACATTGACTGGACTGTGTGTTTGAGTGTAACGCCAACACCTGCTGACTCTCATCACCTGATATGGCATTTCGACCAAAACAGGACCAAGGATGCCCGCATATAAGGAGGTTTTTACTTATCACAATGTCAACAGGGTTCAGGCTCACCTATCTAATGTTAGCTAGCTGTGTACAGACTGCGAGTCAGTGTGCACACATCTGTGGTAAGCTAACATGTCAGCAGCTGGCCATCTACCTGAGTGTCACTCGCGAACAGCTAACGTTAGCTAAGGTTAGCTTTCGGCATCATCTTGAGCCGAGACAAAGGCATCACTGTGACAACGAACACACAGCTAAGCAAAACGACAACACTTATGGGGAAATACTTCCATTTAACCACTTGACACAATTAGATGCTTACCTCTTGCGAGTACGTTACAAGACCCACACAATTTTAACCATCAAGAAAAGCCAATCATCCATCGATTTTTGGGGAAGGGATGAAAGTGTGACGTTCACAACAATACGACAATCACTTCCGTTTGGATTCCACATAAATGTCAAAATAAAAGCGTTCATATGGTCATCCTTGTAATCGCTGATTGTGTTGTACAGTTCATGACATTACTGAAAATCAGTTTGGCCACACTACAGGAAGACATCAATCCTGTTTAAAATGCTACTGGATTGTGCATCTGCCTAATCTAATGTTTTCTTGTAAAATCACAGCTTGTCACTTCCTCTCTTGGTTCAGTGAAATACTTTGAAATACATTTTCTTCCAAACTTAACTTTCATATTTATTTTAACAGGAAACAATTGTCATTAAATGCTGTTTGCTTCTTTGCCTACCTTCACCACCATCAAAAATAAAGGCTAAACTACAGGCCCACAGTTTATGCTTCAGTTTGTGTTTTAAGTCAACAGACAGCACCTATAGGAGATCAAGCATCTACATGTGCTAATGTCACTAAGAAACTAAGAAATGTCACTAAGAAATGTCACGAAGAAATCTGAACTGCCTGTGGTAGTATCCTTAATAGGCCAGCTAACGGTGCAGCTCCTGATGCAGCTCTTTTTCAGTGTAGCTACATTGAAAGATTGTTTTTTTCCATTTCACATTTCTCTGCAATTCAAATTGGTTTGATCCCCAGCCCAGGTGCTTTCATAGTGTAGTTTACATGTTCTCCCCGTGTTCGTGTGGGTTTCCTCCTACAGCGTGATTCACTGCCTTCCATCCAATGCATGCTGGGATAGGATCCAGCCCCACTGTGACCCTGAAAAGGCATAAGCGGATAGAGAAAATGAATGAATGTTGGATGTTGTTATGGTAAGTGGGCCTAAAGTGTATGTCTAGCAGTAACGTTAGTTGTTCAGTTGTAGTAGTGTAGTATTATAGTGATTTTTTTTCATTTTTTATTTTTTTCATTGTTATATTTTCAGGTTGCCCTTTCAAAACTTGACAGTGTGGTGTCTGTTGTTTTGTTTGTAAGTATTCAACTTTGTTATATGAGCTGTAGCCAGTCAGCACTGTTGGCTGTCTTGGCTTTGTAGTAATCTAGTAAAAGTATGTAACTAGCACTAAACTAGTTTTCACTTGTTTACTAACATTTACTGATACAGTGGTCATTTACTTTGTAGTCCCAAGCAGGGAATCCAAAAATGTGAAAGAAAGAGAAAATTATATAATATATAAATATATACATTTAATTACAAGAAAATGTAATGTAAAAATGTTTTACCTTTTCATAGACACCCAGCAAAGTAATTTCTCTGTTGTGTGTTTTTATAATGCTGGTGTGTCTAAACATCTGTCTTGTGTTTCATTGTCTGGTATGTTGGTATGTCAACACAAGTACACTTTCATGTCACACAAATGTACACTACAAATTAATTCAAAGGTTTGTGCGGTGGGTTTATGAATAGTAGATCAAATGATCTCAGAAGTGAACAAGCAGGCCTAACACTCTCCCCTTCCTCAACAGCTACTGTCCAGGTGCCCCTGAGCAAGGTACCTAACCCCAAACTGCTCCAGTGAAGCTGCTCCATGTCCAACAGTACAAGGTTGTGGTTGTACTGGACAGCTCCCAGGTATAAATGTTAAGCAAGGTATTGCTGGCAAAACATGCCTGAAAATAAGAATAATTTATCACTAATATTTCACTTCCATTTAGCAAAGCTAGCAATGCTACCAGTCAGGCTATTAGCAATCCAAAATGAATCCTAATTTTTCACATTTGGTATCATTTAGTGACAGCCTGTTTCGTTGCACCACCAGACTAAAAATATAACACATTTTGGTGTCTAATAAGCAGGAGTTCAGATGTACCCAACTTCTGTTTTTCTTCCCACCATAATTCAATCCCATTGTGATTCAGGGTCAGCATGGTGCAGTAATTCACAAAGAATGAATGCAAACATCCACAGTTAAAGAGGATTACGTTTGCCACTCCTATGATCTCAGACAGGTTAAACCACATTTTTGGACATGACCAAGAACATCTAGGAAAAGAGGATAGCCAAGTCTATCTATCTAGTTTATGCCATCATCAAGTGTCACAATAGTACAATAGATATGACAGCAGTTACGTGTGCAGAGTGGCATGATCCACCATCAGAAAGATCCATGAAGTAGTCAGGCTGTTAGGGTCCATTAGTTTAATAGAATCTAATGGATGTAAAGTACTATGTTGAGAGGTCAAGATAATGTGTATTGTTATATCATTGCATGATGGTTTATATGTTCTTTCAATGCCAACGTGGGAAGTGCAGATATTGGCAGTGGAGCATCTCCAGAAAGTGTTTAGCTTAGCTTAGCTTAGCTTCCTTGTTTCCAGCTCTGGGAGAGTTGGTTAGGTTTTCATATATTATTTGAATTTGCCAGGGCCATGTAAGCACTGTGAACTTTAATCAAAGTTAAACATTTCTCGATATTTTGTATGATACTATACCGTGAGGGACATTTCACAGTGCGGTGCAGTAGGTGGCGGTATACATGAATGTGTATTGGTTGGCTGACAGCCATTATACACAGAGAAGAAGACAACAGACGGACCCGGAGGCGGAAGTGCGTCCCATGTGTTGCTGTTTACCGGTTCATTCATTCCTTGAAACATTAACATTTGTAATGTATCGAATTCTTTCCATGCAACAAGAAAACCGTTGAATTGTAAGACTTTTGTGTCGGTTATCAACCAAGCCCAATAGATAGCAGCATCTGGGACTGTTTTCCGCTAGCAAACATTAACCAATTAGCTTTGCAGAACTCGCGCTAACGGTATTTAGCTGCTCGTAGCTAGTAAACGTCATACTCGCAACGTCTGGATGAAAAGTGCCGTGAATACTAGTATGGTTAAGGAAAACCGATGGAATATACCCCCCAATGCTCCAGCATGCATGGAAAAGCATTTGGGCTCGGCGCAGTACAGGGCAGGTAAGTTAACAAAACAAGCTAGCTGAAGGTTGTGCAGGTATACACGTGGTGCCGCTAGTTGGTTAAAAGACGAGTTTGCTTACTTGCAAAAGTATGTACATATAAAACACGATGCAAGACACTTTTCTGAATCGTTAGGTCCTCTGGTAAATTCGGCATATATATAGCCCACTAAGAATATCTCAGTTCACAACAATTTCAGTTTTTAGATTCACACGCCACCGCCCACCAATGTCTATTTTGCGAACCTATTCTAGTTGAAAGTTTAAATTCAATTGAAATACAGCTGCCCTGCAGATTGCATGTATGCTGAATTGAAATAACGTTAGTGGCTCCTAACGATCACGCAAAGGTCTTAACTCATGTTCTACCAGGTTTGTCAATAAGTAAGGCCAATTTTTTTTATTTTTTTTTGGGCGTGCCATTGTCTCTGTACTAAAGACAACAAGCATTGGGGCCAGTGAAAGCCCGATTGGTGACTTAGGAAGAATGTTTTCCCTCTTCCAGATGGCACCCTGTTGATTGGGGCTTCCAGTCTCACTGGCAGGTGCTGGCTGGGGTCTATTTGGGTCTACAGTGATCCTGAGCAGGCCCCCAATGAAGGATTCTGTAAAGCTGGTGTGCAGACTGAGGCTGGTGTTGCAGATGTCAAATGGGTGTCAGAAAAGGGTGTTCTTGTTGCATCAGACTCAGGTCAGTAGATTAACAATGATCATAAATCATTAGACTTGAGACTTCATTGCTTAGCTGGAGTCTCAGTTTGACTGATCCCTGTGCAGGTGCCTTGGAGCTGTGGGAGCTGGCGGAGGATGAGCGCCTGCTGGTGAATCGTTTCACTAAGCAAGAACATGACAACATTGTCACCAGTGTGAGCCCAGTTGTTGGAGCAACCAGTGTTGTCACTGGCAGCATGGATTGCCAGTAAGACACACAAACAGACACACTCAACTGTGTGAGGTGTAACAGTCAGAACAGTAACATGTAGATTGCTTATATTTAAAACTTTGACATTAATATTCTCTTAGTAGCCTTTCTCATACCTTTCCTGATTCTTTATTTTCTTTCCACTATAGAATTAAAATCTGGGATCTTAGTCAGGAGACGGTGGTCAGCACCTACAGCGGTAAGAGAACATCTGAAAACTCCTCTCTCTGTGGTTAGATGGTAGGAATGGCCAGTGTTCATCAATCGTCTGACTAATCCAAACAAATATTTAGTTCTAGTTTTGATCTCGTTCATTGTTGTACAATCAATCTCTTTTTACATTTGTAACCAAGTCTCCTTACTGCCTATGACTGTTTCAGTATGGGTATTAATTGATCACCACATTCATTAATCTCACAGAAGTTCATGTTGCACTACCATATCCTTTCCTCTGCACCTTTTTACAGCAGAAGTGTTATATAAGCATAAATATCCTTTAATATTCTGTTGGATTAATCAGGTTGATCAGTTGACTCATGCAATTAATCAATCTGTGAACATAATTGAAAATGCCTTTCCACAATCGATGGAATAATCTAAATTTACTGTGTCTCTTGACAAACTGAATCCATCCTACAGCACACACGAAGCCAGTCAGCTGTGTGGCCTGCAGTCCTTTAGACGAATCTCTCTTCCTCTCCTGTGGACAAGTAAGATACTGATGAAAGCCCCATTACCTTGAAGACTATTTAATAACCATGTTGTGCTGCAATACAAGGAGGCTATATGAATGTAAATCCATCATTAATTGCTGTGGATCAACTACATGCACTCCACTTGTTCCAAACCCAACCTGTCCTTTCTCTCCATCCTTCAGGACGGCCGTCTGTTGATGTGGGACCGGAGGAAGCCATCCAAACCTGCCTCACGACTAGGTGAGCAGAACTTTTCAGACCTCGGACAACTGGATTTAAATGCTTTGGTAAACGTTTTGTGGTTGACAATATTGTAATTTAGTGCGGCAGCAGAAACTAATATCACTACTAGATAAGTAAATAACAGTATTTACCTCCTACCTACTTTTTGTGTATTGGGCTGATTTAACAAACGTTGACCCAGTGACTATTGATCCCAGAATGTGTTATTAATAAACTAGTATATAGTATGTGTAGTCTATTTTATTTTGTTACATCCTGTCTTGTCCTTTCTTGATCACACATCTTCCCTGGCTGCCTGTGAACGTCTTATCTCAGATGTAGAGTCTCCCAGCTGCTGCCCAACCACTGTGGCTTGGCACCCTCATCACAGGAGCACCATTGCTTATGGTAAGGACCCGCAAACAGATGGTGGATTGACCAAGAGAGTAAATTGACAGGCCTTGTGTTTTGATCACGCTTTACTGTTCCTCAGGTGATGAACTGGGCAGAGTGACTGTGAGGGACTTCCAGGGAACAGAGCCGGCTCACACAGAAAGTGTCCACAGCCGCAGAGTCAACGGTCTTGCCTTCTCCACACACAGGTAAACACACATACTCTCACAGTCTGAGTAGGCAACTTCTAACCTTGATCCTACTAACACCTTGTCGTTTCTTTCACAGTGCCTCCTTGCTTGCCTCCGTCAGCGATGACTGTTCTCTCGCTGTGATGAACTCCGAACTTAGAGAAATGTGAGTCCGTGCACTTTACTAAAAACTATAAACACCAGGCCAGTCTTCTGTGTTATTCATAATACTGGTGATGTTCTGCCTCCATAGCTTTAGAGATCGGCGACACCAGGACTTTGTCAAAGGTGTATGCTGGCTCCACAGCGGCTCCAACTCCCTCACGACCGTCGGTTGGGACCACCAAGTGTTCCATCACACAGTGGATCCCGCCACCGGGGCGCCCACCTCCTCACCTTAGACTAACAGACGGTGATATAACTTGGATGAAAATGGTTTAAAATTGGCATTTCCCCCCCCCCCTATTTTTGAGGGTGGAGCCCATGCAATTTATGTATAAAGCGATACGTAATGTCGGGAGATGTGGCTTAAAGTGGCATGTTATCATCATCCAGTACACTGAATATGTGCACAATCTTTAGACTGTATTTTCCCAATCCTGGCCTTTCTGTATTCCTCCCATACTGTAGTATACAATCTATCCCTTTTTTCATACGGTATAACACCATTTCCATGTGTAATTACACTTGAGGCAACCCATTTGTATTGCGTCATCCTACATTAAAGTTAGTTTCATGTTGTAATAGCAAGAGCATTTTCACTTTTCATTTTGTTTCCTGGAGCGTTGCACATGTGACAACACCTTTTTAATGTGTTTACAATGCCTGCGCCACACAAGAATGGGATATATTTCAACAGCCTAAAACTATAGGTCACTATAGAGGTGCCTTTGAGAAGAATGGGGTTGAGTAGTAGTATTGTCCATGGTAAGGAAATCCAATTGCCATATAGACTGATACACTAGTGTGGCCAAGGCAAATCCCATTTAACCCTTATTAGGTCAACAGAGGGTTGTGTGTTATATATTTGTGTGTGACAAATGTGGACGGTTGGCTCAGAAGTTAACAAGATTACATGTGTGATGTGCATAGTCAGGGGTTAACTTGTGCCACTGCTTATCTGTGGGCTCTGAAATTGTACATTGGACTTGAATGACCTATTTTTTCTCATGCTGTACCTACACAAAGTCATGGCTCAAATAAAAAAAACTTTTCAGTAATAATATATTTTCCTCAAGCATGGAAAACATAAAAGCATCATAAAAACAAACCTCAGTCATTACATAAACAGTGATGAGCATTAAATTATCCTCTAGAGCTAAAAAAAAGTATGTCTATTTAAGCCAGAATGCACCTTTTTCCACAAATAACTCCAGAGAGGTCGTGACCTGAAGGTAGGTGATAAAAGGGTTTCCCAATTCACAGTAATGTTACATAGCACACTCTTCACCACCTCTGACTCCGACTGCTGTTAACGTGGGTTATATAACAGGGGTGTGGTTATCAATAGTGCAAAATAAATAAATCCAGTCATTCAATGTTTTACTAAAAGTGATTTATTTCACAATAAGATTTGAACATTTAAGACCTGCAAAGTTCCCTATTGGATCTTTAAAGTAGCCGAATAGCCCTAAGGAGTGGAGGAAACAAGACTAATGCCGAGGAAAGTTGTTGCATTGGTGTTGCCGTTATTTAATCATATAATTTCTAACACGGTTGAAATGTCACTGCCATGCCCTTTTGTTTTTATGTTCTCTCTCACATGCATACCGACCCAAAAACGTACACATACTGGCCATTTCTTTGTCTCCAGAAGTAATTGTGTTTTATGTTTGAGGAGGTTGACTTTACATGTATGTACTAGTTTTGTTTTTCTTTTTGTCTCCATGTATATCCACGTGATCACCTAATAGAAACATTTTGCCTTCTATAACGGCCATTTTTCGGACTCTGAGATCACCTTACTTAGCACCAAAACACAAAAATGTAATATATCACAAATCAATCATCAATGACATTTAGAAAAAATATTTCTGCCGTTTGGATTTATTTTTATATGAATGTATTTCAGGTAAGAAGTTGTTGGATAGCATTTGGTCTGGATTAACTGCTTTATTTGGAGATCACACTTTATAGCTGGATGCTCTATTGCAGCTTACATTACAATAGGCACACATGGACATTTAAAACGTTTAATCAATAAACTTGTACAGCCATGAACTTTACATTAACTAGATCTCAGTCCTAATTGAATATTACATAATTTGATATGTACATCAACACAGCATGGGTGTAGCTACATTAACAAAAGAAAATTACTTCAGGGAAATTTTCAAGATCAATAAATATGAAAAAACAATCCTACTCAGAGATCGACCTGCTCTGACACTCATCTGGACACCTGGCACAGGAAAACTGACGAAATGAAAATGTTGATTTTGTTTCTACGACCAAATGAAACCAGATGATGAACATGTAACAGAATACTTTAGTTAAGGGACACCTAAGTACAGCATGAACCACAACTATCACACTGCACAATATCCATCCATTTAACTGTGAATACAGGATAACTGCTGTCTGTATGTCAAATTAATAAATCCATTAAACCCTTTCCATACAACTACTGTATAACGTAGTCATTTTCACTTGCCATATCCAACTATTAATAACTTCAACCTACTTCATTGTATTTAAAGAATTAGCTCGCTCTATGAATATTAGCTAAGTAGCATTGAAACAGATTAAAAGCTGTGGTTAACAAGGCAGCAGCAGCCAAAGAAAGCAGTCCAAAACGGTTCACGCACTCTTGAGACTTTGACACTTGAATGAAGGAAAAAGGAACAAAACTATTTGACAGTGACACATTCAGATTGCAGTATCCATAACGGTGGCAACCGTAGTTGACCATAGATGAAAGACATTCTTAGCTTTGTTGAAAGCTTTGTTGAAAGTGCTTTTGTTTCATTGTGAAAATACCCTCTTATACAAACCTGTACATTTTACACTCCCAAGCAATGTTGGCTGAATGGAAGAACACTTAGCACATTTACACTTATGAAGACTCCCCTTTACTAACAAGGGTGATAGGTTGTCTGGTCCCAGGCCGCACTGTAAATGTCATACCGCACTGATGTTTTGACTGTGGTCCATTCCTGAAAATAAGAACAGAATTATGATCATGATGAGCTACCAAAACCCCGGGCCTCTTTTATTAAAGCTGGTCATATTTGAGCACAGAAAGCCTTACCTGGTGGGACTTTTTAATGGGGGCGTATCTTGATTTTTTTGGGCCACTTTACTCTCCAACTCACGCATGTCGAGGCTGACTGTTTTGCAGGAAGATGAGTAATTCTTGTTCTGTGGTGCGGCTCTGGGGACAACGGGGACCTTTGTTTCCTCATCAGAAAGGGGGGCGCCCCAGTCATCAGAAGTGGACTCGGCCTCCCTCATCGGGAGCCATTTTGTGGTCCATTTCCAACATCTTCTTTTGTAAGATGCTTAGCAGTGTGGCCTGGCTGACTGAGAGAGAGGAGGGTGGTGGGGTAAAGGGCACCTTGGGCGTGATCGGGCCCCGTGGCGGGTTTGGTTTGGCTCCTGTGCCGGGAGGTGGGAGTTTTGGAGGCGCTGGAGGTTTAGGTTTTAGTGTGGGAGATGGACCTCGACTGACACGACTGACAGTTGGCGAGGGTGCCTTCGTGACGGGAGGATCGGGTGGGGGGGTGTTCGGCGGGGGCGCCACCATTTCATCGAAATCAGCAGAGTTAGCAAACTCAGGTGGGGGAGGGAGTAATGGCATACTTAGCTCCTCTCCGTTACTCTCATCCTGTTCAGACCGTGAAGTGCCTCGCTCTACGCCTTGCTTCTCCACAGCTAGGTTGCTAGAAGTTGGAGACGCAGCTGTTGACATCCCGCTGAGAGCTGGATTGGTAGATGCCATCTCATCCCCGTCTGACACGGGAGCCCTGGGTTGTGCTGGAGTCTGAATTGTTGGTGTCTGTTCCGTAGAAACGACAGGCGTTGGACTCTCCTGTATTGTGCCTTGAGGGGTTAGAGAAGAGGATGAGGTGAATTTGGGGATGACAACAAAGGAATTGGGGCTTGAGTCCACGGGCTGAACGCTTCCACTAGACCGCTTATTGTTCATGGAGCTGTTTTCCCGTGACAGAGAGGATCTGTGCTTATCTCTTTCCTTAGCTGCCATTAGAAGTGCCAGCGGGGAAGCTGCAGGCCCCTCTCGTGTCCCGCTGGTTTCACTCCCCTTCAGGTTACGGAGTTTACGATCTAGTAAAGGACTGAATTTGCGATTGTGACTTGGAGACTCTTCAAGCTTGACCCGGTTGCCCTCTGAGTTTACCTGAGGAATGGGCCCTTTCTGAAGCTTCGGCGAATCTTCACGTGGAGTCTGGGGCAGTTTGTTCACTTCCTGCTGTGTTGACACCGTCTTGGTTTTATCCTCACTCATTGGCTGGGATTGGGGTGCTTGAGAGGGAAGGTTATTTTGTAAGTTCTCCTTTAACTCTTGCAGCTCTGTCTCTTGCTGGATCGCGGTGCTGTTTCTACGGACTGGTTTGGATGGCGGAGCCGCAGGTGGGGCGTTTCCATTTGGTAACGGGACGGAGTTAACAGACCCAGAATCTTCCAGGAGTAAAATCTGCTTGGGCCTCGTTTCACGGTCCTCGTGCCCGCAGAGAATGGAGGTCTTGGGAATATTGTAGAGCTTAGCTGTGTTCTGGGGGTTGAAGGTGGAGGCTCTGGCTGTCTGGACAGGGGGAGGTGGGGCACGACCCTGTGGTGGGCTGTCCACACTGGGGATAGAAGACAGCCTCGTGGGCTTTGCAGGTGGAGTCTTCTGAGTCTTCTGCTGCCTTTCAGTAGGGGGCAGTGGTGGGGAAAAGTTTGGGCTGGCAGGGATTTTGCTTGGTGGTGGGGTAGAAATGGACAAGGATGATGTAGAGGCACTCGAGCAAGTGGAGGGAGGCTTGGGAGGAGCCATAGGTGGGGGTTTTAGGAAGGCCAGATCCTCCTCCTCCAGGGAGGGTACCACCGAAGGGGGTTTTGGAGGGGGCATGGAAGGTGGATGAAAGGCTGCCAAGTCTGGACCGTCTAGGTCACCCATGAAATCTGGTGGAGGTGGGATGAACTGTGTTGGAGGGAGTGGAGGCGCCATTGAAGGAGGAGGAGGAACTAGTATTTCCCCCTCCACTAGGTCAGGCACAGATATAGCAGATCCATTGGACAACCAATCTCTGCTGTCTATAAAAGAAAAGGAGAGAAAGAATAACAAGTTAAAAGGTCTGTGCTTGTGTGTGCAGTATAGCAGAACACTTTGCAGTATTTTATATATATATATATATTGTAACATTTCTGTATTCGCTTAATGTTGAAGTATTCAGGTTGATTTGAGTAATTATCAATGAAAGAAAAATACCTCTAAAAGTACTGAAGAGAGCAATAACAGCACAACACAAAGTTTAAAGCTAAAAGTAAAAGAAGTAGCTAGTATTTGGGATATATATATATATATATTTGGGTGCAAAAAGAATGAGTAACAGAACTATACGGAAGTGTGTTTCTTGGTAAGCATACTAAGATAGAATGCAAGAAAGAGCTGATTTTATTGGTACTTATTATGATTTAATTGATTCGTATAGTACTCGGCTGCATCTATCATGAAACTGTGTGATATTCATTTCTTTCCAAAAATGCAAACACTCCCACTCTGTCAACATGCTTGCTACTTGGTATGGCTGCTTGGACACATTCAAAAAGGTTATTGCGCAATAGCTTGGACAAACATTTACCTGCCCTGCATTTTCAACCCTTTATGGAAACTGATTGTGCCTAAACTGTGATCCATCAACCACAAACGCTCAGGGTACTTGCAAGTGTAAATAACTGAGTTCTAGGGTTCGCCGGGTTAAAGTTAAAGCACATATTTGAGGTAGTTAAGCGGTAGACAGTCACCTGCACCATTGGTCTTCAGTCCATTGACAGGGGGCAGGACAGGGACTGTGGGTGTTGGGACAGCAAACCCTTGCAGACTGTCGGATGAGGACTGTGGGAAAAAACAACAAACACAATCAGCCCACATTTCAACCTCTGAGATAGTCACAAGAAATGGAAGCTTGGTTTAAGAATAGGGGCAGAGATGAACTTTCCATTCTGTTCCGGAGTCTGGTGAATTTGTTTTCCAAGTATTAGAGCAATAACTGAACGAACCTGTTCTCGCTACTGTTGCGGCTGTTGCTCGGTGCTCTTTCAAAAAGGTTAGCGTGTCCGATACTTCAATACACCTCAAACCTCACTGCCAAATGCAATTTAATTTTCTATCAGCTAGGACTTGGTATTATGAGGAACCATCCAGTATCATGATACACGGGCCTTGATGTGAGAGTGGACAAATGCATTACTTACAAAAACGGATTTAACATTTGATGGTGTTAAAGAGCATCATGATGAAGATGATACAATGTGGTGTCTGGAAGAAAATATCACCATGTAGGTTTATCACTATATTCAGTGCTCATAACTACTATTAAGTAACATCCAAAATCCAATTAATTTATGATATCTATTGCCAAATATACAATACTGCACATTCTGACTAACTGATTAACCTCAGGCCTCTGTGGTTTCCATGGTTGCCACAATAATACTGGAGATGGGACGTGATGTAGAAGGTGAGATCATTCTATAACATACCGAGCCGTGCTTCACTCCATTGATGAAACACAGGCAACACCTATTATTCATTAAAATGACTAACGTTAAAGGGGCATGGCTGCCTCAAAGAAATACCCCATGCTGTTACTTAGCTACCTGTGTGTATATGTGTGTGCGTATGTGTGTGAAAGAGAGAGAGAGAGAGATTTGCTGTTCTCATCACAGCCCAGACACCGCTTCAAATAAACACAGACTGTGTTGACATAATACAAGCCCAGGAGACTTGACATGGTAAATGTCCTTCTAAAAGGACAGAAAATCATTCCAGCACCACAACATATTTTTTCCATCTGGATCTGAAAGTTGCTGAGATTATATTTTCCTACCCTTTAAACGTTTGTGTTACACTTATACACTTAATTCATGTACTCAAATGATATACTTGGCTGTGTGAAAACAAGGATAATGTTCTGCAATCACTTTTGCTAGCAATACATAGTCAGAAATATCAAAACGGCTCTGATAATTGTCTGGCTCTGCATGCTATAATCAGCCATCAAGGAACTGAGACAGACCACCAACAAAATGCTTCAGCTGGGGCACATTTTTTATAAAAGGAACGAAAAAACCCAGAAGGTCAAACTGGATTTCAGTGAAAGAAAATACAGCGCCTGCCTGATGTCACACCTTGAATGACAGTACAGAGGACAATTAATACTGTGGAAAGGTATGAACATTGCACAACAGATTGAAGGTGTGTCATTATAGATGATGTATTATC
Organism: Hoplostethus mediterraneus; assembly: GCA_034670385.1. Lineage (NCBI taxonomy): Eukaryota > Metazoa > Chordata > Actinopteri > Trachichthyiformes > Trachichthyidae > Hoplostethus > Hoplostethus mediterraneus. Next base: position 2,041,352 of record JAXDDW010000062.1, read on the forward strand.
CAGTTTGATTTTATCTGTTTTTTTTTCTTTTTCCATGAGTCACTTTTATCTGTCATAGAAGTCTGAGCTGCTGGGTGTGCCGCATCCAGTACATGCCACAGAGGCAACCGCAGAACACTGAGAACCACTGAGGTGTGTCAACCAGATGAAAGATGACTTGAAAGTGTCTATCTGCCTTGACAATTTAATGGACGCTCTAGCATTCAAATAGACCGCTAATCTATTGGCACAACTCAAGGTGAATCTTCAGCCACTCACAAAAATGAAGAGTTAAATCCGATCTCTTTGCATGTCCCTTGACAGAAGATATTAGACTATACGGTATTATATAAATAACAGTGATATTTCAATCAGTTACCTCAAACAGTCTGCTGAAACGTTTACTTGACAAATTCCCTCCGTATTCCCTAAAAGAAAACCTCCATTGCCCAATACGGGGGATTTTTTTTTTTAGATTTTGTATTTCAATTTCAGTGTCACAGTCCTTAAGCTGTGTGAGACTCAAATACCAAACTGCCTATTACCAGTATCATATGCATCTGGGCAGACACTCCAAATCTGTAAACTTGAATTACAGGTAGGCAACAGGGTAGAGGCTATTCTAATGCATACCATAATTTATAATTTATAAATATGATTGAGAAATGTGAATACTCGTATGCATCATGAAGCTTTACGGAGAGTTACTTACAATGTAATGTCTTACTGTGGGTCTGGACCGCACCTTGGCCGTTCCTGATTCAGGGATTGCTGACGAATCCAGCACAAGCTCCACATTGTCTGAGGGAAAAACAGAAAGAAAAAAACATTATTGTTCTGCAGCCTCTGTTAGCAAAGCAAGTTTCGATCTAGCATTGTAGCCATTCATTCCCTCCGTGGCTAAGCTCCATGGCTAATTGACTGGAAAATACTCTGAATGCAGACAGTGGGATTGGACTAATCAACACGAGAGACACAGACGAACAAACATGGTCTGAAATTTCTCAATTTAAAAGGAGGCACAACAACCACAACAAAAACAACATTATTGACTCTGAGTTGTCTGCTACGTCTTGCCATAAGCCTCTTGCAACAATGTAAACGTCTACAACTGCACTGAGCGTCCAACTGTCTATTGTTCTTGATTCTGGCACAGCTCTGTTCAGCCGAGTGATGGTGCAGCAGCAGGTAATGAGATATGCACTGAAGTGGTTTGTGGTTAGTTGTCAGTCAACCTGACTGACAATTTATAATCCTATAATTCCTGTTAAAGGTAGTTTTGTTGTTGACAACAAAATGATTTTGAGCACCACTGTATTCACCACTGTATTTAAGTGCAAGCCCAATTATCTTTTCAAATAGAAATAGTAAATGAATTTAAGGGTCTTAAGGGGCTATGTAAATGTATAATTGACTTTAAGATCTGTTGAATGGCAAATTATTAATTCATTAAAACATAATGAATTTTCTGTTCGCAGTAGTCCCACTAATGTAGTTCATTGAGTTGAATACATTTTCACTCTCTTGATAAAAGGACTGCCAACATGTGAGTTTTAAATAAATGTGAGTGGAGCACAATGGTCCTATATTGTGAGTTCAAAGTTGCAAAGTTGTTGTTTTTTTTAACTTTAAGGTTAGTGCAAATACTCCAAGTAGTATTGTTGTGTAACATACCTATTGGTCTCCATGTCATATCTGTCATATCTAACTTTAGACAAAGCCCCGGGGCAAAAGTGAGTTGTAACAGCAATGGTGCTGAGACACAGACCCGTCAACCTTTAGTAAAGTAAAACATGCTGAATACAATTTGGTGCAATCATACAGCACAGCAGCTACAAAAAACATTCTGCAACTATACATTATATCTTAGAGGTCACAGGGTCTGCTTAGAGAGCAGTAACTTGTACCTTCTTTGTCATACATCCTATTACATGTTGCTGGCCAATAACAGGCCAAACCTGTCAGTCTACATATTCTCTGTCAGCTGTCAATATTTATTGGCTGAATGACACACCAAACCATCTACATCTGCCTTTAGGTCAAGGTTTTGAAAGATTGGCAGGTAAATTGCTTGTCCTAACATTTAACCACATACATGCCCCTTCAAATCACAGCCTGTCCATCACATGTGGAAGGTTATGGTATCACTTCCAGACCAGAAGGACATAAGGGTAAATGAGGAAACAACTGAGTATAAATCAGTAAGGGAGAAATTACATGTGGTGTAACCAAATTATTTATTTCCTTATTGTGCACATGTTTGATTTGAATATACAAATGTCCCCTCACCAAGCAAGACGCAGTTTTGCATCGCAATTCCCCTTGTCATCAACACAATGAGACAACTATTATTAGTTCATGTAAAACCAGACACCATGTCGCTGTGTATCTGAGATTGGTTGTACATTAATTGTAACTATATCCAAACAGGTCACTGTGTCTGAATAGGTCAAAATGTAATACATGAGTTTCAAGCTTTCCATTATAATGTGGATTTCTCAACAGTTGTAACACAAGGACGCCCAGTGTAAACACGCTGCAGTCGACCACACTGCCCCGATGACCGCCAGCTCCGACAAGAGCAAAGGTCGTCTTATTCTTGAAAGTCGTTGATGTAAAAGAAATGTATAAATCCGATTTGCTGTTTAGATGTACACGGCTACTACTCACCCATAACGTTATCCTTGATTTTGATATTGGTGTCGAAAAGAGATTGGTTCTTTCGACCCAAAAAATGAAATGTCCCCTTTTTCATGATTACTGATTGTTTGTAGCTTGTATGTAGATGACACTATTCGACTCAGGAGAAATTATGTACACATGTTGCCAAAGTTGGTATTTCCGAGGTAAGGAGGCGCGCTACACTCGACTTGACGACAGGTGCACCGCAAGTTCAGGTAAACGTGACTCCAGTGATTTCGTGAAAAACTTTTCGGCACAGAGAAAATGGAGCTGACCCCGCCTACTCCCCTTTCACTTTACCTCCCTTTTTTTTTTTTCCCTTTACTCTAGAACAGGTGAGGCCTGTTGGCAGAGACGCGCTCCTTTTCACCGCCTGGCAGCAACATTCCAGTGCAGCTCTAACCTGTGTTGTTCATGAGAAGCGAAGCAGCCGCCGTTGGGAGAACATGCTCAGTCACAGTATTTACCTACATGGACTGGCTCTCAGGTGGTGTGGCCTACCTACTTGGCAAGAATGACTAGCTCTTAGTGACAGCTGGTTTCAGCTGAGAGGAGCCTGGAGCATCACGCCAGTTTGATCGATGAGCCTCATAAATCTTTACTGAACATTGTTTAAATTTACAGCACCTTGATAAGAGCCAAATAGGCTTTGACCTGTGATGTGGCCTATGTTTTGGCTTTCACCAGGAAATAAGGTGCTAATCATATGGCCAGTAAGATGTAGATAATCTAATAAAAAAAAGAAATAATAATAAAAAATAATTTAAATTAATTACAGTGGTCAGTTTAGTTAGTAATTGAATTGGTTGAGACATAAAAGTTTTGTTATCAGTTGTTTTTTTTAATCTCTTATGAATCGGTGTTATATCGTCTATTAATCAGTGTTATTGTTTATTACCTAAATTCTGCTGCATTCTTTCCTTAAGGAGGGTGAAACATGTGACCCACGTAAGCAGGCTACCTGCAAAGAAGTTGAAGAGCCTCGTCTAAAGAGGATCAAGAATCCTCTCAAGCCCTCAGGTAGCTGACCACATGCAACGACCCCACAACAACACCCAGCTACGAAGCAAGGGTTAAGGTTAAGGAAGTCCGTTGTGTCTTTGTTAGAGGCCGCGGGTTAAAACCGGTTCATGTGGTCATTTACAATTAGCTCCCAGTGTTTTAGGAGACAAAGCCAATATACAACCAGATATCTTATCAACATGATAATAATCTGAGTATATAAATTCATTTTTTTTATGATGACTAATGTTCACATCTGACACATGAATCATTTGGAACTACATCCAAATAGGCCATTGTCTCTGAATAGGTCAAAATGTAATAAACATCAGTTGAATAAACACGATTTCAACTACATGAACTATAACTGGCCCCTCCAAAAAGCCATTTAATGAAATATTTCCCTTTCGACTAGAGTTTCTTGAACAAAGCAGAGAGAGTGACAGCACATCATTAGTCTGTCTGCTGCACCTAAACCATAGTTGCCCTGGAGACAAACTAGACTGGTCAGTCCTGTTCCTCTGTCCTAACCGTGCCGGCTGATGCTGGGAGAAATGTTAAGAATGTGCTGGAAGAATTTCTCAGGCTTCACCTGCTTCAGATGGACTCAACCTATGAAATTATGAAACAGAAGCAATAGTAGTTATGCAGTCTTGAGTTCCTTCGATTTTGTTTTTGCTAGACAGTGAGGAGAGGCATAGCAGTGACGGTGGCAGTTTGATGGCTAGACTGATGTCTCTCACTGACTGTTGTTCATAACATCTTTTGGGTGTGATCTTGTTATTGCATACTAACTCATAAAGTAAGTTTATACAGTTTATAAAACACAACAGTACAGCAGTCCAAAATTGACATTAGTGTATTTTCTCTGACCAACTTCTGCTTTCTTTCCCTATAGTTCCATGTAATGTTAGGCACAAATACAATCCCTGACCTGGAAATTGTCAAAATCATACACAGGCATAAGGACAATAAACAATGTGCGTTAACAAACAATTAAAGGGGGAAAAAAAGATTGTATGACCGTACTTATTTTGTATACAATGCATTATCTATGGAACAGTTGTAAGCCAGGGACTAGCAGAGGAAATGAAAATACAGATGAATGTTCAAACTGATTTTAATTCCATGAGAGAATGTCTGCCGGGCTCTGAGATTACAGACCTGTTTTCTGAAGGCAGTCTCAATGACTAAGTCACTCTCGAGTCTAATGCTCCTCCGGACCGCCAAGAAGACCGGCTCTAATTCTTTCAGGTGAGGTTGGAAGTTGCCAGCTGCCCATGGCTGTGGATCTGGCACCAGATGGAGGGTCTTAAGAGGGTCTAAGGTAGCCTGGTGACTGCCATACCGCCAGTTAAACTAGGGTAAGCTGAGAGATCACTTTGGACTACAGATTTAGGGGAAGAAGATTTATGGATATGGCCATGTGAGATATCTCCAAGTGAGAGGGCTTAAGGGAAGAAGATTTATCCGTGTGGCCAAATGTTTTGAGACGGCTCTTTGTTAAATATATCACATCATTTGCTTCCAAGAGCTGCAACAGCGTTACACAGTAAAAACAGCTTTATACGTACGTATATAAACATTTTCAGTCCATCTCGCTTGATCAAGTCAGAAATGTAATGCCCTGGAAAGCAAATATTTTGATATGGATGCTGCATTTTTATGGTTGGTTTCCTTGTTTGTCAAGTGCCGTAGATGAAGCTCTGCCTTGGTAATGTTTACCTTTTCTTTCCCCCCCGGGTGCTGATGAGTAGGTGTGTCGTGGCCTTGCCCCCTCCATGACCCCGACTTTATGACCCCCCCCCGAGTGAACTGGACGTCTGACAATAACTGACAATGGTTGTTTACATCCTTTATTAGGAATATAGTTTCAATTCCCTTTAGGAGACACATACTAGTTGAAGTATGTAGGAATGTATCATTAGATCTCAGCCCTCAGGAGATTTTTGATGGTATGAAGAGATGAAGCAGATCTCATTCAGCACTATGGAGCCTACACAGAAGGTCTTTCTAATAGTTGTCTGGATATTTGGATAGCTAACATCAATAATGATAGCAGGTTATGAACTGCTATCTGCAATCTACTAGTTAATGATTCACTGAAGCCTTTCAGGAAAAGGCATTCATTTTGTGTCAGCTGATGTCATACTGTATAGAGGGATTTATTTCTGCTATTATGTTTCTTTAATTCCTTAAGTCTTAAGTCAGTGGAAAGCAAAGTGGATTAGAACTTTTGAGCTTTTCTCACAGACGCACATAGATGTGATTGGCTAACGCTCACGCACACACTCCTGCTGCTTTAAACAGTTTTAGTCTGCACTGCACACTTGCAATGGCTGGATGGACCCAGTGAACTTTGGTTATGGTTTTTCCAATGTTTTTTTATTTTAATTTTAAAGAACAGTCATGGGAAATAGCAGCGGGGCGACTCTGGAGGAACTAAACGCTTGCGAGAGCCATCAGTGGTACAGAAAATTCATGACTGAGTGCCCATCTGGACTACTCACCTTCTACGAATTCAAGCAGTTCTTTGGACTGAAAAATCTATCAGAGACTTCAGATGCCTACGTCAAGTCTATGTTTGCAACGTTTGATATGAACGATGTAAGGCGATTCATGATCCTTCTCATTTTGGCATGTTTATTCCTGTGTAACTATGGCAACACAGAGAAGATCAGGGGCGTTGCTTCACGGGGCAAAAGCAGTGTGCTCATCACCAGTTGCTTTTTATCTTTATGTGATGGCAGATGAGAGTGAAATGTTTCACAACTGTAGCCTTTGAACAAAACGACAAATGTTATTTATGTGACATTTACATCGGTGAAAGTAGCATAAGCTGCTATTATTATTAGTAGTAGTAGTAGTAGTTGTAGTTGTAGTAGTAGTTGTAGTGTTAGTGTTCATGTTCGTGTTCGTGTTCGTATTAGTATTAGTATTATTCTGTGTTCCATTGGAGAAAACCAACAAAGATTTAAAAAAGCATCTCTTTCTTTAAGCATGTTTTCCACAAAGTGTATTCTCAACACATTTTTTCAAAACTGGGCATGTACTTTGCTACAGTGTGGGTGCTTGTGTTTTCATCGTAGCTTGTTCATGTTATTTCTGCTAATAGTAATCTATCTGGAAGAGAGGAGCTTAGCCTATTAGAGGGGGCTAATGCCACCAGCTCCTCTGAGCCAACTGACCTACAACGTCAAACAAGACAGGTGAAACCACTTTATACATACATGGGAAATACATGGGAGTATGGTAAGGAAGTTGCACATACATAGATGAATAATAGGCCCAGGAGTTTATTATGAGTGCTTAAAATGTTATTTATATTGAACACTATGTTCCTGTTGTTGTATTGTATATTCCACAGGATGGCTTTATTGACTTCATGGAATACGTAGCAGCTCTGAGCCTGGTGCTGAAGGGAGGGGTGCAACAGAAGCTTCGCTGGTACTTCAAATTATACGATGTTGATGGGAGTGGATGCATCGACCGTGACGAGCTGCTTCTTATATTTAAGGTGAGCGTGAGCCTTCATGTCAAAGCTCGAGATGGCTTAGAGAAAGCCCAAGTACCGTCCTGAAACAACCTCTAGAGATCCGTTTGTGTCTGAATGGGATACATGGAGCAGACGTGCGACAGAGGAAATCCCACCTGAAGCTTAGAGGAGGGTGGGGTGAAGGTGGGGTAATGTAAGGTGCACTGGTAAATGACTAACACTCAGCTGACATCTACTGGCTGAAAAAATAACACACTCATCCTTAAGCAATGCATGTGGCCATTTTCTAAAGCGAGCTTCTCTCTTCATCACGTAGTCCATCCGCGCAATCAATGGAGTCGATCACGACATGTCAGTCGAGGACTTCACCAACATGGTGTTTGACAAGATTGACATCAATGGAGATGGTAAGACTACAACACTGTAATGTACAATACTGTGCAAAAGTGAGAGAGAGACCCTTTTGTTCATTTAATTTCCAATCAAACATACAGATTGTTTATTTTTTTGGTGTCAAACAAATTAGATTAGATATAAGTAAGAGTTTCCGAAACTGGTGTTCAAAAAAGTATTGCAAGATAAAGAGAAAATGGGACTCAACCGTGCAGGACCTGGTACACCACCAAAACAAGACAGTACTTAAAGCTTTCATCTTTGAGAGATAGGAGGAAAATCAAGCTCCACTCTTGCTTCAGATCTGAAAACATCCACAGGTGTTTGTGTCGATCCCTCCACTGTGAGAAGACAACTCAACGCTATGGGTCTGAAAGGATGTGTAGCTATCAACAAAGGAAATAGACAGAGAAGAAAATGTGCACTAGAACTGGACACCTGAGATGTGGAGTGAGGTTTTATGGACTGATTGTAACGGGCAAGTAAAGTTGGACCCAGATGGAGACTCAAGGAGGCGGATTTTATTTATTTATTTATTAATTTATTTATGCATTCATTCACTTATAATGAAGTCAATTCTGGTCCTCCATAGACCAAGACATGGACCGCGGGAAAGCTATGTAAGACATTAGACAAGGCAAACAAGAGAGGGGGACAGGCTGGCATATATACACTGCTAGGGACTGATGAGAAATGGAGCGCAGCTGATGAGGGGAGGAGTGAGGTTGATGGATGGAACAGGTGAGTAGTGACACAACACAGAAGAGAGAGGAGACTAGGAGGACTGGGAAGTAGATGGAGAGAGAGAAAGGGAGAGAGGTGAAGAGGAACTTGAGGCTACAGGTGGGTCAGGAGGAAGGAATGAGACACTCACGACACTGATGAGTCTAAATCTGAGATTTCTGGAAGTAACAGAAGACAGTAAAGACTCTGGGAACCATGTCTACAATCAGCCAAGCATGGTGGAGGATCAGTGCACGTTTGGGGGATGTATAGCAACATGTGGAGTTGGGGATTTGTTTTTGCACCGCTGAGAAGATCCAGGAGTACTTATCAAACTAAGAAGCTGCTGGTGTTCTCAGAACGACGGACTGGCCACCCCCAGAGCCCAACATCATTCAATGTGTTTGGGATTACTTCGATCATTAGAAGCAGAAAATGCAACCAACTTCTAAGACTGAACTTTGGAGTTGCACAAGAAGCATGGAAAAATATCCCTGCAGATGAAGTCTCCCGAAAAGAATGGAAGCTGTAATGAAGGCAAAGGGTGGACACACTAAATACTGAAAAAAATTCTGCCACTGAAAAATAAATAATTTGCCATTTGGCAGTTTTGACCGGAAATTAAATAAACAAAAGGGTGGTCTCTGACTTTTGCATAGTACTGTACTTTTTTTGGCATGAACAACTTGTCTGTTATTAATTAGATGTATCGTTCGCTTATGTGCATCATTTTTGATTCAAAAGAGACAAGCTCTGGCTCTAAATAGCACTGTATTTTTTTATTTAGGATTACGATGACAGACACTAAATATACATTTGCTCAGTGAATACCAACATTGTAGCTTCCTTCTAATTCAAGGTATTAAGTGTTTCTCCCTGATACCTACTGTCCCATAGTCATCTTCAGTCTTCATCTTACCTGTCTTCTTCCCATCGTATGCCGATCAATAAACTGTGTGTGCATGTGCGGTTTTGTCCATGTCCCAGGTGAACTGTCCTATGAAGAGTTCGTGGAGGGGATTCAGAATGACGAAATGCTGCTGATGACCTTGACAGAGAGTTTGGACATCACCCACATTGTCCAAAAACTTCAGTGAGAGTTGAAGGACACCTAGTTTTCCAGCTTTATGGACTCTCCAGCATGTATAATTGTGCCAGAATGGAAAGAGTGCAGAGCCTTACTCAGGATAACCCAACAGTGAAGGCTTCGTCAGGGCAAATGAATGTGGATCGATCCCTAAGCCTCTGTTAAAGGACAGCGCCTGTGTTATCAAGTCTTCTCACACTTCCATTGGCTAGCCATGACGTCCCTCACCAGCAACAATTATAGATCAACCCGTTGCCTCTGCAGTTACCTCATAGCGGCTAATGCCTCCAAAACACATCTAAAACACGCTGACTTAGTTATCTATCATATTGCCAATTATTCTGTCACATGTATAATACGTAGTTGGATTTTATTTTTTCAGGAAACAAAATTCAGGCATAAAATATTGATTCAGTTTTGCCAGTTGAAGCTGATCACATATCAGCCTTAATCGCTGGTACGCCAAACTGCTCCTCGTGTGAACAACCTCCTCTGTAAACAAAATGTCTGTGGCCAAAGTTTTGCAACGCAGGAATACCAACACACACACACACACACACACACACACACACAAACTGAAGACTTGACAGTGTTTAGCGGCATTGTAGATGTCCTTTTGAAATGTACTGCAGTAAAGTTCTACATAGTAAAGCACTTCAAAAATAAATGGACGGAAACAGGAAACAGTGGGGAGAGAGGCAAAGACGGTGAGATGAGGAAAACAACGGTAGTATGCTACTGAGTCGACTGCAGGTTCTACATTATAAAGGGAACGTACTCTGATGTTGTTGCTGTGTGTTCTAGTGCATCTCTGTTGGACTCGGTCTGTCCCTCTAGCTACTCTCCCATGTCCATGTTAAGTGCCCTTATTGTCACAAACGTGATAACTATCGCATTCTCTGTCATCAAAAGAATGTTGAACTTTTTCTAACCCATAAATATACCTTCAAATAGGTGTCATATTTAATACTTGTCATTTTAGTTTAATTAAAAATATTGTATATCCTGTTATTACTCTGTACAATAAGCCAACCAATGAGCCGTCATTGCATGTGTGTGTTTTTTTGTATAGCCTTTACAGCATTGTCCTTTTATAGTTTAGTTTGCATGACTAAGATGAGATTCATTAGCTACATTGAGTTTATGTAGATTACTGGGAAGTAGTTGTGCTGTATACTTTGTTACCTATATCAGTTTTTACATGAGAATAAACCATAACACCTGTATCATAACAACTGATTGTGGTGACTTCATTGACATCACCCTGACATTCCTACTTTAATCTACATTTTGGCCTAGTTTGTTAAATCAGACAGTGACTTCTGCCAGACTACTAAACTCCTTGGAATAGTGAAAACATGATAAAGTTGTCTAGGTTGCCTTAAAGCAGTCCTTTGACATTTGAATTTTGATTGGTTACTATTGTTCACAAGACATTGGTCACAATATACAAATAAGCCCTTGACATTTGTCCTTAAGTTTCCTTTTTAAAATCACAATGTGACATGTCTGTTAAAGAAAATGACCACGTTGCATTAACTGTCAAGTTGACAGCAAGTTTAGATGGACTGCAGTTTTTCAAAATAATAATAATAAATAAAATAAGAATAATAATTTAGTTTCGACTTGAGTTGGAGCAGAACATTTTCTTTATATGGCCAAACATAATTTTGTAAAGGAGCACCAACCCAGGAGCATGGGGGTGCTTTAGTGCCCATGATGCAGGGTGGCCGAGAGAAGTAAAATGTCAAATTGCTGCTTTATTTTCACTGACCTTAAAACAAACAAACAGACCAATTCAATTAAGTGTGTGTGTGTGTGTGTGTGTGTGTGTGTATGTGTGTGTGTGTGTGTGTGTGTGTGTGTGTGTGTGTGGCACTCCCACCCACTACAACTAAACTTTTCCCCCCAAAATTGGCCTATTAGCATCACACGTACACACACGCGACCTCACGTTGTGCCGAAACCAGGAAAACCCGGGAAATTGGAGACACCTTGATGGCGGACATGCGCACTATAGCCGTTGGCAGTTTCAGGGTGTGGCTTGTTATTGTTATTTAGTTATTAGCCTCGGGATCATCATCAAGCCCCTGTGCCACTTCATAGTCACCATTGTTCTTCCTTTAGGGCTCCCTGCACCAGTCTGTGGTGATGTTAATGCTGAGGGTATACTGGGTATTTAATTATATGAAACTATTAAAGTGTGAGACAGGTGTCGACACCTTTTGAGATTCCGCTGTGTCGTGAAATAGCGATGAAGCCTTCCTCCTCCGGCGGCTTGGAAAAGGTGTGTCAGCGGCGTGACGTCACGCGTCTACCTGAGTTTCGGTGAGTAAAGGGGGAAGGACCCAGGCGACGCTGAAACACATCGGCAAACAAACATTTCCCTCGTCGTTATCATCGACCATCTTCGATCTGGGTGTTGATCGGCTCTGTTAGAAAAGGGGGGGGACACATTTAGGGAGGAAAACCGTCCCGTTCCCAGCTGTTGGTTCAGTAGGCCAGCAAGCGAAGACCGCTCCGACTTCCTGGTTCGCTGCAGGTATGTTGCGCTGATGTGTAGTATCTACCGTGACATATTTGAGTTGCTTAGTTCATTTATAGTTGGTTGTTTTTTTTTTCCAACGAACTTCTACTCGATTGTTATTCACACGCGGTGAATTTGCCACGAAAACAACACGGTTTAGTGTAAGCGTGCAAACTATGTCATAAGAAATGTTATGGCAGTAACTTAACAAATACACGGAAATTACAGGTAGTCGGTTCTTTGCGTTGGTCTCGCTCATTCAGTGTCTTTCTGTGGTCTGTCAAAAGGAACCATGTGGGCTTTTTGTTTGTTTTTGGAAAGTCTTCACGTGCGAGATAAGTAGATATTGTGAATGAGCAGACTGCTGCTGGGGTGCACTGGGATGCCTTGCTGGCTACTGGGTAATTAAAACAAACCAGTCTTGAAATGGGCAAATAATATACCATTACCTAACTGGTATGTCTTTCTTTCTTCCTGTAAGGATGTCGGTCACTCCGCGACGTGTTCGGCTCAAGCCCTGGCTGGTTGCTCAAGTGGACAGCGGGCTCTACCCGGGTTTAGGATGGATTGACCGGGAAGCCATGCGCTTCAGGATTCCATGGAAACACGCTACACGCCATACACCTCAGCACGAGGAGGAGAACACCATCTTTAAGGTGACGATAATCACTGTCCTCCGTAGCAGTGAGACAACCATGGGTCAAGCAGTAGAGATACAGCTGAATCTCCTATTTGCTATTGATGTTGTGTTGTCAATCACTTGTTACACCTCTCTGCTGCTGGTGTAGTTGTAGACGCACAGTCACATGAACATTCAACATGATGGCCAAAATATATATTTTTCCATTGTGTATTTCCTCAGACAAATACCCCAGGTCATGCATCAATAATTGCAAAAACAGAAATGTCACAAAAGAGTGAAAAGGTACCAGTGTGTGTGGATCCCTGGGGAAATAATGGAAGTGTCAACAGAACTGGGACACTGATGTTTACGTTCCCTTCACTCCTCCAGGCATGGGCAGTCGAGACGGGAAAGTTCCAAGAGGGAGTTGACGAACCCGATCCCGCCAAGTGGAAAGCTCAGCTCCGCTGCGCCCTGAACAAGAGCCGCGAATTCAACCAAATCTACGACGGCACCAAAGAGGTCCCCATGAACCCCCTGAAGATATACGACGTCTGTGACATCCCGCAGCCCCTTAGCAACCCAGGTACACGAGCGTTGGTTGAATGTGAAGCATAATAGAAAGGACCTAACAGGCATCTTTAGCTCCGCCTCCAGTTTTACTTGCCTTTTAATGTTTCCTGTGTTTCTCACCCCACAGGATCCTCCGATGCTGGTTCTTGGACTCCGTATGATGAAGAGGGTGGTGAGGAAGATGTTCCGGATACACCAGAGTCTCTCCCTCCGTACCCATCCAACGGTGAGCGACTTGCCTTCACTCGGCACTCTCAAACCATTACTCACAGACTGTAGATCAGCACAATGTGTGTGGGGGGGGGGGGAAAGATTTAATGATTTTGTAATCGATTATTGTCTGTTTCCCCAATCAGGCACCAGCCCCTCTCCTCTGATTATGTGGTCTCCTGCTGGCTCAGACTCGTCCATGCAGCCTCCGAGTTGTCCCCCTCCGGGTGAGGTCTGGCCCAAAGAGGAGCCCGTCGAAGTCTGGCCTAAAGAGGAGCCCGTGGACGTGGAAATGCAGCCCACCCCTCTGGCGGAGATGCCCCCCGCTCCCCCTCTCATGCAACCGCCTCCCATGCCAGACGCAATGATGTTTGCCTCACCAGAGATGTGGATCAGCTCCCTCCCAAGTGAGTTCACGCTTTCTGCTAGCGCTTAGGAAAAATTACAGCACGTTGATTTAAATGGGAGCGTAACCACGGGGGAAATCACTGTACATGCTTTCATTTATCTCAGTGACAGACTTGGAGGTGCAATTCCAGTACCGGGGGAAGGAGATGTGTCCGGCGATGACCATCAGTAACCCCCATGGCTGCAGGCTGTTCTACGGGGACCTGGGCCCCATGGTCAACCAGGAAGAGCTGTTCGGGCCGGTGAGCCTGGAACAGCTACGCTTCCCGACCACAGAGCACATAACCAACGACAAGCAGAGAGTCTTCACCAGCCGCCTGCTGGATGTTATGGACCGGGGCCTAATCCTGGAGATCAATGGCCACGATATCTACGCGGTCCGTCTCTGCCAGTGCAAGGTGTACTGGTCTGGCCCCTGCGCTCCAAATCCCGGTGTGCCAAACCTTATAGAGCGCCAGAGGAAGGTCAAACTCTTCTGCCTGGAGTCTTTCCTCAGTAGTAAGTAGTACTTCTGTAGAGTACTGATGGCGTTCAACCTGGACAGTACATAACTCGTGTTCTGCGTAGATTTGAACCTTCTGTAGACGTTGAGAATGATGCAGTATCACGTGGACAAATAATTCAAACCGTATTTGTTTGTGCGATGTGCAGGTGTGATAGCCCATCAGCGTGGCCAGACATCAAGCCCCCCTCAGTTTGACATCAACTTGTGTTTTGGAGAAGAGTGGCCAGATGGCAGGCCCAGGGAGAGGAAACTCATCATGGTTCAGGTGACACGTCGACGTCTTTGTAACAAGATATTCATAATGATGCGTGAATCTTCCACAAGCCTGTGCGCTATTAAACTTCAGCACGTTTTACAGCACATAGGAAAATAACTTCGTTCTTTATTATCTTATTGATAAAAGGGAGTACAAGTTCTGGGAAAATTGAACTTGTGGGTGCAAAGTTTCACTCAATACAACCAGAAAGAGCTTCATGTCTTTATATCTGTTTTGTTGAGTGTCCCGCGCTGTGACTGACCGCTCCTCTGTTCCTGCTCTACCCTCCAGGTCATTCCGGTGGTGGCGCGTATGATAAACGAGATGTTTTCTGGAGACAATACGCGCTCTTTTGACAGCGGCAGCGTTCGCCTGCAGATTTCTATCCCAGATATCAAGGACAACATAGTGACCCACCTCAAGCAGCTATACTGCCTGCTACAAACCCACCAGGGCCAAGACAGCTGGCCTTTGCCCCCTGGGCCAAGCCTGAACATCGTGCAGGCTTTGCAGGCACAGTGAAGCAACCCACCCCCCCCCCAAGCTGTAAAGTAGAGCTCTGGTCACTGACACACTGCTAGTGAGTGAACCTGTAGTTGGCAAAGACGTACTTATGTGTAATCATATTTAGAGGTATGCACAATATAGGATTCTTACACTTTCTTCCTTTCTCTAGTAAGTAGTATTTTTCTGTACATAGAAGTAGTGCTATGAAGCATTGCACCCGGCCTCATAGCCTGTGTAGGAACTATAGAAGGATTCAACTGCATGGGCCAAAGTCCTGCGAGGCAACATTTAACCGAGTTAATGAGTTACAGACATAACCATGTGCCTTATTTATGCCAAACGGGTCAGTGGCCAATCACCACTGTCCGCTTTCCTGGTGCCTGTTGTTCATGAAACAATGTCTTTTGTCTCCTGGTATGAAGCGTAAATGATTTTGAAACCTTGAATATGGGATTTGTATAGTTTAGAAAAATATAGGCAAACATGAATGGTATGTTTTTATACGTGCCTGGTAATTCTTCTTTCTGTCAATCAGTCTGCTGTACTTACCGTTTGAGATCACATTATTGTGAGAGCACATTTAATGAGTGTATCTGAATTTTTTACAAAATGTTTATTCTTCAGTTTTATTTTTTCATTTATATAGCAGGATATTTGTAGGCATATCTTCTCATCTAAGATTCAAGCCATATATCTTATCCAGGCAGAAGAATCTTAAACTAAATGGCATTCCAACGGTATGGATGTGTTATGGGATGGATGCTGCTGCACTTTGGGGGCTGAATTATGTTTTATGGCCAGTTGAATGTCATTACCTTTACACTTTTGATTGTGTTTTTATTTTATCAAATAAACAAAATAACTTGAACAAAACAACAAAAACAGTGAACTATAATTGTGTTTTCTTGGCAGAAAGAGTAATCCTGTTTTTGATTGAGGAAAAATGCAACTTTATTCCTTAACTTGCTTTCTGACTAACCTTCCTCAAAGACTTTAGTTCTCTTTCTCAAACTGTCAGAGAGATAATGTTTGTTTACTCGTGTGCTGTAGCTGACTTCCTCTGGTGAACCTGGTCTGAGCAACACCTCAGCTTTTCCTCACCTGAAAGTGCTCAGACAACATCACTGACCTCTAGTGGGTGAACCAAACCGCAGCAGACCCTGATCAATATATCCAGGTTGACGTTCCAAGAGCAAATATGACGGGAGAATATTTTCTATGGGATGAAAGTTATCATGGTAACGGAGTGACAGGAATCATCGATGTCATTATAACACCGTAGGTTGATTTAGACTGAGCTCGGGATTTACTGATTCAAAGAACTGACGTCTTCAAGTGGCTTTCAATTGAGGGAAAGCTTAATGGGAAATTTGGACACCCCTTCAGTCAGCTGACAGAGGTCCAATGGTACAGTCAGTGAGGTGTGTGTGTGTTTTAATGCGTGAGAAAGACAAACAAGACAAGACTTTTGTTGCTCTCATTGCATAATCTTTTCACCACCTGTTCCTGGTGGAAAGGAAAGCGTGACGTCACAACACAGGTATCTTGTGGGTCTGATCCTGCCTCTCTGCCTCAGTTGTAACTAAAGTGATGCTGATAATTAACACACCGAATACCTTAAATATTCTTTTGTACTCTGAATTATCTGCAGGAGAGATTGCTGTAGGCAAAAACTAATCATTTAAGATGAACTGAGGCACAATTTACTAAAAACAGGGTACAGCTTTATGTGTGATTAGGCTGAAGTATGTTAACACCTGTAGTCCAAATGATATACAAGTACCTGTGCATTGTTTAAGTTGAATTTCCCAATGTAAAGTTAAAATTGTGCTGTACTCTGCCTGAGCAGGGGATCCTGTGGTTGAGCTAGCTTGTTATTTAGCTACTGGTTCTGCTGATTTGTTCTAAGAGTCTGAAATATGACCTCTCAGCACGTTGGATTTAAATGTGCTGATGGAGAAATGACCCTTGTTAGTTCTGTACTTTCGTATGACTCCCTGGTGGGAATGAGGGAGTTTGTTTTGCTCATGTGAGATGATCCCATGTATACTGGTGAAATAGCTCAGGTCTTTTTTACTTTGATCATAAGTTATTCTTTGTATGAACTGAACAGGAAATGAGAAGCCACAATGCTCACATTTCTACTAGGCTATCACAGGCCAAGGTTACATTATCCTCTTTCTTACATAGCTGTGGTAGGTTTCACACATTTTGAGGCCTAGTAACTTGATGTTTGTCTGCTATGGGGAAGAAGAAAGTTGGGACAATCATCTTATGCTGAAATGTGACGAGAGCCCAAAAGACACAAGTGCTCATTTATGGTCCCGGAGAACGTACAGCTTGTCCATGCTAAGGTGACTCCCTCCTTATCTAGTAACCTTTGGTCAGAGGGGATGCCTTACTAAAGACCTAGCACACCCTCAACCCAGTTGCCTCAAACCTGTCCAAGAATATCCTATGGCTCATTTTCCTTTTGACAGCGGACTTTGCCCTTGTCTTTTATGAGGAGGTCTTGGGTGTGTTTTTTCTGTGACTGAGCTACAGGTCTGAAACATGAGCTGTAGCTGTACCGAGGGAGAGGATAAACTAAAGCGCAGTGAATAACAGAAACATTCACCGTCAGACATCAAAGGTAAGGGATTTGTCAATACATGTGCCTTTTGTATCTGACTGAATAGTCTGTACTGAAGTGGTGTTCAGAATTAGGCTAATTCATGTAACAGCTAGACGAGGTGACAAGCTCTATATCAGCATAACCTGATGAATGTAATATCTCAATAAGATACGTATTGATATATCACTAGAGAAGATCAGATTCTGGTGGAAAACGTATATAGTTCATTATTTGTATTCACAATGACTGTCCTTTAATAGATTTGAGTTTATTTGTTATATAATACTGTTAGGGAACATGAATGTGACTATCCCTTCAAATATTCCAATAACACCATAAAGATGATGCTGATAGGCTGATCACAGCGCAGTGCTGCTAGGTGACCAATCACAATTACATCGTGACGATAACCATTCACTAATTCATAGCTAATAATTAAGATATAGCTTAACAATGATATGATGCAGTTCACTCCAAACATACAGTACTGTGCAAAAGTCCTAGGCACCCGAGATTTGTTAATATGAATTCGGACCTAGATTTTTATTTATTCTTTGTTTTTTCTTTACATTACTGCTCTTTATAGTCAAATTTTGATATTTAGGAACTTTTAATTTAATTATTTCTGAAATCAAATCAAATCACATTTATTTGTATAGCCCTTAATCACCGTTACAGTCTCTAAGGGCTTCACAGTGCCCAACATGTGAAAATAATAAATGATTAGTACACGACATGCCCCAGCCTTAGACCCTCACAGAGGACAAGGAAAAACTCCCACAAAAACCTTATTGGAAAATTGGGAGAAACCTTGGGAGGGGCTACTCAGAGAGGGAGGGGCTACTCAGAGAGGGATCCCCCTACCAGGACGGTTGGGCTGCAATAGATGCCGAGTTTGGGCAAGCAGAGTAAACACAATATATGAAAGTTCATTTTGGTGGAAAACCCAGATCTGATGGGGCATCACAGCATCTTCGCTGTACGGATTTGTTTTATACGTGCCTAAGACTTTTACACAGTACTGTATATGGGTATTTTGAGCTTTAAGACCCATGGCAATAAAATAAATGACTGACAGGGGAATTCCAGAGGCGTAGTTTCCTCAGGTAATCTATATTACGGGTCGGCTCAAACTGCTACATTTATAGTGTGTATGCAGCATCTAATTATATCGTATTGCAGGTGTGTCAACCCAATTGTGAAGATGCTCGGGAGTAACAGTCCCTATGGCTGTGATACCAGCAGCTATGCAGGATCTGTCCAGTCTGAGTATATACTCCTTTGTTGTGCTTTAATCTCTGCATTTGTGTAAATAATTGATTGATTGATAGATTGATTGATTGACTGGCTGATTCCTTCATTCAATCATTCATTCATTCATCAGTGGATTATCAATGTTGTAATCACTTGCATTTTTTTGTGTGTCAGTGGCTATTCCACTATGGATGACGTGTCATCACAGGTGTCAGGTCTGTCGAGGCCCAGTGCAAAGGCAATTTACAGTAAGTTAAAATGACATAACATAACCAATTATTACCGCTGTTTGATTTGATTTAGGACTATTACAGAGCTCGGATGTATGTGCATGTATTCCAACAGTGCAAAGGAAGGAGTATGGAGTATCCGTAAACAAGATGATGGACAAGTTTCAGTACAGAGTGGAGGTATAAACACACACCAAGCTATAATCTTGCAGCTGAGACTCTTATAGTTTCATTATAGTTGGCCCTAACATAACCAGGATCTTGATCCATACATGTGCTACCTATTATGAATCGTTCCATTCTTTCTCCGCTACAGCACTTGGTCACTTGTGACCTGGACGGGAAGGAGGTGAACAACGTAGGTGACTGTGTAGAGCGTCTGAAGCTGCTGGATGGTATGGGCCGTGTGTGGGGTCAGGACATGCTGCTGGAGGTGCGGGACGGCAACCTGCTGCTGAAAGACACCGAGACCAAGGTAGACATCGTACCAGTATGGGGCTATGTGAGCAGTGGTTAATGTGTCCTACATCTTACTCCACTCATGTACCCTCTCTGCTCTCCCTCGGTGGGATTTAGGATGAGCTGGAATCTCTGGCTCTCAGCAGCATCCTGGAGCTCCAGGCTGTGCTGGACAGCGGCGTGTATAACTCCCTGCTGACGATCTCAGTCCAGGACCGCAGTAAGAGGACCACCAGCGTCTTCATGTTCCAGTGTGACGACGTCAGGGTGAGGACGAGCGCACACGGATGTGGAGCTTATCAAGGTGCATGTGTGTGAATGTAATGGGCAAATGTTCGTTTTTTATTGCTTTTTGTTTGTTTTTCTTGTCATTTACAGGCTGACTACGTTAAAAATGACCTCTCAAGGTCACTTTCACACAAGCAAGAGGATTCTAGCATCAGGTAAAAGAAAAAACCTTTAGTTTTATTGTGCACACGTACCTGCACATTCATTGATTGTTTCCTCAAAACCCCTCTCGCATCTTTTTCAAGCAGCAGTGTACAACATATGGCTGGACGTGAGCTCATTCGTAACACCGCCCCATCGCCCAGACCTAAAGAATGGAGCGCTCCTGACTACGGTGAGGCACTTTCAACAATGATTGCTTCATTGGGTTTTACAGATGTAGTCAAAATCAATTGAAACCTGCAATTAAAACCTCCTTTCCATGTATCTTTAGCTGCGTGTTTAGAAGATGATGATCTGCCTGCACCTGTACTGGTTTTGCCCCAGGAAGAGGCAACACCTCCCAGGGAGGAAGAACCCTTGTCACCTCCACGCCCATACACAGAGCTTGATAGGAATGTGGTCAGTGTCCCTTCCCTGAACCTTCATATATCTGTCAGTAGCATCACTAGCTGTCATTTAGCATCATTGGATAGAAACAGCAAATGTGAAAGCTATTTGATATATCACATGCCTGCAGTATTTACTATCCCACAACCAAGGCTTAAAAAAAAACATTATTTAACGTTAATTAGATTTTTAAAATGTAAAATGTAATGTAAATGTAATATTAGTTACATTTGGAGACGGGAGTGAACAAATAATTGTTAACGTGTGAATAAAGAAATTCTCTGTTCATCTTTCTTTACAGGATATCTTGAATCATATTTTCAATGACCTCGAAATCTTTATGGGACAAATAGCAGCAATAGTAGGTAAAGAGGACAAGAAAAAGAAGAAGAAGAAAAAGAAGGCCAAAGGTAATTTAATGAAATGGATCCCCAAATGAAGCCAGAGGCATTTAAACTGAAGAGAATCACTATTAGTCCTGGCAGTACATAGCTAGTAATGGCACATAATGACACATTTAGATGTATTTAGGTTATTAAAGGGTATTAAAGGGTATTTTGACTTTGTGTTTTCATACATAGATGCCATGCCCCCTGTGGATGAGTTTACAACCTGTCTTCAGAAGATCAAGTGTGGTTTCAACCTTCTGGTATGCCTCCTTAATCATTATGTACCATCATGGTCACTGTGATTCTCATTGTCTTGGACAGGTCTCCTTCATGTTGCTGTGTAGTATCTGTGACGATGTGTTTATCTTGACAGGGGGAGCTCAATGGAAAGATCAATAATCCCAGTGCCCCTGAATTTGTCCACTGCCTCTTCTCCTCCCTAAGATTTGTAAGCCACCACAATCGTTGTTGTTTGAGATGTTACTTTAGCTTCAGTGTCAACATATGTATGCCACCATTAAATATCGTTGATCTTTGCATGGAGAGCTTTGTCAATCAATCTGGAAAAAAAAATGCATCACCATGTTTTGGCTTTCTATATTTTGAATCATGTTTGAGTTAAGGTTTGGATTTAGCCCATGCAGACAAAATATTTCCTACAACTTAACTTTTATTACATTTTGTGTTTTGAACTAGTGTCACTTCATTTTTTATTGCCATAGTCCTCACTGTACATGCCTGACTGAGTTATCCACCTCACTAGGTGGTGTCTCACTGCCCTGAGAACCTGCCGCCAACCATCGTGGCACCCCTGCTAACTCCTGACTGCATCCGTCTTTTAAGTGAGGAGGCCTCCGCTGAGGAGGACCAGCTATGGCAATCTCTGGGAGACGCCTGGAACATCCCCAGGTGGGACACTGAGTAGTGTTGTTGCTCTGGTTAGCTGAAGATAATAATGAAGCTACCAAAGTGCCTTGATGATAACCAGCTGTGATTTTGACGAACTGACTGTGTGTACTGGATGTGTTACCAGTACCAAATGGCCTGAAGATGATGAGGACATCCCTACTTACACTCTGGAGTTCTCTGATGGCTGGCAGGCCCCCGAGGTGACCGGGGAACCTCAAGCCAGAGAGCCTGAGAGCAGGCAGGAGAGTCAGCGCTCTGCCCCCAACCAGGTACATCTTCACTTCAAACATCAAATGTGCAGATTGGTGTATTAAATATTTCATGACTGCATGGAACACCGTATAGTTTATGAGTGTTCAAACAAACATGATTTATTTTTCTGTGTAGAGATCAACCCAGTGGACACCACCACCACCACCACAACAACCACAACCACCACCACCACCACAACAACCACAACCACCACCACCACCACAACAACCACAACCACCACGACCACAACCACCACGGTATATACAGTGATATAAAGTAAAGATTTCAAACCTCAAAGTTCTTAAGTATCATGGTTAGCGAGCTTGTTTCTGCTGGTGTTCTTCAGCCTGGACGAGCTGAGCCTCGGGTACATGCGTGTCACGTATGACTTCACTGCAAGGAACCACCGAGAGCTCAGCATCACAAAGGGAGAGACAGTTGAGGTTGAGTGACACTGACGTTTTCCAATCCTTTCCCCAGTTTTTGTCAACAATATCGTAACTGAAAGCCCGATAATTCTTCAAGAACAAAGTCAGTCTGTGTTTTGTCCATTCACAGTTACTGGACATGTCAAAGCAATGGTGGAAAGTGAGGAACACCAGAGGGGAGGTGGGCTTTGTGCCCAATAACGTCCTGGAGTCCCCGGACACAGAACATAACGAGGAGGTTACCATTCACCACAAACACTAAAACACTCTGGGTCAATTTCAACTTAGCATTGTGGAGTGAAATGGTCACTACGGTACAATTTACAACAACAATGCAGAGAATTAAAGATGTGCCTTAGTAAATCCAAGACATTTTGGAGCACTTGGCTGCTCTAAACAGCGTCTGCACCAAGAATGATACAGGCGTCGCTCTCAGGCCACCCTTTCTCTCAGCAACTGGCAAATCAAACAAAATAAAAAAACTGAGGGACTCACTAAACTATTTCAAACTGCACTTGAGTAAATGTACTTTCTCACCACCAAATATCCGGTGTGTGGAACTATCGGTCTATTTTTAGCCCTAACGAAGACTTTGACCTTTTGGCTAACATTTACCCGAGGAAGTGGGGAATATATACAGTTGTATATATTAACTACGACTGAATCGGCTGGGAAGCTTTGTTGAACTTGACACACACTGACATTCTATTTTGAGGGTGACAGTATCGTTGGTATAATGTCTCATTTTCGTCCTTATTACATTAAAATCTACTAAAATAACAGTGCATTACCGTTCCACTGTCTTAGGAATCTAGCTCCCAGTTCACCAGCCCCCCTGTCCTAACCAAGAGGTCCAAGCCTGCAGAGGTGAAGGCCTGGCTTGAATACAAGGGCTTTAGTAAAATGTAAGTATATAGATATATTAGATGAACAACATTGCTAGAATAATGATTGATAACACGTTAATAACACATCAACATTACTGATTTTTCTGTCAGCACGGTGCGCTGCTTAGGCCTGCTGAGCGGCTCTATGCTCCTAGGGATGACCAGGGAGGAGCTGAAGACCGTCTGCACAGAGGAAGGAGGGCGAGTCTTCTTCCAATTACAAGCCGTCAAGTCCGCCCTGGCCGTGAGTGACAGACTACAGGGTTATTTCACTTGATCACATCGACAGATAAAAGGTAGCTTAATACATACTCCCTCCCCCCCCTTTGTTTTTTGTTTCAACACTGTAGCTTGAGGCTGAGGCGAGACGAGCAATGCCTTAAGACAACATCGAAGAGGAAGAAACACAGGAGCCTTGCCTGCCAATCATCAAGGATCAAAACCATTATACCTAAATGCCTCATCAAAGCCAATGAGAATACATAAGCTGATATCAAAAGTGAAAAGTGAGTTAGTCATGAATCTATATTTCCTCACTTTTTCCTCACATTCACAAGACCTAATAGAAAGTGTTTAAACTTAATATCTTGCCACATATTCTATAAAATATCACTTTGAAATGTATTAAGATTAAAGTGTCTAGAATTATTCCCAAATGTTTAGTCACATGGAACCGCCTCAGTTGGCACGTTATGATTAAACAGCAGTAAACTGAAGTGCATGGAGCAAGTCATTCTGAGCTAATGGTCTGTGGCAATAAATTCCTGAGTAGACTATCAACGTTAATGTTCTGAACTCTGAAAAATGTCATTGGGTGTGCAAAGACTGGATAAGATTTTTGGTCGCTGAATCATTTTATGTAAGTTAAAAAATGTCAATACAAAAGTTCAATGAATAAACATGCTTTATTTCATTCTTCAGACATGACGCATGAACCTTATCAGAATCTGTAAAACATTGGCAATCCATGTCAGGCCATGATAATGACGATAGATAACGGAATACAATAGAACAAATCAACAAGAATGTGTAAAAACAAAAAAGGTGCTTCATGAGAAAAACAAAAATATCTTGTGAGCATCAGAATACTTGTAATCAAAGTATTGTGAAATCAGCACACGGGAATACATCAGTGTGAACATTTCAGAACAGAAAACCTCAAGGTACATAGTGAATTATCTGTGAACATAGTGATATTTGAAGAACTGGTGGTTTTTGTGTCGGCAACCTGTCTCGATACCAAATAATCGTTGCATTATTGATCGGAGTATGAGTAAAAACTGACCAGCATCTTGGACTCTAAACAGTTTCCTCTGTTCTTACCCTTTCACTTCTTTTGTGCTACTATTCATTGGGCATTGCTGTTGCTGAGGACAACAACACAGTCCAGCAACAGGACTAAATCAGAGAACAATATTTGTGAGGTAGGGTGCATTATATTGTGCATGCCACAGACAACTGGTTCTCTGATAACTGTAATCCATGAACAGACAATATGAAACCAATAAAGTGGACTCTACGTGAAACAGTCGACGGTACCCTCTGATGAACGGACTGGACAGAAGGTGTAAAACAGACTCTTATAGTTTCTCGGCGTGTGATAACATGCCGGACCAGGGACTGAACAGCGGTCTGAACCTTTGGAACTGACTACTCATGTATCATCACCCTCTTAACCTCTACACTCAAAAATATGATTTCCTTGCAAAATGTTACAAAGTAGTCAACAAGGTGGGCTTTACACATTAATAGAAAAGGCCAACTCTATTGGTGTGATGTAAAACGTGTGTGTGTGTGTGTGTGTGTGTGTGTGTGTGTGTGTGTGTGTGTGTCTATATAGAGGTCTATGTCTGACATACAACTGTAGAGAAATCTTTTGGCTAAAAAATAAGAGGTATTACTTGTGCACCTGTCAATCATGATTTGAAAGGTGTTCTATGACACTCGACAGAATTACAAGGAATAGTCAACACAGTAGAAATAAACAACCAAACGTGAAGAAAAAAAGAAAATATTAAACAGACAATATAGACATTAAAATATTGGGTCCAATTATTTTACGTGGAACAAATTAAAAAGGCTATCAACAATAATACAACTGTATTAACTCTACCTGTTTTCATGACTTAATACCAATTCACAATGATCTACACAGCAACAAAATTAAGTTTGAAACATACAGATCAATATATTGTTTCTATAAAATCTGTTATCTCTATAGCCTTTAAAAAAATACACTTTGTACATGAAATCCAACAATCCCACAAATCCCACCATGTTCAGCACACACAACCCAGTGCATCCCTTTAACACCAAGAAGCTACTGTACTCCTTCCTGAATTAAGATGGATACTCGTCAATGTTCCTAATGATCTATTTCTCAAAGTAAACATGTATATAAACAAACAAATACATTACAGTAGGTTATTCATATAAAGGCTGACACTTCAGGATGCATTCTGTTTTTACTTGACTCTATAACGTACTGTGTGGAAGCCTACTGTATGAGACAATCATTTCACTACTTCAGGTCAGTAATTCCTACAAGAACAGTCTTGGCATCAAGTATGACTTCACGGTAGCAATTATGTTCAAGAAGAATGCTCACAGTTGGATGGACAGTTGGAACGTGTCCAATGGCAGGGGTAACGGAGTGATGATGTGGATGAGTTTACAATATAAAAATCAGAGGTTAGGTCTCGGTGATCCCAGCTTTGATCACGTCTGGGGTGAGGTTGAGAAATGCCACAAGGACCCATGCAACAGTCTGCACCGTGTCCCAGCACGGTTTGCACATTTCCACAGCGTAAACAATGCAGTTTTAAACTTGTTTCGCTGCGCCAAATAATCGCGACCAATGTTTTCGGACTTGCAGCAGCCTTGAAATTCTTTATGTTGCTTTACGTTACAGCTCACTGTAAACCTCTTCTCAGTCTCTCTCTTGCCATCTCTTATCCATGCAGGCATGCAGAAAAAGCACTTTAG
Source organism: Hoplostethus mediterraneus (assembly GCA_034670385.1). Taxonomy (NCBI): domain Eukaryota; kingdom Metazoa; phylum Chordata; class Actinopteri; order Trachichthyiformes; family Trachichthyidae; genus Hoplostethus; species Hoplostethus mediterraneus. Next base: position 2,067,566 of record JAXDDW010000062.1, read on the forward strand.
AGCAGAGAATTAGAAACAAAACAACTTGCCTGTTCATGGGAAGGCCTAGGTAAAGACAAGGTTACATTGAGCATGCAGCTAGGTGGTGTCAGTTCCATTGGCATGAATTCTCATTACAACAGCAAATAGGCCTGTGTGACTGAAGAAAAAAGATGCAGTACTTGTAGGTGATAATGACAGACGCTTTATACATGAAAGCTTGGAGCTTGGAGAGAGATGGGCAAGCAGCGCCCAAAGCTAAAATCTAAAATTAAAAGGCACTGGTAAGTCTTGGCTTGGTGCATACAGTGCACTCTGCATGCAAAGGGGAAAAATAATCCATCACCTTTGGGCCTCGCCTAGTTCTAGTTATGTATTCAATGGACACAGTGAGGTAATGGTAGGGATGTTCGTTCCCCTTGGACGATGCTGAATCCATCCTCCTTTACTTGTGCTCCAACAGAAACTGTGGTTGAAGGGCTCTATTATCACATCACCTTTGCCACAGAAATAGATCGCCAGACATAGACATATACTGTTAGATTACACATCTGCTGTCCTCAGGTGTATAAGCAAACTAAGGTGATTTTCTATATTTATAGGAAAGCGTGTAATTTGCAGCTAAAAAAAAAACAACAACTCCAATTACTGTCTGCTTCATGGAATGTTTGCAGTCAACCACAGGAAGTCGGCTCCTCTCCAGCTTCAGTGCTCTAGTGTCTGCTGGCGTTTCTCTTTGCCGTTTAATTCAGAGCCAATATAAACCATGGAAATACCGTGTGTTGAATCTTTTGCAAATAAATTATTTGAAACCAAATCAAGCACAAGTAACAGCTGGTAACTAGCTCTGCAGCACTCAGACAGAAGCTATCCCCTCTTGTGCTAGGCCTTTCTGGTTTGGTTATATCTCAATTTCTATAGTCCCTAATCTGCAAATTAGCCTTTTCTAATGTACTACAAGTTAGTGATTGTACATGAAACTGGATGTGGCAGCTTAAAGCCTGAAACCTTTAGATCGCTGTGTAGGCAAGGCAAACTTTCGCCAACAATCCCAATTTACTATTCCAAAAAAATCTGCATCAGCAATCCTTCATAATTAGTATTATGACGACTCTAGATGCACTAAGCTTAATAAGGCAGAATGACTGTGTAGTGGAAGATAAGCAGCGTTCAGGACGGGTTTACTGTAAAGACAGGTTTGTGTCGTAATGTGCAGTATGCCAGTCTTTTAAATGCATTCTGTATTATCTACATGTCACTGAATCACAGAATGCTTTACATGGATCATCTGATGGCTTTGGCAGGAAAGGATGGGGAGTCAGAAACAGGAACTAAGAAATAAGTGAATAAAACACTGCCCTCCAGTGTCTGGTGAGGAACACACTAGCCTCTAGTGTTTCCCTGCTGTTTTTGTGCATTAATGAATGAATGACCCTGGTGCTGGTCATCCCTGCTAACTTTAGTCATGCTGATTGAGACTGACAGTGTCACAGTGAACAATAGAACGGGTGGTTAGTAATACAAGATGCTAGAAAGGAGAATTTAAGGGGAAAATGGGATTGGAATCTCTCTTCTGAAACCTGACATTGGGTCTACACAAACACTAAAAATACAGAAAGGTTGAGGTTGAAGCACTCTGGGAGCGCTATATCCTTGGCTTTTTGGGAGCTGTGCAGCTATGAGTGTATGGTATAATGCCATAGTGATGGTTGGGGCCGATCAGAAGTAGGGTGAGGATTCCTCTCATACCATATCCCTTGTGTGATGCTGGGAAGGGCCAAAGGGTCTGGGATTTACAGGAGGGGATGGGATGATTGTGATTTTAGTGCCGTCCTGGGAGGGGGGGCATGGACAGAGTGTCCTCCTCATCAATGGTGTCCAGCTCCTCTGTGCGCACAGCATGAGTAATGAGGTTAAGCTCTTCACAGAGCGTCTCGCTGCGGTATGCCACGCGGATATCAGGGACGTTGGTACGACGGATATCGTTGCTCTCAGGACCTTCTTTGGAGTTGTTGGGGCCCAACCAGTAACTCTTTACCTGACGTTAGGAGAAGCCAGATGAGTGGGAAGCTCAGGTACAAACATTTTGCATTGTAAAGTTTGAGTCTCTTGCACTCTTACATTAACACTAGTTATGCTCTTAGTTGCTTGTTTAGGAAGGAAATGCACTTATGATTTCTGGTGACTAGTAGTTTCCTTACCTACCTTTGTTGAATGCACTTATTGTAAGTCGCTTTGGATAAAAGCGTCTGCTAAATGACTGTAATGTAATGTAAATGACTGTAATGAGTCAGGATGATTACTACTTTTCTGGACTAGAGGGGGTTAGGTGACTTGGGCTTAAAATATAACGATCACATTCCCTTGGTTAGCTCTCAGATAAAACAAGGATACAATTACAGGGATAAAATTAGGTGAAACAAAATGATGAAAAGTGGCTGGCTACAACGTCTGACTAACATTAATAATGTTGACTTCTGAAGCTCATAGTAATAGCGTGGCCATCATTGGTTACGTTTCAGTTGGACTAAAGATTGGATCACACCGGTCACATTACATTTGGTTTTGCATTTTGTTATAAAATATAATCTCCTCTTCATCAGAGCCTCTTCTCACATTGAGGAAATATCTTCCAGAGTCAAAATGTGCATTGAAGCACAGTGTGTAATGCTTAAGTCAACAACACTGACAGCAATTGGCTGTGAGAAGAGTGACTAGAAGGGATTTTTCCAAAGCTATATTTATTTAGCTGAAACTTTAAGTAGAAAGTTGTCACCAAAGGTCCTAACTTTTCCTACACACCTAAAAAGCAATGATCAGTGCAAGTGTAGTTAAGTTTCTGTCATCTGTGATTTTGAAGGCGGTCAATTGGATGCACTGACCAATTCCACAGGGAAAGTTCATATCTAAGGGGGTCATTGTCACAATGGCTGGTATTGGTCTCAATTAAGATGTAGATAATAATGACATAATAAAAAGAGCTATAAAACCTTGTTACCTTGCGTGAAAACCCACTCATGAGGACACTGTTCCTTGCCAGCTCACACATGTCACAGGAACTCAGCTTCCACACTTGAGCAGCGATGCTGTACTCCTCCATCAGAGGCTCCTGGGACCAAGCACACACACGCACACACACACACATGGAAAAATTAGGAAAAATGTCAAGATCTAAGAAAAAACAACATTCTACCACTAAGTCACTTCGGATGCCTTTCAATTCCTGAATACGAACCTTGGTGAAGTGGAACTGAAGGGGATCATCAGTGGACAGAGAGACCATGAGGCCTCTGGACAGGTACTCTGGCAGCGGGTTGCGGTGGTAACTGAGGAACAGGCTGTTGTTACTCAAAGGTGACATGGCGATGCCAATTTGAGCCAGGTAGTATACATACTGCAGCACAGGGGCCTGAGGCACATGTGGGGGCAGAGAGAGAGAGAAAGATATATAAATAAATAACTAAATCAGTGGGATGCCCCAGGGATTCCTGGGGCAGCTTGTGTCAGAGCTTGTTCAGGGGTCATATTTGCAGTTATTAATTGGCATCCGTTGAGCTAAAGATGCATGTCTCAAATATCATGACATGGATGGACCTTTGAACATTTGACTGAATTAAAGCTACATCATGCTAGCTAGTTCTGGATCAGAGACAACGTGAATAAGCAGCATCAGCTAATCACACATGACACATAATACTCATTCATCAATTGAGTACAAGGTGTGAAAAAGTGAAAAATGTAACAAGGACTTTTACCAGGCTACCTTGCTTTATATGGCAGAATGTTACATGGCTAGCACTTGTCCGGGCGAGACAGGATAATGTTGGAGTGTTAACATCATAAGGCCAAACAGTTACCTAGTATTTTTTGTTAACAATCCATTATGTCCTGACCTTTCTGAGCAGCAGTCCATGGGAGATGTTCTCTGATAACATGAAACCTGACACCAGGTGGTGGATAGGCCCCGCCTCCCCACAGTGAGGTCGCAGCACAAACGTATGGAAGCCTCGCCTCCTGTATTGGACAAATGTATGAAAAAGGGTTTTGTGTGAATGATTATTTAAATGAATGAATGAGAGGTCAAATGTCTTCACGTGTGTAATGATTCATCTGGCTGCCCCATACCTGCGCAGGTGGTTGAGCACAGTCATATTGGCGTAAGTGTAGTAGAGGTAGTATGAGTAGGGTGGGTTGTCCTCTTCTGTCCAGTTGGCTGGCAGTGGACTGTCAAGATTGAAGATATGGTGCTCAGGCTTGGACTCATCATCCACACTGTCAAAGCCCACGACCTGTCACACGCCACAGGCAAAAACGCATCAGAAAACACTCAGTCTCTGTAAGTGTGAATCATCAACATAGCTCTGATTCTTCAGTAGTTCTACTCACATGGGCCAGGAAGAGGTGCAGCTCCGGGTGGCTACGGGGGTTGATGGTGACCTCAAACAGAGGCACAAAGATATTCTCCAACATCTCCTGGAAATTTGCCAGCTGCTTCTTGGTCCAGTACACGTCACTGCAAATGGGGCAAATGTTATGGGGGCACAGAACGGAATTAGTGATTTTACAGATGGCTGAGATGGACTGCAAAACCATCAGCTGATGTAGAACGACGTAACTTACTATGCTATAAAGTTTACCTTATAAGTTTCACCTACAGGTTCATTTCTAATGTAACGTGTCACACACAAACCACACACCCTTGGCAAGGTTGTAACCATGTTGGCTTGCCCGACAGGTATTGACCAGGAGCAAAAGGTCCAAGGGCCCCCTGTCTTACACCCCCATCACTAGTTACTGCTACCCTGAGTTTTAAGTTAGCCATGCATGAATGCAGGCACGGACATATGCTGAAAAAACACCTGCTACAAAACTTGGGGTGACCCATTTACCTCTAAAGTGCTCACTGGCACCAAATCCAAAACTAGTGGCCAAATGTTATACTGCTCAGCTTTGAGTCTCTGCAAGTTGAGGCACTACTCACAAGAGGCGAGGCACCTGGATGAGCCAGCGCACATTATCAGAGTAGACACGATGTTTGACGGCCCACTGGGCCAGCTTGTCCCACTCATCACGGGAGCGGCCATAGATGGACAGACGTAGCTCAGAGTTCTGGTACTTACTCTCCTCCAAGTCCGACATTACCTCCTGGACAAATAATGACCGGTGATGTCAACGAATCAATTTCTGAATAAATTGTTCAAAATTATTTGAAGGATGTAAAAAAATAAATGTCATTGTATATGAATGATTTTTTCATACCTTGACTATGTGTCCAAAGTATTTCCCTTCAATGTGGTTGTCAGTCTTGATGAAGATCTCTCTAAGGATGGATTCACCGATGGGGTTGTATTTGGCATTGAACTTGTCAAAGCGATGGAACGTGTTACGGTCCTGAGAAGGGAAGGAAAATCATCATTCATCATTATATCAGATATATCAGATAATCTCCTGAATACGTTGTTCAGTAACAGTAGTTAGACATTTTCTACTGTTAACCCTATTCCTCACCGCATGCATGTCCAGAGTGTCTACACTCAAGTCGAAGGCTGTCAGGTTCATGCTCTCAAACACCTCCATAAGGGTCTGTCCACGGCCGTGCTCCATATGGACAATTTCCTCAGGGTACTTCTTCATGGCGCTCTTGATGAAACGCAGCAGATGCTTCTGGTTCATACAGGAGGATGCATGTATGTGTGTGTCTACCTGGAGGCAGAAGAGAGCAGGACAAAAGCATGAAAGATACCCCTTAGTTGGTGGCATATCTAGCATTTCCTGTAAATTCTTTGTAGATGTGAGGGACAGATGTCGCAGCTCTCCCGTTCCCATTCCAGGATCAGTACCAGTAGGTGTTGCAGTTTAAGAATACCTCTTATTTGGATATTTATATTATGATATATGGACAGTTGTGATGCAGTTCTAGTAATTTGTTTTGGGGCAGGCTAAGCAATAAGGTCAGCTGATGAAATTGAATCTTACTAGCTATGGGGATATCATCAACTAATAACCCAGCAATGATATTTCAATGAAAAAGTGAGGTGTCAACTCCTCTCCAATAAGGTGGTTAAGGCATCAGTAGCTGCTGTTTGATGGCTCTTGCCTTGCGGATGTTGTAGAAGTCTCGGTGAGGAACCTTCTTCTGAGCTGCCAACTCCTTCATCTCATTCAGCAGGATGTGCATCTGGAATTTAGAACTTAGATACTGTAGACGGCGGTAGCAGAAAGACTTCCTGTAGGAAGTAAATAGGAATCACCGTCATATTTAATTTAAAATGAATACTGAGCTAAAAACCTAATGATGTTTGTAGACTGGTACGCTCAAATAAACACTCACACTGGTCCATTGATAATGAGGGCCATCATGACATTCATGTCTCCAATATACTCCTTCAGGTCAGGATAGGGCAGGTCCAGCTCTGTACCCCTGAATAGGAGGATAGTATTGTTAAAACCCCAAGATTCGAACTGTGCAAACCAACTCAAAGTAAACAAAATTAAAAAACAAAAAATCACCCTACAGGAGAAAACACTTACTTGTCCATAGGGCTCTTCTTGGTGTAGACATGGATTACTCCATCCACCATCTTGCAGCCATATCCTGTATCAGCAGGCATATTCTTGGGGTCCTGATTGTCATACGGGTGTGTCTCTGAAACAGGTGGGTGGACAGGGGCATCTGGGAGAGAAGGGACATATCACAGAAACTTATCTTAGAACCCATTAACAATGGTAATTTTTCATGTGTAGGACTTTTTCATTAGTCAGTGTCGTCCCCAGTGATCTGCTCTATTTTCTTTTGATCCAATTTTGGAGTTGTCAAGCTTGATTCACTGTGAAATCTGAAAAAAATAAATCACTTCTAAACAGGCATGCTATGTCAGAAAGAGCTTAGTTAGGTCTAGCTGGGAGGGAAAATAATATGCTTACAAAAAGCAGCTCACATGGGCTATTCAATATACCATCAAAGGTCAGTATCACAGCTCATTTGAGAATAATTGATGGTGATTACAAAAATATCTTACACAGGTAACCTATAATATAAGTGTGTCAACTGCTATGAACTGACTTTCTCAAGGGTGTTTTCACAGCAGCGGTCTGCTTCTAATCCATTTTATCACCCAGATTTTTGCCAAATGGTTCAAGGACTGGACCTGGTCTCCAAGCAAAGCAGGCTGACAAACTGTCCTTCAAATAATGACCCTACGCTCAGGACAATATGCCCCAAGTGGAATGAACATGTAGGCCTGCAGCAGGCTGAAGCTTCTTATTAGTGTAGGCTAAAGCAAAAGCCCCCGCCATCCACTGGGAGAAGTGTTGTTTAGTGATAGACTTGCCTGTGTGAATCTTATCCTGTGACAAAAAAATAATTGGTCAGCTTCCCAAAGTTCTTTAGGCTTGTCCAAGTAGGTGTGCCGTGTGCATACAAGACATAACTTAACATAAGGAAAATGTCAGGGTGATAGAAAGACAACAGTTTAAGGAGAAGATACCCCACTGTTGGCTTTCTTTGAGACAAATACTGGGCTGGGCTGCAGTTTTGTCCCTCAAAAGTGTGGGCCAACTTCAGTAAAGCAGATGGAAATACAGATGAATAGAAGAGGCACCCGACAGGTGTAATTGATGTATATGTATGCCAGGGGGAAACAGCAGCCATGTCATGGAACACTTGCAACACTTTCTTTCAGTCAAGATAAAATGCCATATCAAAATATATGAGTCCAGTAGGGGAAACAAATCAAATAGCAAGTCAAATCCTTGCCCAGCATCTGTTTGGTCCTCTGAATTGCTATATAGGTCAAGCTGGTTCTCCCTGCATCCAACACCAGCTGTGGCCAATTAAGACTAATTGGACAACTGCAGCCTGGAACTGATTTAACTATTGTGTTTGTGTTTTCTCTGTTCCTGTGTCATATTGAGGCCTCATTGGGCGTCACTGTAGCAGAACCTGCTACCCCAGGGTCAAGACCGACAGAGACTGGTCAGAAGTTAGAAAGTTCACAGGCAGACATGCGGTTTGATTTTCAATGTAAACAATTCCTCAGGCCACAACGAATCAACATAAATCTAATGTACTGTCTGCAGCTTTCCGGCAGTCTGTCCGGTCAGCGTACCTTCTGCCAGTCTTGTTCCCACTCACTGGAAAAGACAAACACACTGTTAAATCAGTTCCAGGCTGCAGTTGTCCAATTAGACTTAACTGGCTGCAGTAAGTGTCAGAGGGAGCAGGGAGAACCAGCTTACCAGCCTCATTCTTTCCCACATCCAGCCAACGCAAACCCCCCACCTGCCACAATGGCATTCAAGAGAGCCAAGAAGAAGCCTCCACTGTATAAAAAAAACAATTTGTCAGACGCCACCTGGACAAACCTGAAGATTGTTCTGTTCTCCAGACAAATGAATCCAAAATTGAATAGTTTGGTCACAACCAAAAATGCCATACCCAACCACCAAAGTAACCATATCCCTACAATCAAGCGTCATTTGCAAACAACCTTCTTGGTGTGAGGTCAGGAAACACATCTGAAATCACAACTGTATCAAAGGTAGCAGTAACTAGTGATGGGGGTGTAAGCATTACATATCACTACTTGAAAGAACCCATCCTTCCCCTGCAGAACAAGGCCAGGGATGCTCAACAACCTTGCAGCCTCTCCTGAGTTGAGGGATAGCCCAACAAAGGATAGCCCTCTGACTGGGAGTCATTGTTCTCTCAGGTTCTTTCTGAAGCCTGTTGTGCTCTATCACACCTCCTTTCGACCCTGCAGCTAAAAGCCCGTCATCATTACAGGTGGCGAGCGAATGAGGCGCCTGCTTTATTTCACAAACACCCATGGGCACAGCGAAAGACCGAGGCAGCTATTCCCTTCTCAGGGGATAATATTTTATTCAGCAGTGACTGAGCTCATTCGGCCTGTGAAAACACTTCCCCTGAATTGTGGAGGAGTGATAGCAAACTGGAGCCGGGATCCCTTGACTATTTTCGTCAACACCTGATCTGAAGTTCTCCAAGCTCGCTAGCTCTCTTCCCTTGCAGAAAGAGGTTTAATGCCAAAGTCCCCACATGTGAGTGAGTGGCCTGTGCTGGTGAAGTGTTTACGCAGCCTCCCACTCCAAAGAGGTTACACTCTGGTGGGGTTATGGGGTTTATTTTTCGCAGTGTTGTTTTTTTTAATTTACAGAAACTCAGTGCCCTGTGTCTGGATGCACTGGGAATGGGTTAATTAAACAAGAGCACTAATGTGTGCTTGTGAGGCTGTGGGGGAGCACTGAAACATAATCCACCTGTAACACTGCCTCTTTCTGTATCAGTTTGTGACTCTGTGGGCATCAAGGTAGGCCCTGTACACTGAGTAGAGGGAGGGGGTGCCTGTAGAATGGTTGGTCCCGCCTCCCCCTGTTATGTTGGCCACTTCTTCTAGGGGTAATGTATGGAGATCAAACCGTGTTAAAAAGGAAACAAACAAATGTCACTCATGCGTAAAACACATGCACAAAATGCAGGGTGATAGGGTATCTGTAACCCATCATTTGAAAGAATTTAAACTGACTATGCAGCAACATTTGTGAATAAATATCCGTTCTCACTAATATATCATGATTTGTTCATACACACCGACATTTATTTACTTTACTTTTGCGCCTGTAAAATCGCCAAGTAATCCACTAACGCTAAATGCCTTAAACTGACCAGAATAACCAAGAATAAGACTTCCAGTTTAGGTGTGCAGCGTTCAAAATAAAAGCTAAATGTCAGTGTTTTGTTAAAGACCGACCCAGACACATCCACCCACTTTCTATTAAACTTATTGAACTCTTATTGAACATCTGTTCCATCCTTTCTGATAGTAAACTTTCTTCTCTAACCCTGTTCCCGCCCCATGGTAATGTGTTTGGTGTATGTATGTTATACCAGCATCTACGGGGGTCTCTGGAATCTCGTCGTAGACCCGCAGCTCCAGCGGTTTCTCCCCCAGTTCCTGCAAGGAGTGAGCCGTGGTCTTACAGAAGCTCTGCATGGAACGGGAAATATACTTCTCCCGAATGAATAACGCCTTCACCACACACTTGGCAGCATCTACCAGGTCAGTGAAGGGCACCTGGGCAGATATGAAAACAAACACCGGTAAGTGACTGGGTGTCAGTGGAAATCGCTTTAATGAAGCAATAGTTGAAACACTGGTGAAAACATACTACAACTTGCATGTGAACAGTTCCTCACCCCACATTTTTCCTCTCCAGATATTGAAACACGCTGGTACTCCATTGGCACCTCCCTCTCCTTAAAGCCATCATCAACAGTGTCCACATCCGTCTCTTTCATAAACCTAATGGACAGATAAAGATGAGTGAGTGAGTGAGTGAGTGAGTGAGTGAGTGAGTGAGTGAGTGAAAGTGAGTATGGGTTAGAGAGAGAGCGGTAAGGAGGTAGGTAGGTATTTTTCTTTATATCTTAATCTTGAAGTTCAACAGATAAGAGTGCAATCAAGATCAATAAATAAAAATGCAAATGCAGTGGATGGCTTGTTGATAAGTGTTTAAAAGACAGGTTCTAATCAGACCAAAGAGAGCCGTGTGTTGAGACACTCTGACGGCTGTCTCAACTGCCTGGGAGCTTAATGGTGTCTGTAAAAAGCACAAGAGAATATGTGCATAATCTCTGTCTCACTAAAATGTTCTTAAGAGCTGTAAAACTCACAGCTCAGTGGTTTCTTTTGGACTGAATTTTGGTTGTGCCTGGTTTTGGTTATTTACTTTATTTTATTATGTGTTTGGTCTTGTACACATACTGTTGTGATGCTGTGATGTGACCTAGTTGCATCAATTATTACCAATAGCCTACTATTATTATTTTAATTTCAGGGGAGGTCCTCCTTATAGGCTTCTGATGCCCCCCGCATGATAACTAGATCTCTATACGTATTTTTGTTACATTATGTGCAAATCAAATCAAATAAAACAAATCAAAACACAAGAGCAGGTTACCTGTTTACATTAGTACACTATATCATGTCACCAGCAGGGGGGAAAATGCAGGGCATCTCAACATGCTGATGGTACTTACACCAATGTACTCTGAAACAATAGTAGAAACTAGACAGTGACGAGTGTGAGGATGAATATAATACTCAGAGACAGAGAGAGAGAGAGAGAGAGAGAGAGAGAAAGATCATACAGTATTGAAGCAGAGCTCACTCACTCCAGGTCTGCAGCACTGTCGATTTTCATGAAGTCCTGCTTGGCGCGGAGCAAGATCTCTGGCTCAAGCCTTGGGGTGATATGCAGTGGCGCGGGGCAGTGTGGCAAGGCAGGGGGTAGATGGTCATCAGAGGTAGTGAGAAGAAATGAAGCGCACAAAAGGCGAGAGAGACCACATATATGCACAAGCACACATATGAGCAACACACCCACAACCACACACAAAGCATATTAGGTATTAGGTGATCAAGGGGGATGACACAAACAGAAACATTTCATCAGTTAGCAGTGGTATACCCAGATTGGAAAATGGGGTCCTGCAGAGGGAGCGTCAGAAAATCACCTAGAGGATAGGTTTTGTGGTGCAGCTAGCGTCACCCCGGCAACCAAGACAGAACCCACCTCCTTCTAAAGGTTTGTGGAGAGGCTGGACCGACACAAGGGCATGTTCTGACTGCTGGCTGGCTCAGTTAGCTGGTCAGTGCAGTTAGTTAGCCCATAAACTGACATGTCGAAAAGCTGTTGAGCATGCGTGCATGGGTGAAAGCATGATTGTGTGTAAAAGATGGGAGAGAGCTATGTCTATCTAGGGTGATGTAAAGGGAGTTGTGCTGTGTGTCAGCTTTGTGCATGAGGTGCGTTTGCATCACTCACTTGATGTCTTGGCTGATTTGCCTCTCCAGGCGGTGTCGTCGTTCCTCCAGCTGTTCGATGGGGCTGTCCTCAGGGAACTCATAAGGCGCGCTACGCATGTCACTCTTTGCCATGGTGCGTGTGAACAGCTCCTGGTGCAAACACAAGACCGAGTTATGCCATATAAATTGTAATGAAACACAGAAACAGGTCCACTTCCGTGTATCTATGCATCTACTGGACAGTAAGGAAGACTGAGGTTCTTGCACAACCGTTTTCTTACATTCTCTGAATTTACCTAATTTACCAACTCCCAACGCACCTTTCTGACTTGGGGTGATTCAAAATGAGAAACTGGGGATAATTCTGGCTTTTAAAATGCCTATATAATTTATTTCATATTTACTTTCAGGCCATCCAAAATGCACCTCCCCGTGTTTAAATTCGCTCCTTTTCAGACTGTTTGACAACATAGTTAATCCATTTATGGATCTCAATGGCCAAAACACAGGTGCACGGTTGCTTTTTTGGATTGATCAATAGAGCTCCCGGTTGAAGATGAATCGGATTACCCTTCAAAGACCTGAACTGACCCTTTGAGATCTAATTTATTCAAACCAATGGCTCATGAATGAGGCTCATTGTATCTAAGTTCCTGTGAGTTCACTGTGTAGCAACACTAACTATCTGGCTCTTACCTCGGCAATTTCCTTGTACTTGCCGTCCATTGATGTTCGGAGGTCAATTGGGTGGTGTTTGAGAGAAACAGGTGTCACTGGAAGGGATCGCTGGGGCTTGAGGGGCTTGGGGGGCTTGGGCCTGGTGGCAGCACACAGGTCTGGAGACAGACACAGGGAGATAAAGCATGTTATGACTGCTATTGTTAAACAAGCAAGGAAACATTTGAGAGCAGAGACTTTACCTTCAGGACCTATGCTAACCACCCACATCACTATTCCTTGGCTGATTATAAATCAAATTATTTTTTAAATGATGTAATCTTGTTTTTGGCGAAACATCATTTGACTCAACATGCACTGTCTATATGCACCTTCATATCCCAATCAAGAATATCCCTGTATGCATGAACACATGTAGCAATAATAATAACAACAACAAGAATGATAATAATAGTAATAATAATAATCTCCTCCACATGGAGGTCAGAGCGCAGGGTCATCTACAAAGCGCCTCTGGAGCTGGTAGGGATTGATTGTCTTGCTCAAGGACACTTCAACAGGGTGAATGCTTGCCAACTATGAGGGACTTGAACCCGGGACCCTCAATCTAAGAACGGCCACTCTAAATCACTAGATTGTCTCAATATTTTACTCAAGCTTCTGTGGATGTAGCAAACAGAAGCAGAGGGGGGCAGGTTGGGCTGGGGAGCTTATTAACCAGGACACAAACAAATGACTCAGTTTCTCGATTGTGTTTTTTTTTTCTTTTACATAAATGTATTTGATCGTTAATGTGTGTGTATGGAAAGTGAATGAATGTCAAAAAAATATAGGTGGGAAAAGTGAATGAGTAAAACACTTTCCCCTCTCTCATCAACTACTGTGTGCCAAGAGACAGTCGAGTAGTTGAGTTTGCCACATCGGGAGCCACATGCATGTGCCTGCTGGCCTAGGATCAAAATCCACCTGAATTTCTCTCCTGCATCTCCCTCTCAGCTTTCCAAGTGCCTAAATAAACTGAAAATACTAAAAAGGTGAGTGGACTGCCCATTCATCTTGGACTATGTTTGTGCTGGGCAGCAGCCAGGTGTAAATGTGTGTAACTCGAAGAGCCATGCTGGAAGAGCTTGCATGTTAATCTTTTCCGGGACAACTTTTTCCGTGACAACTTTTCAGAGAAAAGACTGAGAAGGTTGCATGGAGTTCCATTTTTGACAAGGCCTGTAGATCAGAGATATGTGTGTACTATTCAAACAGCGGACACAATAATGGATTTACAACCATAACCATAAGATTTTTTGCACTGCTTAGTGGCCTTGCTAATCAACAGAACTCATGGAGGTATAAATACACAACGGCCATCTAGATACTTTGTAGGTTACAGCTAACTCATTAGTGATGATAGCAATCTCTTGTTTCACCGGTTAGCTAGTTATTAATCCTTGCCATTTCACAGAACACAGATCGCCTCGGATTGCCAAATATGGAAAAAGCCAAGATATATAAGAGCCAAAATGGCTAATAGGTGGATAAAAACATGTTTACATGTGGTTCACCGATGATCCTAATTTATGGTGGTAGATGGGAGATACAGTATTAGCAGGGGACAAATGTGTAGACCAGTAAAATGTTTTTCTTTCTTTTTTGCTTAAAATGAATATTAAAAACATATTCAGTTAGTTACAACAGTAAAGACCTGAGAATAGCAGCCAGCTAATGCAAGGAACAGCTTTATAACCTGTGGCTCCAGGTTATGACAAACCATTAGATCAAGAGCACATAGCATTATCTGACAGGCTGCAAACCAAGTCAGACCACTCAACTTTTAAGAACATTCACTCAGTTAAATGAACTTGTTTTTTCTTTTGTGTCTGTAATGTGTGTCAAAAAAGTGAAAAAAAACACCTACATTTTAAAAGGAGGGTCATGAAGACAATGGGCTTCATTCACGAAACGTGAGTATGATCAAATTTGATCGTAGAGTGTTTGTACAAACATTTCTACGAACCCAGTCTCATTCAACATTTTTGTTAGAAACACTTATTCTTTATGCAAAATCAATTACAGTAGTGCCAAACCTCAACAACAAGATGTTTCAGTGGCCTACATTTGTAGAAAAAAAGACCTAAGAGGCTAAAATGGCGTATTTGCAGAATTGTCCTTATCTATAACAATACAAGATTATCAAACTTGTAATGGGTTGATCACATGGACTGAACACCTTATAATTCTTACCATCTGACGAAGATGCAGCCAGAATTTTATCTGTGTCCAGCTCCAACAGTGAGGTCTCTCCAATTATTGAACTCATCCTCTGATCCATGTTAGATAGCACATATTTTGTGAATCCCACGTTGTTTTTTTCATACGCACATGAATGTGAAACATTTTGAGTTTAATAAAAGTTTTGTGAATGAGGCTGAATGACTGCAATCTGTGTCAGTGTATCCATGTGTCCATGTAAAATGTGAGGGTGGCTGAAGGAAAGGCAGCTGTAATAACAGATGCTATCTCACTTCAATGACACATGCGCATGCACACACTTAAACAAGAATTACCCTAACTCACATATACACATGCAACACATGCAAACACACCTGGGTATGACACAGAAGGGCCTTCCCCACTCTAGACCTGCTGAAAACAGATGACTCCAATTCCACTCCAGGGTAAGCCTCCCACAATCTCATAAGAGCAAATAAAAGATCAAACACATCTGACTCAAGTAAAGTCTATTTATATAGCCCTTAATCACAAAACATGTTAGTCCACGATAAAACACAAAACAAGATGAACAAATTTAGAACACAGGAAACAGAAGGAAACAAAACCCACAATAAGACAGAAACAAGCCTACCAATCTGACTGCTTCCTGAACAAATTCAGGATTGAGGTTCACTTATTTCTGCACACTGTCTTGAGACCATAAATTTAAGCTGCAAGAGTGATAGTTGGGTACACAGACAGTAATTCACTCATGGCTTACTCATAAAAAGTGAAAGTTTATGGCTTTGGGAGGGGCGTGTTCATTCTCCTCTGTAATTGGTACTATTATTGGTGCTGTGTCTGGTCTGTGACAATTAGTCTCTGCCATCTGCTGTCTGCCTGTAGAGTTAGGCATGAACAGAAAAGGGTATATACTCACAATATACAATATACTCCAATATGCTTCCTTTAGAAGGTATGGTATGGATCGCAACTATGCCACTATCTACTGGCAATCATATCCTCAAGGACAGAAAGAAGGGCATGCAGATACACGCATACACTGTAAAGCACACACATGCTCACACGCATCATCACACAAACAGATGAGTCCAAGTGCACACGCACACGCACACACTATAGTATCTATATAATCCCCCAGCCTTTCCACCACAGATGCCCCCTAATCCAGCACCCCCTACTCCATTTATCTCAGTGACATCAGCGCGGTAGGTAACACAACCCTTCTTCAACCACGTCACCAGTAAACAACACAGTAAACAACCCATACGACCAATATGCTCCTATATAAAGCAAATGAGGAATAAAACTGCATGGGCAATTCTCTCAGTGAACCGAGAGCTCAGTCCAACAGTAAATTGGCGATACGATGAATGAAATACTGGTCAAATCTATAAAGCAAATTTAGCCAGTCTGGGGATAAGAACAGGCTTTCTAGAATATGGTTTTGCTGTGGTGCAACAGGTGTATGGAGGGTAGAATTGGCCATAATAAAAAAAAAAGATAAATCTAATAAATACAAAAATAAATAAATGTAAAAAAAGATGCATGTAAAGCCAGAAATAAATATAGAAATTAATTACAATGAGCATAAATTAATAAATGAGCCAATGCATTAACAAGAAAAAATATCTATATAGCCATTTATTTCCCTATTTCTTTATTTCTGTATGTCTCCCTACTATGGTAATGAAGTTATGTCAATCAAACACATTTATAATTGTATATCTTTATTTATTTTTGCGAATAGATGCATTATTATGCTGATTATTCTTATTCTTATTCTTATTATTATAATAATATTATTATTATAAAAAGTTGACATTATGTTAAAAAGTTTCAATTCAAAAACTTGAACTACTACTGCAATGTAGTCGTAAACCTTGTAGTGCAAAGTTACTGTACCTAGTATGCAAGAGGTCCAGCTACTGGACAAAACATAACACATTATTGATACAATTACAGAAAGTGGGAATATATTGTAAGGGAAAGAGTATGTTTAATCTCTGAAGAAAACTGGTCAAAAGATTTCAAAGGCCTGACTACTGTCATCCTGAAAAGAAATCTGAAACAACCTGCCAAATAGCCAGTAAACAGATAGAAACGGTACATTCAATTTACCATGACATGGTTGTATCTAAAATGTATTGAAGAACCATAAAGATAAATGCTTTTGATGTCTGAGCAGTATCCCTGTGCTATGACAAGTGAGCCATGGTGGAGTGTGACAGATAATAACCATTTGGTTGTAGGCTAGTCCTACAAATTAATTATTTGTGAAAGAGAATGTGGATCAACATGGGACACAAAACTTCTATGCCCTCATTCTCTCCATCAGGTCTTCTTTCTGTGAGGCCATGACAAAGCCCTTTTACAAAGTACATTTTGTGTGTTATTTGTTAAATCACATTGTGTTTATCAATTATTAATTGTATAACTTAAATGAAGATGAGCCCATATTTGAGGAGCCAGGATTTATTCAGGAATGCAGGTAATTCAAAGGGGTTCACAAACTTTTTCTCGCAACTGTACAAGCCTCCATTGCTGCACCTGGGGTAATTGTGCATCCGTCAACAATAAGAACATTGAATAGAAATGGCATTCATGCAAGGGTAGCCAGGAAGAAGCTTCTACGGTCTAAAAAGAACAAAGCTGTCTTAAGTTTGCCAGAGACAACCTGGACAAACCTGAAGAGTCCAAAATTTAACTGTTTGGTTGCAATCAAAAATGCCATGTTTGATGACAACCCAAAACTTCCCACAACCAAAATAACCCTATCCCTACAACCAAGCTTGGTGGTGGGTCTGGAGCGTTTTTTCTTCCTCTGGATCTGGGCTGTCACAAGGATACCCTGTGCCCTCTAAAGGAAGATGGCTACACACACACACATCACAGCCATGGAAGTGGTTACCCAGGTTACCTGGAGGTTATCCAGCCAGGATAGGTCTGCCTACAGCAGTGGGGTGCCAGTGGGAGAACCCAAGTTGTCAAGGTTAGAAGATTCTGATGTTATTGAAAATGTTCTCACCACATTTGAGAGGCTGGCAACAGGCCTCAATGAGATTGGGCCATCTGTCTCATTAATTTGCTGACTTGTGAAGCCAGGAGTGCTTTTGTGGCCATGGCCCACACCAAGGACTATGGCAGACTGAAAGCTGCAGTTCTAAAAAAAATATGAGACACCTACCGCCAGTGGTTCCGCTCCCTTGACACACCAGCAGATGAATCTCCCCAGGAGCTGTACACCCACCTTAAGCACTTGTTCTGTAGGTGGGTGGATTACAACACTTCCACCAAAGAGGAGATCATGGAGATGCTCTTCCTCGAGGAGTATGTCAGAGTACTGTATCTTGAAGTGAAGACCTGGGTCAAAGAACGCACTCCTGAGACGGCTGCAGAGGCGGCGAAGCTGGCCTACTAGTCTGAGGGTGTGGTAAAAGGTGGTTCAGCCAGTAGCTCACATAGCCAACCTAGACCCAGCAGGCCAGTGGTGCAGGAGTTCATTGGGAGCAAGGCCCAGTCAGGTGACAAGGCAGAGGTTGTGGTGGTGAAGCCATCGGCCATACCCAACCAGACTATTGTTCCTCCTGAAGAGCAGTCTTAGATCCAGGTTGTTCACAGTCTCTTGTTCAGTCCCAGTTGGTTCCTAGGGAGCTGTTGAATGAGGAAGATGCAGTCCCAGTTATCTATGGACATGAGGAACAGGTCCCCACTGCTGAAGTTTATATTGAGGTTAAAAATCAAGTCTATCTGATGAAGGTTGGTGTAGCCCCAGAGTTGCCTTACCCTATTTTGTTAGTGATGGGCAGATCTGTGGGCATGACCTGATTCAGGAGAGCAGGCAGAGGCTATGTGGGGTAGTCACACGGTCCAAGGCAAAGGAGTTCACTGTTAGCCCAGTCTCTGAAACACTATGTATTGTGCCAGCTACAGTGGAGACAGCACCTTTTACTGATGAGACAGTCCCAGATTTACCTGAAACCCACCGAGGCACATATACTGCGGTTTATGTCATTTCATGGGGAAGAGATGATTGTAGAGGCCACAGTCACACAGGGGGAGAGATGGGAAGGGCACAGGCAGTGGGGCAATTGATGTTTCAGTCAGCAGATCAGCTGGAGATCCAAAGCTTGGAGATCTTGGAGATCCAAAGCTGCCTGTAGATGTGTTCCCCTATGTCCTTGCTAAGCAGCAGAGAGAAGATCCCACTCTTACACCCTGTTTTAAAGAGGCAGATTCCAATGTCGGTTCCCACATTGAGCAGTTTTTGATTGAAATGGTCTTTTGCACAGACAGAGCGACTATGGCAGACAGTTAGTCCTCTCCAAGTGAGGCAGAGGACGTGTTGAGGTTGGGTCACACTATCCCTTGGGCAGGTCACCTAGCTTCATAAAAACCTTTATGTGCATGTGCATGTGCAGGTTTTACTGGCCAGGGATGTACAGCCAGGTCAAGGACTACTGTAAAGTCTGCCCAGAATGCCAGTTGACAGCAGGGAAGGCTGCAGCCCCCGTACCCCTTATACCAATACCAGTAACCAGTACTCCTTTTGAGCGCAAAGAAGTAGATATAGTTTGCCCAGTACAGAGGAGTCAGGCAGGGAACAAGTTTATCCTGATCATTTGTGACTATGCCACCAGATACCCTCAGGCTTCCCCTTTGAGAGAAGTAACAGCTAAGCAGGTAGCTTCAGCTTTGCTTAAGTTTTTCTCTGGGGTAGGAATTCTCGAAATCTCGGGTAGGTGCTGACAGACCATGACCATGCACACTCACACAGGTCTACCAGCTGTGGATCAGGTGAGTGACAACCACCCCTTATCTCCCTCAGACGGATGGCTTAATGGAGCGCTTCAATCAGACTCTGGGATTGCTTAGAAAGTTTGTTTCTGAGACCAGAAAGGACTGGGCCAAATGGCTACCATTTTCTTCTGTTTGCCTACAGTGAGGTTCCCCAGACCTCAACAGGCTTTTCACCTTTTGAGCTGCTTTATGCCCAGGTCAGAGGTCCCTTGGATGTGCTGCATGAGACCTGGGAGGAGTCTGGCAAAGCACTGGACATGAACATAATCTCCTATGTCCTGAAGGTGCATGAGCAGCTCATGAAACCCAGCACCATGGCCTACTCCAGACTCAGGCCAAACAGAAGGATTGGCATGACATTTCAGCCCAGCAGCAGAGTTTTAAGCCTGGTGAGGAAGTCCTGCTGCTTTTGTCAGAGCACAAACGATTCTCAAAGTGGCAGAGTGCCTACCAGGTCAAGTAGAAGATGGGTACTGTAACCTGTAATCAGATCCACATGACTGACCGTAAGCAGCCCCTCCAGACCTTCCACATCAACCTGGTCAAAAAATGGCACCCACGTCCTGCCCCGGTGACACCAGCAGCCCGCTGTCTCTTTATCCAAGCTGTGAAGGAAGGGGTCAAGAGGGGGTGAAGCAGCTGGACTTGCTGAAAAGAGATCCGGAGGTGATGAGGGAGCTGGGGGTGATAGAACTTTCTTCCAGTGAGTGGAGCAGCCTAATCATCTTGGTACCCAAGAAGGATGGCACCCTGGGGTTCTGCCTAGACTTCAGGAAGGTCAACAGGGTAAGTAAATTGGACTTGTACCCCATTCCCCGGATCAACAATCTGGTGGCGAGGATAGGGGGTGCAAACTTGATTATTACTCTGGAACTATATAAAAGGTTATTGGCAGGTACTGCACAGGATCAAGGAGGCAGACCATCCATCCCGACAAGTGCTCCCTGGCCAAGGAGGAGGCCATGTATTTAGAATAGAAAAACTTTATTATCCATTTCATTTCTGGACAACTGTCTTTGGCTTCACCATGGTTGCATTAAAAACAATTATTAAAGTGAAAAGTGTCAAGCAGGATTAAAAGCTTAAGAATTAATTCATCAGGGAAATTGCATGTGGGATAAAATAATTCTTAAATGTGTTTTTTGTGGCCCTGGGTGTCCTGTAGCACCTCCCGGAGGGGAGCATGTCTAATTAGACGAAAAGGGGATGTGAGGAGTCACCCAAAATGTGCTGGGTTTGGGATCCTCTCTCGTCTCCTGCCTTGAATGGCTGCATCCCTTTTTTGAATTAGCCACACCCTGACATACTGTCATTGGTCTAGGGGTGTGTCTAGTGTAGCACAAGGCATGTTGGGAAAACAGAGCATTTAAGCTATTTCAGCAAGCTGTTTCTATCAGATTCCCCCCACATTTCTTTGCATAAAATTGGTACACAATGCAGTTGGTTATGGAATAGAGGCATGGTTAAGCGTATTTATGTCCATTAAACCTCCCAGTGTCAACTTCCTTTAATTAGTACTAGAAGAAATAATAAATTATATTCCTTTCTCCCTGTGGGGAGAGATGATATAGCAGACACTTGGCCCTTGGCTCAGCAGTGAGGGCCACTGTCTCCGGCCTTCCAAGTTGACCCAGAGCCAGGATGGTCAAAAAACTCATCGGTGCCGGGGTGAAAGACACAAAAATGGATGCTATTATAATTGTAAGGCATTAATGTCATAAAGCTAACCATCATTTATAAATTCATTTTGACATAACAATCTCAATGCTATTGGCTAGTGTGAGCTACCATAATCAAAGAAAACTAGCTAATCACTAACTTCTATGGTAAAGTACCTACCTAAATGTAGTAACTGCATTTTCAACAACAAAATATTGAATCTGTATAGTGTTTTGTGTACTTTTAGTGTTTTGGTAATAATTGATATTATCATATTACATATTAGTGAAACAAATATTGTCTACATACAGTTGTAGTTTGAAATTGGACTAATGCCAGCAACAGGCATTTTGTTGTCCGCCTTTACAAAGCTGAAAGCAATGCATGACCAAGGCAGCAATGCATTGTAGGGTATATTAGTATGTCTAGTATCATTTGCAGCATACTACCTCTGTTGTCTGAGCCATGCAAACAGGCATCACAGGCCGTGGCTGAAACATGCACGTTTCAAAATATTTAACATCTTTAGAACTCCCTTCACAAACCAGGAGGCAAACCAAATGCTTGGGCTGGTTGCCAGCTGTGGCTACTGCCACCTGCTAGCCCAGACAACAACTGTCATAACGTTCAAAGTGAACTGAAAAAATGAAATAATTCTGCATCTCTTGGAAAACAATAGACAAAGCTTTAATGTTAAAAAAACACCACATTTCAGCTGTATATCTTGTAATACCTCGTGCTCAGTGGTAGATAATAACAGGTCTGACAGTGACGGACAGTGATGGTAGAAAAACAATACTAGAGCGCGCGTGTGTGTGTGTGTGTGTGTGTGTGTGTGTGCAATGTGTTACCAACACACACTCTAGGCTTATTTTTTTCAGTCTACTGTTTATTGCTCCAGTGTTGTGTTTTTCTTCACAGCTCAATACACCTCATCTTGCTTAATTCCCTAAGAGGAATGACACACATGCTTTAAATATTCCTTAGCAACCACAGATGAGAAAAACATTTACTTTGGACCACTGCCTTGAAAACATATTGTCAATACTCGCAGGCTAGACGGTGCAAAAAATAACCATGGTGTGATAGCAGGGAAGGAAACACCCCCGGGGGACTGAAATTTGCCAGCTACAACTTAAAAATCAACTACTGGCTGCACAGTTCAGGGGATCATTCTCTTTCTGTACCCATGATAAAGTGACATTCCCTAAATACCCTATTAACAAATGCCTGGTAGTACATAGGTAGGACCACAGGTCACCACCACCACCACCACCATATGCCCAAACACAAAATGGATTTCAGCTGTCCTCACAAAAACACTGCCTTTTAAACACGAGGAAGGTTAACATGTTGATGTGGAGTTTTAAAACTGAGACCCCTGCAGGAGTGCGCACTACTCAGCCATATTGCCTGAGAGACATCAATTAGAGGTGAGCATGTGACACTGAAGGGGATCGTACTGCTATGCTGTACATTACAGTACTAGTGAAGATGCCACACTGCTGTGTTTTTTACCCCCACCTGCTCCAGTGGCACCTGCTCAGTAACACTCTTGCTCTGTATACTGGGTACTTGTGTAGAATGTGTGCTGTATATGTTTTGTAACTGTCAGCAAACTCACAGGATTCCCAGTAATTAGTCCACTGGGCAATAACACTGCATCACATTGGATTGTAGCAAAGAGAAGCAGCAGCAGGACCAGATGTGCAAACTGCTCACTCACTGCAACAGCCACAGATACTGCAATAAACTCAATTTTCACTATGACCAGAAAGATAGCAACAGACCAACTCAATAGAAGTATGACGTAGTAATCTCTTCCATCTGTCCATCTCTCCCCCAAAAGACAATCTCCCCACCTTAGCTCATGCTCATTTTTACACTGCCCCCGGAGTGTCTTTTACATGCTGTCAACAGCAGCTTACTGTGTCTACTGGCACCTCATTATCCGTCACCTTTGTGAATATTTGTGCAATACTTTTGGAAAGACAAGTATCAAGCTTAGTCACAGTACAGCGGAAACTTATACTAACATTCACATTAACAAGCTTTATATTGTACAGTACATCATTCATCAGTGCAGGTTACGGTACCTCTCTCTCCCTGTCTTGTCCTGTTCTCACAGTCTCCTTTACGGTCACAGTGGCCTTGCGTGGGCTCCTGCGCGAAGCTGGGACATGTAACTAGGCCTGGGACGGCCGATGCACCCTCCCCCGCTGACACAGTGGAAGAAGAGAGAATGACAGAAAGGAGAGATGACAGAGAGACAGAATATGCTCTTTCCTACACCTAAGCTGTTTAACACCAGGATTCTCTAGTGGTGTTTTTGTCTATTCTTTGGATCTCCTGTTGTAACTGTCCTCTCCTCCAGGGTTCTGCTGAAGCTGTTTTTCCCCCAGATTCTCTCTCTCTTTGCCTCCGTTCCTCAGCTGCTTCCTGGATTACGCCGGTTTTCTGCACATAAACAGCACAGCCTAGCTGCCAGATTTAAATACTGGTTTGGAACATACCACGTGGCAAAAGGGGGTGGGACTGGGATAAACCACTTCATGTTCTATTGTGCTGTATAATGGAGGCCCAGTCTCTCTTGCCACTCCCACTTTTCCTCCACCTCCCACGCTCCTATGCTCCTATGCTCCTATACTTGCTGTGACTGTGACATAGTTTCAATGATGTCACGAGAGTAAATCTTTCAATTAAGTTACGGATGTTAAAAAACAATTGTTACATGTCTGTTATGAACAACACACGTTGTGTACAATCTTATTTTATGATCTAAATATTTGTTTTTGTGAATGTTGTACATTTCAATTCAGTGTTATGACTGTGTGTGTGTGTGTGTGTGTGTGTGTGTGCAGGTCTCATTTACATGGATACAACTGTTACTGTCTCAACACTGAATGTGACAGTCAGGGGAGGCTATTTACTTCATTTGTCACATGACTGCTGAAGAGTACAAAAAAGCCCTGTGTGCAGTGTGTCAGAATGGGCCGTCCCCCTTTCGCAATGAAACTTTCTCTACTCTGCTAAGGCTCCTTTAGGTTCCATTTCAAGGGAATGTCCATATCACCACTTAGACATAAAGATCATAAAGGAATCTTCCAGAAGGAGGGTCACACACGGTACACAGACAGAGACACAGAAACACACACACATCAGCAAGCTGTACCTCTCCATGGAAAACACACAAAAGGGCCTGAATTCTGGACAGGTCCTCATTTTTGTGCCATACCATCACATTCAAAAAACCTAAGCTGCAATCACAGACATGCCTAATTACACAAGATTTAGAGGAAACTATGGTTTTGTTTCCTCCACCATACTTCCAAATACAAACTCTGGAGAGTTAGTCTGACAAGCAGAGAAGTAAAACAGCACTGAGCCATTAGTTTGGAATCATTACAAGGCAGTGCTTAGTCTCTTCAATCTACAGTATCACCATCAAAACATATCTAAATCTAATGGAAATCATATTGTTTTGCTATCAGTTCACATAACAATACTGGGAAACAAGAAATTCCACTCCCCGAGGTTGCCTAACTTTATTAGTGGGCTGTAACTCCAGCTGAGGAATGAGATGAACTTGTGAACCCAGCTCAACTAATAACATGTAGGCATAGTTGTTTCTAAAAAAATATATAGAGAAAAACAAAGATTATGAGAAAATGGGACAGAAACTCTCTCTCTAACCTAGAATTTATTAGATACTAACCCCAATGAACACCTCCACATCCCTCCACGCAACATTTAAGTTTAGAAACG